>JBCFXI010000001.1:226389-826389 GCA_038496175.1 Ampulex compressa
ACCCCCCCCCCCCCCCCCCCCCCCCCCCCCCCCCCCCCCCCCCCCCCCCCCCGCCCCCGGGGGCAGCGCCGATTGTTACGCAATTTCCCTGCTACTTTGCCGACTGCAATATCCACTTAATCGACCGCGAAATTCTCGGGGCATTCTTCTCGGCACTTTACGTAGCCAGGTAGAAGCTTGGAACTCGTGGAGGATCGGAGTCTTCAATGGCGCGCTGCGCTTCTGGATTCTTGCGTCTAATAAGTGCAGTCATAGCTCCCGGGTCTTCCACTAAATTCACCTCGATCATTTCGAAAAAAATCGCAACCGCGTTCCAAACGCGCGGTTAGTTTCTCTTTGTAAGCGAGCAGCGATTGTGGATGGTTTTCCGCGTATGTATTGGGTATTGCTCTTTCCGCTTGGGCCCAAAATACCGAGGATTTTGATGCGAGGTATTCACCGGAGATTACGGTCACTGATAGATTACAGAGTCGCGATGTACAGCCAGGGACGTCCCAGCCTCTCCTCCCAGAAAAAGTTTGTCCCTTCGCGGATCCCGCTGCGGTTAAATTTCGAAAATAAAAATAATTTCCTGGGATTATGTGGATTACAACGCAGTTAAGAGATTTAAAGTCCACCGCTCGGGGCGGGCGATTTTTAGCCAGGGCCAAGGGATTTTCTTCCACTCGCCGAGGATTTAGCGAAGATCCTTTTTCCCTCCCTTTGTGCACGAAACGAATAGCAGTTCGCGGTTTAACTAAATTTTCGCCGATAAAGAGCACCATTAACTTCGCGAAGAATCGCAGAAGCCACGCCGAGTGTTTTTCTATAATTATACCACTTTTTTGCGAGTTGGCCAAAGGAAAAGATACGAGCGAAGGATCCCTTTGAAGCGTGACAATTATGCAAATAAGTTCTAAAACTATTCGAACAAATCCACGCTGATATGGTCATTGTTTCCGCATCGGAGAGTCGATATTGGAGCCAATTCAGGATTTCCGGTCATCGGAGAATCGATCCCGGAGTTCAGCCGGCGGATGATCATCGAAACCGAGCGTTCCATCGATGATCCAAAAGAATCCCACGGTCCTCCAGGCATATTCGTTTCCAGGGTGCGCGGAACGATCGCGATTTCGATCGAAGCTCGGCCGATAAACTCCCTGGCAATCCGTTTTGCCCCGACTTGGCGCTCCGGTCCATTTCTGGGCCATTCCAAGCGGGTCGTTTGTTCTCCTCGCAACATTAAACCTATATCGAGCGTACGGCCCGAAAGTATGTAGCTGGTAAGTAGCTAATTCAATTTAATCGCGAACCGCTCTTAGCCAAGGTCGTTGGGAAATTTCCCCTCGATAATATTGTCTGATTATCCAAATGGCTTTTGGTTGAATCGCGGATTCGATACGCCAGCGCGAAGAGCACATCGCGCCTGCGCGTCCTTAGCTTCGAATGGCCTTTCAGAGGATTCATTCTCATTCCGCGGAGCCCTCCTTCTCCGCTTACGGCCGCGAGTTCGTAACGAACGCGTCAAGTTTCCCCGTATAACGTTACTCCGCCCTGGGAAGAATTGCCTTCGGTGGGAACAACGAGGCGCAAAGCGCTAATTGTCAAAGTTTATCTCCGTGGCGGAGGCAAAAATTAATCACAGCGACCCCGGCTCGCCGCGGTATCTGGATATGAATTTGTTAAATAAATCGTTATTCGCACCCTCGGTGCACCAATAATGCCCCCCGCGGATGCTTACGGCGCGTGCAACGAGGTAATTGCTAAAGTTTATCTCGGGCGTAGACAGCAAAAATTAATTATGCCCAGATAACCCGGTGTTTACGATTCGGTGCTCGCCTTACTTTCTCCCTGGCCCACGCATCGCGATCCGTTGCTCGAGGTTAAAGCCAAAGATCCTCGTCGCTCTCCGCGCAACCGATCGAGATTCGTTCATTCGCGTGTGCTTCCTACATCCTATTCGTCGGAATCTCGATTTAAGTGCGCATCGAATATAGAAATGGTGTAGGCCCATCGTTTCCTCGACGCCTCGAGACTAACTTTACCGAGTTGTTGGCGTTTCTCGAGATATTTTCTAACCAGTCCTCACGAGCTTGTTAGGAACTTGACGAGAATTCTCCTTGGATCGCGGTACACCCCGGACAATTTAATCCAAAATCGACCATTCGAAGTGGGTCTTAAACGCGGTTTTACAGCGTGCGTATCGCGCGGAAAATTTCACGGCCGATAGGCTGTGCCCAAAGCCGAGCCTTTCTCGCGGTGCTCCCAGCACCCAGCCACCCCCTCGTAGACCCCGCGAATATCCATCCACGGCGCGTAACTTTACGCCCCTTCTCGTCCGCTGCTCGTAAAAAAAAATATTCTCGCAGCGTGCTGCCGTCGAACGACAATTCCCCGAGGTTCACCGTTGGGTTTTAGGAGGTCGCCCGAGGCCAGGAATTCCGGCCACCTTCGGGCGATCCGAAGCGTTGTACCGTAATCGCCCTGGTCCATCCTGGGCGCGCGTGTACACCAGAAATTAATTACTCCGGGACAACTCACCGGCTAGTTCTTTTGTGAGGGCGCATTACCTTCGAAGCCGCATCCACCCGCCTTCCTCTCGCCTTTTGTCGCCCTTTGGGGCGCGGATGTTCATTTTCTTTCTTCCGTCCCTTTGTCCCCCGCCTCTCCTCATTTTTCCTTACGCGCGTATGCACGCTGCTGTACCTCTCTTTCTCTCTCTTACACCGTCTCTCCTTCTCTCTCACTCTCTCTCTCCCTTTCTCCCTCTCCATCCCCTTTTTCGCGGTCGTTGTGGAGGCTCTTCTTTGTGCCTGGCCCGGCGCCGCGGGCGTTATTCCCATCGCTTATTTCCGGACAAATAACCGGCACCGCGGTCGATGCAAGGCGCAGGTAGGAGGGAGCAGGGGAGACGAAGGAAAAACCGCGAGAGGAAGGCGCGATCGCGCTTAATTACGCACCTCGTCGCGGCGGGGGCTCGCTGGAATGTTTTATTTTTGCTCGACATTTCGTCCCCCTCGGCTCGACCGAAGGACGAGGAAAATGTCGCGCGAGGCAACGAGCCGACTTTACGACGGCGGATCACTTTATTCGAATTAGACCATCGAGCTTTCTTTGTCTCCTAAAATGCGGTCTAAAATGCGAAGATCGTTTGAATAAAAGGGCAGGTTGCCCGCTTTGGGAGAAACTTTGTAACGACCCAGGAATGGCCACTGTATTTAGAACTTATCGTTCGAAGCTTCCTCCCCACGTCGCTCAGATTACGGTGCACACATTCGATAGAAAAATCCGCGATCGGTGGATAGAGGATTCCAACTCGAGTTTGCCGCATAAAACTTCCAGCTCGCATCGGGTCTTGTCGTTTGTTTATTTCGATATCCAGGGAACAACGCCGGTGGATCTTAAAGTTCTTCGCGGAGCGCTTCCCTAAATCGTTCGAACGCCCGTCGTTTTGCTCCAGGCCGAACTTCCTATCGAAACGCCCCTCGAATCGTTTCCATCCGAGGCCGATTAAGCGGCACCTGTTTCGCCCGTATCTTCGAGAAACCGAATTTGCGGCATCCCTTTCTCCAACTAATTAATTCCGGACGAATTCTGCGTATCGAGTCGATTCTTTCTTTGCACGGATCTTTTTTACACGCTCTTGAAGGAACAGAGAAAGTCGCCCCCCTCTTCTTTACAGGTTTTACGCCCCATTTTACGGTAGGAAACGTATTTTTCTCGCACGACTTTTCCAAGCGCGTATCTTTGGCGCGAAAAAGGAGCAGGTCTGAAAAAGGGACTCGACTGTCGAGCGTCGAATCAAATTGGGCATATTTTTGCGGCTTAATAATATTAATCGCGCGCCGGCGGCGTGCCGCTGGCTCCGTGGACAAATAATTATTTCGCTAATTATTTTAAAGCGCGCCATGTTAATACGCTTGGCGAAGGACCGATAATCGAATTCCGGCCAATCTAGCATCTATTTCCGCGTGAGCTCACATTTTAACCGACCGCATGAAAATCGTTAGGTTTCGAATGTTTTCCATCGCTCCTCCAAATCTCGTGTCGTGTATGACGCTTAAAAAAGAAACACCAATGGCAGGATTTTCTCTAATATCCTATATCGTAATAAAACAATCTCACGGTGGCAATAGAAATGTGTTTAAAAATATCAGCTAAGAGGGAGAAAACAATAAATGTATATCGATAAAGACGACAGAGCCGCTTTACAAAAGCTCCTCGAGGTTCCACTTAAATTCCGTTCCATACGAATTCGCCGCTCTCGCGATCGATCGGCGAGGGATTCGGAGCACTTGGATTTCAATTAATAGGCCAGTGGGCTTTCTTAAGCGATCGACAGGGCCCCGCCGGAGTTTCTCCCGTTTCCACGAGTTTCGACGTCACTTTGCGCGTATTAACTATTCGTTAGCGCCGGGGTTCGTACCCTCATTAGCGAGCGCTGCGTGGAAGCGCACGCCGGCGAATTACCGGCTGCTCTCGCGGCTGTAATACAAATTGCATGAAAACTGCAACTGCGCTTTGCAGCCGGCACTTTGTCTACCGACGAAACACCGATGCGCGGCTTAAAGCTTCGCGATCCGACTTCGCGAAGCTGTTCAGCCCGCTGATCCATCGATCCCAGGAGATTGAGGCTGATACCGATACACCAGGAATTCCCGGTTTAACGAACAGCGAGCAGTTAGAAGTAATCGTTGAATTAACCCTAGGCCATCATGGCTGTACGCTAATCGCGAACGACGTGTTTGTCGATTTAATTTTTGATAAGCCTTTGTAAAGCGAGATCCAAATCATCGGGCCCGAGCGATGAATATTATACCGAAATATTAACCGTGCCACGATGACACAGAATTGAAACCCATTATTCACGAAGCATAGTCGTCGACATATCGCCCATCCTAAACGCGTAAAAGTAAACTCGCATCGCACGTCGGGTTACGTTCGGCGTTAACGTGAATTTCAAGCAAAGAGGAGGAGCGGGGGGAGGACGAATTACGAGTTTGAAGCTTTTTAGCTTACGAATATTATGTTTTACAGTATATATGGATCCATCGTCTCCACATTTACCAAGCGCATACCTGCGCTCATAGTCCACATCTAACGCTAAGCCTCGATCCTCCTCGAACCGTAATTTTTTCCGCGCCTTCATCCAGCGCCGCTGTCTCCCTCGCCAGGCACGGATCGCGATCTCAATCTCGGCGTCGTTTGGCGCCTAACGTCGAGCCGCGACCGCGCCAACCACCAGTTGATTTAGCCGCCTTCGCTCTCCCGCGATTAATAATCCCCCGATTCGCGGCCGATCGGCCCTTTTAAAAACGCGGCTGCACCCTCGGGAGGGGTGCGTAACTCGAGAACCGGCGGAGTGGCGGAGGATCCTCGCGCTCCTGGACGGACGTTAATGTCGATCCGGGGGGTGGGGAAAAAAGTGGCGGTCCCGGAGGGCAGAAATCGTGGCTCTTGAATCCCGGATTCTTTCTTTCTTTGGGGCTCTTCTTTGCTAAACCGTTTAGCTTTTACCTCGAGCGAGGCGAGCGCGGCCGACCGGTCTCGGTGTGCTTGAGGGAGGGAGAAGGAAATCGTGGAGGTGGAGGTGGATGGGCAGGAAGAGAGGAAGCAAGAGAGAGAGAGAGAGAGAGAGAGAGAGAGAGAGGGAGAGGGAGGAAGAGAAGCGCGGAAAGAGGTTGCACGGTAGCATCTTTCGGTGGGAAAAGAGCCTTCGCTCGGGGGAGCCCGAGCCCTCGAGCTTATTTGGGTCCACCCTATCCTTTACCTTCCCCACCGGTTGGCTGGTTGCTTGGTTGGGAGCATAGAAGCAAGCAATACCGCCCCGAGATTCGAAGCTTTTGCGTATCGAGCGACGGTAAATCTTGGCCGAGCGTTTCTGAAACGCACAACGAGAATCCTCAAAGCGACGGCCGCCGCTGCTTGTTCACATATTTACCGTCAGACGCTTCCTTTCCCTGGCACTTTCATCCGACGATCATCAATATTGCCTTCTTAGAATTTACGTGCGCCACATTTGCGATATACATATACATATACATATACATGTATATAAATATATATATATGTATGTATGTATACGTATATACATGTATAATGCAGATATACCAGAACGGTTTTATGAAACGTGGACGATGAAAACGGGTGTCGCCAACTCCGACGATCGTCTAATGCGCGTAGCCGCGTCGAAGCCGCGGGCAGCCTCGTGTAAACCGAATTTTTGCAAGAATGGGGATATAACGTGTACGCAAATACCGCGGTAATCCAAATAGTGGAAGGACAGACCGACGAGCGCGGTGGGGATACCGGCCTTTCACTATCCCGCGTTTACCGTCACTCACCTTTATTTTTACTCCGCCGTTTCGCTTTATGCCCCATAGTGCGCCTCCGTGTCTCCCGCTAACAACGCCTCGCAAATATTAACCTTCTCCTTTACATTCGTCCCTCTCGTCGGTCTTCCTAGCACGCTCGATTTATTCGCCCGCCAGTCAGGATCGATCCGCGTCTTCCTCGCCGGCCGATGTTTGCCCGATAATAGCGGAAGAACGCACAATTCTCCCCCGTTTTCTACCCCTTCCCGTTCTCTATCTATCTCTCTCTCTCTCTCTCTCTCTCTCTCTCTCTCTTGCTGGCCACCTTCCCCTGTAATTTCGTCCATTTCAATGAACGGATTTCGCGTACTCGCATCGACTTCTCGGAGACGCGGAGAGGTCGGCGAGGTGCTCGACTTGATCAATGGTTCCCGCTTCTCCTGCTCTCTTTCTCAAGATTCCGGTCCACCACTGTCCAGGGATTTGGTGCCTCGTCCCTCCGCTGTACCGTAATTCCCCTCTATTTTATTCAACCTCTACCATTGGGAGGAGTCCTCTGCCGATTTTCAGATCGCCCCGGTACTTTATTTACCCGAAGTTTGTTCCAGGATGTATGCTCGATGCTGCGATGTGCGCTCGCAGCGAATTAACTCGTTCGCGGATAATGCAAATTTTATTGAGCCGGAGGGAGAAAAAAGATTTGTCTTTTAAACCATTAAGCCAATATTTTATACCATAGTTATACCTCGACACGAACACGGATAGCGCTGTTACGAATATGAAAGGTGTTCGATGAAATTTATGGAAAAATCGCCGTGTCACGTGGACGCACGTTAATTCAAATTCCAACTGTGACAGTGCGGATTCTCAGGCCCGAGGCGCGAGTCGAGGTGTCGGTTATTTGATCGTGGTTGTACGAGGTCAATCTCTACGTGGAGGGCCTTCGAGGAGGTCTCTCCGTGTTTCCTCAAAGTATCCACCCCGGGGTCTGTGTGCGTCCACCCGCGTGTTATCGGACACGCATTTGCAGGACGTGCGCACGTGTGTCAGCCCGCAATTTCCTTGTTGTTGTGTACATCGACAACGAGGAGTATCGCCACGAAGCCGCGTTAGAGCCTCTCCCCTTCGAGTCGTGCACGATCGCAAGTATATACACAGGGCGTATGGTAAATCGAGATGTAAGCGATAATGAAATCGGTATTTTTTTTCACACGCGTACGCCAGAAATATGAAATGAAATGCATATTGGGTCGTCTCAAAAGTTTCTTTCGCGTTACAAGGAAATAATACGCTCACATAATCGTTTGTTTCATACTGTTTTATCGAACGATGTTTGGAACATTTGGCGGATCAAGTTTCGTGCTCGTATAAACATTGCCAAACGAATCAGCCGAGTGCAAATGACGAAAGGCACTTTTGGGAGAACCTAATATTTTTATAGATCGCTCGCGTACTCTTTAATCACGAAAATTGGCTTATCGAATCTCGGTTAAAACCATTTCAATCCAACGTCGAGCGATTGATTTTTCTCCGTCGAAATATCTGTAGTAATGTAATAGTACCTCCCGCGTAAAATCATCTTTTTCTTCATCCATCTTTGGCACCGACAACCAAAGTCGTTAAACCTAGGATCTACCCTTTAACCCTTTCCAGTCCAAATTATTATTCTTTAGCAAGAAAATTAATTTTTTTTAAAAAACGATTTAGACGTACCTCATTAATAAAAACAGATTATAAGTATGATCCCAAACCGCATCATCGATGCTGAAAAGGGTTAATGCGAGTTCCAAACCACCAGAGCTGCGGTACGCGTATCGCAAAAATCATCTTTCAACCGGTCCCTCGACTTTCTTCCTCTCCAAGGGGTGTAAAAATCCTGGAGACCGTTGTTGGGATCACCCCGTATAGGAGCAGCGGGGACGGTGGTTAACCTATCTGGCGAGGTGTGAATGGAGTGCGGCATGGAAGCTACACGATGTCGGACAGCGCCTCTTGCTCGGCGACACGAAGACGGAAGAGACCCGCCGGAGAAAGCGGCGAGGGGTGGCCCATCGAGAGGGGGAGGGCGAGAGAATGCCCTCTCGCCCTCGACTTTTACCGCCTCTTTCGTTATCCCCCGCCGCTGCTGCGGGGCCGTCGGTTTTTATCGCTGACTCGACCACAAAGAGCGATATTACGAGGAGATCGAGAGCGTCGATACAAGCTTCGATCGAGCAACGAGGGATCCTCCGTCGGGCAAAAATCCGAATCGCAGTTGCAATATGATACTCAGCAGAAATTACGGGAATATAACGTTCTGTATAAACTCGGAGTTATAAATAATCTCCATTGGTATCGACGCGCGGAGGGAGAGCGCCGGGGGAGTGGGAGAGGGGGGCAGAGCCGCGGAGCTTTCGATACTCTTATCGGGGAATCTACTTCAATACGATTCCGCAAGGACCGCGTTATAATTATTCCCTTCGAAACGAGATACCTCTCTTGGCATTTATTACGCGCCATCGACATTTTCACGGAATACCCATCGTTTCGCGCAAATGCACATTCTTCGTGATCCACAAAAAGGTTTCTCGCGTCGACCTTCGATATCTCGAAGTGAATTCCATTTGCCCGTTTCGCGATAAAATCATTCCCAAACACCGACGACGAGCGATCGTGAGTGAACCCGGAGATTCGTGTATAATCGAAGAAACGCGCGGATGGCGAATTACTCGATCTTCCATCCGAATCGTCGAGATCGATGAAAAACATCGAGGAAGAACAACGAGGCTCCATCGATGAAAGGACGAACGGCCGAGATCCGGAGAACAAGAGGCTCGTCGGTGTAAAAATTCCCACGCGGCGCATAAAACCCTCGGGGCACCGTAAACCTCCGACCAAGACGAAAATCGGAGTGACCTCTGCTTTATATTCCGCGCTGCGAGCGCTGATGCAAGCCCTACCAGCCGACAGCCACGTCCGCTTCCTCGACGCTGGCCCGCAATCGGCACGGATTGCGCCCAACGAACGTAAACCGACCCAGGATTCTCCGACGTTCTTCGCCGCGTTTTATTCGAGGCCAAGTCTACGTACCGCCGGCCGAATCGGACGTCGTCGTGCGTCGGCCGTAAAGCGCCCGTTGTGGCGCGAAGCAGAAGGCGCTATGCAAAATTCTCGCTCGAGCTTACGTACCGAAGAAAACCTCCTCGATGAGATTAATCTACTCGACGGCTGCCTGGCTCGTTAGAATTCAATCCCTGGATTAAGTACAAGGGACATAGACTGTCCCTCCTTCGATCTCTCGATACCTCGGCAAGCTGGATATTTTTTTTTTATATTCATTTTTCGGCACCGATCGCTAAGGTCATTTGGCCTAGGACTTAATGTTTAAGGTGGGTTCTAAACCACCAGAGCTACGGTGTACACATCACATGCTGAATATTTCATCGCATAATGCGATCGTCGGTTAACGCGTCTCTCGGAAGACTCGTCGAGTCCTTATTTTATTCCTCCGTTCAATACGAGGTACGATCGACGAGGTCGCTCGTATCGCAGGGATACTCGCGTAATAATCCCCGAGCTTTAAGGGCGAGGAGTTTCGTCGTTCGACAAACGGCGCGAAGGCAGCGGGCCAAAGCCCCAGCATCCGGTGACCTCGATCGAGGATCAAAAAGGGCCGCGCGCAGGTCGACGAATTAATCCTGCCAAAAATCCATTACGCCCTTATTACGGCCTTCCCGGTTCCGTTGTCGCACCTCGTGCCGGTTAGCGCGCTGCGGGGGAAAAAATAGCGGAGGAGCGGCGCGCGAGGAGAGGGGCGAGGGTGGAAGGAAAGGCCGCCGGAAAACACTCGCGAATAATGCCGCGATGCGAAATGCACGGTTCACCGCGCATAATTACGAGTGCACGACACGGCAGAAAGCCGAGTTCCGGAATTATTGCGGGGGCGAAACGAGCACGGCGGCGGCATACCTAAACGAGAGAGGGGCAAAAACGAGCCGGGGAGGAAAAGGAAAAAAGGGCGGCGCCAGGGCGAACGGAGAGAAAACGGGCAAATAATAATATCCGGGGCTTTTGAATCCCCGAACAATTAGCCGCGGCCTTCGCGGGGCCAAACCGTTTAAACGTAATAAGGGTAATACTTCTCCGTTTCCGCCCCGGCATGGCGTCTTATTCTCGTTCAGGCGCCTGGTCACCTCCGGCCCTTGACCCGGAAGTGTCCCGTTTGTCGGCGGAAATGGGGAAAAGGGATTCCTGTCCGCTCTGATCTCGATGGACGACTCCATCGTCGTTTTAAACGATCCTTTCCGCGAACAACAACCGTGCGCGATGCTTTGTGTACGTATTCGGGGCTTGTTTTTTATCGTGCTCGTTGCCACAGTTCGTCCATCGGGAGAGCGGACAGAGAGGACGATTACGTGGATCGAAATAATAGCGCGCGGAGGTCGCACCGCCATTTTATTTAATCAAATCGTTCGTTGCCCATCGCTCCTGGTCTTCCATCGCAAAGTATATTTTCACGCTCGATAAACTCGTTTGTTTTAAGCGCCACGAGTGTATCATTTATGTAGCACGATTTCACTGGAAGTTCTAAATGGGGAGGGAGTTAATGTACACTTCGTACGGTATTGCGTAACCGTGTAATGACGAAGAATCTCGCGTGATCGAGAGACGTAAACTTCCCTCGGGGAACCTGCGAGGATTTAAGACCGAAGGAGTAAACGGAGGGCATTCCAGAGCTCGTGGAAGGGTCCACGGGTAATGGCAGTTATCACGCGGTACCCAGGACTCGATAATCCACGGCCCGGCATTGAATGGCGGTTCAGTCGAGAGCGCAAAATAAATACACCGTGCTTTTTTTCAATGTTGGTACTCATCACCGCCTGGATCCTGCGCTTCGAATATTGAAAAGCGAGCATCGAAAAGCCGGCGAGATAAGCCGTCGGGACGAAACGTAATTTTCTTCGACGAGACGAAACCCGGATGGATCTCCATGTAGCTCCACGGGTCTTGATCGTTCCAAGAATTGATCTTGGCCCCGTCGAGGTATCCTCCGCCGATCCACGAGAACAACTCGATGCTTTAATCCCGAGGAAAGTGTGCTTTCTATGCATAACAAACGATCATCCTTGATCGCGCGGCTTATACTTCCGGTACAAAGCGCCAGGGCCGTTGCCAGCTCGTTCGAACTTCGGCGGAAGCCCAACACACCAGGATGGATTACTCCTTCATTTATTGCGCTTCTATTAATCAACCGAGGGACCGTTAAACCGAAGGCTACTGCCAGCTTGATTTCCAGCTGGTAGCTGCCGAGAACTCCGTATCCACCCTCAGAATTGATTTATACATCCTCGAGATCGATCCTTAACGCCTCCCAGCTGAGAATCCTATTCGCACAAGACGAAGCTATTCGTCTCGCGACAAAATATATTCATAAGAGTCGTCGCAGTACAAATCGATAATCGATACGTCTTTAACACTAGAATTACCAAACCAGTCAAACTAATCAGTCGTTTCTTTAAAAAGTCGTAGTACTATAACGATGTATTTTTTCTAGATTTTCCACGATTTTCATGCAGTATTTATATCATCATTTTGATTTACCCAAATTTCCTTTTACCCTCCCCCCTTATTTTTAAAAAGATGTACGTGGTGTTCTAAATATGCCCAGAAAGTGGCTGGTGGTTCTAGTGTTAAAGGATCCACCACCATCAGGGCAAGTCTGCACTACCGTAAAACGTATACGGAGATTCAGAAGAGTGCGAATCTCTGCGCATCCTACGCCAGTGACCCGGCCAACGATTAAGAGCCTACCGAGCTACATAAACGTTTAAATATACACATCCCTAATCGTTTTCAAGATCGTTCCATTATTTTAGCCCTCAGCCAACCCGTCACATATTTCCATCACGACGGGGCCCAGGCAGCCCTTGGAATTTGGAAGAGGTCCTCGTTATTGGCACCGCAACGCAGCTCGGTTTCCCTCGAGAATCGATATCGTGGCTTATCCTCGCACCTCGTCGCGCCGTCCGACTTCGGAGAACCGGCGTGGATCGTCGTTGAACGAACGAGACGGCGGTTAGCGGGGCTCTTCCTGGGGGGTGAGAAATTAGGGAAGGTTTAACGGTGGCCACAGCGTGGCGCCCTAAGTGATCATGGATTAGCTGCACGGGGAAATCTAGGAGGGGGTCCGGTGGGGGATGCTTGGCAAAACCGTGCGCCAGCCAACTAATTACCATGGCACGGGCCACCAGCGGCGGTCGGACCTGGTCCGCCAGGTTCGCTCATGATCGTTACGGCCATCCGGCTGTAAGGGACGTAACCCTTGCCCTGAGCCGTCCCTCCTTCCGCCGTGCCGAGCCACGGACGGACCTGCAGCCATTTCCACGTATGGCGAGCACGCTTCAAAGGGAAATTTACTCAAGGATAGAGAAAATACCGCGCTCCTCCTTGGAGAACGAATATTTGTGACCCGAATACGCGTTTAATATCGTAAGAGCAGACGCTCCTGGGTATTATTGAAGGGTATATACTGCTGAGGTACTATTAGTATGATGTTTTAACATCAAATCTACGGAAGCGGTTAAAACGAGAGTCTATCGAGGAGTGCGAATCGTTCCATCGAACTTGAGCAGAACTTGAGATAGGTCGTGGGCTTTTCGAAAGAAACGATGGCGGTGGGTTTTGCGTTAAAATCGAGGCGACTACGTATCCTAGGGACGAGCACCGTTTTCGTAAAGAAGGGAGCGCCGAGGGCTGGACAAACGGCGAAAATTGGAAGGGGAGATTATCGTCGCTTTCACGGAAAGCAAGTGGAAATGACTGGAAGGGCGCTAATTAACCAGCCCCGAGTGCTCTTCGGTCTCTGACACGCGAGGCTCTCCTCAAAAGATGTTTACGCCGTGAGAGGATGCTTTAATCGAGTTGAAGAGACGAGTCGAGTAACCCAATTAAGTCTCTTCCGTTACTTCTACGCTCGATCCTCCTCGCGGCATTTCCACCCCCTCTGCGCCCCATGCCCAGCCCTCGCGACTTCCGTAAGACGTTTGCGTAGGAACATAAACGTCGGCCGAGGACTCCTCGCTGGAAAAACGTGATATTTGCAAGCCCTTCCCCGCCGCGATACCCGACATTTTCGATTCTCCAATTCGATTCTGCGAAAAGCAGCATTTTACCGCGTAACCAATCGTGCTCGCAACGCTCCTCGCTTCTCCCGCTAGGAGCAGCGATATTTCGGCTTACAACCGATCGCGGCTTGATACCGAAGAAAGCGGTTCCTCGATTCTATGGAGACGTCCTTTCAGGCTGCGCTGGTTCGCGGCTGGATTCTCGAGAGGAGGCGTTTCCACTCCCGGATAACCGTGAAACGGCATTTTCGGCTCGGGCTCCAGCAGCGCCGGAGTTTCAGCCGAGAAGCCTCGCACCGCCGGCTAATCGTCCTAATTGAGGGTCCCGATCGCGAATCCGCGGGGCAAACGAAGCGACGGGATGGTCGATCGGGTTATTTCATTTTTCGCAGCCGCGCGGTTACGATTGCCGTCCAGCTAGCTGCGCTACATCGCGATACTCTTCCCGATTAAGTTTTCATTACGTAATTAACGTCGCCCCCCCAAGGTCCATCGATCATTCCGCTTTTCCATCGTATTTTTTCCCCACCCCCGCGGGGCAAAAACTCGTTCGATTTTAGCGTTCGTTTTTCCACGCTCGAAAACCCGCAGCGCATTTTCCTGCGCGTAATGCTGTTAATGAATACCGAAACGGCGCTGATGCGTCCCTTGCTCGCCCTTTCTCCGCCCCTCCCCCTTCCGCCCCCGGCGGCCCTATTTCTGGTTCATAAACGTCACGTCGGTGGGGGCACAATTTTGCTGTCACGTACGCGGCTGCACTCGGAAGTTCAGCGGCACCTGCCCATCGGCGAAGCGACACGCAAAGCCCCGCCATGACTTTGGCACTAAAATTATGTGCCCGGAACAGAGTCGAGGCCCCTTTGAGGCTCGGGGCAAAGCCGCGTAAGCTGAATCTTTTATCCGGTCGACGGCTCGAGCGTCGAATATAAATAAAAAAAAAGCCGCCATCTCGGGAGATGCCGACTGGCTTTGTCTCCCACGTGCATTGGACCAGCGAGACGTTCCTCGTTTTCGGCCGCGTGAGTGGAAAGTTTTAACGAGCGCACGCCGCGGATGAGTGATATTTAGGAGCGTCGATGATAATTCCTTCTTGGAGAATCGAACCTTGATAATTGATTTAGCGCCGCGCGCCTGGCGGGGTTGCTCGTGGTGGGATTAAAGGGACATTCGTTTGCTTTTAAGGGGGAAGGGAGCGCGGTTGACTTTATAACGCGGTACTCTTGTCGCGGTGGTTGCTTTAATGTTCTAAATAAATTAGTGACGAACAGTGGAGGACGATGGAGATATTAATAACGATTCAGAAGAACATAGCTTCGTCGCCTAATTCCTTCGGGGAAAGCCAATCTCGGGAGAATAGTTTACAAAGTATTCACGTGTATCACGACATTTCCTCGAAACGGCCAAAGGCTTTAGCCGGTCGAAAATTGATTTAGCCGAGTAATTTCCCGGATGGCGAGCGTTCTCCGCTAATCGATGACGGGCTACTGAATTGTTGGTAAAACTAATTTTCCGCGGGTTAACAGTCCGCTTCCTTCGACGGGAAAAACCGGAGTGACGGAGAGCTGGTATCCATTGTGCGATCGAGCACCGGCTTGGTGGCCTTAATTGGATTTTCGGGACGAGCCCTTTCGCGATCTCTAACAAGAGGACGCCTCGCGGACGACTTAGCGGAGATGTCGGATAAATATATTGTTTCCTCTTCGCGCTACCCGCCCTTGTTGCATTTGCCACGAGCCAATGGAGCAGGATGTACGAATGTCGCCCACGCTTTCTCGCCGCGAACGAAAAGTTTCCTCGAGGATAACGAGCGGGGGTCGCGCGGGTATGCGCGTACGTGTCCGTGTGTGCGCAGTTGGCGCGTACGCACGGGATACAAAAACACGAGCTTCGCTCATGCTCCTTGGGACCACTCGGTTCCTTCCTTGGGAAAACAAACTGTTCCGCGTATGCTTTTTCGCGGTCCAACTCGTTTACAGCTCGCAGCTTTGTTACCCTTCAAGAACCTTTAACCCATTAACCGGATCGTTGCTTCACGAGAGACCCTACGGAGATCTTCGGGTGGGTTAATAAGCGATGGAACGAAATTTATGACGATACACGCTGCTTTTCTAGTGAGTTAAAATAAATATCGCGTTCGGATTCTTTTTCAGTGGTTTTGCTTAAAGTGCGACGTACTTTATTCTTTAATGGCAGTTCCTTTGGTGGACGAAGCAAAGGTGGAAGAGGTGAGTCCTTGGAGTTTTACACGTATACGACGATATCGCTTTTCATTGAAATACTGTATTGCGCCGAGGAGGGCCGAGCCAATATTCCTGAGACGGAGGAGCACGTCTTAAGCCTCAATTAACTGGTACACTACCGTTGCGGACACGAACTAAGGCCTGGCAAGGAACTTCCCTTTAACGTGCCGCGTTGCAAAGGGGGGAGCGTAAAAGCCGATAGATCCTTTTTAGAAATTCCTACGATCGCACCATCGGGGCTCGGTCACGATTTACAATTTTGGTTCTAAGACTTCTTTAATTCCGCACGTCGTTAAGGACAACGCCGAAATCACTTTGCAGTTCCTGCGACTTTGCTTCGCACGGCTAAACATCCGAGCGGGACTTTAATCTACATTAGCATTTAATGGGCGTTAATCGAATAAAGACGCACGAGTCGGTTTAATCCGATATTCGGCGTTTGGATCTCGCAATTACATTTTCTTGTTCCACGAATTAATCCTCCTCGCGTCTTTCGCGGCGTTTCGCGGAATATTCGACATTCCTGCTCCAAAATTGTCTTTTTCCCCGAAAGCACAACGTTTGAGGACTCGAGATTAACAAACGCGAAGGCGTTATCGATTCGTGGCTAAGAAATGAAAGGCTAACCCTCAAAAGCGGGGAAACGATTTTTCATAATTGCACCATAAAAATGCGGCTCGATCGCAAGATACCCCGTGAAGCGGAGGCCGTTTCTAAAACGACGACAGACCGTGGCCGAGCACTAAAGATAATCGTCCATTCGTAGTAAAGCGGTGGATCTTGATAACGTTTCCTATCTCGTCTCTCGCGGTCACGGGATCACTCGTGACTCTAATATTTTCACATAACGCGGAATTGTTAGCCGTAACCTAGTGCAATTGAATGAAGGCGATCGCATCTCGAACGACGACAGAGCTATGCCGAGGTGGTCTTCGCTAAAAGCTTCAAGGAACAGCCACGCTTTCTGTACGTCGATTATTATCAGAACATTCTTCGTCGCCTCTCGCGGTTATCAAGCGTACAACGAATAATTCGATAAAAGAAAAAAGAATACAGGGCGTCTATTATACGCTGGTAACGTCGTGCAACAAATTATAGGATTACGACCGATTGATACGACAGTGGCAGCTTTACGATTTCCGATTCGCCACCCTTTCATCCTCTGGCACACGACGACGGCGTAGATAATTTTTTTTTGGTAGGAATATCAACCACGACCGATGGCTCCGAAGCATGAGCCCGCGTGTCGACTACAGATATGGCTTTTTGCCAGACGAATTTTATTTTACCCACACCGTCGATGCTCGTTCGCCTACCGACATTGCGCACGGTTCGTTAATACCTTTCTAACAAGACGCGTTACGCGAGAAGATCCGTGCTTTTTGGATCGCAACAGTTTGCACCGAACTCCCTACATCTACTGTAGGAATACACGTCGTATCCACGGATTTTAATACCCTACGATCAACCGAGTAGACTTCAATTCGCAATAGAAAATATCCTTGACAAATTCCATCGATAGTCTAACGTGTCCTCTTAAGTGAAACCTCGGCATAAACCGCGATGTACTTCCATCGACGCGAGGCGAATAAAATTGCAGCACGAAGGGTTAAACTGCCAAAGCATCCCGGCATAAGCGTTCCGCGATACCGAAACGTTCGAGGGCGAGAGCGTGGCTCGAAAGAGCACAGGGACGAGCATTTTCAGGAGGAGGCGGGGGGAGGGAGGCGCATAATCGAGTCGCTGGGTCGGGTCTTCGCGCGGATGGGAGGCACAACGGGCACGCAATCTTGGCATACGGCGAAATAGGGAAATAGGGCCGGTCCTGGGCCAAAGGGCGGCCTCGTCGTTACTGTAAAAACGATACGATTATAGGAGACCTCGGGCGGATTCGCGGATGCCTCCTCCATTCTCCTCTGCGTTCGAGGCCACGCACTAAATGCCTCGTTCCTCCCCCTGGCCACCTCCTCGGCCCTGTGTACGGGCATTAAAGGCAAGGAGGGAGGGAGGGAGCGATTTGTAGCCGTGCCGGAGTTATAGCCAATAAACTACGCACGCGAATATAACGGCTCGAGTGTGGCGAGAGGTGAAGGTGGAGAGAGAGGGAGTTTTACAAGGGAAAGAGGAGAACGGGGATTCTGGAAGGAAGGCAGAACAGGCCGGAAGACCATCCAGGCCTCGCAATAAATGAATATTTAATCCATCCCCTCGCGTGGGTGTAACTAATTTGGAGGCACCGCGGAAGCGGCCGGCCGCTTAAGCACCGCGCTAAATCTCGGAAGTTCGCGCCTCGAAAGGGCATCGCGGCTCCTCCCGCTCTCCGCGACACTCGCGAGAACTTCGAAGGGACAGGAGGGGGCGTCTCTTTAATTCCAAGGAGTAGGGCGGTAAGAGGGAATAAGTGAGAAATGACACTCGCCCTGCGGGAAACTGCATAACGGCGCATCCTCGGCCGGCTTATCAGCCTCGTTAAATTCTTCCGGCGGAGCAACGAGATGGGACCAAAGGAAAGTGAGGCTCGATGTGGCGGCCGGAGGGAAATACAAGCGTGGTTTAACCCCTCGCGGTACACCCAACTCTCCTTTTACACGACTTTGAAATAACACGGTCGAAGAAAAAAACCGCCTTCCTTTTTTTGCCCCCTTCCCCCCCCCCTTTTTTCTTACAAGCTTTATCACCAGTTTTTTTCCCATAGAAAATTTATTTTCCTCCTTCGGCTTTTGTTGCGTTCTTCGAGGAACTCGTCTACTACCTAGGGAAAGAGTTGAGAGTTAAATACCATTCCCAGTCCCGAGGAGGGGTAAGACGGGGAGAGAAGGGAAACATCGGCCGGTGACATCGTCGATTAATTATCCAGCTTTAAGGAGCTCGCTTACGTTCCTCCTGCTCGTTCGGTGTATTCACGAGCACGCAGTAAAAAAGGAATACTCGCCCACGCTACCTTCGCCCGGCTCCTCGTTCTTTTTTTAACGGCGCTTAAAGGGGACGCGAATTGCCGGACATCTTTGGTGTACGTACCGTAAAAATGCGGAGGGGAGAGTAACGGCGAGGCGTGCTAAGTACGCGGACAGGTGAACGAACCGGAGGATCGTTACGTGACCGTCCAGGAGGATCGATCCTGTCCGTAATCAACCCGTAATTGCATGATTTCTTATTTTCACCCTTTAGAATGACATTCCTTCTCGAGGAACGCCGATGGTGTGCGGGAAAAATAATTAAAAACCTTTCAGAACGATTTTCGTCACGCTCGTGCGACACTATAATCCAATCAGGTACTAAAGAAACTAGAACCTTATATTCACGATATTGAATATCCGCAAACTAGTTTAATTCGTCCGAAATCCGATAGTGGCTCTGCAGGAATAATCTTGTAGGATGTAGCAGATATGCAACACCGTGCAATTAAGGGTCGAACCCTGGCATATTTCGAGCGAGCTGCCTCCGCCGTGGTTTTGTTCGCAGTTTCCTTCGCTCTCGACGATTTGCAGCCGGAAAGATCGAAGATGTTCGAGGGTGGGCGAGGTGGGGATCAAGATTAACGGACCGGTTCGGTACGTGTTAATAGGGAGGGAGGCTTATCCGGTAGGACGTCATTAACGACTCCCGCCTTGGCGAGACAGCGTCGCTTGATGACGAAAAAGGGGTAAAATAAAATAGCGTTTCCCTTAATGGCGCTTAAGTAAAATGCTGGCTGGACGTCCCGTCGGCGGAGAAAGCAGTCGCGAATGTTTTGTCGGGAGGAATTGTTCCCGAGCATTTTTCTTCCTCCCCCGAGGGAGCGCGCGGGGGTACTTGGCCCTGGACGGCTCAAAAGTACCATCGTTACCGAACGCTCGACGCTTCTTCGTTTGATTTTTCGACTCCGACTATCAAGATATTTCAGCCCAGGTCCCGCCGTGATCGTAGTTGTCTCCGCACGACTGGATTCGCATTACGAGTATCGCATAGAGAATTATAAAAAGAACGATGAAAGCTCGACGAATGTCTTTTACGCTTCCATACCTCGCGCCTAGAAATTTCCTTATTATCCGCTAAGATCACTTGGAACAGAATCCATCTCTTGCAATGGATTCCAAGCGACCCGGTATAAATATCGCATGAATAATTTCAGAGGTCGTCGATCGAAATCCCGGATTTCGTCGTACGCTCGCGCGCCTCATAATAGCGCCGCTAATGCGCCTCCCTCGTGAGAGTTTCTTTTTCTCATAAATTCCGGAAGACAATCGTCGAATATTTGGAGCCGCGAGTGCAGCGTGGAAACGTCGTAACCCTCGAGAGTGTTCGAGTGGGAGGGAGGCGAATGAGAGATGGAAAAACGTGTCGTGGAATAATAAACTCGGAGCCTTTAAGGCCGTATTCAATGCACCGCTGTCGGGGTTGTTAAAGAGTCTCCCGGTACCTGTTTCGCGGCGTAGCGCGGCGACCGAAGCTGCGACCGCGATATCGCGTAATTATTGCGCAGTTTCGGCCAGGCGAAACTAGGAGGGGTCCTCCTTTGAGGGCCGCCACGGAAGTAATCAAAATCTTGAGTAGGACCTCCGCCTAATAACTCGCGCGTCAAAAGGCAGAGGGTCCAGGGTCCTTCATTAAACCAGAACACTCGGAGTTTAATTAGGACGGACGCTCCTTTTCGGGGCCGGGCCTCCACGCATCGTCGTATTCCTCGATCGATGAATAGAGACGCGGTCTTGCGGGAAGAGATGATTACCCAAAGCCAGCATCATCGGTGCTCCAAAGCTGGTCGTGGCTCCTCCGTAAAGGCAAGACCACTTTCAGAGCCGAATACCGAAGCGTGGCTTTTGCAGGATTAATCGCGGAGCTACTTTGCTCAAAACGCTTCCCCGGGCCGCCGAGATTCGCGAGAGTTCATAAATATGCGATTTATAAATACGACAGCCGGGGCAAGGATTTAAAATTCACCCCTCGATCTCCGATCGAGTGAATAATAAGAGCAGATTCCGGCGCTACGCGTCGACGGGCCATCGCTGTAAAATCGTTTCGAAACAATGTAATACCCGGGCCCCGGCAATTCTAGGAATGGTCGGGCACGTAAGTATTTAATATGCGCGCGGATATGCGCCGCTCAATACGGTATACACCTTCTTAATCGGGCACGTCTGTACCTGGAAGCCGGCTCTCGGCTCGCTGCTTCGAAATGCGCGGCTAGGAAAGAAAGAAATTTCCTCCCGCTCCCGTGATTTCCAATCGACGACTCCGGGATACCCGTTTTGAGGTTCATAAAGCCGGAACTTCCTTCTTACTTCCCAGTTTCGCTCCTTCTCCCGTCTCTTCGAGCGGAGCTTTTGACTCTGGCCGATCGGCGGTTGTTCGCGTAGAAATCCCGGGGGAGGGGGAGGAGGTGGCGAGGGAGTAAAATTTTATCGACCTGCCGGCCAGGGGGAAAGGGTGGCGAACGGAAGGGAGGCTTACGCGATTGAAAGCTCGCCGTGAAACGACTGGGGAAGTCTTGATATTATGCATTATGTATGGGCCTATGCAACGGCACCTGCACTTTGGCACGCGAGCCCCCGCAAGGTACCTCCGATCGGCGATTCCACAACACGAACGTGAACTTGCGACCCTCTCGACCCTCGGCCAGCTTGGGTATCTTGTAAAACTTCCACCCTCCGGATTCCTAGACCGCGACACTCGCCGGAAACACGAGTCCTCGGGCGCGCGCCGCACGCCTTTTGCTCCCCTCGTTTCTTTGTTTCTCCAACACCGGCTACGTCTGCTGTTTAACGTGGAAGCTATCGATTACGTGGCTTTATGAAGCATGGTGTAAACACCGAAGAGAAGGGCGTGAAAGTATTGGGTATACAACTTTGCTTCGTTTTATTTCGAAATAAGGGCTTCGTAGTAAAGTAAAAACAGGTTATACGTTTACGATTCAAAGTATCGTCCATCATTGGCCATTGGGTTGTGTATCTAATATTATATATAATATTCGATCGTCGAAAATCGAGATTTTCCGCCACGGAATTTAACGTGACGGTGCGCGATTATTGTCAATGGAATTCCTCGCTCCCGACGTCGAGCTCTATCGTGAGAATTGAAAATATATCGGCTTTCTTCGAATGTTTGCAATAAAGTTTGACGTGAAGGACGACAATACTCTCCCCGGTGCGCTTAATATTTTTCCAACACGCAACGTAAATACGATACGATCGATTCGCCCCTCTCCCGGCTTTCCTCTCTCCCCATTACAAAAATGCGGTTAACGTTTCGGAGGGAAATTGGTTTATCGAAAATAATAGCGAGCGATGGCTGAGTGCAAGGTTAAATTTTTCATCGTCGAGTATCGAACATGGGGCGCATATTTTGAGCCGAATACCCGGCCTGGTATGAAGGATACTCGTTTCGTTCTTTCGCCTTAACCGTTCGATAGGTTGATTGTTCTGGCGGCAGCGAACCTGCCGCGCTGTGAAATTCCTTTATTACGTTTCCCTGGCTTTTGGGGAGCGCGCTAACATCGTGCGCTCTCGATTCAAAGCTGTTCGATCCATACGCGGAGAGAAGATCGCGACGGCGAATTCCACGAGGCTGGAGGCACTCTTTGTTCCCCTTCTTTCCTGCGTCGATTACCAAGGTCTGGAGCCTACCGCTTAACGTGCACTTAACGTGCACACATCGTGCCTACGGTAGGATTCTCTCCTGAATATGGACGATATAATGGCTGGAACTTCGATCGGGCCGCTGGATCCCAAGAGGACCGCTTATTCATCGTAGCTTCATCAGCTCTTGTCCTGGAATACGAGAAGATTCTAAGGTTAACGTTTACATTTTAGAATCGCTTCCTTCGAACAAAACGCGAAACTGAGATCTGCAATTCGGTGGATCCTGCTTGGTTGCGTTTTTTTAATTATGCGAAAGCTTGGTTCGGTTACATTCTCTTTGATCATACTCATTTGTTACGGTCGGAAAGCAGGTTCGATCTATGTAGATTTTCGTAGAAACTCGGGTGCTTCTCTCACATTAAGGATCTGCTTCTTCTTACGCGTATAAATTCTCAGCGGCGAGGGAGTTAATAAAGTCGTCATAAATCCAGGACGCTGCTGTAAGCCGATCAAAATTCTGGCCAGGTTCACACCCGTTGCACGTCATTTCGGTGCCATTTACGATACGATAAATGTAGATTCGCCCCGAGAAAACACGTGTCCTGCTTAACGCATTCCCGTAAAATATGGAATCCGCGAGGTGAAAGGAGGGCGTGAAACGTGCCGCGGCGCGATTTCTGCATCCTCCCCACTCCCCCTATTCCCCGTCTTTTAGCAAGGTCCGCGACCAGTTTGTAGCTTCCATCCGGCGAGCTTAAACATTTATAGAAATCGGTGTCTCGGTTCGAGGCGCACCTCTGTCCGTGATCCATACAAACAACGGTTCCCCTCGTGCAAGCAGAGTGGCTTCGTTTAAGGCTCTATTTACGTAGACCGATTCCTTTCGTGCAAATATTACGTATTTATCCCGGGTACTTTGCGTACCGTCGGACGATAAATAATCGGCGCACAGGAACGTTGCCTCTGGCGAGCTTTCAGCATAAACGGATCCTCCTTTAAATGCGTAATTTCTCCGGGTTTCGTGCGTGCGCCGTTTTGTTTTCCCATCGTGGAAGGGCAAGAGCACGCCGCAACGCGAACGGAACACACGTTTGGCGCTTTCGAAAAATTGCCACGTTGCCGATCGATCCGCGAAGACGCATCGAGAAAGGGTGTTTGGATTATTGGATTCTTTTTTCTCCTTTCATCGATCCCCTTGAGACTCGTAAGCGACGTAACTTCGAGCGACAATGGCACCGAGTTCGTACCTTATATTTCCAGTCGATGTATTGCGCATCCGTGACGTCGTTAGGTAGCGCGATTATTTAGTGGCTGGCGGCAAGGGTTCGAGAAATATGGTCGACGGTTCGGGGGTCGAACGACTAATAGATAATTTATCCGCAAAGTTCTGATGCCCCTTAATACGCTATCTAGGATATTGCACGTGTGTGCAGGGACCGGTGATCCTTGTCAAACCGCAGAACTTTCCAGCAGGCTCCGATTCGCTTGTGCGCCTGAATTTTTCAACCGCCCTTCCGCTCGAAGGCACCTTACGTTAAATGTAATATTTCCTTCGAAAAAAACACCTTCAAACTTGCCGGACTAAACCCACCTTTACGAATGCAATCTACCTCTGCACGAGTTACACGTAATTTTGCATCGCGATTGTACCGTTCGTGCTGATTTTACCCGCGCTAATACCTTGCGAAAGCGTCTGCTGTTTGTTTAAATCAAGGTCCGTATTTTTCTTAAACGATCGACACGCTTACGAGTCTCTCCGAGAACTACGATTTTCGAAACCAAGTTGTGCGAATAAAATCCAAGATGTTCGAATAGAAATTCCGTAAGCGTCAAATTCCCCCTGCTTGGAATAATCGAAATTTAATCGAGCCGAAACTATCGAGACTTCATCCCCCGTCAGATATTACACGCACATAGAACGGCGGGTACTTAAAGCAAAATAAACTTGGAAGGAAACTATTTAAGCCCGGCGCTGGCTGAGTTTCCCTTCAAAATCGACGCGAGCTTGAGCGCCGTACGAAGATGCGTTTATACAGGAGGCGGACCAGGTTTTTCCTCCTGTTCTCAAGATCTCGTACTTTTCTCGCGGCTTGTACCTCCCGTACAGGCAATCGGTCAAGGGAGGATCACCCTCGTTCCTCTGAAGTAATCCGGAGATTCGCGCAAGCAGGTTAATTACCATCGAGATTGACTCGAGACAACTGTAATTAAGATGAACCTCGGGCTTTGAGATCTTAGGGGCCGCAGCCGAGCAAGACGGATAGATGGACCGATCGCGGGGGTGAGAAAGACGGTCGAGGAGGGCGGTGCGCCTGGAAAGAGGGAGGCTAACCATACAGAGAGATCGCTGACTTATTTGCATGTAATGACTCGAGTCTGACTCGATAACGAGGCCCAATGCCGATCGTTGCGCGAGCCAGAAACCCGTCTCACTGTCTTATTTCGACAATTAATTTAAACGAGGCCCATCAGGGTGGCGTGTAGCGAGGATAGTTAATTACGACGCCACGGAATGGTCGTCGATGCGGATCGAAGGCGGAGACGAGGCCTGGAATGGTGATCACGCTGCCAAGTCAAAATATCACCGAATATTTACGGGAAAAATTGCACGGACTGTACGCTCCCATTATCGGAGCCAGAAATAGAAGGAAAAAAAACATTTCTCTCCCGATATTGATTTTTTTTTCGGCAGCTATACTTCTTCCAGCGATCATTTCATCTGGCTTTGTTCGCACTAATTTCGGGATTAACCTTTTTCGGAAGGGGGAAAAAATGAGACGACGAGAACATTTGCGGCTTTCGATCTGTATCGAACCAAATCAAAATTCTGGCGCGTTCGAAGGGCTTTTTCCTACTTCAACTTAAAATCGACGTTTCTCCCCGCTGTCGATCGATGTTTTATTTCCCCGCCATCCCAATTCGTTTCTCCCTTAGCATTCCGTTCGGCTGACAGCCTTCTCTCCAACGTCATAAATTACTTCTAAGAAAAACTTCGGGGAATAAGCTTCGATCGCGTATTGGGGGATTCGAGATTCTTCGAAAAGCGAGACTCGAGCAATTCGGTATCGTCGAGTCTCTAAAGCAATTAAGCGCGATTTAAAAAGCCACAGAGAAGCACTCGGCGCACTTTCGCGATTGAATAGCGCCGACTCCATTCGATGTTAAGATTATTTAATCGCCCGATCCTGCTCGCTTCGATCCAGGCTAATCAGCACTCCGCCGCGTTTTAACGGATTTGTTCCACGTAATGCACAACGTGGTACGGATTTTGATAGAAATTCCCGCACGCTGAAATTCTCATGCGCGTATCGCGAGCAGTTTAATTCGCAAGTCGTTTACTAATTTCCCAACTGTACTCGATAAACTCGGAGAAATAACGGACGCTTTAATGGCGCTAGAGAGGACGATAATCTGAAAAAGAAATACGAATTACGAAGGCGACAGGATAGACGAGCAATCCTATTAAGAACAAAAACAACTCTCGTTTGAAGCGTGACAAACTCCTACGCAACGTATACATCCCTTTATTAAATTTTCAAGCGCGTATTCTCATTTCTCGATAATCAACGGTAATAATCAGACAAATTATTAAGAAAGCTCTGTACCAGGATCTGGTAACAAGAACCTTCTGCATGACGACACACCAAACTCTCTCGTAATTTCTGCTTCTTCGCGATACGACGGAATTCTCCGTAAGGCAAGCTCCGTGCCAATTAATTAAATTATTAACAAATTAAACGAGCACAAATCCCTCGAGCGTGAAGCTCCGCGTAGTCGCATCGTTTTTCGTTCACGCAAAATGTATTTTCACGCGGGTGCATAGGCGGAGGGGTGGCGGCCTTTAGAAATTCCCGATAAACCAGAATCGAGTACGACGCGGCTTGCTCGTAATGGATGCGCCCGCCTCTAAGTATCCAAGTATCGCGCCTGGAAGTGGATGTATACAGGGGGGCAGGGGGAGGGGAAGGGCAACTTGGTGGCGCCGTCGTTTTCCCCGAGGATCGCAGCTGCGGGCAACGCGCCTGCTGCTAATCAGGGCCACGCGGGGTAATATTTTACAATATCGAAGTTATCGTTGGCCGGACGACAAAGTCACGGCCGGTTAACCCTTTGATTATGCCGCGAGGTCGATGCACGATCCCTTTTATGCACGACCACCTTTTGTAGGATTTTTTTGAGCCGGAGAAAAAAAGCTCTGCCCTTTGTTTTATAGCCTTACGGAAAGTGAAACTGAAAAACTGGCCAAGACCTGAATAATGTTTCCAGAAGCTCGAGTATTTCGATCGGATCGTTGGGATCCAAAGGTAATCAGAGATTCGTACGACAGGAATCGGAGAGATGGCTTTCTGTACCTTTGGAAATAGCGTGTTGGATTATCCGAACGGAATGCGTTGTAACCCTTCGATCGCTATCACGGCATAGATTGCTTGTAAAAATACGAAGGACCTATCTTTACTCCCTCGCGATCTTTCCGAAGAGAGTAGGGGAGAGAAATGGAAGGTGACGCGCCGCTGGGATTTAGGGTCGGCTGACAAAAATCGAATAGGTAATAAACATCGGCGGCAAACGAGGTAATTGGAATTTATCGGAGTCTTCTTCGTCGGGCTTGCGGAGTTTACTGGCTTTTAACTTCCCTCGTATATCGGAGGAGAGGTCGCCGACACGGATTCTTGGTTGGCTCTGAAAGGCACGATAACCACCATGCTTGCTTCGTTTATTTTTCAACGCGAGTCTCCTGGTTTATTATCCACCGCGATATACGGTATACGAATCAACATACGCCATACACATTGTGCTTAGAAATCTCGAAAGCTCGACTTCTACTCGTTATAAAAATGACCACGATGGCAATAACACTGTAACTCATAATTCGAGGGAGAATCTAAGGACGAGGATCGTTCGAAGGAATTTAGGTATGAAGCAGGGGCAACGTTTAGCCGTGTGTAAACCGCACGAATGCGGTAAAATCGTCGCGAGCGGTCTGAGATTCGGCGGTTATAATCCCGTCGGCCACTATCATTTCGTAACTCACAATATAGTTATACGAGTAGCATAATTCGGCGTGCTGGATAGGTATTCCCAGAATGCGGAGGGCGCAATATCGTCAGGGCCATATTTCGAATGCATTCATAATGGAGTCGATCATCGAGGGCTATGTAAATTTCGTCGTCATTAGCCGCATGTATATTCAGTACGGTTTCACTGTCGTAATTCATCAGCGTGTACCGAAGCTTATTGTCGGCCATAATTCATTCGTACCTTTGCCCTCATTAAACAGCCATACCCATCCCCACCCTTGGCTCCTACATCATTATTATTATCCATCCCAAGATCGTTAGCCGCGATTCCTTTCCTCCCAGCGGTCCGGCAACATAAATCTTCGTGCGTCTGAAAACGATCCGAGAGCAAAAAAAAAAAAATCCCCGAATGTTATATTTCGCTCTAAACCCGAATTTCGGCCCCGTCGCATTCGTATGCGCCATCGCGCTCCCTCCCGGAATTTCATTCGGCATTTATCAGCGCGTCGAACGTCTTGTCTCTGCCGGAAGATAAATTAATTTGTAACATCGGGAGGTTGATTAGAAGGGCCTGGCCGAGCGAAACGCGTACGCGCAACACGGCAAGCCTGGCGGTACGTGCCGACGTGGCAATATGATCGTCCTATAGCGCCCTTCTGTCACCTCCCCCCGCTGGCCCCCTTTCATCAGCCACGAGCGGGGACCGTTAGACATCTGGACTTGGATCATCCATCAATCGTATATCCGTGCACCGGACCATCGGTGCCAAATCTCCGGGTAACTACAAAATTGCACGCGTATCGCGTCGATTCGCCAATGCCTTTGGATTTACGCACCGACCGCTCTGCGGCAATTTAGCCAGGGTTGTGCAGTTTGCGAGAATCGATTGGCGCTTTCGGGATTTTTCGCATACGAGATCAGATGCTCCTCGATGCGCGTGTCGAGTCGAGCGACTCTTCTTTCCCAGGCAAGTCTTGGATTTAGGGCACGAGTTGATAACGTATTCATACTCGCGGGAGTTCCGAGCACACGTCGAACTTAGTTCCTGGCCGGTCTCGCTGTTCGCTCGATCGTGATATCAACCGCTACGATCGCTCGGTTTAAAACTCACTTTTTCGGCGGTACGCCGGGAACTAAATTATTCCAAACTGCGACACAACCGCGGGCTATGAACTTTAAGCTTGCGCGATCTTGAAGCGTTACGCGTCGTTTCTTTAACGCTAAACCTAATAGTTACTTTCTAGACGTATCCGTGTGCAGCACGTATAACCTTAAAGAAAAAGGGGACCGAGAAGAGTTGTCTACGGATCCATAGAACGATTCACGCTCTGCGGTAGGATCGTGGAAGATCTCGAAAAATTCTCCTCCAAGAAGTACAACGATTTTTCCAAGAAACCACGGTATCTCTAAACCACGAGTTTAGCTTTAAAAATCCACGGGTCACGAGGAAGTCGTTCTGAATGAATTCCAAGCAGCTCTCGCGGTCTTCCCGATGGTTTCCTTTTCGGGGTGGTCATTCAGTTCCAACGGGTCGGGGCCGGCTTTAAAATTGCGCCCTAATTCCGGAGGGTGGCCGTGACCGAAAGAGTGTCGGGGCCCTGTTTAACGAGTGCATCGCGTAAGAGGGAACCACCTTCATAGAGAACGGCTCTGCGTCACGTAGTCAATAGCCTCTGGGACGCCGGTGGCACGTGACAGCGTCAACGTGTCAACCCCTTTATGCTATATTGCCGGGCATTATGCTACTGTATTATCGAACCTTCCCACAACTACACCCACCGACTGCATACCGGCGAGGCTCATGGCCACCAGCCCTCGCACGAGCCTGTGTGAAGGGCCCTGTACCTGCACGGCCATCTCTGTGCTGGTCGGATTGGGATCGAAGCGGAAATGCGTCAGCAGCAGATGTAGCGACACGTATCTGCGAGCATCGAAACGATCCCGCGTCAAAGGAGAGCCCTGCAGCTCTTGATCTTTTCGCGAAGGACTTGGACGTCCTGCTTGTGCTCTAGATTTCAGGAGGATAGATAGTATAATGTCTAGATTTCGCGGGGTATCGCGAGATTAATCTAGGATTTTTTTTAATTATCAGGATTAGGGCGGGACGATTAAGTATAACGATTAAAAAATTGGTAATACGAAGATATAGCGACACGTGGAGTTTTCTTTGCTAACTGGAAAGTTTGCTTTGCAAGGGATAGATAAGTGTAGTCGATGGAACGAACGAGGTTTAACACCTCTTCTCGCTGGTCCTTCAAAAGTGGGCATCGCGAGAGTCGGGTTCCAAGAGCCTTTGACCACGAGCCCTCGTCTAGAACGTTCTCGAGTTCTGGTCGTTCCACGGATACAATAGGCTCGAGCCACGTGTACGCGAGAGAAGATCAGGCGCAAGGGTGATTTTCTTCATCTCTTCCTCTCGATCGTCTATTTTTCGCGAACCCTCCAGCGCCTCCTGCTCGAGCCTGTCGATCATCTGGAATTCATTTCCAAGCTAACGATGGCTTGCCTCCGCGAATTGAATAAACACCGCCCCCTCGCGGAGGCGCAGTGCGCGATATTTTATTGAGGAAAGGCAAACACCATTTTTCAAGCAAAAAATCTAGATTACGTTTTATCCCCAGCGTGCGATTTCGCGTATCCTGCGATGTAAATAAATCTGTCGCGATGCGCCGGATTTATGGCCGTCTGCGTGGCCGGACGGATCGAGAGTCGGCGAATTAGGCGTTGCTACCTGGCGGATAGGCGACCTTTGCGGAAGCCGCGCTCTCCCGCGGGATCCCCTTCTTTTTCTCGCTCAGCGACCGACGCGTTCGGCCGTTTAGGCCGAACCGATCCGCCGGCGCGAAAATCCGCTGAAATATGCAGAGGCAGCGTAATGAAGGTATGTTTAATAAATGGCCATCCAGAATCGTGGCGCTTTCGAACGAGCGTACGCGTCATCGCTACGTTCAATGCGCGTTTGCATGCGGTCGCGTTGCGCCGGAAATGTTCGCGGTTTGGCTGCTCGCCTGGACACGCGATACGCTCGGTTTCTTTCTGCCGCGCGCATGCACGCGAAACGAACGCTTTCTTAGCCTCGATCGCTCGTATCATTTTGGAGATTCGTCCTCCACGACTCCCGGCATCGATCGTGCATCCTCCTTCTCTGCCGCGGTTCTTCGAGATATTCGCCTCAAGACCCGCGACTTCCTTGCTCCTCGATCACGTATCGTATTCAACCTTACATCCCGCGGCTTTCTTCCCCGTTGTTGAATAAGTAAATAGCATCTTCCGCCGAGTCACTTTTCTGACATGCGTATTACGAGTTTTAAACTGGTACGAAGCGTGTCTGCGTCCACGATATTCCGCGCGATACGCTCCAAAGTGTTTTCTCGTTCGACGTATAATATCTTTGCACGATATTCCCCAGCGCAGCCGTCCCCGGTTTTCTTTCCCTCCGCTCGTTCCACGGCTCGTTCCCGATCAAGCACGCGGACTGGCAGCCGATGAAGTGGCTGGTGAGCCGCGTCAAAGCACGAATGAGCTTTGTCGCACTTTGGCGGAAAGTAGGCAATATAGTTTCGCGCATGGAAGCGGCGTAATAAAGCAGGTATTAGCGCTGGCGCCAGAGGGTGAGAACCGGCGGATGGCGGTGGTCGTGCGCCACAGTGTACGTGTCCCGGAGCCACGGCTAATGTAACCAGCACCATCGCGCTTGTAAGCGACGTAACGAGAGTGACCGATAAAAGTATCGATTCGAATTTAGTCCTTCGGTCGCGTACGCTCGGCCGGTCGGAATATTGAGAAACACTCCGCTCCTTACGACTCTAGCCCTTACTCTTCCAACATCTTACCTTTAGTTCCTTCCCCTTATTTTTTAAGCAGACTGCAAAGCGCACTGATCGCAGATTTTCTCCGATCATGGAGACAATTCCAGTGGCTCAATAAATATAGAATTGAAGAGCATCGATGGTTGTTCCATATCACACGTACACCCCAGCTCTGATGCTTCGGAGTCCACCTTAAACAGTAGATCCCAGTCCAAATGACCTTAGCGATCGTTCCTGAAAATTAATTAAAAAAAAAAAAACACCAAGGACTCTCTCTCCACTCAACCAGGTGACTTAAGATAACCAAAGGCAAAGTTTCTTCCACGCGCGCCTCTTCAAACACATCCGAGAAAACTTCCTTTCGCGCCGGTGTCTCCGAACGCTCGTGGGGAAGGCACGAGGAAAATCGAGGCGTCGATCCCGGCAGGTAAACGTGCCCGCACTCGGCAATCCCCGTCGAAATGCGAGGCAAGGGTATATTTTTTTCCCAGGCCACGTCAAAGAGCCGGTCCGCGGGCTCCCAGGGGGGCGAGGGAGCGGAATCGCCGTCGACGGGGCCGCGCCCGCGGCTTCTGGCATCGGATATGTATGACGTCGCGCCACCGATACGTTTCGGATTCGGGGGCGTCGATGTATCGGATCGGGAGGCGCATCCGTGCGTGATCGGCCGAATCCCCAGGGCTTTCCTGATATGCATGTATACCATCCACGGCGCTGCCTGCACTCCGAGCCCCGTCGTTCCTATTGCCGGAAGCCAGTCTCCTCGACTCTTTCGGATCCGACCGCTTTCCCCTTCCTGCTCCACCCTCCCGCCATCCCTCGCGCAATCTTCCTCCTCCTCCTCCTCCTCCTCCTCCCTCTGGCTGGGGGAAGAGAAAAGGGCCAATCTGCCGCGATTGCCCACTGGCGGCCTTGCGGCGCCCCTTTGAGCTCAAACTGCGTGTAACGCGATGTCGTCGAGCGGCGTGATACTCCGCGAGTACGTTGGCTTTGAAACTCGTCTGGAATACTGTGGGGATACGTGGTTTTGGGGGTCTGATGTTAGGGGGTTAAAGTGATGGAGGTAATGGTACTGTTGGTGGGGAGTTGAAGGAAGGGTGAAGGTCGATCGGATTTTTTTTATTAGACGATTAATGCTTTCCAGTTCAAATTTTTTTTTTTTTTTAGCGAAGAGACTAAATTATGAAGAAAAACACTTTGGGGGTACTTGCTTGGTAGCGATTGGTGCGCGATAAAATTCGAGAATCAATTTCGGATTATTAGAAGGATATAATCCTGGCTTTGGATATTCGGAGGTAACGCGAAGCATCTTTCCTGATATCGAACATACAGTGGTACTTGAGCGATACGCGGCAGCGAAGGAGCTTTATTTAAGAATAAATTCCAGGGGATAAATCTTCCGGCTTTATCTAGCCGCGCCATTTAAAGTGCCGTAGGTGCATTCAATTTTCTGATCTGTCCCGACCGAAGGCTGCTTCAGCCATATTTGCCGGCGCGTGGATCCGAGGCAATTTCTCGTACCTTCCGGTTCTTTGCCACGAGAGTCTGAATCCTCTGATCCGTGGCTCGGGCTCATGGAATTATGCGCTCCTCGCACGCGACTCGTATTGTACGCCCCGGTTTTCGCCCACCGTCGCGTTTCGACGTGCGGCTAGGCGATACGGCGATATCGGGGTGATAGATCGATCCTGCGAGCGTGCCGATCCTTTTTTCTCCTCCACGACCGCGACAACTACTCGCGCCGTTTCCAAACTACGCATCCGCGATCTCACGTGCGATTTGTTCCGCCCCCCCCCCCTCTCCTCAACCCCCTTTTCCTGGTAAAAAGACCAAGCAGCCGAGTGAAGCACGGTTGTCTTCATATTTCCTGAACTTTCCGTCGCACTCAGCCCCGGCAAACACCGGTGAATCCAGAGCAAAGAGGTACGTTAATCTTCGTTTCCATAGAAACGCCCGTAAGAACTATTCCAGTTTTTCACGCTGACGTATACGAGGTTGGCCCATAATCTAGTGGGTATTTCGAAAGCACGACAAGAACGCTGGTTGGCTCGCGTAGGAGAAGGTGCTCGTATCCTTATGATTACGAGTACAATCTCTCCCTCGTACGTTTTCCCTCGCGTCGCGATGTTTAATCGAATAATCCGAATCGAGCGATCGATATTCGCTAAAGACCTTCGAGGTCGGAATGTGAAATCGCCTTTGACATCGCGAGAGATGGATATCGTGGCAAGGCACGAGCTCTTTTCGCAAATCGCATTTTTCCACGTCGTAATTCCCGGTTAAATGCCCCACCAACAAGCGCCTGGCACTTAACAAATCACGTCGGCCAAGGACGATCTTCCGCCTGTTGCCCAAATTTTTCCTACGTCATTCCGCCCCTCGAATCTCCGCCCACCACGATATATAAATATCCCAATTTGTATAAATATCGCAAGAATCGCACTCGACGAGAGTTAGACTCAAGTTTCCTCCTAAAAAAAAAGGAGACATCGACGAAGGAGAACGAAGGCTCCTCCTCGACTTCTCCCACGTCATAATTCCCGATCGAAAAGCACGAGAACCGCGCAGCCGAGATTCGCCCTGCAAGAAGGCAAGAAACCCAGGCCGGATTATCGCGGATTTACATCGGCGGAAACAATTAATTTCGCGTGTCGCGCCGCGATTAAATCTTCCGGCAGAAACGTACTACGCGCCGAAAACAACCCCGCCAAAAGGCCTTTCACCGGAGAGAGAGAGAGAGAGAGAGAGAGAGAGAGAGAGAGAGAGAGAGAGAGAGAGAGAAAGGGGGAGGAATCGCGGCCCGTGGATGGTTTTAGTTGCGCGACGAGTCTGATAAACGACGAGCCTATCCTGGTCTAGCATCGTGGGGGGATAGGCCTCGCAGCCGAGAGGTTTTGGGGGCAGGCTGCGTGCCAGAGAGACATGAACTCCGACAGGGGTGAATAATGGGTCGGCAGTTTGACACCACGAGCCGTTGGCTCGGCTGGGCCGCGAAGGTGGCGCTGGAGGAGGCGGATGGAGGCGGATGGAGGCGGACGAGTCCTCGAGAGGGATGGGAGGGGGGCCGAAGGGAAGAAAGAGGCGAAGGAGGGGATGGGGCTCGACTGCGATCGCGGCTCGCTCGAAAGGTCCGCCTGCGAGAGACCGACGAGCAGCGAAAGAACGTGGAACGAGCGGCTCGTGATTTATATTCATAACTTTAATACGAACCAACTTGCAGTCACGTCGCCATAACCCGCCGGCGGCCGTGTAATTTATGTATTTCTCCTGCAGCGACCTTCGAAAGCGAGGCAACGGCGCGATGCTTCGAGGATCAAAATAAAATCGAGCCTGATGATAAGCTCCTTTTACGATCCATGGCGCGAGATCAATGGCGCGATGCGCTCGCGAACCAGCGTCGATGCGATTATCCTACGCCGAGGAAGGAATCTCGAAAGCTTTCGGAAGAGTCTCGTAGAGTTTTCCTCTCGAAAGAAGTCGCTTTGTGGAGAGAAAACGCACCGAGCGAGCGAGATATATAAGAAGATAAGATACCGCGTCGTTCTACCGCGGCTTCTCGTTAACTTTAATCGACGGAGGGCGCGATTGAAAGCGCGCCACCGAGAGGCCGCGTCTCGGGCACACTCGAGACTCGTGAAATCGAATTAGGAATCGAAGCGAGACTGGAAGGAAGACAGAAGCGAGAGGGCCTCCGAGAGTGGGACAAGGGGAAGGAGGATCGGGACCTTTTAAGCTCTCGCCCTCGACTTCAAAAGGTGTATACTCGATTTCGCGCGTCTTGCCAACGAAGAAGCCGCCGATTCGACGTCAAGGAGAGCAATTGTCCACCGTTGGAACTTCCTCGGCGGGCGGCTGGTAAATTTACAGAGCCCGCGGTAAGAGGAAGCGGAGTAACAAAGATGGCCAAAAGGAGGAAAATAGGTGGGCGACGAGGGAGGTCGGGGCGGAGCGAGGCCGGGCATAAAAGCTTTATGCTCGAAAGCCTCTATCCTCGGCCGCGGCGACTCGAGCCGCCCCGTTTAATTACGGATTCTAAAGCTCCTTCGCCCGCTACCCAAACACAAGCACATTCGGTTGTTCCACCCTTATTGCCACTTTTACGGTCTACCTTTCGGCGCCGTCCCGATGGTGCCGATGAAATCGAGTTTCCCCGGATAATATCGGCCGATGATTCCTCGAAGTGCCGCCATTACCGCGCCAACTTACTTCTGCGGGGGCCTTCGTGATCGTCCGTTAACAACCGTTCGATAACTACGAACCTCCTCCCTCGATTATCGCGCGCGATCGCGTCCCAAGAAGTGTACGCCTTCCAAGAATCCATCAAATCTCGATGCTTCGCATTATACCTCGGCACGAGACGCTCGACGATCATTTAACTCGCGCTCCTTCGCGTTTCACCGGGACAGAGTGCGCGTAGTACCCTGGGAGCAAAGCGCGCCTCTCGACGCTCGCTCGAATATACCGCGACGCGTTTAGACGCACGAAAAAAGGGGCCTCGCGCAAAAACCGGCGCTGCTAAAGGCCAAACCGGAAGCCCGGCCGAATGAATTCTCGGGGAAGAATATTTCTGAAATTTCCAGCGGTTCGACAAGGGGCGCGACCAGGCTGGAGGGCCGATCTCGTGGGGGAGGGAGGGGGGGGGGCGATTCTTTCGCCGTGCAGCCGCGTTAAGAACGCCCGGTCGGTGCCCGCACGGTGCTATAGTCATCTCGAAAGCGTTATAATTGCGCGTACCCGGTACTCAGGCAGCTCGCGCGGCCCACCGCGACCCTTTTTTACGGTGCATAGGCTCAGGAGTGCCGGTGGCAGAGAGGGAAAAAGCTTTTCATTAGGGGCAAATTCGCGCTCGGCGCTTAAAGCGAGAAGCAAAATGTTTAATTTACCCGCCTCACGGCCGGGAACTCCCGTGCTTCCTGGAGGAGGAGGAGGCGGAAAAGCGGGAGGAGAGGAGAGGGCGTGAATATTCGCTAGACAGGGCGCTCGTTAAACACCCGAGCGTGATCGGCGATTTGTATGACCTTAATGACGGCCGCCCAGGAACCCTTCTTACGGCCCCGCGGTCCTCCTTTCGCGATCGAACGACCAAGAACCGGGCCAGCCGGGTACTTTATTTTTAATTAACGCAGTTGCCCGGTACCTCGAAGCTCATAATACACCGGCGCTTTACCGGCGCGAGCCGCCTCGTGAAAAATCCTTGGGGGAGGGATGATCTTACGTTTAATTAAGGTACCCGCGAGAGCCACGCTTTTTGTCAAATTTCAGCCCACGGAAGGATCGCTCGTTACCAAGGCCCGTAATTTCCTTAATAAACTCCGGGATAGGGCGCATTCGGCGAATGGCGTTGTAAACCTCGAGTTTGATTTGCCCCACGCTTCTCCTCTCCTCTCCTTCCTGCCGCGCGATTTTTCCCAGGGATAAACGCAGAATTTTATACGCGCCAGGGGGTGTCCTTTTTCGAGGCGCATCGAACCTTTGTCGGCCCATCGAATTATCTTTGCGAGCATCGCTGCCAATGGTACAAGCTGCTCGCGAGGTCCCGGAGTAAATTCATCGTGGATTTAATGCGGGGGGAGCATTGCGAATGGTAATAAACCGGCGGGCAAATTCTGTCGCGTACAGAGTCAAGGGGTCTGGCTTTATCTCTGCGTACGACAAAAGGGGGTCGATGAATGGAAGGATGGGGTTACGAAGCCTTTCTCTCTTCTCCGTTCCTTTTCAGTAATGACAATCGCCGACAATAACGCCGTTATTGCCGACGGTTAATTGGAAATACGCGAAGCGAGAACGACGAAGGAAACGAGTGATGGACTTGGTCGACTTGGATTTTATAATCCGTTACGCGGTAAATATGCGGCAAATGGCGCTTATGTATCTTAGGAAGCAAAGTTTAAGAAGCTCTTAGTTAAGGAGGATAGGAAGGCCGACCTCGCGATGCGCAGAGTTCGAAGCGCGAGTTCTCGCGAAAATTCGAGTTTCTATCCATTACGTAATGCCGAGGAAGATCGGCAGCTCGAGTTCCGCTTATGTCCCTTATTTCACCATTCCTCCGTCCCTTTTTCTTTATATCCCGACTTTTGCGCGAGCCGGCTTTCTTAACCCCCCACGGTGCCGTGGCGTAACGCAAATAGGAGAGTGAACTTGACTAAAGTTCAATATGCGAATGGTTCCGGGCGGATGGAGGCGCGGGGGGCCGAAACTTTTAAGGTTACAAACTCAGTCGAACTCCACGGCCGACAGTTGGATTGATTTTAATATCGACTTTGTTCCCGAACTCGACTACTACCCCGGTACTTTCGCGGCTTCTTTCCCGCCTGCGGCACGCCTTGGTGCGCTGGAAAAAAGAAACAAAAGCCACTCCTTTATTCCATTTCGAAGGGAAAAGGCGACGATGTTCCCTTTGCATCTTGACAACGAAGATGTGCAGAGCCAAGATGGACTCTGCGCGTAGCGGAAAACCATCGTGCACTGAGAGAAAGATGGAAAACTTCGTTTATTCGGAACAGTGTAGATTCGGTAGCTTCGAGTTTGCTCGAAGAAGCCAAATTCTTCGCTAAATCGATATAGTCTTTAAATCCATCGAATAACTATCTCGATGCAAATCGCGGTGCTACTCGGATTCTCTCCTTAAAATCGAGACATCAATTTTGAAACGATGAATCCGATCTTAAATTAGCCAAACGTGGGCGAAATTAAGAGAAATCCGGTAAAAAAATGCGCGAGAAGCGAAAAACACCGTGGCGTGAATAGAACAAAGCTCGTTAGCTGCCCCTTTTGTCGACGCCACTTAATAATTCAATCGACGGCCGTTATTGCGCGGAGATTTTTTAGGTATTCGGTCAAATGCTGTGCCCTGCCCGTTATCGGACGCTGTCCCGTATATCTGCCGGCCCTTGAAAAATCTATACGGATTCACGGAACCACCGCGTGTCCTCCTATTGCTTCCCTAACAGTTTCCGATAGTTTGTAATTACCCCCCGGCGTGGCGTTACGACAATATTGTTTATCAATTTTACACGGAAATATCGTATCCGATGCCACGCATTATTTTGATGACCTTGCTCTACCGATCGCTACGTAAGGGAAAACCTCCGGAATTATTTATCGAGCGCATCTTGCTAATTAATATTCGTAATTGATATTGCGCTCGAGGAGGGCTTCCTTTCCAGAATTCCATCGTAACCGCGTAACGACCGTTTCGAGGAATTTTTCAATCTGCACGCTCGGGGAAATGACCGTCTCTCGCGGATAAAATCGAGAATGTGGAGCAGCGGCCGGTAGTGATTTTAAATATCCTGAAAATAGTTTCTCGAAAAGCTAAAAAATACGGAAAAGTTACGAGGGCCGACTGGTTAAGCTTCCGAATACTATAGAAGCGCATCGATCGATATTTTCATTTTGCCGCTATATCGTTCATTTTTTAGTACCCACTTTCAACGTCTTGTAGCTGTCTAAACCGTTTCCCAGACCAGTCGTTTGATACCTTGTACGTATACACGTACAAGTATACATTAATATAACCTAGAAAAATCCAAATTTAACCAAGAATATATTAAAATCAAGAGTTCTCCGCGCGAAGGTATATTTTATCCGGGATGATTGGTTCATCACGAGCGATGTGAAAAGTTCCAAGTTAATCGGTTAATCCTCCAAAGTCAGGATTGGTGTCGCGGGCAATATTCGTTCGCCCGTTCAATCCGCCTCCGGCCGTGGCCGAGTTCCAATGTCTCCTGGTGGGTGTAACCGTAGCCCCATAGTAATTATGAGATCGCAATCCGGTGGCGTAAAGCAACAATGGTTATTATCACGTGGACGATAAAACTGACTGTTTCGAGACTATTATCGCAAGCTGCTACACAACCGGCGGCCCTCCGCCTGGCTCCCGGCCTCTCGTTTCCGCACGAGGGCGATCGCGCGAGCGCGCATTGGTAATCAGGAGGATTCAGGAAGGAAGACAGCTTTGAAGGCTCGGAAAAGACAGAAAAGGGAAGCGAGCAAGACGTCGAGGCCCGAGGCGCAATACGCCGCCGCGGATAAAAGAGTAGCGAAGGTCTTCGCGGAGGGAGTGGAGGCTTGAAGATACAGCTTCGCCAAGATTACTTAGCATTTTCATCGCGGCACGATTTCCGCAAGGTGCACGGCTCTTTGTACATCCGTAACGAAGCGTTACTCACCGCGCAAGACACGATGTACTCGGTGTTCGTTCGTTCGTTTCATTTTTATATGCAGCCGCATTATCGGTTAACCAGTGCCTCATTGCTCGAATCGACTCGATATTGCTAAATGTATACAAGTACATACGATACGTGTACAACGTGCACGCGATGAATATTTGACAGGATTCGAACTGATTTATTCAAACATCGCCGTTAGCCATCGATGTATACCATTCCTCCTTCATTCCCACTCCTACTTCCTATTCCAATACCTCCGCATTTCCTTCCCGCTTTTTTATCCCTCCGCTAATGGTGTCGCTCTTCTCTTAGACACACGTGCTGTGCAATAATTCCCTCAAACTGGGCGGTTCTAGCGCGCGAGCAATTACCGTATAGACATCTATTATGCTCGAGGCCATGTACCCCTTTACGATGAGGTTAAAGTGGCTCAGACACGTATCTATTTAGGATAGCTTACGCGGGCTTTAATGTATCGTTATGAAAGGGGCCTCGCGGGTGGATGGGTTGTAACGCAGCCGCGGCTGCGTGGCTGGTGCCGTTCTCCGAGGGAAACTCGCTAAGACAAATTGCTGTTGTGAACTATTTTAACCTCATTTAAATATCAAATTATGTCAGCGTCGGAAGATTATCGCGCGTGTCCCGCGCCACGGAAGGCGACACTCCTTCCCTCGCAGTACGGCGCACGTAAACTCAGAAATAACCGTCTGCCTCCTTAAATACCTCGTTAATCGCGTCTCGAACTTCGAATTGATTACGCGGAAACAAGAGGCTGGAAATTCGCCGCGGCCTTTCGCGAATTTCGACGGGATCCTCGAGGAGGAAGGACGTCGATATCGTTGGAAAATATCGCAGCTATGTTCGAGGAGAAGAATATCCACGATCCTTATCGATCGGTATCGGATCGAACGACTATCCTGGACACAGGAGACGAGTGCACGCGCGTGCTATCCATAAACTACGACAAACTTGGGCGTACGTATGTACACCTGCGGTAGAAATTCATTAACGAGTATATATACATATCCGTAAACAACTAAACTCCTTCCTCTCGGCATATTACAAGAATTACATCCAATCCTGAATGCCCTTACACTCGAAAACCTCGCTATCTTCGAGGATATCGCGGCCAAAGTCGCGTCTTTCGCGTCCTCCGCTCACGTAAGCCGAGGATTAACCGTCCGCCCGTTTAAATACGTCGTTAATCGTGTCTCGAAGTTCGAATTGGTTACGTCGGAAGGCGCGGCTCGAAATTCGAGCGGCGGTTCGTGACTCTGGGATCTCGGTGCGATCTTCCGGCAGGACGAATATCGGTCCTCGTTCCGTCGCTCGGGGCGCGGGGCTAATCGAGGGGGCGGCAGTGCGGGGGGATGCAGCGCGAACGACGCCTAATGTCGCTCGAACGAAGTAACGAGTGGCTCCTTTAACCGTTTCCGCCAACCGTCCGGGATTCGAGGCACGCGCCGCTAACTGGATGTATTCAAATCACAACCGGCGTACCGGAGAAGCAAGAGAAATAGTTTTACCCCTCCCACCCTTTTCCAGGATCGCACCGTGGACTGTTTAGCCAGCCAGCCCGCCCCTCCAAGCCCCCGTTCGCCACCTTCCGCCCTGTCCATCCCCTCGAGCAGCCGCCGTGCGACGCAGCCAGCCCCAGGCCTGGAAATCTAATAATCGTGAGACTTCGTTTCGCGAGGCGACAATCTCGGCTCGCCGATCGGGCAAACTCGATTTTTACTCGTAATTAAACTCGCTTCCACGACTATTCTACTTACCGACTATCTATCCGGCCGCCTTCCAGCCGCGCACTCGGAATTACGGGCCGCGCTGGGAAACTTTTGTAGGGAGTTCGCCGCGCAAAAGCTGCCGGGCTCGGATGCAAAATGTGCGTGAAGGGCCAGGAGTTAATCAGATCTCCCCTGCCGAGCGTCGTCTTTCTTCGCGCCCACCTTTTTCCACCCGAAAATCCACCCCGTTTTTGCGTATAAAATCCCGATATCGCGAGTGTGAATTGGCTGGCCTAAAAAATTTGCGAGACGTCGATAAGGAGTCGGAGGGCGCCTTTGGTTTTCCACGTCGTTCGATCGCTCGTTCGAAAGTTCCTCGCGCCAAGACTGATTCACGGAACAAATCTGGGTCAGGTTAGAATCACCTCTAATGCCGGGCTTGCTCCTCTTAAGTGCAGGTAGCCGGTATAAATGCTTTTAATGGAATAGTTTTTCTGTCGGCACTATTTCTCCTTAATGCCGGTGCGAGGAGAGCGGAAGACGAATGGAAAGGGGTCGATAGCGAGTAACGGCGGTGCTGTAATTCGACTTCGATTAAGATTGTTACGGTAATCTCTGGAATACTTTGCGCCCGCGAAGTAAATGCGTTATACGTCGCAAGTTCGCTACGTGCGATATCAGATATACACTCTACAGATTCACGTTTTAATCTGAAATACAATCCACGATTCTTCGCCTGCTTTCGACTCTCTGTTTTTTCTTTAAATTAATTTTTGGCATAGACTACTAAGGTCGCTTGGCTCAGGACCTTCGGTTCAAGGTGGATTCCAAACCACCGGAGCTACGATATACGTATGTCACATGGAAAAACTAAATATCTAGTATTCGCGGTCAAAACTAAGTAGGATGAACAATTCGTAGACTCCGAATATCGAGGAGGAAAAACGTCCGTGGAATCGAGCGCGAAATAATCGGAGCAAGGGTCCTCTTAAATTTCCCCGGGACAGTCGCGCAATTATGCAATTCTGCGGAGAATATGGAGAGCCGGTAAACGACGAGGGTAATCGCGGCCGCAGTTTGACCCGCTCGCGGAGAAAATGAATGAGAAATAGGAAGGAAAGGAGAAAAGGAGGAGTGCCGGGATGGAACGAAAGTTGGCTACGGCGGACAGAACTTTTTCACGTGATTCTATCCGCTCTCGCGGAAGCGGAATCGCATTATTCGCAGTACGTTTTGCCCTCCTTCTCTCCCTTCCCTCCCCCACCCGCTTTTTCCAGCGCTACCCTCGTAATTCAACGAACAGAAACAACCCTACGCTGGGCGCGCGGGACGCGGTGGCTCCGCTATTTTCCTAAAAGCAGAGGCGTCGATACACGCGACGTATTCGGCAAATCGCATTCTGGCCGAGGAAAGGGGTGAACGAGGAGGAAAAGGGAGAAAAAGAAGGGGGATCCTGGGGGGAAGGGGGATAAGGGGGCAAAAGAATGTTGGCAAAGGGGGGAGGATTCGTGGCGGCAAACGTACGCTGCGATACGTACGCCGGTCTTATGTTGACCAACAACACGGTGCCAACTGGGAACAAAAGAGATCGCACGATATTGTCCGATCGTCTGTTTCGAAAGACAAAGGGGGTAGCCGATACACCTGATTGCTTGTACTTCCTATTTAAATACGTAGACTCCGGCGCTCGTGGCTCGATGGGATAAAAAGCATCGATGTTTGGACCCTCCTTTTCGTGACTCAAAGCCCTGAAGGTGGACTTGTCGGCCTCTGCGACGATACGTTTTTAGAAATAATTGAATCTCCTTTTTAATCCAAAATTACGATGCCATATAATTTAATGGAGTATTCACCGCGAGCTCCTCGCGTATCCGAAGCATCGTAACAAGCTTTATTCGGTTTTCCAACGAGCGTTTCGCAGAAGTAATCTCCATCGTAGAGAAATCCAGAACGAGCGATGCTCGCTAATGCGGCCAGATGAGCAAGGACGTATTAACTCGCCGTTGTAAATGCACGCGCGTAAAACATTCCGTAGTCGTGTATATACACGTGCCTTAAGAGAAACAATGTAATACACACGGACGTCTGATTAGGCAAATTATGGATCCTAATGGGTTAATGGTAATTCGAGTACCAGCGCCGTCACGGTTCTCTTCGTCTTCGCCTCCCCCCGTCCGACTCGCCTCGCTTTGCATTCCTCTTTCTCCCCCACTCCTGCACACACGGAACGTTCCTCCACGAACGCGCGCGTGTGAATATCGTGCACGGATACTCAAAGAGGAAGACGGACAGAGAGAGAGGGAGAGAGAAAAGGGCTTCCCTCGTTCTCTCGGTAACGCTTGCGCTGACACTTACGGATCATTAATAAAACGAGAGACACTACATGCTCCGCACGCCTTCGGCCGCTTCTATCGCGCGGCTATGAATGTAGATGTAGAATGCAAATCTAACCTGGAGCGAAGGAACACCGGAGGTATGGGATTTGCATATAGAAATCTTAGGAGAACAAATTTTTCTTAAAGTACCCCCGGCGAACCAAGGCCCACGTCCCCCTTCATTCCTCTCGATTTGCATACAAGATTGCGCATGATGCTCTTCGGCACGGCACGTTTCTCCTAACTTCCCTCTTTTTTCCCTCCCCCTCCTCCGCCTCCTCCTCCTGCCCCCTCCTCGTTCCTCTTCCCGTTTCCCGCGGCGCATCCTATCCGGAAGAAGTGCCTAAGGATATCGAATAACGTGACGGGGATTTTTAAGCCGCCACGTATTGCGCCCTTTGCTATCTAAGATCGAAGGGACCGCGAGATTAAACCAGATGAGAAACAAGGGTCGATCAATGCCAGTGAGACGAGGTTCGACTTGTAGCTCGTACCTGGTGCGTGCGCGTAGCGTCAAACGTGTTTCGATACTTATTCGTCTATATTGTTGGTATAAATTTTGGTACGATGTCGGTTATCGTTAAGATTCCACGAATTGATTAGAAGCGATTTACACGAGGATAGGGTTATGTGGGGAGATTAAGGGGGAATCGGTAGGCGTTGAGTAATTGAGCGAAAGACAAAGTGGTTCAATGCAACAGAGGTTTTTGTCGGCTGGCGTACTAGGTTCCCAGTATAGGACATTCCGCATTAATATTGACCGATATGCATCGGGCTTTTGGAATAATAATACGGGCTATTAAGAATACATAGGCATTACGTTGGCAAACAGCTTTGTAATTAATATCGTGCCCTGGCGTTTTTGACGAGTCATGAAATAATGTAGCAGGAAGTCGGGCCGGGGGAGGGGGGTGGAATGTTGCTTTTCGAGCACTTTGGCGTATATTTTTAATAAAATTCATGCGAGGATAAAAAAGCAGATACCAGAATTGATTTTATCAATGCGCTCCCCCCCTCATTATATTTTTGTTACGAAAATAGGAGAGTCTTTATAACGACCTCGGGGATTTTTTGTACGGTCATGTGAGCGCACGGTTTAAATTCAGTCTGACGGAAATGTGGAAACATTTTAATCGCATTTCCTATTAAATCTCTCTCTCTCTCTCTCTCTCTCTCTCTCTCTCTCTCTCTCTCTCTCTCTCTTTTGCAAAATCCGATCCAATACGGCGGACATAAATTTACCTAAAGGGCGCGCAACCCCGATTTACTCTTGCTTCTTCCATTATCCAGCCCTCCGTGGCTCGATGTTTATCGTTCTGATTAGAGCCTGTTGCCGATACGATAATCCTGGATTCCACGATCGGCTTTCTTATGGCCCTTTGAGTTAACCCTAAATAGATATGGGCACGCCGCGGGCGGAGTTCGAGTTTTGCATACGAAATCTGATATTTTGAAATCCACGGTGCAGCGGAGCCATGGCTCTCCCGTTAGCCCGCTTTCCGTATAACAGGGTAAGCCGATGTTACATCGGTTGCCGGTTAGCCCGTAGAAGCTTTCGGAGATTAGATTTGATCATTGCGGATTCGGTCTACGAATAACCCGCCGATCCGTGAACTACGAATGTTTGGCCGCGTCAAAGACTTCCCGTTATTTAATAGCGCACGGCTAATAGACGCGAATAACTCATCGTCGTAAGCCGAAAATAAATCCCATTGCGCGTCACGATGGAAATAGTTGATGGAATTCGAAGACGGAGAATAAATAGAACGGATCGGTACGATAAATTCCTCAGCTCGTGAGTTGCCAAAAATGAAAATTTACCGCGGGAGTATTCGGGACGATCGATGGCTCACGCAGAAAAATCGCCGTACTTCGTAGTCGAGCATCGCTTGAGATTTTCCACGATTCCACCGCAGAGCGTGAATCCTTGCCCCGATTTATCGACATTGCTTCTCAATACCCTTCTTCTTTAAGGATATACGCGCTATACGCAAATATGTCCATAGTTAGTAAGTTTGGCGTTAAAAAGGCGCGTTATTCTTCCTTCAAACCGAATCCATCGATCGAGCATCGATCGAGCTTCTCTCGAAATTCCTTCACCAGCGTGGCATCGCCAAGGGCCACCAATTCGGTGCATTCTTCCAAATGCCAACACACAATGCGTACGTACGCTACATCTTTCGCCATGCCGGGCTCGTACTTGATGCCCAGAGGCGACGTTCTCCTGCCTTGCGGGGAGAAAATCCAGGGCGGGCGTATTCAGATTTATTCGGTTAGCTCGACGGATCCCTTGGCTGCGTGCAAGCCAGTCGGGGCCGGCAAACAAAGTATCGTATATCGGATACGGTGGTGGCAGGTGCCGGGGGCATAACAGACCCCCCGCCCCTCCATTCCACCCCCTAGACCGCCCCTCGCGGTCTTATTTCGCGAGGAGCGCACCGACGCCTTTATGAAAGCGGTCGAGGCCTCGGCATTAGCATACGAAGTGAGAGCTACCACCCCTCGGCAACCGCCGCCCGCCCTTTTCCTGCGCCATTTTAAACGGGCTTTTTAAATCCCCGCGAGGGAGAGGCTCGACGTTGGCGAGTCCTTCTCCCTCGGTTTTCCACGGCCCGCTGAAATTTCGAACCATTTTCAGGAGGAATATCCCTCGAAAATGGCGTAACTCGCGCGCGATGTACCGGTGGTATACGCTCCTCGACACGAGGCTACGTCTTGAATGGAATAAACGCAGGGTTGTTTGATCGAGAAATGTACCGCAACAGCGTATAGGAGATCATTAGGGGCTGGAATCGTAATTGTATAAGGGACGATAAGGAAAGGATCGTGATTCCACTTCTGAATTCTTGAGGGGTTCCTCGGGATGGCTTTGGTCGGCTCAACTAAACACTTTGGCAACCGTTTGATCGATCATTTATTAGTGATCAACACGCTGGCGTAAGATCGTCGATGTTTGGGATGCGCGATGTGCTCTTAACGAATTGCTACGAGTAACTGTTCTCTTGGTCGATGGTTTGACAGAATCAAAAGCACCGCCGGTTGATCGGAAGGCCACGATTGATAATTGGCGGATTTGGAGTGTACGCAAGTGCCGTGGTAATTCGCGCGCGATGTTGACCGAAGATGGCGAACGTAGGACTCGATCGTTATCGGTACTCGAGGTGGAGATTATCTGGATAGGAGGTGTACCGTAACACGTCGAGGCCTCGGCATTAGCATACGAAATGAGAGCCAGCACCTCTCGACGGCCGACCCTCTCGTGCTCTACTTTAAACTCGCTTTTTAAAATCCTCGCAGCAAGTTCCTCGACGTTGGTCGGTTTTCGCGTATTACTGACGGATACGAAACGAAATTTCGAGCCGTTTCCGAGAAGAATGGGAGCCGGAAATACGTTTTGCGAGCGTTCGAGCTTGATAGCATCCGAGCTGCGTTGCATCTTGATAGTACACGAAGAGATTAAAGTGTCTGTCGGACCTTGATGAAGCAAGTTTAAATGCTCGCTGAACTTTGAGCTTACTTAGAATATAAGGAAAAATTCGATGGTTATTCGAGCGTATCAGAAAGTTGAATATCAAAGTCGGTGTTGTATAATGGAAGATTATACAGAGCCGCTCGTACGGGACACTCGAGTTCCCACTCGTCTTTGTATAACCCACGTATCGTGAAGAGAATTCTTCGAGTTCTCAGCGGCTTCTGTTTGTTTACGCGTCGAACGCTGAAAGTGTGCCAACTGCTTCGCGTGAATGGGTATCCGCTTTGGACAGAGGCGGCGTTGCGTTTCCACCGGCTGTTAGTCCATCGACGATGTCCATGCAGCTTTCAGAATAGATTAATGGGTTCATTATAATTTTGCGTGCTTTATATTTCCCGATAAAACGGCCATGAAACGATTCAGGCAGCAAGGGTCGCATATTTGCAGTATCCGTTCTGCTTATCTGACGTCGAGTCTCGTGTAACTGCTGATTTATCGGTCAACGTCTGGAATTTGCTCAAAAGTAATCGTCGCTTAAAATTACACTTTCTGAAATATTTGCTTCGGATAACAAAAGCTTCGCATATTCATGGATTTCTCTGCTCGGAAGCTTGATTAAAATCTCAAAAGCGGGGCGAAGTGCGAAGCCTCAATTTTCCGATTAATTGATATCCTTGCCACTCTAAATATGAAGCCACGACCGTGGCAGCCATCCGTAATCGAGCAGAGGGAAGCTACTGGTTCAACACGAGCAAGCAAAGTTGAAGGATCAGGAAATCTGGCGATCGTAATGTTTAAAATGTAAACCGACGTTACGTGTCTCTGGCAAGTTTCTTCCGTGGTATGATTTTGAGGATTCCAGGCAAAGGATAATGTCCCGAGTTTGAAACGGGGAATCGCTAGTCAGCTCGGCTTGTTGAGCTTCGTGGGAGGATTGTCTCGCACGTGGTCGAGTTTCTATTCCGTTCCAAGAGTTTTCGAATGTGCCGCGCGTGTTTGCGTGGAAGAACATGTCCCCCGAGCAGAGATAATTTGTCAGACGATTTGAAACTCCGTATGTATTTGACACGATCGACCGCGCTAATTTACGTTAATATTCCTTCGATGGTTGAGTTTACACAGGTGCGAATTGGATGGCAAGAGTCTTATCGGATAGTACGGCAAATCGACGCCAATCGACAATTTGATCCATCAATTCTGTACTCATTTATCAAGACGCCTCGGCATCGAGCTGGCATTAGCCGCGCATCGAGAAAGCTGCGGAATATTTTCCATCATTTCCAATTCACCGCGAGGTTAACCGAAATTGACTAGATACTTTTCGCAGAAGGTTAGTTGCCAGGGAGAGATAGCCGAGCCTCTTGCCCGAGGGACACGGTCCTTCTTTAACGCTAACATATATTAAAACTTGAACGACCGACTTTGCCAGGGGATCGATATAATCTTAATAAAAGGTTAAGAAACGTAATTACTCTCCCGGCGTTGAAGCCAAGATTACTCCGTCGGGCACTCGAGCGGCTGGCCTTGCGTTAATAAAGAAAACGACCGAGGCGGGTATTAGATTTCAGGGCGGTGATTTTAAAAATTTCGTATAAATTTAATTACCGCGGAACCTCAATGAAATACCCGCGATCTTATTAATGCGTTCCATTTATTTCCATCAAAAGTTCGCTCCCGTCCAAGTAATCCCGGACCCTCCTGGAATTCTTTCGCGGCAATACCCAAGAGAGCTTTCTCCGTTTTAAAGCCGCATTCTCGTCCCTGAGAAATCTCTTTAACATTTATTGCTGCATTTGTTTCGCTAATACTTATTACGGAATATCCCGGGAAAAAGGGGGGAAAAAGTTGGCCACCGGCACGGTAACGGCGTAAGCCCGTGGGATGAAGGGGGCAGGGGGAGGGGAGGGGGAGAGAGAAAACGAGAGAGATAAAAAAGGAGTAAAACCGGTAGCCGTAACGTAAATTGGATCGTAATCCGCGGAAAGCACGCGACGTCGAAACGGATAAAATCAGGTGTCATTGGCTCTGGCTCTGCCAAGAATCAACGCGGGCCTCGCTTTGCCAAGAACCACGCGAGAACCTCTCGAACATACCCGCGCTATTTCCAGGGAGAACATCGACGAACGAGCCCAGGAACGTATCCACGATCGTGATTTTCCTCGCGACGCTCGCTTTACATTCTCCTTTCGAGGGCGAAAGGGGAATGTCCGCGACGTACGCCCGTCCTCGAATTACCCCGGCGCGGTAAACGCGATCCGTGGAGGAGGAATGCGGGCCACTCGAGGCGCCGGCACTTTGCGGAAGGACCTCCCTAAACACGAAAAGGCCCCCGATAAGCAGAGCCGAGTCGTTAATGCGAAACTGATCGAGGGAAACGACGTTTTCAGGGTGGCGTTACAAGGAGACGCGGGTCGCCTGGTATTTTCCGGCGAGTTCACCCCATTAAACATTTTTGCTATCTTCCCGGGATCTGTGGGAGGGTAGAACGTGCGGCGAAGAGGCGGGAGAGAGAGGAAGAGGCGCAGGGCGGGAGGGTGGAGGAAGGAGAGGGAAGGATGGACGGAGAAGAGGGAGACGGGATGAGGGTACGAGCGGGAAGGAGAGGGCGAAAGGTGCAGGGGTTGCTTGCTAGCTAGACGTCGGCACCTGTTGCTTTTCCAGTCGAGCCCGCTTTCTCTCTCCTTTCCTCCGCGCCTCTCCCACCCCCGAGCCTTCTTTCTCTCGTCCCTTTATCCGCCCACGGTTCCTCCTTTCCCTCTGTCTCTACGCGCTTCTTACCCTCCCCTCGGAGGGGGAGGGTGGACACCCCAGGGGGAGCGAGATGCCTCGCTCAAGACCACTTACGCGATTGAGCCTCAATGGAACGAATTATATAGGTATTCTCGAATCCGCCACGTGAGAAACGAGAGATCCTCGGTCCCCGCGGAGAATTGTACCGATTTCTATTCAAATCCCGTGTCATTCATGCTGCACGCTCGTTCGGAAAAAACGAACTCCAGTGACGTTCAGCGAAGCGCGCGCGGAGGATATCGCGATTGTCTATCGGTACCCGCTCGTTCTACCTTCAATGTCAATTTCACGCCTGCGTTTACGCCTATCCAAGCTCCTTCCGCGAACAATCTCGATTCGACTTGGAAACCGTATTTCCACATTCGAGTACCGACGATCCTCGCGTCTTAAAAGCGTACGATATGCGTAATATACTATACGATATACGTAAAAGCGTACGATATACGCAAGATACGTCTCGGAATATTCCGGCGGAACGATGAAATGGAATTCGAATACTTTTCAAGTCCGATGGTGCTTTTCGCCGCCGAAGAGTTATCGCGGAAGGAGTCTCTCCCGGGTTACAATCTCCGGATACATCCAACAAGGCTGACTATGAAATTCTTGAGAAGACGGCACGACTCGAGGCTCGTTTGCCATCTCATCGATATTATCTTCCTTCCTCTCGCAGCCACGTAGGTACACAGACGCGCCAACGAAGAGAGCCGTCTGTCGCGCTCTGCGTCCGAGGGAGAGCGAGAGAGAGAGAGAGAGTGTGAGAAGGGGCCGCAATAATCAGCCGCGGTGTCGTATTGATATTAGGTACCCCATATCCCGGAATACGTCGAGTACTCCCATTCAACGACACGACCTTCGAACACATCCCCCTGCAGCGTACGTATAAGCTGGTTGCCATTGTGACGCGTCGCTTGATTATGTGGCTCGTACCTCGAGCTACGTCCCTCTTACTCCGACGCCAGCGTTTCCTCCCTCCGTCCTGCGCCAGCAGCCCTGGGCCTATCGCGTGCCCCACGAGAGGCCGTATTGCCTGCCAGTCCGTCGTGAGTCCACGGATATCGCCTGTATTACGTCCATCATTACCCTGCAATAACATAGGGAGAAGCGAGGATAGCCGTTGATCTGGCACGATCCGCGTCGAGTCGCACGGACGAACGTTGAATATCGTATTTTTGCATCAAAAACGGTCGTTTTGCTCCCCGGGTATTGCGCGGCTGGATGCTGAAATCGCTCGATTCGGAACACGCTCTTTACTATTCATAAATGCCTCCAAACGGATGAACCTTTATCCCTGGCTCTTTATAGCGCGTCGGGCGCAGACTCTGTGTTAATGCAAAGCTCCGCGAAAGGATCGATCGAATCGCGATTTCTTTGACCCTCTTTAAACGCCGGGGAGCGTGTGGAAGCGTGTAATGGGTTGTCCGTAATGGGAGGAGGATGCGAACGGAATTGTAGGACGCACGCAGGAATACAGGGGTGTGGAGGGAGGAGGCGGGAGGATGGGAGAAGGGGAGAGAAGATATTACGATTATCGAGTGGTACAATGGTATCGAGCACTTTGATTTCATTCAATTATCCTTGGGAGTTAGCAGCTGCGGTATTTGCGCTAAGCGAATTGTTGGCAATACGTTTTTGGTCCCGATATGTTCCGTGAAAGTGCATTGATTGTGAATTCAGTGCGAAGTAGCCTCGTGGGACCAATGCCGTTGCGGTGAATCGTCGATCATTGCCCTTTAACGACCCGGCCGGATGCAGTGCCCAAAAGGGGACGACGGCCATTATATGTATGTGTATATACACGCCAGGAGAAATTTATTCATGAGGGCGCCGAGCTTAACGTCGGCGGTAAGTGTTTTTCACACGCTTCGCTTCGAGATAACGTGGAGCGTTTAAAGAATCATCTTCTCCTCCTTCCTCGAGCTGGACGCCGATTAACGTTCCACGAGGAGATCCCTTTCCGGATCGCGGACTTTGTTCCTCTCCTTCCTTTGACAGTAGTAACACGGCTGACTCCTTTGACATCTCTGATAAACACGCTGTAAAGCATCGCTCGAGATCCTTTGCTCTCTCGCTCGTCTTTTTCATCCTTCTCGAACAGCGATCGCGCGGATTCATACACGGATCGATCCCTTCTAAAGTATTCTCGATCGTTTGAAGATTTTCACGAATTTATGTAAACCCATTCCCTTCTCTCTGGTCTTTTTCTTCGTTTCCTCACGGTATTTTTTCTCTTCTTTACTGTTTTTTTTTTCTACGGCACGACTATTTTTTCGTCGCTTTTAAATTCGCCGCGAGCTCGAAGGCCCGATTTTAAACTGGCACGCGGGCCGCTACGCGTGTCGATGAATTTTCGAGTTCACCGAGGATAGATCTACTGCCAGAACCTGTAATGGATAACGTACGAGTAACACTATCATGGCGAATCATCGATCATTGCCCGTTAATGGCTCGAGCCGTGCGCTACTTAAAAGGGATCGCGCCACGCTATAGAGGATGTACGTAAGATAAATCGTCGTCACTTTCGGCTTAACGTTCTGAAGCTAGCATCCTTTAGCTCTGTGCGACCTGCCGTACCCCCGTTCGAGATTTCACCGCCTACCCCCCCCCCCCCCCCATCGAGAGCTTTGCTTCCGCCTCGAGAAGCGCCTTACTTATAATCCTCGCAGATCTCGCTTTCGAATTCAACCCTGTCCTCTTAAAGGATCCCCCGCTCGCGTCCTATCGGTCGTTTCATCGTCCTTTCGACAACTCGGCGCCTCTCAGCCCAGCAGATCCGACGATATAGAACCTCGAGGCACACTGTTCTCCATTTTTCTTCCTACCGTTAGAAACGAGAACTTCGCTCCAAGAGGAACACCAGCGACGTGCGGTCGACGCCCTTGCGGCCCCGAAGGGAGATGCTTTCTCCGCGAGGCTAAATCTCATCGGGCGTCTCTTCTCGGGCGGAGGATCGAAAGGGAAAACGCTGGCTTTCCCGAAACGCGGCTTGGCGGTACACCCGGCCGTTATTCCCCCGAGTTCTTGGAGAGGCGGAGGGCTGCGGAGGGGACAAAGGCGGAGGTCAGTAAGTGGCGAGAGGGTGGGAAGATTCCACGGAGGCGATAGCGGGGCAAACGAGTTTCGTGGAGTTTGGACAAGACTTTAACCGTTTAGCGGCGATGTGTACGCATCGCTTCAGCCCCGGGCTGGAAATGACTGCCAGGACGTTCATGGACTGTTATCTGATGGCCGCAGCGCCGGCCACGGTGGAAAAGTGTTGACCCACCGACCGGCTTTAACCCCTGGCGACGAAACCTCGTCGGAGGGGGGTAAATACGCGGGTCGTTAACGGAGGCGCGGACAGTGCGAGCCGCTGAATCGCACCCGCGCACTGTTGCTGCATTATTACGACGATTCCTTCTAGGGCGCGCCTCTAATCGAGCCTCCATCGCCTTTACGAGGACCAGTGGGAAGAGACGCTCGATCGATGCTTCGTCCAGGAACATCCTCGATCCTTAGTTCGAGCGGAGACCACGTAAACGTACCGATCAACACTGCGTCAACATTATCACCTTAATATCGCCATCGGCCTCACTTTCTCCATTATACTCCCCGCTCTTGTGTGTGTCGGAGTCTAATCTAATTTACATATTCCATTCGAACCGTACGCTCGTGGCGTCGACCTCAAACACGGGACCGGGCTATCTTCCCTCAGCATTCTTCGAGGGCAGGACCGCCAGGAGATCGAGGCTGCTCCTTCGTTCGCGCCTTCCATTCTCCATTCCCGGTGTAACAAAGGAAACTCTTTGATCCGAGTTCAGGTTCGAGGATCAGAGTAATTTCCAGGGGAGACGTCGGTCATCCGTGGTTAGGAGCGAAGTCATCTTCGAGGCGAGCGGAGTCAGCGTCGCTGGGCCGGACTTTTGTGAGGCGACAGCGACGGGAGGATGGAGAAAGAGAGAAAGTGATCGGGGAGGAGGAGGAGGGCGGGGAGGAGTTGCGCGAAAGCCAGGAGGAGCGTGGTGTTGTTGGCGAAGAGGAAGAGGAGTCACGAAGCGGCTATAAATACGCTGCGCCACCTGCACCTAACGTCCACCTACGTAGAGACCAGACAGAACCGAACCGTGGTGCCTCGTTGCCAGACCGGCACGAAACGGCACACGGAACCTCCCCTCTCGTACCTCGACGTCTCAACCTCGTTTTCGGCGAAACTAATGCATGAAATCAGTTACGTCTTTTCCTGGCCGAAGCCGAGGCGCGGAGAGGCGTGCGTGAAGTCAGAGCCACGATGGAGCGCCACTTAGTGCGTATTAACCAAGGTTTTCTATCCTTGGGGATAACCCATTTATGATCGTAAAGAATGCCCCTGGAAATTATAATCTACGGATCGTTGTATTTTTGGAAAAAAAATACGAGCGAGAGGGTTCCATCGTGTATATTCGATATTTCAAATGTTACGCACTAGGTCGCTTTTATACCGACAAATAAACCAAGAGTACGTACACGAAAGAGCCGCGAGGGGATAGATTTATGAATAAACTAATGAAATCGCACGTGAGGGAGAGTATGCAATGAAATATACGGTGATTACAAGGAGAAAGCATCTCACGCAACGGACATTAATCCCTCTGTTTCGAACCTGTACGGCAGAGAAACCTGCGGTGTTGTATCCCATGGCGTAAGTTTGTCGTTAAGGAGAGGAACGTGCTGGGACAGCTCGTCGTGGAAAACTCGGGGAAAAGCGGGATCCGTATCGAAAAACGACGATGGGATGGACGAGGGTGGTGAGAAATGAAAGGAAAAAAAAATAAATCAAAATAAAACCAATCGCGAGAGTCTCCACCCTTTAAACCCGACACCCTTGAGCGTGGATTTTAAGCAAACAAATACCTATCGGATGGATCGCGACGGAGAGAGGGGTCGTCGCGCTGAAGGAAAAAAAGGAGAGAGGGAGAGAGAGAGAGAGAGAGAGGGACAAAACGTTCCGCGCATGGAGGCTGCACGCGGCATAAGGGTAGTTTACTACGAGCGTGTTAATTAAACAAAAAGCCACCCCGTATACCAAGCTAATTAGAGTGGCTCTCTTACCCGCGCGTTCTTCGCTTCGAAAATATTTTTCTCTCGCTCCTCGGCCTGGATTTTTCCTCCCGGTTTTTTTTCCCTCCCCCCCCCCCGCTTCGCCCGCGTCCACTCCAGGACTCAACTTGAACGTGCGCCGCGGTGACGTCCGCTTTTCGATGAAATTTATGGTAAATAACGTCGCAGAACCTCGTCGACGACAAGAACCGAATATTCCTTGCCCGCGATCCCTCTCTCCCCAGTTCCGCGAATTCGAGAGGATAATTTGACTTTTATTCCGCGCATATTTCAACTCGCGATCCTCCTTCCTTTCGTATCACCTCGTTGGCTTCGAGAGTGAAAAACGAGCGGTAGATCCTGGCTGCCAACGCGGACGTTCGTTCCGATCGGAAATATGAGACCGAAACGAGTCGATGTTTCCTTCCACCCTGTACGAATATGCACTCGACAGATTTCTATTACGCGTCCGTCGATCCTTGAGGGCAATGTTGGTAAAAATACATACTTTGCGCCACCAGCAACGTAATTAAATAGTAAATAGTTAAAAGTAATTAAATCGTATTCGCAAAAATCGTGCGAATACAAATCGAAGTCCCAGGATACCAATAGAGAATTCCAAGGAATCGTCTACCTCGATCGAATCATTTACGTTCTCGATTGCTACATTATTAGGAAGGTTTCTCGAACATCGACGATTCTTTTTCGTACATCCCTCTCTCTCCAAGAGAGAGAGAAAGAGAGAAGGAGAGGCAGGGTCACGGACCGGCGGAAATCTCGGGATCTACGAGGAGCTTCCCAAGCTCTCTCGGTATAACGTCGCCATTACGCGACCCCACCGCGGCCGGCGGAACAATAACAATTTGAGAGATTAAGCGAGTAATACCCGGGTCCTCAGTTTTATTCGATTCGAGCACTCCGGTCCCACGCCAGTGCGACAGATTTAGGGTGAAAGCGGACCAACCGCGATTAGGATCCGCTGGCGTAGCCGCAAACAAACACTGCGGACGCTGGAGCGAGAGAGGAGGAGCGAGAGGAAGAGAGAGAGAGAGAGAGAGAGAGAGAGAGAGAGAGAGAGAGAGAGAGGAGTGGAACAGCAAGAGAGCGAGAGAGAAGGAGCGACGGAGACGAGGGATGGGAGAGAGAGAGAGAGAGAGAGGAGGGAACGGGAGAGGGCCAGAGGGAGGGACGGAAGGGCGGGGGCGAAATGGAGAGAGAAACATCTGCGATCGGATTAGCGGTGGATAGTGGCGACACTTCCGGGTGATTAGGCTGATTCCACATCGACCCTAAGCCCGCGCTTACAACGCCGGAGCCCGATGGAGTACCAAAGCTCCCCCTATGCGCGATTCGCATTAGATTCGCCCCTATGAAAACCAGGCCGTACGCTCGTTCGCGTTTCGTCCGGCGGTCACGTTCTTCCCTGGTGTGCAGGCACGGACCACGTGCGGGTATTAGCTCGAAAAACCGTAACCGATCTTCCACTTCGTCCGCGGATTTCCGAATGGATATAGAACAGCGAGAAGCGGGGAGTACAATTTTTCGGAGGCTCGACCCTCCGCGAACTTGACTAGCGCTGCGATGAGTAACCGCGATGAATACGATAAGCCTACGGGAAATAATGCGCGACCATTTAAGCGTTAATATTGTCCCCTGGTTGCGCATAAATCGATCGATGTCGAGAAAGAGGCGAGTAAACTCCAAGGCTCATCCGCGATCGCTTTTCGATGTTTTTCGCGCGATACCTGTGCCTTGGTCAAGGAGCGGAGACAAGGCTGAAGGGCCTTGCGGGACCTCGAGAGAAACGGCAGACGTCACCGGTAGAAGAAACGCGCGGGTACGCGATAAGTGGGAAAGCGATAAGCCGTGAAACTCGGGGCAAAAACAGAGGGCCGCTCGCTCGTAAGCGAGAAGGGGGATAGGTGAGGGATCATTCGGGCGATTTTCCCACATCGTGAGACGGCACACTCTGTCGCAGTGCCGTATATCCCCTCGGCGCGAGCGTACACGCTACTCGAGAGTGTCTTCCCACTCTGCCTCCTTCTCTCTCTCTCTCTCTCCTCTCTCCATCAACCCCTCTCTCTCTCTCTCTCTCTCTCTCTCAATCGCTTTATCCCCCCATCCTTCCATCTCCTCTCTCCGTCCCTCTCTCTCTATCCCCTTCTCCCTCACTCGCATCCCCCTTCTCGATACGCGGCTCTCTCCGTCGGTCGAGCCGCGGTGTATTTCGGTACGCTGGAAGACCCGCCGGTGTTTTCCTCCTCGTCTCCCTTTCCTCGACATCCACCCCGACTCCCACGCCTCTTGTTCTTCTTCATTCTCGTCTCAAGCTTCTCCCTGGAAGCCGGAGGAACGGGCCGATAGCGATTCCCGTGCCAAGAGCTACTCGGCCGAGCCAAGCACAACTTGGCCCGGGAACAGTCGAGTGAAAGTCTGCGCGGGGGAGGGGAGGAGGAAACACTTAACTCGGGCCGGGAGTGAAAGTCGAGGGGGGCGGGGTAAAATAAGGACAAATTGACTATCCTCGGATGGATGGGAAGGGTAACTCGGCCGGGTGGATCGTGTGCCGGAGTGGAGAAAAGTGGGAAATTACGGTGACTGAGTGCTGATTCTAGATTGCGCCCGGGATGAATGCCGTGGGCGCTCGCTTTGCCCGAGGATTAAGGGCCGAAGCCTTGCGCCCCTAGGTGAGTTATAAATGATTGATATGTATATGTATATGTATATCTATATGTATATGTATATGAATATGTGTGGAAGTGATGTAAGGTATTATACCTTACGCGAGTGGTCCTTGGCTCGTTAGGGAAAAGTTGTTGGAAAAGAGGCTCCTTGCGCTCCTTTCAAAAAACGTCTGTCCGTTCGTTTCGAGCTGGACTTTCAGCTTCTATCGAGTATACCACCTGTTTGCGTGTTTGAATGTTTGAACATCGATTTTTGGGAATACTCGATCCGCTCTTGAGGGATAAAGGTTTGGGATTTTTCCGGTTGTAAAATTATTCGAGCCAGAGTCTAATGTCTCAAGTGCGTTTTGAACCGGTAAGACCATGCTGTACGTGTCACGTGGAAAGATCCAGATATAATGGCTGGATTTGACCGAGCTTTCACGCAGAAGCCGGGGTTCTCCGTGCTAAGCTATTAGAGCCACCGGGGCAAATAAGGGGACGAATTTAGTCCGTCGTCGGCGGCTGTGCCGGTCCCGTACCCATACACGTCGCAAATTCTTCCCGCGATAACATTAACGCGTGCCAAAAAACCTCCCCCATACTCCGGCCCATCGTCCCCAATTTATTGTAGTATTAACGAGAAAACTTTGCCCCCGGATAATGGAGAAATAACCGAAGAACTCGGTGAAAAACGAAGGTGGTAAGTTGCGAGTGGTTATTTTTCACCTACGATAAACCGTCCGTTCGATATCAGCATAGAGAAAGGTTTGAAGGATGAAGGAAGAAATCAGCGGCACCTTCGTCGAGACGGAAAGATATCGCGCTATGTTAAAGTGCAAATAATAGTCCGACGACAACAATGAGCGTTAGCGGAGAATTGCAATTCTAATCAGGAAGCAACCTGCCAATGTCGAACAATACTTTATTAATACCGCCGTTCAATCCTCGTTTTGTCCACGACGATTATCATTGTCTGCGCCATTGTAACACGCGATACGTACAAAGCCGATTTCCATAGCGATCAATGGCATTACGGTTACCTCCAGTTTCGGCTCGCCTAAAGTCTGTCTCCGCTTGTAAACGAGGAAACGATCGTTCTTCTACCGATTCTACCCTCTTGGCCACTTTACTACCAACCACCGCTCTCCTCCGTAAATTTGTAACGGGATCACTACCATTAGAATTACGTCTAGTTTGAATTTTGAGAATCGCCGTCTCGCGCCGTAAACGAGATAACGATAGCAGTTCGACCGGTAGATTATACTTTCCGATATATTTCACGGTATACGTTCTCCTTTTGCTCGAAGCATAAATCGATCGTGCTATCCCAATTATCTTCAGTTTTGGCCCGAAAAAAGTTACACGACCGTTAACGAAAAACGATGATCGTCCCACGGTTAGATTCCGCGCTTAAAACTGTTTTACTGCCGGCGCGCGTATATGTGTAAAAGGAAAACGAAAGCGGTGGAAAAAGGAAAAGCCCCTCCCCCTTTTTTCCACGAGTAAATCCGTCGTGCAGCGGGAAAAAGGAGTGGCGAGGCAACTAATCGCTTCCGAGATAATTGTATCATTCCGGTAATAACTGGCACGGCACAGCCGCCGATCGCGGAATATAATTGCATCGTCGATAACGTACTCGGTCCCGCCCCCTCACTTTAATGTTTGCTTTCGGGGAAACGAAATGGCACGGAGAACGTCGAATCGCGCTCTAACGAATAAATTTATGACGGGAATTGCCCGATGGAAATATACTGCTGCCCTTCCGCCGCAGCAGCCGCCCCTCACTGTTTTTCGCTTTGCTTTAATCGACATAAATTCTTATTACCCACCCGCGATATATTCGCCGGTTCCCCAGGATTCCATTTGTTCTTCCGGGGGCGAGAAGGATTTTTCATCGTTTCTCGCCTCTCAAAAATGCCGCTGCACTTGCAACCAGTTAATCGGCGCCCGGCGACAGGTCGTTTGTTCGCGCTTTGTTTAGCCTTCAGCATCGATTGCTAAGCTCATTTAGCCTAGGACCCGTTATTCATGGTGGCTTCCACCTCGCCGGATTTACGCGCACGGCGAAAACCGAGGATGGAAAAGGAAAACGATGGGAAAAGCATCGACGAAGATCTTGCCGTTGAGAAATGGAAGTCGACGCAGTCTTCGCGAGCGGTTGTGAAAATAAGTGTATTATGAGCGCTCGTGAGATTCGCATCGACTTCCATTACTCGATCGACCGCGCGAGATGAATTAGGAGCGCCATATCGTATCTTTCCATTGAGGCTTCCAGTTTCTGTGATCGCAATCGGAGTTTTAACGGTAACGTCGCTCGTTTGGTCGTGATATTTAGAGTGGACATCGAATCACCGGGTGTGCGACGTGTATATCGTGGAGAAGATTCTGGAATGATTAATAGGCGCAATTCAAACGTATAATTCAAACCGAGATCCTACGTTGTTAAGGTGATTTAGCTTAGAGCCTGTTATTCAGGATGGGCTTCAAGCTAGCGGGGCCTCGGTGTGTGCGCCTCGTCTGGAAGTATCCGGAGACTCGAACACGCGGTTTTTCCTTGGAATTCTAGGCTTTTACGCGCCTCACCGTCGCGGCTCGCGAGGAAAATATATTTTCGCTTCTGAGAATGTCACTTCGTAAATAGCGCCGTTCGGTGTCCGTATTGCGGCCTCGTTTTGCCGGAATTAAGCGTCGCGTTTACTGCCGCCTAGAAGTGGTCCGCCATCGTAACGACGTTGAACAAGCGAACGTGTTGGCCAACCTTCGACTATCGACGACAAACGTCCAGGGGATGTGAAAGAACGAACTTGGTTTGTTCGGATGAAAAACAGCATTTTCCATGCGATATGTATACCGTAACTCTGGTGGTTAGAAATCCATCTTAAACAGTGGATCCTAAGCCAAGTGATCTTAGCAATCGATGCCCAAGATTAATTAAAAGAAAAAGAAAGAAACATCGACAATGCGTCGGACGATGGAGATTGTCTTCCTCAACACTAAACCTTCCCTGAATAAGAAAAGAAGCCGTTTGTATGATAAAGTGTAGAACTTGAAGGCGGAGTATTTTCCGAGATTTTCCAGGATTTCCTCGCATCGTATGGATCGATATATTATTCTATTGACATTTCTCCTTCGTCCCGTTTTTTATCAAGGATACATTTAGTACTTCTAAATATATCTTGAGTATAGTTGGTAGGTTCAGCGTTAATTCTCAAGACATTTCAAAGAAACTATAATTCAATGCACCGCGCTTTCTATCGTTAATCGAGAACGAACCGTTAACAGTCTTCCTTTACGTATTTTATCTTTGATTGCAGACCGGCAACAACTATAAATCGCCGGAAGAATCGCCGCATTCCGAGCACAACAGGCTGAGGTGAGTGGAAATCGTTTGAATCTTTCGAGGCTTTGTAAATACGTCTTTGTCGGGGGCCGAAAAAAACTTCCCTCGAAAGGATTCCCCAAATACCGCCGACATTGTTCGTTCGGTACACTCATCTCAGAGACAGTGGGCGCGCTCGACAGGAACTTCGTTTCGATCGTCACTATGTGGCAGAGGAGTGCGGGAATATTTTAAGAAAATCGCGGAGGACAACAATTTCTCTCCCCCGTCAATTCTGGTCGTTTCCCTATATTTTTGGCAAACAGGAGCGAGCAAAGCCGCGTATTATTCCCGGTGCAACGGAGATAAGGCCAACATTAGCCTGGAAATTCTTGCGATAGTTGAAAGACTGCCAGGTAGGGTTTGTTTTGTTCCCGAAGCGAAACATAAACGCTTGTTAACGGCGTTAGGTCGGCGCAAGGGGTTCCTCCCTGGCCGGAGTTTTGTTGATTTAAGGCGTTAATTACAATGGGAGGATCTTATCGTTCTTTAAAACGGCGCCCGCTAAGCGGCCCGCAACACTCCTGCCCCGCTTTACAACCCGTAATTTCAACGGCGCGATATTTATTCCATCATTTCCCCGGGGCTTCGGTCGCGGGGATAGAAAAATGCGGGGCAATAAACACGGGAAAGGCGAGGCTGGCGTAACGTTATACGAAATCGAGGTTTAAGCGGCCAGATCCCCGACGAGTCGCATAAAAATGGAGGATGGAAAAAAATATCATCGCTTTCGCATTTCTCCCGGAAGGATTTCGCCGGAGTAGGGAAATCTCATCCACTATACGTTCCATATCGGTTCCTCGTGATGGCCGAGTATATTCTCGTCTCGTAACCGTGATACCCGCTCCTCGAGCTATTTTCAAAATGCAGTACCGGCTCCGCCGTTTTGCGATATCACAAAGCCGGCGGAATCGATATTCGAGCTGCAAAAAAATATCCGGCTAACGTCGAGGATCTTTAACCCTTTAACCCACGACCGCTAACCAGCCTCGATTTCGGTGCGTTCCTCTGCTTCGAGGCACTCGTCAACTGTGGGTCGAACTTCGAGATCGATAACACTGGCGAGGATAATAAGATTCGATGGTTAAACGATTATAATTATTCGCATCGTCCGCTGACGATGCTTCGACGAATGCACCGAGACGTTGGTCCTCGGTTTGGGAGGTATTAGGTATATAATCATCGCAAGAATTCTCTTCGCTCGGTTAATAAAGTCTAATTTATTGGATCTTTGGTATACGAGCTCGTTAGTGTAATAAGTTTAACCGAAGTAAATTTAATTGAACCAGTTTTCCCAACGCGCCCTTCCTGCGCAGCCCGAAGGATAAGAGAAAGTAGTGACCAACGATGGACGATACTTTGAATCATAAATGCATCACGAGTTTTTTACGATAAAGTCTCGAATTTGGTGAAAAAAGAAAGCTGTCGAAACAAAGTTGTACACCTTATATCAGATTCGTTCGACGCGACGACTTCCGACAAGGGGGCTGCGGCGCTAAATCAAAATTAGGGTCGAAAGGGGCTTCCTCCGTCGTTATTTCCAGACGAGAACCGGCTTCCAGCGCGATCGCAATACTTTTACCCCTGGAATCGGAGGGTTTCGTGTCGGCGGTAATGTAACTTCGGGCGGAAGGGCGAGCAGCCGGGGGCGATTATCTTCCATTACACCTGCGATTCCCAGGTACAATGTGCTCCGATTAATTGCCACGAGCGCGGCCAAAGCGGCCCGGTCGAAACTCCGGCGCGAAAAAGGATCCGATTTGCGATGCGCGAGGGCTCGAAACTCGCGGGCCAACGCACGCCAAATATCCTGGACGGGGGCTGCTCAGAAGTCGGCCGATTTTTTCTTCCCCGAATTATGATAGCCGTTAACAGCGCCTACGGAATCAATATTATCAAAGTTCGCCGTATTGCGGTAGTAAAACTTTATGTTCAAATTCGAGGAGCGTGAAAGTACCGTATCAGGGACGCGGTAAAACATCCCGTCGAGGCGCCGGTCCTGCCCTCGTCTATTATGTCGTCGTCTACGTGACAAATGGCCGAAGTGAGAAAAAAGGAAAGCGCCACGGGACTCCGCAATTCTTTCCACCTCCACCGTGGCCCCCCTCCCTCCTCCCGCTTAACGCTCCTTCGACCGCGATATAATTTTTCGCGCCCCTTCGCGGACAAATAAGCGCCGCCTAATCTCTCGTTACGATGCCCATTCGTTTTCGCTATGCTTCCACGAATAAATCCCACGGAGCTTTTGTTCCTCCAGTTTCGAGCCGCTGCGGATATTATAGCGCGCGAGCGTCGTGGTTTTTCCCAGCTCCGAGCCACTCTCGCTACTCTTCCCTCTCGGTCTCTTGCTCCGTTCGATCAAGGATCCTCGATATACGTTCCATTGGTTTATAATCCTTCAAATATTGCCCACTGGCCGTTGCTCTGGCTTTCGCAAAAATCGGAGGGTGCTCGAACGTGGCCCGGTGCGCGTTAATATTGGTGCCTGGTCATCGGTGTAAAAAAAATACCTTTGGCGGAAGTATCGTTTGGTTACAAAGGGTACAGCCTCGTATAAATCTATTATGTTTTATTCGAACGAATAATCCAAAACGAATCTCCCTTTATCAATGAGTCGCCGGTAAAATCCGAGCTATTTTATGGTTTCGATTTTACTCGATTATTCGGTTTGACATCGGAGATATGCGGCTTAAGGATGAATTATTAACGAATCAAACGTCAGGATTTTATGTGTAAACGAGGGATTATAAGCTCGGATCGAGGTTGGCGCTAAAGTCTGGTAATAAAGCTGGGCTTGGAATCGGCGAGGCTGGTTCCTTTTCTCCGTATCAGCCGGTGCATGAAGTCGTATCGATCATGCACTTACGCACCTCTCCCCCTCGCATAGTGGAAGAGCACGAAGCGTGAAGCGTGGAAACAGTCGCACGCACGACCTGTCGCAAGGCGTATCGAATCCGTGGCATCGCAAAGGCGCCCTTTGCGGTAGCATTTCTAACGACCGAGCAGCCGTTTATGCAAAGCGAATCGTTTTCCAGCGCTCGATCCCCGTAAATCGAGCCCCGAAAGAAGGTATATACGTACAAATGGCGCGAGCGAAATTTACAAACGTTCAGCTTGCGGCCACGATACGTATTTTTATCGTCCCGGCTCGAGCATCGAATGCAGTTCGAAATTGAATTTTGCGCGCGAGATTATAATCCCGGGTTGCTAACCCGTATTCTGGAATTTATTTCGAGCCGAGCAAAAGGGAAAGCTTGCTTGAAAAAGGACGGAACCACCTTTCGTACTGTCGAGAGATCGCGAAAGTTCGAGGAGGAGGGATTAAACGCGAGAAAGCATAAGAAACGTAATCGTTACTACAGCTACGAAGGCAACTATGCTGCGTATTATCGTAAGATCGTGACGGTTGTACACGGGAACGACAGGTGCCGGTTAATCGGCCACGTACTCTAAGATTATCCCAGCCGTGCGTGCCGAGTTGGCCGATTTAGGACCTGCATGCGTCTCGCCATGGGGCGGTAATGTCTCTCAGCTGTGGCTTCGGATAGAAACGCAGGCCATCGTTTATAGCGAAGACTCTTCCGGACGATATTGCACCGGAGGCCACGCAGGTTCCAGTCCAGGGCTGAATTCGGGGCTCGACTTTTAAGGTTTTTCTCGCGATCAAAAGCATCGGTCGGTTTTAAACTTTTTCACGTTGGACGGATGAATATTACGAGCGAAATAAAATACGTATAAACCCTCAAGGTAAATAGACGCTTTTTACCTACACATATTCCGAAAGTGCATCAACATCGCTTCCCCATCCGCCCAATCCCTAATTATATCGACTTTTCCTCGAGTAAACTTAACAAAGTACGAGGCACGTGGAGTATGAACCTTGGTGAGGATTTACGAAGATTCCTCGCGTCAATGGTTCTTCCGAAACATTCTCCGATGCATTCCAAGGTTGGCTTGCCGCGGCACGAGGCTCGGGCCGCGGCGATGATCCCTGGATGCTGTGCCTCGATGCAAAGCGAGCCTTCCACGACGAAGAATAACGGCCGCGCCGCGGTATTTCGCGATTAAATTCAGGGGAAAGGACGTGGCCGCGAATAGACCTTCGAGGTAACCGTAGCGCCGTGCCAATGTAGGTAATTGGCTCTGGCGTCCGCGAACTTTTAATTGGTTCCAGGCGCGCGGCCGTTACAGCATGAGGATCCGGTCCGATGATTTTTCATTTTTGCCCGGTAGGAAATCACCGTCAAAAATAATAAGCGGCCGGCCGGCCGGAGCGGCGCGTCATGAAATCGCGTAATCAGATTTTGAAAAGGAACACGATACCGTGCCCGTTATTAACGCGGGGCCAATTATACGGCGGTGCCGTAATTAATATAGAATTATTAATGATAATCTAACGCAATAATATCCGGGAAATGTACGGTCGCCACCGCGGGTATTAACGGATTACACTTAATTTCCAGCGAACGGACAAACGATTAACTCGAATTTGTATACCGGATCAACGCCGATCGCGATCGTTTTTCTTCGTTAATTATATCGAGGGAGGATCTTCGCTTCGGAGGATTCTCGAGCGAGCCGCTTCCCCTCGATCGATGGGATGGAAGTTCCGGAAATCTTCCTCCTCGACGAATCCGCTGTTCTATCGAACGGATTGAAAGAAAATAAGATGGTGTTATTTCAAACCCCCTTTGGCCGCCTTTCTCCATCCTCCTTCTCGATAATTTTCGCTCGAGATGTCGGTTAAACTGTCCCATCTTTGGACCAGGATTCCTTCATAGCCGAGTACTGAAAATCGGGCGGTTGTTTATTTAACTTTGGCACAGACCGTTTCCGTTCTGTCCTCCGCATTAATCGATATGGCGCGCGAGGCCAAGAGTACTCGCGTCTAAATATCGCTTCATGGAAAACGCGAAATGTCAGATCGTCGAATTACTCGCCTCGAGTTGGTATCTATGGCGCAACGCGAGATGCTAGCCATTAGGGACATCGGGGATTACGCACGTTTTCGAGTCGTCTCGCCGTGGTTTCTGTCTTCCCCCGCGAAACGTCCGATCCGCGGATCTTAAAATTAGCTAATGAATTCTCCGCGTGTCCTTTGGCGCGCACGTCAACGATATGAGTTCAAAACACATTTAACCTGCGACGCGTCCGATGGCTCGCCGCCAAGGCAAACCCGTGGACTTTCACCCGGTATCGCCCTCGAAATGCAGCGAGGCGCTAAGCATTTTTCCTTCCCCCACGAGCGTATACATGATTAAAAGGGCAATTAGCTCGCTAAACAGTCCATCCAACTTCGCGCAGCCACGTTGGCGAACAATAAGCCTGGAACACGTTCATCTGGATTTGCCCCTCGATACGACTCCCGTGGCTTGTTTCCAAGTTAAACTACGAAGACTTTCACGTCGGTACGACGGTGCAACGGCCCCCACGTCGAAACTACGGACACGGGGATAAACAAAACGTAAGCCTGGCCACGACCTCGCTCAATTCCCCCTCGTTTCTAATTATAAGACTCTATAGTGTCGGGAATCTCCGGGAAAGAAGGACTCGATATGCATATGCTGACATAGCGCACCGAGCAACCTCGTAATAGAGATCCAAGAAAGGAGTTGATCTTTGTGTAGGCAAGCGAGCAGTCGCGTTACCCATTCCAACATTCAGCTCGTTACCTTATCCATGACCTTCTCAAAATATCCCAAGATCGCTCTGATTCTCCATTCTTGGGATACGTATAATTCCAGACGCGATTCAGTCAGCGATAATAATAGGTTATCGTCCTTTGGTACCCGACACACGATTCATAATGTAACACTAAAATTACACAAAGTACCATCGACACTCTACTAGCCGTTGAGTGCAGCCCTTGCAAGCAATTAAGCTCGCCCAGGTTGGTTCTATAAGGAGCGATGTAAAAAGGGGCTCGTCTTGGCCGTAATTCGCGCCTTCCTCGGATTCACGGGTAATAGTCGCGGCAATATGGCACCTCGTCTAACCCTCCCACAGCCGCCAAGGAATAATACAGTTTGCAAATAGCAAATTCGTATAACGGCCCGTAAGGTCAAGTAGACTCCATCCCGTAGTAATGCGCCTGGCATCCGCCGACCCCCAAACCAGGGACGAAACTCGAGAACTTTGCGGATAAACTTTCCTCGTGCGAGATGGCGCGTGAAAAGTGGAAGTGAGAAAGGGCGAGGCGGGAAGAACCGAGGGAAGAAGCGGATATCTGGCCTAGCCGGCGACGCGGTATCATCTTGACGTAAAATATGGATTATTCCGGATATTTGCATTCGGAAAATAAGCCGACGGGTTCGTTCGAGGGGGGAGGCGCGGCGCAGGATCTCCAAGTTGCCGAAACTTGTCCCCGAACTTTCGCGGCTGGTCCTGGTAATTATCGAATCGTTCGACGATTCTTCGCCGATCTCGAAGCGTTTACCTCCCCCTCGGGCAATTTTCGAGCCGGGTTCCTGGAAAAGGAGGAATAGGAAAGAAGGGAGATACCTGGAAAACTCGTACGTAATATCGAAGTGCCGTTTCTAGGTTGGATATAAACGAAGGATCGATGCAACGGAGGCGATGCGGAGATAAAGCGCGAGAGGGGGCTGGGAGGTGCTCTTTGATCGATTTAAAGGGCGCCGAGCCTCGATCCAGCGGTGATCGTAATCGTTATCGTTCGCCAAACGGTCGTTATCCTCGCCGGAATATTATTATCCGAGAGGCGCCTCTCCCTGGCGCCGATCGGCCCTGATTGACGTTTCGTCGCTACTCCCGAAATCACGTGAAATTTATATCGTTGGCCGTATTTCCGAATACCGGGCCGCGCCGATACACGAGCCGGCCCGCCGCAGAACCACCAAAATAATCGCTATTCCCAACGACAAGCGTGGCCAACGATGACGGGATTGCGTTACCGGTTGTCCGACATGTTTTCCTCCCACCCCCTCGCTCCCTCGTTTCGAGCCTGCGGTGCGCGAAACATTAATACTCCATAAGCAGCGAGCCCTTTGGCGTTTTAAACTTTGGCCATAGCCATTTTCCCGCTTGCCCCTACACCACGAAAAACTGGGCTCTGGGAAGTATAATATAAGAGGATATAAATGAGAGGAAACGAAGTGGTTGGACTAACCTCTGATTTGCAGCGACACTTAAATCTGATGCTGGGTTTTGGAGAAAGTTATTCATGATCATCGGTGTCTTGCTTAAAGATCTTATTTAAAAATACTTAAGTACTTAAAAGGATTTCCACGCACAAGTGTCGATCTCGTCGACGGAACTTTAACTCTAGAGAAATCGGGATTACTGGTATAAGTGTACGGATGTGCTCGCTATGACCATTATCCCGTATTATTGAAAACTACTTATTTCGTGACGTTCGATCGGCGCGAGAGATTCGCTTTCTTGGACCTTTGGGAATCTATTCGGATCGTCGGTGAAATGAAAATTAGTCGCGGAGTGACGCAATCGATAACGCTGTATCGCCTTGACGGAAATATCCCGATTTAATTCACGATGATCTGCCGGATAACTCTCTCGAATTGTCGAAGTTGATACCGTATAATGCGCAGATTTGCATCCATAAAATTGATTTTAATTGGAAAGAGCGTTATAAATCGGACGGGCCGATCAGTTTTGACTTTCAGATAGCAATTAGTAGTGTGAAATATTACGGTCTCCTCGGGGGGCTTATAATCGGCCGTCGTTCGGCCGGTGCGTTGATGCATCGATGTTGATTTATACTGCCTCGGAGGCCTCCGAAAATTTTCCCTCACAATCCGAGGCGCGCAATTAATTCTGTAGCTACTCATTACCGTTTCCGGGAGAAGCGCACTAGAATTTCGGCCATTCATCGGCGCTGGACATATTAATAGACCATAGAGAATCGTAAATCAGTACTGTTAACTAGCCTTTATTATGTAACGTAACGGTATTTGCAATTAGATTGCACATCTGTGCATTTCTAGCCAGAGTTGCGGCGAAGTAACGTATAGTGGGGCTTTTCCAAAGTTCTACTAGATTTATTCGACCGTCGGTGTATGCCAATTAATTTTGCTTCCTACGCATCCGCCCGGCATATTATAACGGCTTATGAAACGAAATGCCGGGGCCCAGAAAGTTAATTTAACGAATAATCGATCAAGTTGCCGGTTGGATTATTAAACCAGCCGCGATTCGAATCCTGAATTAATGCGCATAATGTAGTATTTACAACGATGTGTTGTATCCGATACAGCTGTCTATAATTGATCGCGCAGTCGGTCAAACTGCAAATCTCTTGACTGACAATCATTTCCTACATCTTATTTTCAAGCGCCGTTCCTCCCAGTATTTTCCCCCGAAACCCCACCTATTATTGGTTTCAGCGCTGTCCATGGCGTAATTAGCAATTTTTGCATAATTAGCGAGCTTTGTCGAAAAAATGTACAACCATTCATATACGAATTCGACTTGTTCCATTAACACGCAAATAGCTAATGAGTAATTGAAGAAGCAACGAACACATTTTCCTTTTCGCAAAAATACCGCGTGCATTATGTAAAATAATGAATATCTGGGAAAATTTCATTACCCAAAATTCACGCACATCGGCGATATTATTAAATTAAGCGTGTATCCAACATTACGAGTTCCGCTCCCACTCGTTATTTCGCCCTTACGGTAACATCACGCTGCAAATATTATCTCCTGGATGAGGGGCCGAAGAGAATAGACCCTAACGAGGTCGACATGGTCGGTATCAAATAACCGAACAAACATATAAGTCTCACCTCCAGGTCACGTCTCCGGCCATCAAATATTTATTCTTCACACTGGCCGCTGCTTTTTCATGTCCCATCAAAGAAAGGCGGATACAAGTGGGGGTTCGAGACACACGCGCCTCGAAGCCCAGTTCCGATGTCGAATCTCGAGCAAAGTGGCACGATGAAGAAATTCGCGCTACTGACTCACGACGTCTGGCTCCTTTCCAAGAGCGTTTCTTTCCGGCCACACGCATTTGGCCCTTTGGGCCGAAACAGTGGGGCTGGGCTTTGGGGGCGCCCATCGGAGATTGCGAATGTTTTTTTCCTCCCTCGCTATCGTGCATCGGGACGCGCCGCCGCTTGCAGGGAAATATTGGCAAAGTGTGGCCGCAGGGGGCGAAGAGGGGGACGAGGAGGGACACGGCGGAGGCGTCTCCACTCGCAGATGGACCCGGATAGGCGCTTTGTGCGAAAATGAAAAAGTCACGAGGGCGGAAGGTAAGGATGTACGCGTGGAGATACGGGGCGGCCGCGAAGAGAGGAAGGCGCGAAGGAGGCCGGGAAAGAGAGATATAAATTCGTCGCACCCCGAGGACCGATATGATACGACAAGAAAATGTGTTTCGAGGTCTGAAATCGATGGCACCGTCAACTTTTCCGCGCGTTCGGCGCCGGGGCATAAGCAAAAAGAAAAATTTCTCCTCTCCCCAAGCGGCTGGCATTGTATCCCGTTTCCTCGTTAGACGCTCTCCCGCAGTTTGAGAAATCACGATATCTCGGTCCGAGGTATCTCGCGAGGTGATTCAACTCCCCTTTGCATAGGAGCGTTGTTGCTTATTTTATTCTTGCGACTTTGCGACGAACTGATCCAAACGCAATTTCCTACGCAAGTACACTTGCTTATGCTTAAATAATCAGAGTCCAGGTTTCATAGTATCATTAGCCCGACTGAATATAAAACTGAAAATTGTACTTAGCTTTGCTCGACATTACTACTGCCGGTATTTCAGTATTCGCCTGTTTATTCGAATAAAGAGCCAGAGAAGAAACGTACTTAGCGAGTATTGGCGTATTTTACCGTCATTCTCCGCGCAATTGCGGTATCATGATTATCGGGTAGTTGGCCGTCGTTTATAATAATAATCCTCCGCAGTCGACGGAGGATCCGCTCTCTGACGGATTTCGCCGAGTGCAATGGGTTAAAAGCAGCGACGTCGGGGGGCGTGAAAAATCCCGGAGGGAAAAAAATACGTATATACAGTATATGAAATCGTCGCGGCATCGACGTCCCATCAGAGTTTTTCATCGTGCATAGTGAACAGACATTGAGAATATGCCGTTATTCAAACGCCATTTTACAGGTGGTGCCGCGCTTTGATAACCTACAATATGCAATAGCCGACCCGGTATCCACTGCGCGTTGAAGGGCTTCACCGGCGTATGAATATGCAATATTTCTCTACTTTCGAGTTACTCGTTGCGTGTTACAATGCGCGTGTGTATTTCTGAATAGACCTGCCCTTCCATTTGCTCGGCCGCCATGCGGCTATCTTCGGTCCACGCGGCGTCCTTTGCCGTCGCCGGAAAAGCTGCGCACTGTAATTCATCGCGATCTTCCGATTATCTCCTCCTCGCGAAAATCCTACGAGTCCACCAGCCGTGATTTCCAACGATCCCGAACGCCACGATAGTCGTTCGAATTAATTCCCCAAACACACTTCAAGCTTGAACTCGGCGAGAGAGAGTTCGGCTTGCACGCGTGTGCAGCATTAAGGCTGTTACCTCAGCTCCCCAATTCGCGTTCCGCAGATCACGATAATCGTCTGCAATAATTCCCATATCCTCGAGATCCATTTTGCCTAGAGACGCTCCAGAGATCCTCGAATTATCCGGGAATCGTCTGAAGTAGCGGCATCCAGTGACTATTTTATCGGCATAATACGAGCATCGGTATAACCGACGCCTCGAGTGGAGTATCCCATAAGGGATAAGGTCGAAACAATTTTGTTTCCAGCAGGCAACGAAACCTTGCATAATCCCCTCATAGGCGTCGGCTACGCTTCGATTCTATTACGGGCGCCGCTTCTCTCGGCAAGATACCGGAGCTTATTAAGCGCCTTTCCCGTGGCGAGCCGTGGGATGGCGGGATACAAGGAAGGACGCGTCTTGCGCCGCACACGAGCAAATTGCCACGCTGCACGTACATATTCTTTCCATTTGAAGATCCAAGGAGTAGAACGCACCAGGTGTTCCCCTTTTTCTCCACCCTGCCAACGTCGATCTCGAGGTTCTCTTCTCTTCTCAAGTTTTCAAGGTCTCTTCTCGGGTTTTCTTCCTTCGCGTAGGAGGCTCTACCACCCACCGCGTACGCGTTTGATCAGCTTGGCCCTTCTTCCTGTTTTTCTTACGGGCGATACAAAAGGCCACCCCTCTCCCTTTGCGAATGCGCTTTTCACCCTAGTTTCTCGCCTGACGAGCCTGCGGCGGAAATAGAGGCGCGAGGCAGGAAAACCTCAATCGGCAAACATACGACGGGAAGACGGCGGGGATATCGGAAAAATTGAAGGTCGGTTTGAACCGAGGAGATCCGACGACGCGTGGACGCGATTTCCACGGTGACAATTTCCGAGACATCGCGTTGCTTCTCGCCAAGGAAGCTCCAGAACAGCGCTGTATTTTATAGGAGAGCACTCGCCTTAACCCTTGCGCGGCCAACCGAGATGTTCATGCTTGTTTGACGGCTTTGCAAGCTTTAATACTCGACATTATATACGCGTGATTTAGTTTTGAGGAAAGGAATCAAGGTAAGTGCCCAAAGAGAAGAACGTGTAAAAAGCAATAAATGGAAAGTCGGAATCAGTAGTCCGTCCACTTGAATGCACAAGGATTAACCAGCAACGTTATCCGAATAAAAAGGAAAATTCACGACCCGCTCTTTATCTTAGAATTGTTCGGGTTTAAAAGGAGATTATAGGTGAAAATGTGATTTATTTTTAATTAATTTTCAGCACCGACCACTAAGGTCACTTGGCTTAGGAGCCACTGTTTTAAGGTAGATTCCAAACCACCAGGGCCACGGTATACGTATCGCGTGGAAAAACCCAGAGGTGATGGGCATTGCGATTTTCCTTGTCTTCCAAGGGTTTTCGTCGTTCCCAGAGTTCGTCCTCCTCGTCCTCCACTTCGTCCCCCAATCCTTCCGCTCGCGCAGACCGATGCTTCGTCGTTCTTCCTCCGCGCTTCTTCGAGCAGTAGACCAGGAGTTGTACAGGGAGCCGAGGATATACGTTTGGCGAGCATCGCGACGGTCTACGGATTCCTTGTATCGACGAAAATATATCGCGATAGGAGCGAGCGAAATAAATGGCAGGGGATCGTGACGGTAGGAAAACGAGGCAGGAAGCCTCGGCGGTGCGGGATCATTGCCGGGAAGAACAGGTACCGTTAGATTTATTCCCAGCCTCTATTGAGACACGATCGTTTATATTCCCGGAAATAGAAATCCGCATCCGATCCCATCTCTGGGCATGCCTCTCAAACAGCCGCCCTACGCGATCTTCGGGTGCGACGAGTACGTAACAATGGGATATCCCGGAAATTGGATGTTAACACTTGTAAGCTACGACGTTCGGTGATTTGTCGGGATCCAGGAGTGTCGGTTTCATCCCAAGGGTCGATCTATTACCTCCGTTGGTTTTAATACCTGTGCGTGGAAAGAAGTCGTGCGGGAAATTGCGGTATTCGCGGTTTGCACTTGGCTCGCTTAGCCGTGGAGGTGAGAAGAGTTTGAAGGTTTTGCGGCTGGGCATTTATTTAAAAGCGTATTATTTAATCCCCGACGATTAGTCCAACGAGAGAAATTGCCGTTCCATTCGTACACCGTAGAAAAGTAGGATCATTACGTCGTAAATCGTTCCCGCTTTGTTCTCGAGGCCGCGGAGATACACGGCATCCGTTCTGACTTTTTGATTTGTTCCCGCATAATTGTATCTGCCTGCCTCCGCCCACGGCGAATTCTTAGCCACGAGTTTCCAGCTTTCAACTCTCGAAAACTTCCCGGGAATAATTCCGCGTTATTACAAGAGTAAATGCCAGCTTACGGCGTAAGCCGCGTGTTATTTCGATCCGAGCTCGCGCCGCGTCGTCCTTCACGCCTCGCTCGCGTGTCTCGCGATAAATTCCTACACCTTATAACGGTGCAAGTATCGATCTTACACCTCCTAGAGTTAGAAATCGGCACAAAAAAGATCATACTTCCGCAGATACTATATTAATCAATTTACCGAATCAATGCAGCAAGTAGCCAGCGAGGAGTTCATACGCGAACGCGAAGTATAACATCCTCAAATTCCCAACGAAACACCCTCCAAAACTCCGATCCCTTTAGCAAACGTCCTCCTCCCGTACTTTATTATCTCCTTCGGCAAATTTTATTGCACTCGTCAGACTGCGTTCGACGCGATAAGCCGGAGGTTTACGAGAGCCCTGACAATGGCGGTTCCAGGAACAGGCACCGTGCCGCCCGTCGAAATGATCGCAGGGTCGAGGTCCGTTTCGCGCTCCTCGCTTATTCCTCGCGTGTTTCGAGGGGCGAGAGGGCGACGGCGGTCCCGGAGTGCGAGAGGAAAAGGCTCCCGTGGGTCCGCATTATCGTCCTCCCGACATTAGATACCCTGTACGAGCCGCGCTGAAATCCTTGGCGTATATCCTGGCCGCGTACACGTGTATACGAGCTGCATAACGTGGGATTTCTATGGGAATGCGACCAGCGGCCCGGGGTTTGCATCCGAAAGATAACCCTAGGAGCCCCCGACGCTTCCATCGAGCCTGGCGCGTGCACGCGTCTGCGAAGCGGTAACGTTGTGTCGGCCGATCGACCGCCTTCCGGAGAAATTGTCGGCCCCACAGGCCCGGATCCACGTGGGATCGAACCAGATTTTGTAGGCGGAGGGTGGGGGCGCGATGTTCGAGGCCGGTCGAGGGCGAAATCGAGGATTCGAGGTCAGCGTGTAGCGGGATTTCGAAACGATGGGACACGATTTTGAGCACCGTCCACGATCATCGCGCCCGGAGGTATTCGTTTGGAGACCTTTCACGGACCGAGGCCATTTCGGTGAGCCGGGGAGCGATTTGATAATTGGATCTGTGTAAAAGGACACGGGGACTCGAGGGGATTTTCCGTGCGGCGGATGGAAGCTCGGGTTTCGAGGGAGGACCTTTAACTTGCTGTCCTGCCGATTATCTTTTTCTTTTTCCCATACCAATATACATGCTTTGGTGTACGTAGAACGGAGCGTGGGATTTCGGTATTCGATCGTAAACACCGAACGAAGGACCAAAGAGCCGGCTTGTTTTTCTATGAATCCTTCGTTCCTCTATTCCTGAATCAGAGCTCGGGAATCAATCGACACCGTTATGAGCGCTCACGCAGAATCGACGATGTCGGCCCATTTATCCGGGTGATTCGGGGTGGTAGGAGGAGAGAGAGAGAGAGAGAGGGTAAAACGAGCGGGCCAATTGACAGGGCATTCGCCTCGAGGAGGAGGAGAGGGAAAAAAAGGGCGAAAGCCGAATCTCGGAGCCGACAATCCGATTTTCTCGATTTCCTTTCCAGCGATCCGGCACGTCTCCCGAGGGATGGCCAATTTGAAAGTTCGCGAGGGCTAGAATGGGAGAGAGAGGCTTCGCGAAAAAGCGTCGTTAACCTGGTTGAACGTGTCCCGGACGCGCTAATCGTTCCATTAGACGGTCAGCCGCTTTCGGCTCGAAATTGGCTCCTCGCTTATTTATTTCCAAGGCTAGGGAGCCCGGGAGCCGGGGGGTGGGGCTATTTCCGCAGGTGGATTTACAAAGGATTCCAGTCTAGCTCGCAGAACCGGGTAACGATATTGTTCCTAGACGAGTCGTCGCGGGCAGGGCTCGTAACGAAATACTGACAATGCGAAACTTTGTTGCCGCTCTGGCTAAAGCGCATTTAGAGCTAATGCTACTCATTACGCCTGCAAAGTACCCCGCGCGGGCTGACTGGCGCGCGTAGGATTACATACATCAACGAATTCCCTCGAAAGCCCCCGGCTCGCCCCCTGGCGCGAGGGCCAGAGCGCAAGCCGCCCTCTCCCCGGCCGCCTTGCGACCTTCTTAGGCCCGGTGTTGACGTTTTAAAACTTTTCGAATCAAACTCCCGGCGCCGTAGGAAAATTTAATCGTTTGATATTACCTTAAGGGGCCACGCGCTAGACTTTGCTTATTACAACATTCCAGGGCGTACTTCCGTCCGTTTCGCAATAAATTCCACGGGGCTCCATCTAGGGATAGGGAGGACTCGTCGACTTCTGGGCGCCTCTCGGGGACATAAATAAACGGTACTCGTGCCGGAGCATCAACCGGAGGAGATCCAAGACCGAACCTCGTTTCCGAAGACTTTCTCCTATCGTAATCTCGAGCCCTTGGAAACTTCTCTGGGCGCATCCACCCTGGAAAATCCGTGTTTCTCCATTGACTAGAGGAGTAATCGCTTCCTTTACGATCGTTATCGAACATGGTCGAAAACGATAAACCAGTGAATAAAAATTCAGCAGGTTTCGCTCGGCGCGATGTATACATCGTGATTTCTGTATTGCAAGGAGGGAGGCCGGAAAAATGAGAGAGACACGGTTTATCGGGATATATTATTATTCTTATTTATGTTCTTCTTTAGCAAGACCCCTTACACGCGCAACATAGCCCATCGTTCACGCTACGCCTCGTTTCCGCGAATCTCCATCCAGCACTCGGTTAAATCCTGCCACGGTGGTCTGCCTTCGAATGGACATCATCAACGACCGTGTTGATAGCGGGGGGTCTTACGGGACCCCATAAACTCGAGATAAATGGCGTTTAAGCGGCCGTCCTTTCTCGAGAGGGTTGCCGGCCGGAATTACCGGGCAAGTAACCGAGAGGAAGAAACAAGCCGCTAATGGGGAGGGATTTCGGAAAGCGGATATAAAAGTCAAAGAGGCCGAGAGGAGGGCGGCACGTGTTTCACGCGCGTTTCTTCGGGGTACGTCGACGTATCGGCCTCGTCGAACACGTACGCGCGGACCATTAACATTTTTATGAGATCACGTAACTCGGTGCACGCGGGACTTCGCGATTTCTTGCAGCGGATGACGAGCGCCGCGAGATTTAATAGAGAGGCCGCCGGGGGCACTAATTTCCTCGCCATCAAACGGGCCGAGCCGGAATTAGGAAGGTGCAGTAAACCGGCGCGAATTACGGGCCGTTAAAAATGCGGTATTGCATGAATCTTATATTAGCCTCGCCTACGTGCAACGGTAAATATCCCCTCCGCGGCGCGCACGAAATTTTCTCGAAGCAAATTCTCGCTTCCTGGAGTTTACGTCACACAGTCCGGCTAATGTCGATGGAGAGGAAAATCACGTGTCCAGAGATTACTTTGGGTCGATTTATCCACTCGTCGATCCAATGGTATTGCCAAACATGGATGAGAACTCTGGTTATTGCTTTTAGAAGAAATAGTCCCCGGATGCCAGGCGAGGATGATAAAGTTCGCGTGAATAGGCGCATCGCGAGTGCTGTATACGATTTTCCAGCTTCTATGCCTCTTCCTTTCCCCCTGTCAGCGTCTGCACTAAATAAACTACGTTTCGAAACCTCGAGCCTCGGCGCGAGGGACCTTCTTTAATAATGCAAACCGAGCGTCGGCCATTGGGATTTGAATCTTTGACCGCGCGCCTCGAGATGCCCGAAAAACGATCCAAAATGCCTTCCGCTTTCTTTCATGGATTCGATGATTACCGCTTTATTTTGTCTATATCACCTGTACCGAGGTTCCATTGCGAACGCTAATTATCGGGTTGAATTGTTAGATTTTACTCACTGGATCATATTATCAAACGGGAGCTGCGCGTGTTTGGCTAAACAACTGCGCGTGTGTTGCGAAAAATAAGAGAACCGCAGAGGTATTCGTGTTTCGAGTTGTAGACAATAGCACCAGCGGTAGTTAGCATAATGACATGCTAAGGGCGTGCAATATGCAAGCATGATAATTCCGGGGTCAAATTACCGCGGTGGATTTGGATTTCTACCGCGGAAGTTGGGATTCAAATGGCTGCCCATCCGTTTCCGCACTTTTCCACGTCGTGCACGCGTACTTCCGGCTATTCCAGGAGGATACCTCGTACCAGAATCGTATCCCAGGGGAATCGAGCGTTAACAGGGGAAGTCGGAGGGTCGAGCGAGGAAAGAAGCCCGGCGCGAGGCACACCGAATTTCATTGGCACTGGCGTGCGTGCCTCGGCGGGATTCGTTACGTAGAGGCCGATTAAATTAGCCTGCCAGTGAGTGAAAATTAATCGCCGTAGATAAAGATAACCATATTACCCGCGATTATTCTTTGAGAAATATTTGCCGGGCCGCGGCGCGCGGAGGGTCGGCTGTGGGAACACCCTGGGCGAAGAGAATCAGCGGTATAATGCATGGAAATGTATGTACATACTGATATTCGGGGAATAATTATCGCGTATTTGAAGGTGTGCGTAACGACCAGTCAGATGCGAGAAGGTGGCGAAAGAAGAAAAGAAAGGTGAAGGTGCAAGTGAGGATCCGGAATTAGATGCGATAGACAGGCGGAATGAAGAGGCGTAAGGCGGGTCTATAATTCTGCGATAACCTTTCTTGCGATATAATAAACGATGTATCAATTACAAACCGTTTTCTTATACACGGCTTTAGCGGTAAATAATGGTTTTCTCGAGACGGGATTCGTACGCTGCTCGAAAGATGGGAGAAAGTAGTGGCCATGGACGATGCTTTGAATCATACATGTACAACCAGTTTTTTTACTATAATGCATCGAATTTCGGAAAAGAACCTACGGAAGCATGCCGTACGCCTAATAGTTCCGAAAAAGTCGTCGGCCAATCCCTCTGATCCAGGCAGGAGAACATTTTCCCCGCTTTTTGTATCTCCCAGCCGACCTTTCAATTACCGAGGTCCACGTTTTATTTTCCCTCCGGCGCGGCACGGCCCAGTAATTAGGTGGCGTATATAAATTCGTTAACTCTTTAAAAGGTTAATGGCGCACGCGGCGCCGCCAAAGAACCGCCTTCCAGCGGCACTGCTTTGCTTCGCCTTCGCGTATTATTCAGACCCTTGGAATCAAGGCTGTCCGTGGCGCGAAAACGGCTGTTTTATCGTGCCAAATGGATAAGGCCTCCGCGCCTTTCCTCGGCTTCGAATTGTGCCGATCGGCGGGACGCAGAGCGTCGATGGCGAGATTCTCGAGGAGGCTTTAATTGGCTTCGATGGTTGGAAATTTATTTAACGCACTTAGAGGCTGGCACGCAGCCACCAGGAATTCTTGTGGATTTAGATCCGCGATCGAACGAACCCAACTCGACTGGGATGTTGCATCGCGAGGTGCAACTTCGTTACCGCGGCTCAGGTGGAATGCAGCCTGACGCAGAGCCCGTTAATGACGACCTAATCGTTGGGAGTAATAAACGATCATTGCGGTTGTCGCGCGTAGAATTGCTTGGGATACGGGGATCACTATTTCGCGAAGTGAAAAGTGTTTTTCGTAAAGGACGCGATGCGAATCGCGTTCTTCGAGTACGAAGTTGAGTTGAGTTTCAGTGTACGAGCTAGAAATAGAATCCATCGTTGGTTAACTTTGTCAGAATTATATCCTGAAAAAACTGGTCCTGTTTTTTCAATACTTATATCGTTTCGAGCAAGAAGGAGGATGCCAAATTTTGTCAGATTTAGTAGATCCGGTGAATATCTTCTGGTTACGAGAAAGGAAATGACTCTTCGATGACGTAATAAGAAGCGCCCTTTGAGAATCCTGGCCAACCAGCAGCCGGGGCGGAAGTCGACATACCGTTTGAGGAAAATATCTGCAGAATCGAGAATCAATGGACGTAGGATGCAACGTAGGCGTTGCAGGGTGCATGGAATTTCTTTGGTGCTTTCCCCGGCATCACCTCCGCCCATTTTCTTTATCCGCAAGTTCTGCCTTTGCCGCGTCTTTTTCAGACGCGTTTTATTAAACAAATACCAGAACGTTGGCTGGCCAAGCTCGTCCACGTACATGATTCGCTAATAGAAGAGGCGCCCTTTTGCTGGGCGCTGTGGCAAAGAGAAAGAGCGATGGGCTCCTTTCGCTTTGAGCCCCGGCTCTCATCCCTGCCCTCTTGCCAAAACAAAAAGGCGGAGGCGAGGATACGCACCGCAGCGATCAACGATAGAAAAAATGCCCGCGGCTACGCGCCAAACGCCCGACCACAGCCATCGCTCGTGCTCGTAGCTCTTGCTTCGCCACGAAGCTGCACCGCCTCGAGCCTAAGAAGCATCCCCTGTCGTTGCAATTGCCAATTTGGCGAAACGCCGTCGTTACAGAGTCCGATCTAACGTTCCAAGCCCTTCATCCAATCCTTCGCGACAGACTGAAACGACAAAGTAAAGTTGCGAGTAAAACAAGTCGATGCGAACAGACGATTAATCGATAAAAAAAGAAAAAAGGCACGACGAATATCTTTCGTATTTATTTAGTGCGTATTTTGACGAACACTGGAGCTATTAGTCGGTTTGCGCGCACGCATTTCACGAGGGAAAAGCGCATCGTCGAAAGGCGGAAAATTCCGCTCCCATGGCCGCGATTATCACGAAGAGCTCGAACGCGATGTGACGCGAGGTCGGCAAAAGGCAGCGCCGCTGGAAAGCAATCGGCGATTTTCCTCGCCCGCGCTTGGCTATTATTTAATTTCGCTAAAATACATCCACTACCGGCGATATTTCCCGCGGATTGAGCGCGCGCGAGGCCTTTTGAGCGGACAGCAATCGCGAGCGTGTATAAAATTATTGTCGATTATTAATGTCATTAAGCCCGATTGATTGTACGAGAAACGACGTTGATTTTCATTTCCCGGCTTTTGCTATTTTACGTTAACATACTATTAGTTTCACGCCCGATGATTACATTAATTAAAGCGTACATCGGGTCGGCCTCCCCCCTCCGCCTCCACCTCCCTTTCCACCCTCGGCCGTGGGGGCCCTTTGCCAGGCGCTGCCCATTGAAAATGTACACGTCAGATTTATAAACGACATCCAACTATCTGACGCTGCGAAACGTTTTGCCCGCGCTCCCGGCATTAACCGGGAACAGCTGCGCGCTTTCACTATACATTAGTATCAGCGTATATCTTCCCTGTAAACACGATGCTCCCGCTCCCCCGTGGCGTATCAATAATATTCGACGGCCGTTACTCTCGCACATTAACGCGTATCGCATGTAAACTTATCGAAATATTATTGAAATATTTGCGCCGGTGCATAAATCGTCGAAAGCGCGGCCGTAATTGCGAGCAAAATTGAGCCGCTGCGACTGTCGCCCCGAGTGAATTTAATTAATTTCATTAACTTAGTTTGATTAACGTATCAACTTGAGCGCCTCATCAACTTATCCGAGCAACGCACCGCTGGCTTTAGACTTTCTCGCGCGCGACGTCGTTCCGCGGATCGAAATCCTCGCTCCACTAAAACGAAATGTAGAATTTTTTGAATATTAAAAAGCGTGAGAATCAATGGCTCGTTGATGATCAACGTAATTCACGCAAGTTGCTTCAAGTGCCCCACCGAAACACCTGTTCGAAACGATCGCGAGTCTTGCGTCGAAAAACGAGGCTGAGGACACCGCTTGCTAAAATCGCGGGATATATTTATACGCATTACGTTTCTATAACTCGACAAAACCTAGCGCATCCGATCGATTTGAAGCTTTCAACGTACCCGTCGTTATTCCCGCACTTCGATCCGCAGCTCGTGGAACGGCCAAAGGCCGTCTCGCGTCCGAATCGCCACCCTTCGAAACTTGCGATCTTCCAGAACTTATGAAACTCACGCATACCTCCTGGATCCTCGGGAATCCACGTTTCGTCGCGGGGACAAATCCAGGGGTTCGATCCGGACCGACGTTGGGCCCTCGCGGGGGAGGGGGGAGGGGGGAGGGGGCTGGAGACAAACGACGAGGAGGAAAGTAATTTAAGACGGCCCAAGCCACGTTAAAGAAGGACAACGGTCGGCTTCAGAGGCGGAGAAAGAATCGTTTCTCGAAAGCGCGCTGAACGTCGAACCGTACCCCGGCGCCTTTATCCTCCGCCGGACAACGACTCTCCTCCCCCGCCCACCCTCGCCCCTTCCGCCAAGCCAAGGACTGAAAGCGCTCGAGGAATTTGTCCGTTTCATTTACCACGAGATATTTTCGGCGGGCCGTGGAACGGGAAGGCTGGCCCGCGCCCCCTCGAAGTTATATCGCATTTATTGCAAAATGAAGTTCCTCGTCCAGCGTCCGCGGCACCGAGCCGCCGGTTTGTGCCTCGTAACCGAAACGATTTCGACGTCGTCGATACGCCGGAACTTCCCTTTCTTCCCTGCGGCTGCAGCGACGACCGCCGGCTTCCCACCCTCCGCCAGCCCCGACCGCCAGCCTCGACCCCCAGCGGGTACGCGCAATCCCGGCCACTGTATGGCCATTGTGGAGAGCCTCATTGTGTCGCGGCAGGGCTGAGGAGGAGGGGCGAAGGGCGAAGGAGAGGGCGCCGAGGAGAGAGAGAGAAGAGAGGAGTGGGAGTTTCTAACGAATTGGTCGGCCGGAAACTGTCCCTCGCCCGGAGCAACCTGCCGGGGAGCCTCGCTAAATAGGCGCCTTCCTACGGGAACCGGACGCCCGGGCTTTTTTCTCTCTCTCCCTCTCTCGCTCTCCCTCTCTCTCTTTCTATCTCTCTCTCTCCGTCTCTCTCGCCTCAGCGTTCTTTCTTCTCGATGCGAAGCGGGAGTTCTGGGGGCGCGGATCTCCCGCGGTACCTCGACTTCGCGGGTAATCACGGGGGCACGTGATAATGGAAAACACGGATAACGAAGCCGAATGCACGGCCACCGCGGGGTTGTTAGGGAAAAATTATTCTTCGTCGTTGACAGGGGATGGGGGAGGGGCCTTTGCTCGACGCCGGGTTTGTCCTCCCGCTCGACGGGGGTTCCCGAGGGCACGCGTAGTGTTTTTCTCGTAAAGGGAAATTTTGCCTTTCCAACTTCGCGATGATGCCACTTTTTCTGGGAATTTTAGCCTCGCTTACGATTTGGCAGGTGGGACGCTTATGGGGGAGGAAGTATGCGTCGCTAGGTAGGGCGATTTCTTATTCCCCCTTGCATGAGATTGGATAAATCCGAAATACATATTTTAACCTCGAGGAGCCTGAATCGCGGTAAGAATTTCGGGCCAAATCCCAATGTCGCGAGTCAGACTCCTCCTCTAATTTCGTATCAAACGCTAATATCAGGAGTTAAATGGCAAGGGGTTAATTATCGATCGAAAAGTTGGAGGTGCGCAAAAGTTTTGTAATAACGCAACTCCCGGTAAAAGTATCCCGATCTAAGGTCGAGGACGAGGGTGTCGTTCCTCCGCGAGCTTCCAGCCGTGAATTCTTCGGCGGCGTCGTCGAGTCAATCGTGCCGAAGGGTGGCGGTTTAAATAAACCCTGACCCGGCAGAGCCGCCTCGTCGATCGGGGCTAAGTGCTTCGAGGGGCCTCGGTGTCGATAGCAGATTTAATAGGTTCGATTTCTTCGATCCCTGCTCGTGGCGGTAGGCTACTGTACACTTGACGCCTAGTCACTTACCGGCAACGCCGTTGTCGTCTCCGGGCAGCGGCGCGCGCTTTAGAAAGTTTCCAAGGGAGGAATATTAGTTTGGCGCGAATAGGCGGGGATCGAAGAAGCTGGACGAGGGCGAAAATTGAAACGTCGTATATCGGCTCTTCCGGGTTTTCCCAGCGCTCTCGCCATGGTAGATCTCCGCGGTGAGAGGAGCCACGACGCCTATCTTCCGCCCTCTCCGGATCGTCCCCGGGAAGAAGAAGGAGCGGCTCTGGTCGTTGGGAGCAGTTTTAGCCCTATCTCTGCCCGCCACTCCTCGCGTCCCCTCGATTCTCCCCATTGGCGGATCTGCGGGAGCAAAAGGTTAGCCGGAAAGGAAGGAGCAATTTCGTGGAGCTCGAGGATCTACTCCTCGTACCTCGGTCCCTCGATGCACTCCGCGAGTGCCGTCGACCGTTAATCCTGCAATTAACCCACCAGCTTTCGAATATCGCGCGTGGATGATATTAGTCGGTTCGGATGAAACGGAAGAGAGTCGCGATATATTATAAACACGCGCGACTCGGTAGGCGATCGGAACCCGCGTCGTTCACTCGCATTCGTTCTCGCATCTCGGTCGCATTAGCTCGCTCATCAAATTCAAAACGCAGCCAATCGAGTATCGCCATAATCCCATAGAAGGAAGGATCGGGAAGTCATTACTATTATCCAGGGTGGAAGATAACCGACGAGGTCCCGCGCGAGCATCGAGCCAGGAGAGCAAATATCCGAGGGAATGGCGGAGGAATAAGCGAGGAGTAGTCGAAATAAGACGTATCCGGGGAATTGAACGAGCGGCCGCTAACGTCGGAGGAACAAAGTTGGCGGGCTATGTACATGCGACGTCGGTTGTCTGGAAAGTCTTCGCCCGACGGTGTATTCTACGGGGTACCTCAAGACGTCGCCTCGACGATAATGGAATCACCGTGCACGGCCTGGCGCGGTCTGGTGGGGCGCAGGGCAGGCGGTTGGGGCGAGATAAAGTAAAGAGACAACGGGATGGCGTCGGTGACAAACAAAGTTTAGGTCAAATCCCGCTCGGAACCAAACTGGCGCCCACCGCGCCAAGTTAACCCGGCCCCCCTCGGTTTTACGCGGCTCGTTCCACCTGGGCTTTCTTCTCTTCCGCCGATATCATCCCTCCGACAACAAGGCCGCCTCGTCTACCCGGCCGTCAATCTTCCAGGCGGCGCACGTCACGCACGCCCTGCGTTTTCCTTAACTTGTTACTTCCTCCGCTGGGGCCTCGGGGGCACGGTGCACCTCTGCGTACCCATCAGGTGTCTCCTGGAACGATGCGGCGGCAATAATCTTCCCCACCGCGACGAAGACCCGATCCCCCCTTCCGCGTCCCCTTCCCTCGGTTACTCGTCTGCCTAGAAATAAGGAGAAAAGCACGAAATCAAGGCTCGTGCATAAAATAGTCGACGGAGATCCGCGATGGAAGCATTGAGCAGCGAAATGCTTCCCTGGTACGCGGCTAGAAATGGATCACTGCGGTGTTTTGTGAGAAGCACGGAAAATGTGGGAGAACCCGATTTTGTTCCGTATTTAAGTTAAATGGTTCTAGTGAGGAGAGGTGACAGACGTTGACAGCTGTCGACGGCTGAGGCCATTTGACCTATATACGTATATAACACTGTGCAGAAGATAGTTAGGAGTGATATGTCTTAATTTTATTCCGGAATTCGGATGCAGCGAGAATAGAAGTATTGTGGGATGAGAAGGAAGGAATCGGGTTTGAAAAGTGACATGGGGCTGTTCAGGTGCGTTGCTTTTAAGAGTGGCACGAAACTCGAGGGGTTCGTCTATCGATCGCCGTGATCGAAGCGTGCTCGAAATAACGCGCTCGCGTGATTCCTCTCGGAATAAAACGAATGCTCTTGCTTCGGCTCGATTATCACGGCGATGATGCTGTCGATGGGAAGTTGGGCGTAAAAAAATGTACGTCAAGTACGTCGCGCGTGGTGACGGGAGTTCGCGCCTCCATGCCTGTGGCATTATAAATTTACAATATAATGCATAAAACGTAATGGCAGAGGATGAAACCGCGGCCATCCATAATAAAAAAGGGAATGTCCACTTCGCGCGGAATATTCGCCAGGCCGTTGGGCCGCAATCGAATTAATGTATAGTTTACAAACATCGGTCTTGTCGGCCGAATGTTCGACAAAAACAGAGAAACGAGCAGCGGAGACGAATTTCCGGGGCAATTATACGGGTAATGGATGGCGGATGATTATCATTCCGTGACGCTTATCGCGTTAATTCGATGATCCGTACCGCGGCCGTTTCCACGTCAAAGGACGACGCGCCATGGCGGCCCTCGTTAAAATTGCTTAATTACGCTTTTACAGCTTTGTGCATCCCACGCTTGAGATGCGCGCTAAACGCTCGCGGTACGGAAAATCGAGATAAAACGAGAAAGACACGGAGATCCTCGCCGGTCGTGCCGGTCGACGACCGCCGCTGTCTGGCTCCCTGGAAAGTACCGCGCGTGAATAATGTATAGTTTCAAGGGATTTTACGAGAATGGAGGAACGTTTGATTCTGGAATCCGGAATATACCCCTGTACTTATGTATTCCGGGCGAAAATAAAAATGCGAGCGGCTGGAACTCTCGTCGAATCGAAATTAATCCACGATCGCGGCAGAAACCGCCGAATCCGGGGAACAAAATGATTTAAAAGGACGAAGAGGAACTTACAGATCGAATCGCGAGTTTGTCGACGTCTGAAACGCGAGCTAAAAACGAGGCGAGTGAAAGATAAATAAGACGGAGTCTGCGAAAGGGCAGAGATCTTGAACCGGATACCGATGCGAAAGCTCGGATCCGAATTTCTTTCTATTAATTCCAGACCAGAGGCTCGCCATCGATGTTCCTTCCCGACCAAACTTTCGCCCGATTCCGCGAGTGAAACGACGGCGCACCGCAGCCCGGGTGCATAATTAAATTCCACGTAAGGGTACGATAAGTCGCCATCGAGTAATCCGCATTCTACAGCTCGGTCACGGCGCAGTTAACGACGCCCTTCGTCTTAAAAAGCGAGCGCGGCTCGGGCAGGAAGATAAGGGAAGTCGCGCATCCGACATACCGCAGTGAAACCGCACCGTATAACGCGAGGATGGCGGCTCGATTAAGGAAAATCGAGGAAGGTTGACGTCACGTAGGGCTGGGTTGCGCTGCGGATTCTGCGAGGACCGAGTTCGTCCCGGAGACGAGCGAATCGCCTCGTTACGATCCGGGCGACCTTATCTCGAGCGCGGAGATACGTGCCTACCAGATTAACCCTTTGCGATTGTAATTGTCCCGAGCGCTGCTACGGATTATTTCTCCGGCGAACGACACCGCGCGTATGCAGACTAAACGAATTGGAGCGAATATCGGCCTTCCTCCACGTACACACCCAATATTCCTTTTCGAAAGAGATCATCCTCGAGCTTTTGGTATTCGAAAGATACTAGAGAGGAGCTCGTTGTCGGATATATGCGATATTAAACGATCTCCTCCTTCGCTTATCACTTTTTATCATTCTATTATATTTATCAACCGCACCATCCATACTCACCATATTTTTACACCCGTTTTACTTTGGAAAACGTATTTCCCCCGCGCGGTTTTTTCAGCAGGATTTTGCGAGAAACGCGTATTCCGTTTGTAGAAAAAAGGTGGTGCGCGTACCGGCCTTCCGAGTCCGGAGAGATTCGACGCATTACGGAAGTTCCGCGGAAGCTAACGCGAGCCGGAGGCCGCGCCACTCGGGCTCCGTGTATCGAGAGCACCGCTGAGTATACGAGACGTCGGACTCGCGTGTGCCCTCGTCGAATCTCAGGATTCCAGTCGCGGTGCTCAGCGCGCCGATTATCCACCTGCCTTAACTACCTTCGTACCTACCGCCGCGGATCGTAATTCGAGCTACGCGAGCCATTGTCCCGGCTTCAAACTAATCCTACGCGGGAAGATTCAATGCGCGACCACGAAGACGACTGCCAGGATCGGAGGCGCGCCCCTGCGGCCTCGAAGGGGACCGACAGTTATGGCAGACGCCCGTTAAATCCGAGCGGAGAACTCCGAGCGCCTCCCGAATCGTATCCTCGGACTCGTAAATCATGTTTTCCGCCGTGATAAAGTCTTTGCCCGCTTACGCCGAAGCCAGCGGTACTCATGCCGGGGTTGAAGAATCTTTTGTAATCGCAGGTCGACTCTGGTTGGACAGCGAGTGGATACGCAACGTGTTCTTAGCGAGATGAATGGTTGTATATTAATGCGAAATCGAGCACGACTTTTCGCAGAGTTTATAATCGCGATAAGCGAAGCGATGTAAAAATGGTAGACTTGATAATGGTGGAGATTTCAGGTATTCGCGGATGGAAGTCGCTTCATCGACGTATTTTCACAAGTACGCTTCACATCGAGCGTCCTTTCGCGCGGATAGACGAGTCGAGGTTGTAAGTATGATGGTATAGCCCGAGCACCGAACTAATCTGCCGTCAGAAGGTTCAATGCATGAAGATGGCGACGAACGACGCAGCCGAGACACCCTTGGGATCGACGCCAGTGGCAAACGGATAATGACTCTGGGGCCGAGACGAGCGTAGTTAGGATTAACCGTGAATAGTACTCGCTACGGTCACGATCGGTTCTCCGTATCGCGCACTTTCCAGCTCAAAGATCTCGAGTCTTGCCATCGTATTCCGTATTCATAACCACAAGAGTGCAATTAACCCTCCGCACTTATCCACGTCGGCTGAGATTCAATTTCCATCGCTTAAAAAAACCCCCCTCTATCTCTCTATTCCATTATAATAAACGCTTCCCAAAGTTCCACACATTTTAATCGGCCTTCAAAACTTTTTGACGTTATCGTCCTAACGACGTAACGGCCAGATTAACTTAGAGTTAATCATCTTGACGGCCTCTGGTTCGAGGATGAAAGAAAGGTTAAGAACCAGGAAAGCAGGGCGACCGGAACACGCTCAAATTTCACGAACAAAAAAACCATCGATCTTTGCTCAGGTATTCGAATATCCCGATGATTTATCCGGTGTTAAAGGGTTGATCATGGAGCAAGGAGCAAGTGGACCAGGAATGGGAAAGAAGAATGTAAACCCGGCGGAGCGACGAGAGAATGAATGGCTCGCGGGCCATCGAATAGAGAGAGAGAGAGAGAGAGAGAGAGAGAGAGAGAGAGAGAGAGAGAGAGAGAGAGAGAGAGAGAGAGAGAGAGAGAGAGAGAGATGGGCGTAGGCGATCGAGATATCCAACTGCTATCCATTCGTTTATTTGACTTGTAAGCCACACGGGTAACTGGATAATATACGCCAGCCGGGCACACAGAGGCGCGCGTGGGTTGACTTTGCGGCGGTGTGCCGCGCAAACGTGTGCCTAAGCGTGTGTATACATGCAGTAAGAGAAGATGGGTAACCTGGAAGGTTGGCAAAGGGAGGGAGTCAGAGGCTACACCAATGTTTGAGTTCCGTCTCGGATGTCGCTTTGCTCGGCCCCGTGATCCCTCTTCTTTCCGTTTCCCCACCGGTGCGTTTCGCGCTGCTCATTTTGCTCGGGAATCCTGACCTTACCTGCGGAAATGCGGTCCTTCGAAGCTTCCCTCAAAGAACGACTCCACCTGTCCGATCGCTGTCGAAAGTCTTCCTTCGCGGAAGATCGAGGATATCCAAGGTGAATTCTGCCATGGAGATCCTCGCCCGTAGCTCCCAGGATTTATTTCTCGCGTCGAGGGATCGTTTGGTCTCGTCGGAGTGGTGGAATCTATTTATTCGGACATTACACGGTTGTAGGAATTTACGAGACTCCTCGTACGAGTAAGTAAAGGCTTCAGCTCGATGTCTGAGATATTCTGAAGTCCATTGGTGTTATCTGTCGTACTAAATATTGTATTATTCGCATTTTGGCGGGGCTCTTGACTTTACACGCGGATATGTGGTCCTTCGAATGTTTCTTTAAGGAACAAGTATCCCTGGTAGATCGGTCCAGGTCTCCAAGGTATCCGGGGTGAGTCTTTCTACCCGTAATCGACTACATTGGACGGAAACCCCGTGACTGGGATGCTTTGTCGTCGGTCCTGGCCTTAGCCTCCCACGCCGAGGAAAGAGCCGAAATGTACGGCTTCCTCGAGTTACGTATAGCTGCCGAGTTAAGCTACTTTCGAACGCCTCGAGCGATTTGTTTGGAGTAACGGCCGGAGAGGGGGTTTCAATGCTGATTTCAGTTGAGTTTATTCCTGTACGTGGTGGAAATTCGTAGATGGGGCGCAACAATTTTAGTTTATAATTTCTCACTTTTCGCGAAGTTACATCCTCAGTCTCGCTAATTACTTCAGACGTATTTCCAACTCCCGGCACTCCCGGAACTTCGTATCGTTGTAATTGCATCTTACAAATAGCAATCTTACGGATGCCAGGAGCGCGCCTTATGTTTACGCCGCTTTAACCCTTTGCGGTCCGAAAAGTTTTATCCGTTTCGCGAACAGGTATCCAGATTGCAATTTATGTCCAAGGTCTATTACAACGAATATCCGAAACGTGTTTTTGTAATAACTAGATTAAATACCAGATTTATTAGATTCGGGTCTATGCAACTTGCGAATTATCGGTAAAGAAAAATACGATGTCGAGCGACACTCGACATAGGAAGGCAAAGGGTTAAATCCCTTCGCGCCGACCCTTTGCGATCACGAGCAAAATCAAGTTCATTGTCTCCCTACGCGAATGGACGGGAATGCTCGTTTCACTTTATCAAACACAGCAGCGAGAAAGAGAAAGAGAGAGAGAGAGGCGGGGAACAAAGGTAGCGTCGAAAATCCAGGTTCGATGTTCGACACTATTAAGGTCGTTTGCGGCATCCGTTACGAGGAATCGAAGTTACTTGGAAGTTTCGGTACAGTCAGGGCTGCTGGATCGGTGGGTGCGTCTTCGTGGGTTTGCGCGACTATCGTGGTTTCAAATTCGACGTAAGCCAACTGTGGCTGGTAATGGTATACGGCCGTAGTTCGAGAGAGGTACAGTCAGAAGTGGGCTACTCAGCCGAAGCGCGTCGAGTTGGGAGACAGCTGACCCTAACTCACGCCGCGGAATCACATTACCCGTCAACCAACGACGCGTTAGCACATCGGAATTGTACTCCCATTGTGCATCAGGGCCCGCGCGCCAACAGGACGGCAATCCGTTTAGTCTAACTCCGTCGGATGCGAGTTAGTTAAGCTCGCACGAAATTAATCAAACCCTGCCCGAGAGCCACGCATCTCAAAGATGTTCCCAAAGTCTACGACCGACCAAACGCATCTCGAAGATGTTCCCAAGGTCTACGACCGACCAAGCGCGCTTCGATGCGCCTCGATCCCTTTCGCTTCTTCTCTTAACACGGATTCATTGCGGAGACACCGGAACGCGCGTTGCGCTCACTGGTGGACGTATCGACGTATGGCCTGGCGGAGGAGTTTCGAAGGGGCAGGAACGACGGATAATCGTCCCGGTTTGCGCGAATTCATCGGCGAGCGGATTTCCATGGAATCAAGGACCGAGAAATCGGCGAGTCGGAGGTTCGATTTAGGTCCCGCGAAACCTACCGGAGGATCCGCACCGTGCAGGGTCGGGCATTTAATATTTCCTTTACGAGCGAACGCGATTCCATTAGCAAAGTTTCGAAACTGGCGCCGCGGCCAAGAGGGACCGACCATGTTCGTTAACGCCCGCTGTTTTATTCATTCGATTAGTTTCGCCGGAGGGTGAAGGAACGACGCGCAGTTCGAGCGTGGATATCTGTACACGCCGGATTGGGGAAGGAGCGCCCCATTTTCGTGGGCCAACCTGGAACCGAATTAACCCTCTGCACTGGGCGCAATTTTTCCCGCTACTTGCCGCAAAGCTCGAGGAATTTCTTAGAACCGCACCGCTCCATGGCGATGGTGGCTGTTACGAATTCTAGATTAAATTACCACGACAACGTCGTTGTATAAAATATGATAGGGGTGTAAAGCGACAACGAGGACTTTTAACTTTTATCCTTAATCCTCCGTGGGCCGAATTATATCCGCAAATTATACGACTTGCGAGGCGTGTACTTTAATATTTCAGCTCGATGGAGCTGCCAAGCTTCGTACATATTCTTATTGATTATCTCAGAGATATTATACAATTAAGAGGTACACGTCATCTCGTTAAAGAGTACAATTATTTGGCGAAACGTCGCTATATCAGCGTCTCACTCGAAAGTTACACGGGTCCACGGGTGATTTTAGCGATTTATTTTAGGAGGAAAGTTTCGAACGCCGTACTTCATTTTTAGACGCCGTAAGGCATCGCACGACCCTGACCACCGATCTGGCTGCACAACAAGCTTTCGCGGTGTCCGTAAGGCGGAGGGTTAACCCCTACCCTGGAGTGTCGTAGCAGCGGCTTTGAAACCACGGTCGCTGTAACGCGACCCCGAAATACCGACGGGGATCGTCGATTTCGCCATATGGCTCGACTCACGGATAATGGGTTCAACGTTTTGCACCGACGCTTCGGACTTACGAGCTTCGATATCGAATTATCGCGGTACGTCGGCTTGGAAAAATCGTCTTTCCCTCGCGCTTCCCAGCTCCCGCGAGTCGCACGGGAGCGCGCTTACACCGACCATTCTCTATATCCATCTTTCGAGGGAATACTCCAGGATCGTTTCGAAGCTTGAATAAACAAAAATATATAAAATCCACGGTGTATCTCCAGCGGCTTGCGATACGAGGATCAATTCTCAAGGACTCCGTATCGATCGCGACCGATCCATCGAGGCACACCACGACGAATTACATTCGCCAGTGGCGCATCACTCGCGCATAGTAAAATCCTCGAGACGGAATATGAAGAAGGAGGCATCGAGGAAGCCTTACAAATACCCGCTTTCAGCCAGCAAAAGGGATCCCGTTGTCCGCGCGCCCGAGGTTTTCGGCCCGTAAACTTCGTCGCGGGGTCAAGCGCGGAATAGGTGGGCCGAAAGAGGGATGGGGCTATAGAAAGAGCAACGAGGGCTGCGCAGTTTGGTAGCTCGGAGAAGGGGGAGGGTAGGGGGCAGAGTCGGAGCATAAAATATTGCTAACCGCCTCGCGGCCGAATTTAATTCCCGGGGCTGAACTCGAGCGGAGGGATCGGCCAGGGGGCGAGGGGTCGAAGGGGTGGGGCAGCTCGGTGGTGCCGGCCTCGTCGAGATAAATCTTCCTGTCGATGGCTCACCACCGCTCGGATTAGAGTCTACATTTGCACCTACTCTGCCCCTCCTGCGGCCCTCCGGCCTCCCAGGCCGGGCCACCCCCTGGAAGCGTACCGACGGCACCCTCCCACGGCTCGCAAGCCCGTTCGGAAAAGACCGTCTCATAAATTCGCACCGGCTTGTTATAAATTCAACCCTCGTCGGACACGAGCACGCCACTGACTTCGAGGCCCCAGAGAGGACGAGGAGCCGAGGACCGCGCGGTAGGATTTGTGTCGCGTTAAGGGTGAATCGGCTGGGGAGGAGGGGAGGGGAGGGCCCGAGGAAGGTCGGGGAGGGCTGTCGGCTGGATGTGCGGGAAAGAGGTAAATACAATCCGGATATGGACGCCTGGCGGTGAATATTAATATCCGGCTGGGATATCTCGGCCTGGCGGAGTAATCGGGCTGAGCGCTGTACGGACGTTAATGCCATCGATACGAGGTAAGGTGAGGATAGGAGGCGCGCCTGCGAATGTTAAGATGGATTTTTTGAAATTACGCGGCTCCACGAGTTGCGTATTCTCCATTTAATGGGTTGCGTGTTCATTGGTTGATCGGGGTTGAGCGTTGGTGGGGGATCGTCGATTCAATCGCGGATCCTAGCGCGAGGTTGATTCCATTGATTCGAGGTAAACCGGGGGAGATCAAAAGCGAGGGAAATTCGAGGGTTTAGGGGGTAGCTGTACGGAGGCGAGTAATTTTCATCCGTTTGAGCAAAGTTAACGCGATGAGCTAGGCCGTTCTTCATCGCGTTCCGTACGCGGAGTGAAAACCAACAGGTGTCGAAGGGGCATAAGTTTGGAGAGAGATGGAGATAGATGAATAAAGGAGAGGGAGAGTGAAGGAGGGCGAGGAGGGGGGGGGGCAGGCGGAGTTTACTTCAAAAGTGCCTTTGACGCGAATAAGCGGAATTTGAATTTCTGACGGCTCGCAGGTAAAGAGTACGACGGCTTTGATGGCCTCGCTGAACTCGTAGTCGTCATTGAAATCTTCCCTCGGTATAAATGCCTTTTGGCGCGCTGTTTACCTATCATCCATCCCGGTTTTCGCGCTTTTTCGTACATCCGGAATAACGTTGCGCGGCGCGAGGGATGAAAAATCGTTTATGGCCACTTAACGCGGAATACACGCTTCGGGGAGGAGCAATTTAATGTCGCGAATTGGGGGCACAGGTGAGCGAGCTGGGCGTAAAATTTTCACGAGGGACACGGTGCTATTTTTATTACGTCAGGGCGTGACCGGTGCGGGGAAAACAAATGAGTTCGTTTATCTGGAAAACTGGCGCGCTACGCGGGGGTGGAATTTCCGTAGGTTTGAGTCTACTTGCCGAGTCACCACTCGAGAAAGCGGCATTTTATTCACGGTACGACTATACGCCCGGAGGTAAAACCTGGAGGAGGAGGAGGAGAAGGAGGCGGGCGGCTGTCGTGATCGATGTTAGGACTACGACGTGATCGATGTAACCGTCATTTTCATTCGTACAGAAACTTTGCGACCTGGCTCAGCTGCATCGGTGGGAGGAGGACGGAGGGTGGCGGAGAGGCTGGAGGAGAGAGCGAGAGAGGGAGAGAGGGGGAGAAAGAGAAACTGCCGTTGTATAGGTGACGCTGGGTCACGGAAAATCCCACGTGTATTGACTCGAGGAAACCATCCGTCGTTCCTTTCCTTTCGCCTTCCCTTCCCAGGACCCAGCGAAATCCCGGGAAACGCCGTAAATGTCGTTCGGCTGGCGGATCCGCGCGCCTTTTCCCTCTGCCTTCTTAATAATTTTCAAAGAGATATCCCGCCCGAGTGCAGGAAAATAAATATCCAGGAAGTATGCGCGGTGATGAAACGGTACGCATAGTTTCCTATTATTAAGCAGGGGGATAAAACGAGCGGGCATGCGTCGCGGTAAATTGAATCGCGCAAACAGCCACGTCGGAGGATTCGCGGAGGGAGTGAAAAAAATCTAGGTTTAAGGAAGAGGAGGATAAATCTTGCGCTTTAGAGGGATACGCCCGGGGACGCGAGGGAAGGAGATACATCGGTGGAACGTGATTCGCCTCGAGGAGAAGTGACGAGGTTCGAGCGGCGGATTAAATCCGTTGACTGGACGATGAATATTGAATTAACGCGACCAAGAGCATTCGGTGTCGCCCATTAAGCCGAAGGTCGCACGTTTCCATAGTGGATTCGGTCAAAAGTGTCGAGCCCTATATTTCCTTAGAGCCGGTTTAACGTCAGGCGTAAAGATTAATTGAAATTTTAAGGATCCCCCGGGTTAGTGCGCGACTTATCTAGTTGCCTACCTTAACTACCGTATCACACTCACTGGGTTTACTGCCAACCATGTGGCTGCGCCCGCGATACGTGTAACAGTACCGATGCCTTCCTACGATTCTGGGGTGCATCACATTGCGGGCATAGGAGGCCCCGGTAAAGCATAGATATTGCTATTATGTACACATTATGTATATATAAATTCCGTACATGTTCTTAGCTTTGCGCGTATAGACGTGCGCTGTAACCGTCCGACATATAATATCCATTAGAGCTCTTCAGATAACGTTTACGGTGCGCGTATCTAGAAATCCATAAGGCGAAGACGCAATGCATCGCCTGGCAACACAATCGCCGTTATTGGACGTTTGGCCTACTATCAGTGCCCCGGAAATTCCTTACTTTAACCCCCTCCCGAGATAACCCCCCCCCCCTTAATTCATTCATGGTATACTTATTCAAGCGGAGGGATACTTATACAAATTCGTACTTGTCCGATGAAAATATTGCAGGAAATTCAATTCGTAATTTTTAGCACTCTCTCCGCGTATTATTTCCACCGTGAGCGCGGATGGAGAAGAAATGAGCTTGACAGATTTCGAGTTAATAAATGTCAATGCTCGACACCGAAACGAAGTACAAATCGGGATAGGGACGGATATCCTCCGGGTCGCCACTTATTCTCGCATCGGGCCTTTATTATTCATGGCATCCGAAAGACCTCGGTCGCCCATTCCACGAAATAAATATTGCAAGCCAATGGAGGACATCTCCTGCGGTTCGTTTCAATGCGTGTGTCTTATACGAGGCCGGATACCCGTAGGGGTAGCGGCCCATACTTGTGCATATAAAGTGGATGTCGAGAAAGGGGTCGAAGATGCGCCTTTGCGGTCTCCGATGGAAAATGCCAGGCGGTACCTGTCCGATGGGAAATGTCAACGGCACCGAAGGCAAAAGTCAGCGGATATGCTCCCTGTCTCGCCGGTACGTCGTCTCGCGTTCCTCGAATGCCGGGAACGCGCGGTGAGATTTTCGCAGGAAGTTCGTTAGACAGACTCTTCCCCTCGCACCTTCTCGTGCGCGTATGAAAGCTGAGGATTCACCAGTTTCCCGCCGAAAGTACGCAAATTAATACGGGGACGCGCTCGCGAGCATTTGTTTGGTATATCGATTAAATACGCGCGGACGAGTAGGAGGATATTATCGTTATTTACGGGCGCTGGGAATTTAATGGAGAAATTGCCTTCTGGGCCGCCACGCGCAGGAGGAGAGCGCCGAGTTTCGTGAGAAAAGGCGGTCGAAGATAAGAAGGGTACGTAGGTGAGTGAAATAAGGAGTAAAAGGGGGAGAGGAAAGGATCGTCTCTAATCCGTGAGATCGAGCCGGTAACGCGATCAAAGCGGCTCCCTTCCGGTCTCTAAACCGATTTCCTTGGACTCGCAGAAACGTACCGCGCGGGTCGATGGCTTTTTCCTCCTACCCGAGAAGTCTGCCTTTCTCCTCGGTTTTTTAAGCTCTCCGTTCCTTGGCGCGGTATCAATTACCTTGGAATTCTATGGAGCGCCGTTATTGGCAATTCGAAGTGATAATCGAGGTAGGAAGTGACGTTTGTGTAAACTCGTGAAATCAGCCGTTAAATAAACGACGTTTTAATACGCGCGCGGAAAAGCGGAGATGCGCGCGATTAAATAAAGCGCCGAGGATGAGCGAATTAATGCTTCTCTCGTCTTTCGTACGTGGAACGAGATGCAATCGCGTGCTATTGTGAAATGTACAGCACCGTAACTTCTTTTCGAGCTTTCCAACGCTTAAATAAGCGTGTGGCGAAGATACGTTTTCCTATCGAGATTTCGCCCGTGGATCATCTTAAAGGTACGCGATCAAGCCGATCGCTCAAAGATTTCGAAAATTATGTATCGCGTCTCTGATGGACGGACAAGAGGATATATTTATATTTGTCTCATTTGACGAAACAGACAATCGGCGAACGTTTGAGGAGGATGATCTCGTGGTAAGCAGACCGGTTTCTATAACCCCCAGCCATTCTTTTGTCCGCCTTTCCATTTCTTTTGTTTGTCTGGTCTCTTCAACGAGAGAGAGAAAGAGAGGAAAAAAAAGAGGAAATAGCTAGTGGCCGTTGTGTCTGATGGAGCGAAATAATTCGAAAATGCCGGGAATCTCTGGAAGTGATTCTGGTAAGCAGCCAAAGTGAGAGTGTAATGGACCCACGAGAAAGAAGAGCTCACCGATATTCTTCTACCGGCTTGCTCGGAAATGTTTGGCTGGCAACTGGGTTAATGCAGGATTACCAGAGACAGCGCGATCTCGTCGTGCAGGGGATACGATCGAATCTATATCTTGTCAAATGTTCGGCGAAAAGTAAATATAATCCAGACCGTGGCGATAAGCAGATATGGGAATTATTCAGCCGCTTCTCGCCGTGCAACAAGAATCGCAATATCTTTTTGTACGAAACGCGTCACTTTGATTATGACGTTGGCCAACACTCGCTCATAGCCTCAACACAGACGTGCATATAAATAATCGGCAGGATCGCTTTCGTACGAGCATCGAGGTGTCGCTAATAGAATTATTCAAGCTCCAAACTTCGAGCTCGTCGGTGTCGCTGTTTCGAGTAAATAAACGACCATCTATATCAAGAATATTTTCCGCTCAGGCATCGTTGTACCTTTGCGCTCGGCGTACGAATTATATTTATTATCAGGAATACAACTTTGCTCCTAATGGACAACTTTCAATCATAAATCTACAACCACTTTTTTACAACAAAGCACTAATTTTGGAAAAAAAAAACCGGCGAAAGCAAAATTGTACATTGAATATTTTATACAGCCAAGGATCAATGACATCTCAGTGCAGAATATGAAATTCGCGATAACAATAGCGAGGCGCCAAAGCTTCGCAATTTTTCTCGCCATTAGCATCAGAGCCATCCGCGATTCAGGCCCTGGCTGGTTGACGAACGTCCAGAAGCGGTTTCGACGTTTAAGACGCCCCATCGGCGCATGATCGATCGGCCGGTCCGCGGCGCTAAAATAGCAGAATGCCAATGACGATGATTGATATTAATGACGTAACTGTACTCGACCAGACAGGGGAGCCGTAAATATACGCCGGCGTTAATAATCGACGCCCCTGCCCTTTTAATTTACTCGCTCGGTCTGGGAGCGATGAATCGATGATTCGCGAATGATTGGCTTGTAAATGGTTATCCGCGCGTTAAACACGGCGAGCTGACGCTACCACGGTATCAGATTTATTAATGCGCCACGCGAGCGGAACAGGAGCGGGGTGTCGCCTGCATAAAGTATTTATTTTCGGTGCAGATTAGTATCCCTAATGAATACCAGGTACAAATTGGCTACGGTGCGCGCTTTAGGAAATCATTTGTGCCCAGTTCGGCGCGTTAAATGGACGCGGCTCGTTCCCAGTTTAATTAGGCGTAAATAATACCGCGCATCAATCCTCGAAAATGCCGCCGTTTCGCTGGCCGCCCGATCGGACGTAACTTTCGACGTGGCTGCGCCTCGCGCCGTGCCATTGTTTCCTTTATTTTCGGCATCGATCGCGCCAAGATCGTTCGCAACCCGTTCCTCCAAACGAGTTTCGATTTGCTCGAGGATAACGCGCGAGGATTATTCGTTACATTACGCGTTACTTTGTGCGCGCCGCTAATTTGATTTCCCTCGCTTGATCCTGGCTCGTCGAGCGAAATATCGTGATATAGAGTTCGCGAATGGAGAAAAACGGGGAATATTTGGAAAGGCGTCGGTCTCTCTGGTTTTCAGAATTTGACAAACCGCCGCGTTGGCGGCGCGTGGGCGAGGCTTTATGAAAATAGTGTTAACCGCGTTGTATTCTTGCCCGGCCGATGACGCAATTCGGATGTCGCGCACCGCCGACAAATTGAGGACGTACGAATATCGCGGTAACAGCAGTATGCCAAAAGTCGCCGCTATTTCCAGCCCCGGTACTCCAATTCGCCGCATCGATATTCTCCGAAAAATTATTTATCCCTGGCGGGTTCGCCCGCGATATTAATATTCATCGGCAAAACGAGGTGATCTTTTCAAATTCGTATTCGAAATCGATCCGATGGCCTCGGTTTCGTTCGAATAAACGGAGCTTCGCGGATAATCGAGCTTTGCATAATTTCCCCGATTTTATAAAAGATCGATACCAATAATTGATTCGCACCGCGATACGCGTAAAACTTCGGCATCGACGTGTCTGAACCTTTAGGAAGAATAACACGAGTATCGAATTTTGGTCCGCCGCGCGATCGAGGAAAGTAGAGGAGTTTGGATTCGAGATATACGAGATTCCATCGAGGAAACACGATTCGGCCCTTGGGCGGTCTGGCAAAACATATTTTCGAAATAATGGCAAATCCGGGGTTGTCACGGCTTCCGGATTCCGTTGTGGGAAGTGCAAGGGTCCTCGATGTTTGATCTTTTGATTGAATCGCGCAGCCAATAACTGACCACCCTTAAGGGGTTTGCGAGTCCCTCGGGAAATATCGAGCCCCTTAATGTCCTGATTCGGGAACATTCCGTCCGCCATCCCTCCCCTCGTCCCCCGATCTCCCCTCCGTGCTCGTCCCCTATCTTCCCGCATCGACAAATGGCCCGACGAGCCGTTCATCCACCTCTGAACTCTTCAAACCCCGGAGATGCGCGTACCTCGGAAATACGTTATCGATAAGATCCGATCGCCGTCCGTGACTATGCACTCCTGGGCGCGATAAAAACCGGCTAGGTTACGATATTAAACGGCCGATTATGAGTCGACAGAATCGATCGTTCACCTTTGATGTTTAACGAACGAACGGGAACGTAAAGCCGCGCGGCGGTGGGAGCGACGTAAAAGGAAAGTTGGCGCGATGGACAAAAGCTGGAAGTTCCAAAGGGAGAATTTCTGGGTTTTTCTTTTTTCTGGTTTGCGCGTACGTTACCACGGCGGTTTTCGTAACTGGAGCGGACGAAATATCGGAGGGTCTAATATAGCTTTCTGAGATCATTACGTGTTCTGAAAATACGCTCGGTTATGCTGAATATTGGCCGAATGTGCTTTCGAGATGGGTATTAGGATAAGTGTCCTTTAAGTGGCACGTTATGGACGATCGTGGGATCCACTTTGGGCGCTGTTAATCGGTTAGTTTTGCTCGCTGATCGATCATCGACATCGCGAATTTTTGCTCGGGCCAACTTTATTCCGAGCAGATCCCCGACACTGTGAAATTGGCAATGGCGTAATTTCCGCCGCGCGTGTAAGGCGAAGGTAGACGACTTTCGAGCGGTGGCAGTGTAAACCTCTGGCATTTTTCATGGCAATGCCCGAGCAATTTCCCCGCTGTCCGTTCCTCGGAGGTCCAAAGAAAGCGGTCGGATGGATCGGAGGTGCTTAACCTACTCGCTGCTTTAACTAACGCTCTATTGATACCGGCGGCGCTCGCTCGCGCCTCGCGCTATGCACTTTAGCCCGTCGACCTTTGTAAAAAATTATATTTTTGCGTTATAAAACTTGGATTCACTTACTTGCGACTTTCTGATATAAATATCTACGATCTAAATAATACTGTAACTACAATATCTTTTTAATGTAACACCAAAATAGTCGATCCTAAATTGTCCCCTTGCTGCGTCTTGGTATTACAGCAAACTACCGTAAGAAACATCTGGTTTCATTATCGCTTAACAGCATATTATTATAAATTTATGTCTAAAGATGATTAATTCATTCGACGAAACGTACATCCACCGCCAGGTGTCCTATATTCAAGACTATATTCCTTGGAGTCGAGCGAGACAGAGAAAAAGAGAGAAATGTCGGAAAAAGGCCTGGCGCACGATGCACCGACGAACGAGTCTATTAGCGGCAGTTCTAGTTAAACTATGTTTGGCCCGTGGCATCCACCGACGGCGACGGCCATCCGGGAGCTGCGCCACCACCGAGTCAGACCGCCATCGTCCTTGCTCGTTGTCTCGAAACCTCTCCCCTCGCGGAAAGGACCGCAGAGCTGCGGTCTTCGACTAACCACCCGATAAGCCCTCGGCTTTCCAGCAGGAAAATAATTACCTCGCGCATCCTCCGGGCTGCATCTTTCCATCTGGATGCACACTTGAGAAACGTCGCTCCGTCGAGTCAAAGAAGCGGTTAAGTCTCGTCGAGGAAAGACGCGGAGTCGGAATTTTCCGCAGGCACGTTATTAATCGAATCCATTGATTCAGCTAATTTCGCGTAATCATGCCACGGTGTGGAGTTTGACTACTGAGCTTTGCTGGTGATTTTTCCTTTAAAGATCGCGCGAGAACGAAATGCACTTTGGAATATTCCAAAGCGCGAACATGGTGGATATTGTGACTATACGAAAGAGTTCGGTTTCCTTATTTGACAGGGCTGGTGGAATAAGGTAAATACGGTTCTTTATTCGCGACGATTGGATAGATGGAGCGTGAACCGCTGGTTGAAGCCGGGAGGGCAAAACTGCTGGTATATTTCGAGATAACCCGGTTTTGAGATTCCAGCAGGTGGACGGTAGTCAAAATTTGTCGATTAATTCCATCTGATGTAGGCGTCTGCTGATAACGCTTACTCCAATGATTCTTTGAATAATTTTGACGACGCCGCTGATTGCGAGTCGGCCCAGATTTTTCGCTGACGGCGGGCTTTATTTAACCAGATCAGTATTCGATCCTGCATTCCGACGCGTCGGTTTGACCCGTAAACGTAAATTTATCCGAGCCGCAACAGCAACGGTTACCAGAGGGGCTGAAATATTTAACGAAAGCCCTTTCCGTGCGCCACGGACGCAAGTAATTCTGCGGCTTTGCGCTCTCCTCTCGATGCCCTCTCCACGCCTCCCTCCCTCCCTCTCTCCCTCTCCATCTCTTTCTCTTTCCAACGAGCCCTTCTTCCGCCCATTCGTGCCGCGTCGCCGTCCAAGAGAATTCCGTCGATCGTTATCGGCCAAGTCGAAGCCACCTTCCATTGTACAACCTCAGTTTCAGGGAGTTTGCGGGGAGATTGACCTTTCGGATCGTCCGAGTCAAGTGGTCTTTCGAGTTTCCACTCGTCGACAAACACGAATTCATCCGCTTCCGCTTCTCGAAATCGAATCTACATCGCGTCGCGAGACTGGGCACGAGTTCGAGCGAGATTTTCGAACGCATTTTGAGGATCCGGGTGTAGTCCTCTTCTGGGTATCGAGCGGCACGGCGAATCGGCCGCCCTGCTCGCCGGCTCTTCGACGAAATTTTCCGCGGGTTAACTCCGGCAACTGCCACCGAGTTTCTGAAAACAACTTCTGTAACACGGTACACGGGACACGCTGAACAATGGCAGTCATAATGCTTGCAGCGGGTTATAAGGTCGAGTTATACACGCTGGAAACTTGAGTCGAGCACGATTCTCGAATTGGCCGGAGGACAATCTGGGCTTAGCTTGCGCTTTAAGCAACAATGCGGCGCGAGCCGCGGTGCGTTCAACTGCCCTTATGACTATTTAAACGCATCGTCGCTAACGTATTCTTGGTTTACATGTATAGTCCGCAGAGCGGATTTAGCCTTAAAACGGATCGAAGGAGCGCAGGAGCGTCTCTAGGATGAATTATTTCCGTCGTCGAAAATATCATATTTTTCCGCGCGAATCGCATTTTCCTTAGCATCGTCAAACGTCCGTCGCAGCCGCGGGGTACTCTGAGAATACATTTATCCCCTCCGCGATTACGCACTCGTTTTCTCGTTTGTCGATCCAAGGCTCCGGATTTGGCGCGGAGCGATGATTATTCCAAGTGAGGCGTTCCATTTCGATTCCAGGTCAACGTTCTATACGCGAAACTCCAAAGTCGAGCGTTACGTTATTGTTATTCCGATACGAGCATCTATCACCGGAGTACGATGCGGAATAAATGTTGAGCGATGGCGACGACGACCCGGGATGGAATTTAATTCCGCGTAACTTTTACATTCGTCCGGGCTTAAAAATATCTAGCCGGCCCGTGAGTCAGTGGGGCCATAATAATTTCGTAACTTGTAATGCTCTTTGCCCACTGGACTGCAAAATTATGGTCCCTCGCGCTAACTTTGCGCTGCGTCAAAAAGTTCCGCTTGGCCGTTTAACATACATCTCAAGCTATTTATGGCCCATGAAATATTTCCGCGTTATAATTGCCTCTTGAACCTGAATTCATAATGCCCGCTGCCTCCTCCCGGCTCTCCCCGCCCCCGGGATATCTCGCGCGAAAAATATGCATAACGCATTAAATGAATTTAGAGTCCCGGCCCTGCTCACAACACCCGAGATACAAACGAGGGAGGAGAACGTTTATATTACGATCTAGATTTACAGTCTCCCTGCGTGACGCGCTAAATTATAATTCGTCAAGTTCGATGGAAAATCCGAAATGCGGCCGATTTTGAAACCGCGTTCGCGCGATACATCGTAATTGATCCGCATGCCAATCTAGGTTATACGTGATTTCCAAAAAGACCGAGAGCGGGAGGATTTTCCCAGATTTCCCGGTGGTTACGGTTTGCCTTTCCTCCTCCCGCGAATTTTTTTACATTCCCCGATAAGTCCTCCCCGGGCGCAGATTAATATCAAGAATCGTTCCGACATTGGAAAAAGCGGCGGTGATTAAACTCCTTCGTTAAACACAATCCCGGAGGTGAGGTGCAGCTGCGGCAACGCCGAACGAATAATCGTCCTTCTCCTTTATCGTAATCCGTAGGAGAGGAGCCGCTTCCGGTACAGCGAATCGGGCCTCCCTCGCGAGCGGGAGGGACGGGGGTTTGTCTTCGAAGCTTTTAATTTCGGCCAGCCGAGCTCTTTATATCCGCGAGAGGCATAATTATCCGTAGGAAAGCCGTAGGAAGGCCGTGGGCTGCCATTGAATATTTTACTTGGACCCCTTGAACCCCTCGCCGGGTTCATCCTCCCTCTCGCGCTGGTTCACGCCGCTTTTCGCGTCGAAACGAAAACAAGGAGGAGTAAATATGCCCCGTGAGGGCAGGGCGTGAAGCTGGAAGGAGAGAAAAAGGACAAGCCGCTAAAAAGCCCGTGGCTACGGTGTCGGGATTAGCGGGTGAAAGTTACTTTCGGTATTTTGCAGACGGTTTTACATAACTACTATGCTCCCTCTTACGTTTAGCGTTTCTGTCTCTCGCCTGCTTGGCGCACGCTTTGCTAGATGTAGTGGCGGTAAGCTACGTCGTATCGTGTATCCGAGATTGCAAATTAATTTTCCTCGATCATCGCCGACCTTCGATCTTTTAATCTTAAGGTTCTTGAATATCGGGTCGCATCTAAATTCGTCCATTTGTCTATTGAGCATCGCGAATTTAAGGTCGGTTAGATTATTTGTGAATTGATTTTGGGACTGGAATATCTATACTATGCTCGTTACGTAGGCTAATAATATTTCTATACACTTAGGCAAAATTATCTCGCGCGGTATTTTGATTAAAAAAAAACTATTAGACCAACCGTTGCACGGACATTCGATAAAAATACATCGAGAAACGCAGAATTAGAGTTACCTTCACGTTTCTGAGAAACCGCCGTCAGCTACGCGTAAGACCGAATTATTCCTCAGCCCGTAATATCCATGGCGCGGCATTATCCTCGGTATCGCGTTACGCGATATCGGGAACGTTTAAGGAGGTCGAATATTACAGCGCGCCAGATCCGCTTTTGCGATAATTCGCTGCCTAATCTAATAAAGACATCGTGGCCGATATTGGAAAGTATTTTTGAACGGTGATCTCGGGCCGTCTGGATTTTTAGAGGCCGGGCACGTGTAAAATAAAGCGGTTCTCATTTTGGGTGTGAGAAAAACTGGGGAAGAAAGAAGGAGCTAGGGAGGGCAGAAGAAGGCGAGAGGGGAGGGGGATAAAAAAAGCGGAGGATCCGTCTTTCCTGACGCGTTTCCACTCTCTACGAACAATTCCGCGCAGCCGGCGTTCAAGAATAAAGTATAAATCGTTGATATATTATCAAGGCCGGTGGGCCAGTGCGGCGCTGGTAATTACGGGCTTATTAATTACCGGAGAATTGCAGCGAGCGCTATTTTGTGTAGACGTACTTTTACGTGTCCCTCGTAGGAATTTTCGGGGCATAACTCTCGGTTCCTCGCCCAGTCCCGGCGTTTTAATTAATAATTTTCTATGAGGCCGCGCGGCCGTTTGGCCCTCTTAGGGGCGAAATAGTTCTTAGTCTAAAATTTTCCTTGGACGGCACGTGGCGCCCGAGTCCTTGGATACTTCATATTTTCCTTTTGCTAAACCGTGGAATGCGCTTTAATCCTAGAATTATCCGGCGCGATTAAAATACGTGGATTATTTTGCGTTGATTAAAAAGATTTTAATTCGTCTAATATCTTAAATAAGCCTCGAAGGTGGCGGCTGGTTTTAGTGTTAAAAAGGGTATTTCCCACGTGGTATATGCAAGACAAGTTTTTACGAGGTAGAAAGCACATCGAGTGTTAATTGCAGCGTGGTTCAACGTGACTGGTTCGATTTGCAGGATGTCTCGAGGACAAGCGACTTGGTCGGACGAGCCTTGTACGTCGAGCGGCGGCGCACGTCGGAGTGGAACTCGACAGACAGCAGGATCGTCCTCGAGAAGCACGCCCCCGGCACTGGAGGAGCGCACCTCGAGCACCACCTCCTGCAAGGGAGGATTCAGGATAGGCATATACGGCTGGAGGAAAAGGTGTCTGTACTCCCTGGTGCTGACGCTCATGGTGATCGTCATCCTGAACCTTGCGCTGACCGTCTGGCTACTCAAAGTCATGGGATTCAGCTCCGTGAGTTTCGCCATATATGCTTAGAAAAATAACGGGATATCCTTCCGTCGTTTAGATACTTTATAATGATCATCATTGCGTCAACGTGTTGTAATCGTTTATTTATTTATTATGATGGTGGGATTTTTGTTAATCGGCTGCTACTACATTTTTCGTCGTCGGTCGTTAAGATTATTTAGTCTCGCCATTGAATATGCATAGCCGTATACGTTGTTACGAAAAAATTCGCATAAAGTATTATCCACGCGATTTCCCTATGGTACGTCCTGGAATTACGAAGTGCGTACAGGCAGACAATCGATGATATCCCTTTCCATGGGGCCTGACGCTTCCCCGTCACATTCCGGTCTTGGATGCGGTTGGCGTTATCAGACGTTGCATTAAATATATTCAAATCGACGATAACGCGATGCTGCCCGAGAGCGATTCAGGGCCGCGATCACGAGCTTAGACAAGGGCCGACGATTAGAAGCGCAACCGGTATTGCGTTTCAGCGTGCATCGCACAAATCCCGAATTCAGCGGGATTTGCTTTGGATATGCAAACTCGGGCAACGGGGGTGCCCACTATAAAGGACTGAAAATCCGTGATAACGCTTTTGTCCGGTAATGAACCCCAATTCCTGACGTTCGCATTGCACCGTCTCATTCACCGCGGCACCTCGCTGATTCTGCGCGGTAATCGATGCAAATGCAGATGCGGCTTGTTGTGCCCGCTTGTTGCGTTTATAAAATGTCGTCGGGGAATTAATTTCAGGGAAAATGCGGCCGGAACGGAAATCGGTTTAAACGATTCCTCCCATCGGTGCAAACGTTAACCGTTAATTGGCCCAGCGCATTAAAATATTTAATTCTTCAGAGAGGGATTTTCGATGCGGAAATGTCTGATCACCGATCTCTGACTTTTTAAGTACCTTCGATTCTGAATGATCGAAAAGACGCGAATGGCATGGAAATCGTGCAAAAACGAAAAACGAGACATCGACGATCCAATATCGGATATCGGATTACGATCAATTTTGCGATGAAAAATTGAAAAGTCCGACTATAAACAGAATTGTTTGGCGTACTTTGGCATTACGGGAATTTTTATTCTCACGCGAAGTAAGTTTAAATTTCACATGAATAATCTGCTTTTAAAAATTGAAACTACGCGAAAGACAGGTTCGTTGAAAGCGATTCAATCTCCATTCGTTCGATCGCGTTCAAAAAATGGGATGTTGACGATATTAAATCTGCTTTTTAATTTGGCTCCAAATCTGTAAAAAAAGGTCGCACCTGCTGAAGCATTCATATACTTAAACCAATGCAAATAGAGAAAATATCGAACGTACATCCCTTTATTCGGATACATGAATGAGCGAATTTAAGATTCAATCCGATACAACTATCTTTACTGTCCAGCAGAATTATCATCGGTTATTTTCGAAAACCAAAACTTCGCAGACGTCGTCCAATATATTCGGATGGAACGCTCATCAAATATCAGCGGTTCATAAATTTCGGATGCTCGAAATGATCCGCGGTAAGGTCGGTTGCATTGGACAAATTTCGAGTTCCATTACTTAACTAAGGAATAATTTCCTATCATATCCAAGTCATCACACACATATATATATAAAAAAAAAAGAAATAAAACGGAGAGGCGAAAGACATAGAAGAAACGTAATACGATCAATACAATTATCCAGACAGAGGAATAAAATGGCATACAAATATTAAGAAACGCACCGTCGTAAGGCCGTGTAATTGTTCCGAAAGACTGACACTGCGAAGGGTTCGGTAGTTCCAGCGTTAAAGTCGACTCCTGGCTTGCGGTCTGAAATTAGTTTCGCGCGAGTTCTCGCACTCGAATAACAGGCCTCGACCGGGGCGTCGGGTCGTGCCGGCGTGTTGGGTTCATCGCCGTGCAAAAGGAAGGGCTGGAAAGGAAGGCGGCGGAGGAAGGTACGGCCGGTGCAAGACGCCAGCGTGGTTAATATAATTCGCCTTAATTGCCGGAACTGTTATATTGGCCCCCTCTCCCAGGAGTTCCTCCCTCCTCCTCCTCCTCCTCCTCCTCCTCCTCCTCGCCAAAACGGGAGAAAATCGTCGTTTGCACTTCGCGGGGCCCACCTTCTGTCCCGACTTAATCCAGGGGCGTTATAATTAACCGTTTTTCGGCCGAGCTTCGTTAGTATAGGATAACGAGCCGCTGTTACCTCCGCGTGTACCGAAATCGTTATAAAAAATCCTCCGCGGCGAGTGGCCCGATTGTTATCGCCCCCGAAATCCCGCAGGTCGAAATGTAACTTTTAATGCGATTCCACGACACGCCCGCGGCGGCCCGCCGTTCTCGTCCGCCCGCGGTTATTTATTGTGAACGTTAATTGTTACCGAAAATCAGCGTCCGCCAAAGTTCCCCCTCTGCCCCTTGCTGGGAGCTTGTATAAAAGCACGGGGAGAATATTTCAGCGGAAACACGGCCAGTCATTTATGGAAGCAACGATTCGTTGCGATAAATAATCTTAACCGTGCCTATCGTGGATTAAGCCTACGTTTATTAACGAAAGTCGACGATACGCCGAGAATCGAAGTTCCATCGATGTTCAACGGCGTTTCCCGTTGTCCACTTAGGATTCGGCCTCGACGGTACTCCGGTAGCTATGGTCGTCCGCGCGCTTTGTTCCTCGCAACGGTTAATTCCAGGAGTCAAAGACTCGAGGCGCGTCGCTCTAGGACCGAGGGACAAGGTGTGCACCGAGTGAAATAGCACTTAGCGGATTTGCAAGCCGAGATCGTCGCTCGAGGAGGGCTCGCAAATCGCGCCGCCGGCTGAGCCCAGCCGATTAAGGGCAAAAACGCTCGGGAAATCCCTTCTTATATCTCCGCTCGGGGTGTGCGGCGCGCCATTATCGAATTTATTCGAAATCGAGAGAAGCCCCTGCGATCTGGCGCAACGATCCCTCGATGGGAGCTAAACTCGGTGGAAATTGAGTATCAATCCGTGAGTAAGGGGGTCCGCCAGCAAGCAGCGGGGATACCCCGTGGGAAATGTAAGTCTCCGGTACTTCTTTTCCTCCTTCCAGTCGCCTTCGGCGTCTCAGCTCCTAGAAGCGGGCCGCCTCCTCGCGCCGATCCCCTCATTTGATCCGCGCCAACCCCTTCCTCCGCCCGTTTTTCGGCCGTATTCTTTTCGCCAGCTAATGCGAATCCCTTCGAGGACCGTCGCGACGAGCCGTGAGTAATGTGTCGCTTACTTGTCGCCCCCTGGAAATAAGCCCGCCGAGCGGAGGGCCATTTATAACGCATCGCTCGCGATCGCCGCGGATTAGAAGTTCAGTGAGCGCCGCGATCGTTGGCTATCGATCCTCGGAAATGTTCCTTCTTCTATTTCATTTTTTTCCGCTTCTGTTTTTGCATCGCAATTATCGCGCGTACCTTTGCATCGATATTGTCGACGGGCAATTTGGTGAAATGTCCTGTTATTAAACGGAATTGGGGCCCGCATCGCTTTTTATTGTGGAGATTAAAGGTAAAGTATGTTATTTCTCGATTCTGGATGTAGTTTCATTGGAGCCGGTGAAAAGTGCTTTTGGGATTGTTTTTTGTAATGAATGGATTTTTGTTAGTTCCCCCCCTTTGTCGCGCGCAATGACGGTAAAACCATTGGCCGGGAATTAAAGAGTATAATATTACGACGGGTGGTGGGTCGATGGGATGCCAGTATTCGGCTATCTTCGAAACTCGTTTCGCTTGGTACTCCGGGCACGAGGAGCGGAAAAGCCCGTCGAAAGCGGCAAGCTCGACGTTTTTGGCGCCGCGGAGCCCATAAAGCATACAAGAATCGTCTTGTTACGGGCGACACTGGGAAGGGAAGCCGCGTACTCGCGGACCCGGAATTTCCCGGAACGCGGTTGATACCCATCTACTTAGAAGTTTTCCACCCTTATACGAGTCGTCCTATCTGAGTGAAAGCGCGATGCACTCGCGGACCCGGAAATATTTTATGCCCTTCGTACTTCCCTCCACCTTTATCCACCATTCTTTTCTACCCATTCATATTTGATGAGAGCCTAGACTTTCCCTTCTCCCTTCCCCCGCCCCGACCCTCGGCGCCATCCGTCGGATTCCTTCCCCCCTCCTCCCCCTCGAGCTCATATCTCTGGGAATTCAGATCGTTTTTCTCGATTAAATACCCTCACCTCGATCACGCGTCTAAGCGACCTCCTCGCGGCCACCTTTGTCCGCCATGAAATTAATTAAGAACCCGCATTAACGGTAACGAGCTCAGCGATGGATCGAGAACGGTTTCGCGGGAGTTCCTTCCTTTCTTTAAATTAAACTCATTTCGGCACCGAGTACCGCGCTCATTTGCCCTACCCGCTGTTTTCAAGCTACATCCCAAACCACCGGAGCAAGGGTGCGTGTATATATGTATAACGTGGAAATAAACAGAGGTGACCGTCGGGTAGGGGAGTTCTTTGTACATCTCAAGGCCCTTCGCGAGGACCGGCCCGGTCTCGCGGTTTTCAATATTTCCAGGGCGGAGATCTTACGAGATCTTCGATTGCGGACAATACGTGCCACGGCCTGAAAGGTTATGTCCAACGCTACGTGGAACGGGGATGGTATATTGGCACTAACGGCTCACATACAAGGCCGTACCGAACAGATGCCCCACCTACCCAATATCGACCTCCTCCTCCGCCCCTCCCCCCCCCCCCCCCTTGGAAATCCCGGTATCCATAGAGAATTTACCTGTATACCTTCCTTCGTATATTACCCCGCGAGTACAAGGCCGTTATATTCGTGCAAGGTGACCGCATTTATTGCGCGCGTTTTCGTTCCGTGGCCTGATTTACATCGGAATATCCCGGCTGGTAGCACGCGCGGTAAATATTCCCTTTGTCATGGGGTACATTCGATAACCGGCGTTACGATAAAAGCACGCGCGTATGCGAGCGCGGTTGGACGCGAAAGGCGTACATGCGCGTTTGGGATAAGTGACCTTTCATTTGGGAACTGTGTCCATATACCGGTTGAAAAACTGGCGGGCATCTGCGTTAGGTTATAGATCGCGTGTGCGCGTAACGTTACGTAGGGTCCGCGGATATATAGATGAAGGAGGAACCGAGTTGAACGCTGTATCTGCATATAGAAATATACGAGCGGAGTATTGAAACAATGCGGATCGTAAGCGAGAAGAATGTAATATTTGCCAAAGAATTATTCTTATTCGACTCGGCTTCGTATCGATAATCGTTCCGAGTTTTTCGACCATCGTGCTTACCCGAAACGCGTTACAAACTTGCGTGTGTTTTTTACACATTCCTTGCGCATATTACGCAACAGCCGTATCGTCATTGAAAATCTGCACCGTAGACGTAACGCGTGGGACAGTGCACGTGCGGTCCTGATTCCCGCGTCGCCTTCCCCAGAATGACAGGCGTCTGCGTTGCAGCGAGGGCGCACGATTTTCGGTTGAAATGCGTCACGGCTGAACGCTTAAGAGAATCCGGGCGCTGGAAGTGAAAATCCGCGCCTTTGCTTTGGTCACGGATCGAAGGAAATCCTTGGATGATAATATTAAGGATGATCGGCTCTCGCCAGTTTTCGTGCGAGGAACGACGATGTACATTCCCCGCACCTGACGTAGGAACTGCACGTTAGCCAGTAAGGGGTATCCATTATAATGGGGAGCCAGCAAGTGCAAGTGCAATATAGCGCGATAGCGTCATGAATTTTGAGGATACAGCGACGCCACGCTGGTAGTATACGTTGACTCGAGCTCGAGCAGACAAGTTTATTGTTTCCAGGGATTTCACCCAGGATCACGCTGGAGCATCATCCGATTTCTCTCTGTATCATTCCTCGCGTATCAGATTTTACGAAATTCGACGATATTTCTTCCCCCGGGCAAAGATCGATTATTCGAAAATTTCTAGGAAAGTGGCGATGATTTTCTAGGCTCCTGGAAATAATGGAAATATTATTACGCGCGCCAAATTGATCGGATATCCGATAATAAATATTCCTTGTACCGTGTAATCAAAAGCGGACCGATTTAAAATCTGAGGAGAATATCCATACGCCATCGATATAAGGTAAACTCAAAATGACATTACATCCGCTAAATTCTCTCGATATTCCAAACGAGTAATTCGAATCACCGTTCCGAAATTCCAATCGCGATCTGCGGCAGCATCGACCTAAAAAAATCTCTCCGCTAGATGCTAACAAAATAACCTACCAGCGCTCTCGATAATTGGGATATATATATATATATATATATATATATGTCGAATAACATTTACAAGTCCCGTCGTTGATGTTCCGATTATCGAGCGACAATCCCCTTTGTCTCTGACGCGAATAATTGACAGGAATAAAGGGTCCGTACGACGGGCAGATGACCCAGTGACGGGGCTGGATGAGCTTTTATGCGACGTATGGTACCTCCGAGGCAGGGATTAATTAGAGGGCGAAAAATACCGTGCAATTATTATATCGAGAATGGGTGGAAAGTCTGCGGGAAGGGGGGAGATCCATGGCAAAGAAAAAAAAAGAGGGGGGGGGCAGAGAGGGGAAGAGACACCTGGAAACGGCAGGAATATTATAAGAGAAGACGCCAGTGCCGGAGTGTACTGGCATTAATGATGCCCCCAGGGCTCGCCGGCCTCGGGATCTTCTTTATATAATTGTTTCCATTAGCGCAAAAAACCGTACATATATATATGTATATAAATATATATATATACACATATATATATCGTAAATAAGGGCGAAAAACAGTCGAGCGTCATGCCTCCGTATCGGCTACCGTCCGCCTCGTTATCTTAGGAAAATGATCCTGCAAGGACCGCTCATTATAACCCGCGGTTCTTTCTTCTGGCCGCTATCTATACGGCTTACCTCCACACAGGCGGATCGGCACTGGATACAGACTGGAGCCGGCTGTCGATATTCGCCGAGCTTCATCCCGAAAATGCCACGACTGATTTGCCGATAAATTAACAATCCGGCCTCACGATGGCGAGAGGCCGTCGCTTCGATTGGCCTCGTTATCCAATTCGAGGAAAGCGCAATCCAAGGCTCTTCGAACGCACGATGGAAGTGTCCCTACGTTACGTGACTTTTGGCCATAGCCGTGTAGCCCCGAAAAAATTCATCGGTTATCAATCCTTGAAGGACGTTCCGTCATACATTCCCCGATATTGTACGGAATCTCGCCGACCTCTGGTCGTGGAAAAAAAACACCGTGCGCCCCCCGAGGTGCACCGATCACCGTGAAAACGGACTTATTCGGCGCGCTTTATTGCGCGGGGACGTTAGACCGGCCCTCGAGCGGCGGTTTAATTAATAAACCGAGGGGAAAGAGGGCCGGGAGCTATTACACCGGCGCGATCCTCAATGGCGCGAGCTGTATGGCCGGTTTCAGCGATGAAATCGCGACGGACGTTGGTAAATCCTGGGAGGACAGGGGGACTCGGGGCCATCAGTGAGCTCTGCGATTTAATCCTTGCGCCGGTAAAATAACACGAAATTGCGATGTCGCGGAGGCGGATGACGCCAGCGGCAGCTAGGAGGAGGAGGAGGAGGAGAGGGAGGGGGGGGGGGCAGGAGGTTGGAGGAGGGTGAAGGAAGGTGAGTCGGAGGTGCTGACAGGGCTACGAGTCGGATTACTCTCGGCAAAAGTTAGGCGACTGCCGTCCAGCTCGGGATAATTACGTGAGGTGCATTAACGTGTGGCGCAGGCACCGTGCGCGTATGTGCAATTGCCGGTGTGGTTTACGCGTACACGAGGAGCGGCACGTAGGCGGTACGTGTTTTCGAACGAGCAGCCGGCTAGCGGGAATTTCGGCCTGTTTGCCCGCGCTTTTATATTCCCGATGCCACCTAAGTAATCTCAGTGGCCGCCACGGCGAGGAGATCGATCTCGAGTCGCGGGATTTGGGATTTTTGGCCGACGAATCGTTTAGAAAATTTGAGAGGTCGGGGAACTTTACGATCGAGGTGTGTGGAGGGATGGAAGGAAGTGGCGGAGGGCTGGAGGGAGAGAGGGAGAGGGAGAGAAAGACAGAGTGTCGGGCGTGCAGGCTCTGTTTACGTGAAGCGTGCGATCGGCTCGAATTTATGGCTCGGGTTAACACACGGAACGTGGGAGAAATTTTTAGAAACCGGAGGAATACCGCAGAGTTTGCGAAGGGTATCGATGCGCCTGTATCGCGCGATATCGATTTCTTGACCACGTTGTTTTGGGAGATCGGAGGGCCGCTCGTTGGACGTGCTCGCGTCGCGTTCGCCTTGTGGACACTTCGGCGTTCTTGGATTGGAAAAACGGTCGTCCGAGGTTTATATTCAGGATTATGACGTTTTATTAGAGGTTTACTTCTCGTAGCTTAGATAAATTCAAATATCTCCGATTTGTTAACGAAGCTTAATGGAGCTTTAAACTAACGGTCCATTGCGCTCGGTCATAGCGTAATTTATTAACGTTATAAGCTATGAGCACAACCGTAAGCACTTTGCTGTCCGTTTTATTTGCAATACGCTTACGAATCGCGCTTTCAAGACGATTCGTTCTCCCCGTTTCGCCAGCTGCTCGAGATCCCACCGGATCCCCCGATGCATGCGCATCCCGTGCATAATGCACCTGTTAACAGTGTGTCAATAGAACGGACGGAGCAGCGAGAAATCGCGCTGCTAAGCTAAACGACTCCGACGATCGGTAACGAGAAAGGAGGAGACAAACGAGCGGCGTAAAGCACCGCCTCTAAGGAACTTATCTTTCTTTGGCCAGCCGTAAAACTTATCTCCGCTGGAAATCACGCGGAAAAAGTTAACTGCCCTTAAACCAGGTGGCCCATAGGAAGGGCGCGAAGAGGGAGAGCCGTTGTAATCCTTGTAAATAACGCGGTTTGTATTAATTTATGGACGACGGCCGGCCGAGCAACGGCGTCCCGAGGCGCAGTTACGATGATATACGCTTACAAGGGGTGTTATTTGGATTTCATTAAGTCCCGTGTTGAGCACTCCGTACGTACTTTCTCATTTAGAAGGAGGAAACCTCGAAACGTCCTAATGCACCACCCCTTCTCCTCGCACCCCTTCCTTCCCGACTGCAGGACTCCGGGATCGTTCTTTAAACTGGAACAGAGGGAGACCTGGATAAATCGCGTTGGCGTACGAACGCTCGTTTTTGTTGTTTTTGTATTTTTGTGTTTTTTTTTAGACGCGGCTATCGCGCGTGATTCGTTGCTCCTGCCCACGATGGAGAAGATAAAGCTGGAGATAAATATGGAATGTAAAATAATACCCGCAGATGTAACCCCGGGAAACACTGGAAAAACACAGTCCGCGTTTGTGAAATGACGGTCACGCGTGATCGAATCAATTATGCCGGCTGCGCACGGCCCTGCCACGCTTCCGATCTGATTTTACCCCCGGAGGATGAATTGGGGATGGGAGGAAAATTTGGGCAACCGATTGGTGCGCGGACAACCGATCGATCGGATTTTGCGGCCACTTTGCAAACCGGAAAGTACAATCGCGTTTCTCGCCGAGCTTCCGTCGCGAACGAGATATATCGTGTACCTCGAATAAGACTCCCCTTAATGAGCATATCAACGAGCATAGCGATATATAATTGTTTTCATTTCAAAAGCCAGCCAGATGCATTTTGTACATTTGTCAAAAGCTTCGATGAACAAGTTTCAAATGTTGGCCGTGGCTTTATTAGTATTTCACTGCGGATTAAACGACCTCTGCACGGGGATTTGAGTAAATTCTGTAAAGTGAAATCCTAGTTTTCGTACGATACCCCCGGAATATCTTCCCTTCGTGGTACCTCTATTGGCTCGACGCACACGCCGTGATTTCTGGATTAAACGGCCTTTGCAGTCGGTACGAAGCGTTGAATAAACAAGCCAATAAATAAACATTTTTGCCGCGGGATCCGCATCGCGGATTCGAGTTGGGCGTATAAGCGGAAAAATGATTATCATCAGACGCGGCGAATCGAACGCGTCGACCCTTGCCCTGGGCATCGTCCAGGGTGCGAGCGGGGGGAGGCGGAGGGGGAGAAAAGGTCGTTTTGCTTTAATCCGCCGATTATAATTTCATGACTGGACGCTGTCGTGAAATAATGTACGAGCGGCAGCGGCCATACCGCGCCGGAGTTTACCACTGTACGCGTCCCCGTAAAGTATCTTGGCGATAATTTCGGCTGGTCGACTGCCAACCGATTTTATTTAACGAACTGGGACGCCGCCGCGCGCTGGACCTCTTTTTTTCTGTTTGCTAAATATTCCAGCCGACCGCGCAAAGTACGTTGCCGATGCGGGGGAACAGGGGGAGAAAGAGAAGGAAAGGGAGAGGGAGAGAGAGGGTGGGATGCCCCGGTTTAAAGGGGATCGAAAGTTATGCTCTTCGATCGCGCCCTCCTACACGATACTTCAGCCATCGGAGCACGAGGCTAATTTTTATTGGCGGATCGAGCGAGCGTGGGTCGTTGTTTAAATTACGAGGGGCCCGAGGAAAACGATTAGTGGAAATTATCCTGAGAATATATATATATATATATATAAGTAGAACGAGTACTTGATTTTCTCTCGTTTCTTTTTTTTCTCTTTCATTTTTGGCACCGTCCGCTAAGGTCATTTGGTCTAGGACCTACCGTTTAAAATGCGTTCCGGACCACCAGAGCTACGGTGGTACACCTATCGCATGGCGAAACCATCGGCGATGGGCGGGAGTGTCCCGTTTATTCGCCATTATTTTAATCGCGTAATGCGTACCTTGGAATTAGAGCTACGGTAATGTAATGAATCAGAGTGCAGCCCTCCCTGGGAAGTACTCGGTTTCAAATTCAATCACCTCTGGATTTTTCCACGCGGTGCTCAGACGATGTACCTCCGATATTTCTCAGCTCATCTTAAAACGTGGATATTAAATACAAATGACCGTGGCGCTCGGTACCGAAGATCGAGTAACCCAACTGGAATATTCAATTAGCTATGTCGAGGTGGTCCTGTCCTGCATTCGAGAACGAGGTTCGATCGTTCTAAGAAGAGGATAGAGAGAGAGAGAGAGAGAGCAAGAGAGCGGGAGTAGCAGCTGGATATCCGAAATGGCATAACGTCGCTCGAGTTCGCTCATTTCTCTTATCAACGACGGGGTGGAGGAGGGAGGGGAGGGTAGGGGGTTAAGGTGGCGATAAAGCCTCCGAGTTAACGATACCTGTCCGCCCGTAGATTAGTTTTTTATTGCCGGCGGTCGTTCTCGCCGATATCGAGGCGTTCCCAACGGGCTTCCGCCGGCTACTTACGGGCTACGACGATTCTAAAAAGCAGGTGCAGCAACGCCACTCTCGGCGCCATTGGGGTTTACGGTTACGGTTAAGTAGAGAGCAAAGAGATCGTATCGTTTTCCGAACGATTTGGCTAATCGAGTGCCGGCTGGATGGAGACCGGCCGCGACCGCAGCTATGCGCATCCGGCCCGATGCGGGAACTTCTGCCAACGGGAATTTAAACGGGAATTGCCCGATGCCGACGATTCTTCCGGGTCCTTCGAGCGACTCTCGCGAGAAAGTGCAAGCGATCGCCGCTGATCGTGTCGCCGTAACCAGGATCTCGCGATCTGCGTACCTGGGACGCAATTTTATAATTGACGCTAAACCTTTTGGTTTAGGTCAAAATTACCTTTTGTTGGGTTTTTTTAGGGAAAAAAAAATTGCTGTACTTGGTGAGAGGGGATTTTTTGAGATTTTCAATGATTTTACCATGGACTGTGAATTGTTCTATCTATCTATCGATATCTCTTTTCGATAGAATTTTTTTCGAGGATATACGTGGTGTAGATAAATATGTCCAAAAAGTGGCTGGTAGATTCGGCGTTAATCATATCTCGACTACTATTTTACGGTTAATACAGTTATGTACCCTTATTGCTTTAAACCGATCCGAGTACCCGTCCGTTCTAACGTCACGATCGATGTCAATTTGCTTTAATCGGCGTACGTAAAATCGCTACGTCGCGGATCGTTGAATAAATGAAGATCGGCTAGGTTGGCCTAAGTTATTGCAAGTTACGTGCAGGGTATTAATTATGGAAGGAACGAGCAGCGCGGGAAGGCCGTCAATGGGCGGAAGTCGGGGGGAGCGTGGGTGGAGGAGCGGGATCTTTTTTTCTCCGGAGCTCCGGGGGCGAGGCACTTCCTCATGGCTACCGTGTAATTTACAAAATAAACTAGAATGCGCCCGATGCATTTTCCTCCCGCATAATTGCGCGAGAGCGTAAACAAATTGATGTCGGCCGTCGGTAGATTAAGCAGGGATGCCCTGGCGCTCACCCAGCTCGCCTCCCCTCCCCTCTCCCCCTCCGCCTCTTCGCTCGTAATAATAAGTGGAAACGACGAGGGGCAGAACATCGTATGCGTGGCAATTGCTTCCGATCGAGTGGCCAATCATCGGAAACCAATGTAGACGGCACGAGGGCTCGTGAAGGAGAGGGGTTGAGCTCGTTTTTCCGCCACGGAACTTTAAAGACGATGGACGCGCCGCACCGGGTCAACGGGAAAATCAAGGCGGACCCACGAGGAAGTTCGGGAGGTTTTGTAGGAGTAAAGATCGAACGTGTTGAGTATAAGATGGAAATAATCCGATGTACGGGAAGTGCAGAGGAATTTAGAGTATTACAGGCCTTCCAGTTTATGAATGTGCGTGTATGGAAAAATGCGTGGCTGGAGGCAATGCCTAGGACAGTCAAGATGATGGCCAAAGAAAATTTCAGAGGTACGTAGTGGATAGAAGCTCGAACTTCCACCTTAAAGACTCGGTTTCGAATCTCTGATGGTTCGGAAGACATCTTAAGCGGTGGTTCCTAGGCCAAATGACCTTTAGCAGCCGCTATCGAATATGAATTGAAAAAAGAAAGGAAGAAAATTTCTTAGCTGGATCACCGTCGTTTGGAATTGGAAAATGCTGTTTCAAAGCGATATAGAGTATTCGAATGTTACGACCCGATGATATATATATCGTTAAAGGTATGCATCATAGAGCGTCTATGGCTACAGATAACGATGCAATATATTACCGCCTAGTGCTGTACGATCGCAAGTGATTTAATCGGCCGAGAACTACGATATATCGAACTCCTCGGAATTCCAAAAAATGCTCCTCTCTTACTTATCGAAGAAACTCCTTAAATTCAGAACTCTTACGTTCATCCCAGACCAGGATACACAAAAAAAAAACGCCTTTAAGGATACTTGCCAGGGTATAATCCGCGGGACTACGTAAAGTACAACCGGCGCATTTTCATATGCGGAAAAAAGAAGGGGAATAACGGGGGAAAATTGCGAACAGGCAAGCGGCACTGTATTAATCCAGACAAATGCAAAGTCGCAAAAAAAGAATTGCCTTTATCGGCAATCGGCGATATTGAATATCAACGAGCGGGAGAGGAGGGGAAACGATCGGGGCTCGGTGATCGTATACAAATTTAATTAACGGCCCCGGAACCGAATTTCATAACTTCGAATTATATTCCGTCTCCCCGGGATAAGCCGCGCGCGCGGAAGAATATCCGAAGTTTATGAGATGGATACAAACGCGCAACGTGTCTACTTTATAGTGCGTTCCTCCTTTCGTCCCGTCCCCAGGCGGGAGCCACCGCCGCTTTCGTTTCTTCGCTCAATACGGCCGAGGGGGCGAGCAGGCACCGAAATAAAATTCTGCCTACGCCACTGTTCCAATATTACGCGAGATATTTCAAGCGTACAGACACAATGGATCACCGTGTATAACCCGGGCATAGCTCATCACGGCATTTATTATTCAACCGTCTGAAACGGCAATAATGTCGCGGCCGGTACTTAATATTGTCACGTTGAATCATAGCCCGGGGTAACGTCATAATGTATTTCTCGTTATGACCCGTTAAAATGCGGCCGGGGGAAGAAAAAGAGATACGTCCTAATTGCGCACTACGTTACGCCGTAACTTTGACAAGCGGCAATCGGAAGCCCGGCCACGTTCCGCGCGAATATCTGGGATACTTCATTGCCCAATCTCGGGATGTTGCGCGTACTTTTGCGAGAATTAATGCGAGAGCCGCGGGACGCGTCAAAATTCGGCCCCGTTAACGCGTCGAGAGATCGATGATCTGAAAAAAAAATATCGCGCAGCTTTATGACGGTGCGTTTTCTGATACCTTCCGCGGTTTCATTACGGCACGCGAATCGCCGTATTAATCCACTCGCGCTTCCTCTCTGTCCTCTAGTTTTTATAAGTATATATGCGGTGTCCTAAATATGCCCGAAAAGCGGTCGGTAGTTCCGCCATTAAGCCGCGGAATATATCGACGCATTATCATAAATCCCGGTGTTTTCATTATATTTGCACTCGCGGCTTTTGTTATTTTAATGACGATTTGCTGAAAGGGCGATATTAGGTTTATTACCGCGGGAGAGGTTAATGTCCGCCGATATTTTAATACGCGGCAGGGCTTTTCATTTTCAGCCCGGGATCGCGAGGATGGCCCAGAAAGATCCGATTGTTCGTTCTTCTTTCCTGACCGTCATTTCCTTCTCTTTCAGGAAGGCATCGGCTCGCTAAAGGTTGTGCCCGGAGGGATCGAGTTAAGAGGTCAGGCCGCCGTTCTCGATGCCCTCGTGGTCTCCAGTCTCAGATCGCGGAGGGGGAAAAATCTGGTGCTGGAATCCTGGAGCAACTTCACCGCCTCGGCCAGGGCGCACGATGGTCGACTTCTAGCTCGATTAACAGTCGGTGAGTGAACTGAGGAATGCCCTCGGATCGATTACACACGGCCACTTGTATCGCTTCTTCGCTTACGAATCCAACTATCGTATCGATCGTCTTGACGGTTATACAGCCTGCTTTGCACGCGATTCTTCGAAAGATAAACTGTCATCGATGAACAACTTATTATCAATATAGTAAATACGTACACACACTTATTTAAAATCCAGAAATGTTTACAAGTATATTTAATCATAATCGTGAACGCACAAAATTGCTCTGTTTGCATCGCATTTCATCCCTTGGCAACCTTACGCGCTTACTGCACGCGTAGAACTCGCGTGCCAGACAACTCGCATACCGCGTTAATTATTCCTGAAGAGTAAATATAATCGCGGACCTCGAGGCAGTCGTGTTTGATGAAATCGCGAGTGAAGTGAACGTACGCTCGTTTTCAGGGGAGGATCACGTGGACTGCGTGTCGAGAGGATTCCGGATAACCGATCCCCGAGGAGGAGTTCTCTTCTCCGCGGACAGGGAACAGGTGGTGGTGGGGGCAGAGATGCTGAAGGTAACAGGCGACGGGGGTGCCGTTTTCCAGGGCAGCATTCAGACGCCTCTGGTCAGAGGGGAATCGGGACGCGGGCTCAGGTAATCGCAGAAGGACTCGCCTCGAATAAACGTAGGAATCCGGAAGGGCCGCCTCGGATTTCTCCTAACGAGAATACTTTCTCCACGGTCAGAGGCTCGATTTAATTAATTTACATCGATCGGCGGAACCATCGAACGGATTTAGCATCGATCCGCGTGGGAAAATTCTACCCGGAGTCTTGTTCGTATTTCAAAGGAGGAAGTGTTCATCGCGAGAAACGCGAGAGCCTTAAAATCAAGTTTGGAGTCGTCGAGCCGTATTACGAGTGCTCCAGGAAACTTTCCCCGTTTTATTTGCAAATGATACTCGGCAACCTCGTAATTTTATCCGCAAATGTAACCTGGCGGTGCGGAATTGTATTTGCAAGAATTTCCATTTCACAGCCTTTGGTAATCCATTGGCAGCCATTAGCGGCTCGACCCGCCATCATCGGTTAAGTGACAGCCCGACAAACGTATCGGTTGTAACGGGAAATTTTAACACTTTCAATTTACCGCATTACGCACTCCCGCCGAACTATTAGCCAATTTATCGAAACTAAGATATTAAATTATTCCCCCGCTAATGGCCCCAACATGTTCATTACCACTCCTAATGGAAACAGCAACGTAATGTTCGAATTTAATTATCATCTCATCTTAATATCCGTATTTCGAAAATTAGTCGATCCGTCAAAGAGATTCTGTTGCGTACACCTTTAAATCGTAAATCAAATCTCGCATTCCCCTATCTCGAACCAATCGAATTCAGTTTGCGGGAGTAACGAAACGTTACGCTCAAAAGTCTCGATCCTAGGATCGATCGTCCCTAAGTCGATGCACAATCCGCATTCGTAACCTGGGATCGCTGCCAGGCGTCCGAAATAATTTGTCCGATCGTTATCGCGCAATACTGCAATAACAAACGACAAAAACTGCGCCGCGCCTCTCCTCCCCTCTCCTCCCCCTTCGCCATGTACAAACCTCCGCCTTCTCTCGCAAGTGCCTATCCCCCATCGGGCACGGTGCTGCATTACAACCGTGGCAGAAATCGAGGAATCTCGAAGGGCGTTGTAGCGCCACCGCGGTTATTGATAGCGCCGACCAATTTACAGACGGATTTACGATTACGATAAAACCTTGCTCGCGCGGAAAATTATATTCATAGGATTGGATTTGCGCCAGATATGAAATACCGCGGGTACTCTGGCTTTGCGAGAGGGGGGGGAAGGATAGGTTTCCTTGGGTATCGGAGGTTATACCGCTTTGCCACTTCTTACGGGGGAAGGATCGATTACCTCTGACGTCGCGTTCGCCTCGATACCGATATTATTCTGCAGGAAAGTTAGAGTATAATAGCTGGATCCTGGATATACGCAAGTTTATCGGGGATATCGATGAGACGTACGCCTCCCTCGATGACCGGTGATGCGGCTCTATCGAGGCTCGTCGCGCGTCGACCATTGCTCTCGAAATTCTCGTGGATAACTCCGCGCAGAGGACTCGTAGATGTTTGTATAATAATACTTAACGAGCGCGTAAACGATCTGTTAAATCGACAGGCTCGAGTCGGCGACGAGGTCCCTGAAGATCAGTGCGCCGCAGCAAGTGGTGATCGAGTCCTGGGCCAACGAGATCTCCGCCTCCTGCCTGACCGACCTGAAGCTGCAGAGCGTCCACGGGGCGATCAGGCTGGACGCCAAGTCCGTCTTTCTGAAGGGCCTGAAGGCGGCCAGTCCCATTCAGGGCCACTCCTCGAGGGAGCAGCAGCAGCAGCAACAACAACAGCAGCAGCAACAGCAGCACTCCTCCAGATCGTCGTCCGGTCATCAGAGCCAGAGGGACACGACGATCTATCAGCTGTGCGCATGCGCCAGCGGCAAGCTCTTCCTCGCCAGGTCCGAGGGCACGTGCCAGGCGGACAAGTCGATTTGCTAATACGACGACGAGCCTCCGTCGACGCGGTACCATCGTCGGGGCTCGTGGATGATCCTGGACGATCGTCCACGCGGCTCGACCGTACGGCGCTCGTAGATGCTGGATCGTCGGCGGCAGAGGACAATCCTTGGTAAACCAGGCGCTACGATCGTCGACGATTCGGGAGGAGGGTTCGACGATCGATCGCGGCTCGAGGAGCGCGGCCAAGTCGGGGACGATCCTAGGTCCGAGCGAGCTCGTCGACGATCGAGGACGAGGCCTTCCTCCGGGCGCCGCGAAAGCCCCGAGGGATCAATCCTCGGGCCTCGTGGACCGACGCACGGGAGTACTGTGTACAGTAGATGGAATCACGACGAGGCGCGTGATTCTCGCTTCGCGCTGAGGTTTCCGTTGTATCGCTATACGATAAAAGACTGCAGTGGTACTGCCGGAACCGAATAACGCTGTATATCACCCTTATCGGAGACCTACTCGCCGAGGGGCTCTCGAGGATTCGTAGATAGGGGCGGGAGAACTCTTCGAGGGTCTACGGATATCTATGTGTACGTAGCAATGTCGCCCAAGCTACTCCGCGATGTATATCTTGTATATCAATAAAAGGTGCGATTACCTATAGGCGAGGCCTGGTAATTGAATCGTAACCTCGTTCCTCGTCCTTGTCCGAGACAGGCTGTCCCTCGACAGTCCGACAGCACGTATCGTTTCTCATCCCTCCGCTCTCATTCTTTGTGCATCGAGACGAAAGTTTTTGCGGGGCGAATCGTAGTTCCTTTGATCCTCGGGGACGCGAAGGGGGGTAGGGGGAGGGGGAGGGGCTCGAGTTAGGGAGGAAGGAGTAGCCCTCGTGGATCCGCCGCTAGCTCCGCCGCAAATATCCGTTTGTCCAGCTCCGACATGCCAACTAGAAGCGCTGTAACTAGGAGATCGTTTATTTTGGAGCGTGTCTCGTGGCAAAGGGAAAAAAGCAAGTGTAGCTAATGTAAAGGATCGCGACGCGGTCCAGCTTGTGCGCTGTACATCGGCCATGTCCATCTATTTATGTATGTGGCAATAAAGTCGTTATTGTTACTATTATTATTAATCCTCGTACGATCATTTAATCGCCCGCTCGTGGATCGGCTTCGACCTTATCCCTGAAAGGTAAGTATCCGGAAACCCCTATAAACTTCCTAGGAAAGATATTAGCGACCCTATTCTTTTTTCGAATCTAAGCGAAGATCCGCGTTTACGTCGAGTCGAAGCACTGAAAATATCGTTAGCGGTATATCCAACGTCGCTTTGAAAAGAAGACATAGAGAGACTCCTGGGCGGAGAGCGACGGCGGTGGACGAGCGAAGGTGAAATCTGCCATTCCCCTCCGGCCGAAATTAAACGCGGGAGATTTTTTAGACTGAAATATGGCCGGCTCGCAGAAGTTGAAAATTTCGTAATAAAAATACCGCATAACATTCCGCACGCCCCCCCTGTGGCCGATGTTGGTCTTAATATCGTTGCCGTCTGGGCAGAACTCATCGTCCTTACGTGCTTCCGGCCGCGAGGCAGGGGTATTAAGAGAAAGTAAAACGGTTTCGAGAAAAGCCGAACACGGTACATAATATAGTATACGTCAAGCACCTTGACACGTAGCAGGGGCAATCTCACCTAGTAGCCGCTTAAACGGCTCTGAAGGCAAGGTAATTTTCTCGGAATTCGAGATTAAAATTGCATCCACGGCGGGAGGGAACAAAGTGCGGCACGACGCGGGGGCAGGGGTTAGGAAGGTGGGGGGAGGCTCGAAGCAATCTAAGAAGAGGGCCAGAGGGACCGTAGGCGGCGTAAATTAGCGGCGGCCGAGTAAAAAATGCTCGCTAGATGAAAAATGCCCTGGGATCCTTTCGCTACGTACGAAGCGACGAGCGTGGCTCAAAAGAGGGGAGCGCGTTGCGAAATGGAAGATAACTTCTCGAACTCGTCCCAAACGTTGCATCGCTCCCACTCGATTCTTCGCACTGCTCTGAAAATCTCGTCCTCCCTCTGGAAGGACGAACTTCCACGTCTCACTTTCCATTTTCGAATGGATCGAGATATTTTACAGGAGTCGCCTTCGCTGGACTTCGTGCACGGTGTACTTTGGAGATTGCCAAAGATGGGAGATGCGAAAATCGTGGACACGCGGAGGATCCGGAAATCGATTAGCGCGCCCGTTCGCTCTCGGAGCTGACAAATTCACCTGGAAATTTGTGCCAACGTTTCAAGATCGTTAAGGAGTACTTTGCCAGTTAAATTACTTGCGCGATGCCCCTAGCTGGCCGACCTTCCGTCCGTCGATGGTAATGCCGTCGAGGAGGAGCGCCTCCATGGGCGGGGTTATGTAATACACCTGGCCGTAAGCACCGCAAAGTCGGCGGGGGGCGCCGCCGGATTTCGTGGACCGTGAAATTGTTGCACGAGAGGCGCGAGTGGCCTCGATAAAGCTTTAAATACAAATTAGCGACGCTCGTGTCGGGCAGGTAGCCCGCGTCGCAATATACGGAGCCACACGGCAGAGATTTTCGACCACGACGATAATTACCGCCAGCTTTTCGAAGGCACGTACGCTCGATCGATTTTTCGACATCGACTATTAAGCACGCATTATTCACCGTTCGCTACCTCCGCGTCGCTACTTTCAAACTAACTCCTTCGAATGGACGAGTGTACGTATCTCGATAAAAGATAGAGCAAAACTACGGAATTTCAGTCCCCATCGGAAATTAAACTTGCGCCATTGAATTTACCTGAAAATAATTCAATTTGAGCACGATTACACGTAAGGGACGGAAAATTAACTTTTAATGTCTCCTCCTCGGGAGATACATTTAGAGGTGTACATAATTAAAACGTTAATCCAGCCACTCGCAGATTTCCTCCCGCGAGCAGTTATCGGAAATAAATCTCTCGCAGGAAGAAAGTCGTCGGCCTCGAGATTCGATCCCTGCGAGCGGCGAGTTATCGTATTAATTCCTCGTCCGGATAAAAAAGTTTCCATTTGGCAGGGCTGCGCGAATTATCGGCGGCCGCCGTCGGGAATAGCGGAGGAGTCGAGAGAGCGTAGAACGGAAACGATAAGGTAGTCATTGGCTGGCGCCTTTGTTTAAAGTGTAAATGCAAATTACGGTACCCGCTATAACAGGTTGTTGCTTCTCGACTGGCGGGAGGAGGAGGGTGGGGAGGGTGGTTCGAGCAAACGTTTGCGAGGCGAGAGGGTGGCAGCGCCGCGAGTAACTCGGCTAGGGAGACTCGCGAGGACTTGGGGGAGCCTGGATTGTCTGAGATCAAGGGGTTGGGCCACTCGTGCCTCGAGGGCTCTTGGCCCGATCAAACTCGTCAAATGGATAAATTACGGGCCCCGTCCCGAGCAACGTGCCGGCGAAGAGACTACGCCCGCCTACACCGAAGCCACGACTCCTTTGGATCTGGGACACCTCCGCGAATCTTTGATGCTCGCAACCGAACGCGAGCGCGTTTGTTTGCGCCGTGTTCCGCCGCGGATCGCGAGGCTAATTTCGGCTAAGCGTCGAGTTGCAAAGCCACCGCGACAGCTCCGGGATTTGGATCGCGAATTGGTAAACGAGTTTTATCGGTCTTCTTTATCCGTTGATCCTTCTATCTAAGAGAGAAGAATGGAATATCTGCTCAAGTCATTTATCCGAGGAGCGTTAAAATGATCCTCGTTAAGCATTTACCGCCGCTCTCGTGGATTAGAACGAAGTCTGACTTCGTACAACATCCGCAGAAATGAAATTCTGGCACGCTGTGCGAACGTGTTGGTGGTATAAAATCAGAGTAGAATAAGCGGGTTGAAATTCGACGATCAAAGCTTGAATTTTTGATTCTCCGCGCCTGTGAATGGTCGTATTTGCGAAATTCGAGAGCGAAATCAGGTTGCGTTCTTCCTCGTTCCACGGACCGTCGGTATAAACTTTCCCTCGCTCCGCGAATGGAACGAAAAAACGAAGCGGCGAATCGGGCGACGATACGACCGTCACAAATGGACGGCGCGTAATTCCGTATAAGGCTTTAATCACATCGAGCTAAGCAGCGTGGAAATGAATTTACATTTGGATTTGCCGTTCCTCCATGTATCACGTTGCTCGAAGTCGCCGTAATATCCCGCAGCGGCATCGAGCTCTCTGACGTAGAATATTTATAAACGTCCAGGCGGGTATCGAGGCACTCGATCGGCAATGCGATCGCGAGATTACGCTTCTTTCCATCCGCGTATCCCGGAATATTTTACGACGCGAATCAGCCGCGTCCATTAGGTGGCCTCTCCGACGTTCTCAGAATACCCATAACATTTCCCATCAACGGTGTCCCTTTAGTCGCGCCAACTGCCGCCCTCGGAATTCTCGATCGAGGTGGAATCATGCTACTTCGAGGATTTTCTCCGCGATCGCCATCGCGGAAGCTTCGAACATCAAAAGCACCGCCCGATATCCCTGTGCCAACCTAATTAACAAGCTTCTCCATTATAGTTGAACTCCACGGCGAAGATTCGAGGCCCCAAGTTCTGCCAATTAGCGTCGTTCCACGTTGTTATTCTGTTCGACGAAGAGTTCGACTCGGAGCGTCGGGAGTGTCTCGTAGTGCCAACCGATCGGTGTAACGTCATCGATGTTCGATTCCTTATCGGAGCTCGCCGGATACCGTCGTTCTCCATTATCATCGGTAATCCAGGCCGGAACAGCGGCGACGTTCGCAATTAACGCGATTTTCCATTACCTGGGAATTTAATGAGGGAGAGAGATTATCGGTACGCGTAGGAAGAGTTTGCAACATTGATGACACTCGCTGGCTGCATCAACTTAATATTTCACGAAGGTTGAAATCCTGTTGGGTCCTCGCAGTGCGGTTTATGTTCATCGTCTACGTAATCGTTGGTTCATTTCCCTGATAATGGGAAATACATAAGAGCCAATCGAAGTACGTTGATCCTTTCCAATGAACGGTACGATGAATTTACATCGTCGGCTTTCCTTAACCTCGAGTCCACTTTAACACGTAATTCATTGCTAACGGAAGTGTACTACGAGTAGAAATAACCGATTTACGATTAAATCGTCATCGGTGAAAAATGTTACGACATTTCGTGAATTTACACTTTCACATTTATCTAACCAATTACCATCCAACTACTTTCTCTCCCATCTTTCTCCCGGCAACATCCGCAAACCATTATCGCCATTCCTCGGACAAAGACGTCGTAAAAGATCGAGCCGTGGCACGGACCGAAGCCTCATCTTCGGTCTCCAGACATCCTGTTCCCCGTGGAACACGTTGCGTGGAGGATGCGCTTCGCAAAGAGGGGAAGGGCGAAAAGAGAAGAGGTTGTAAGCTAGGGGGGGGGGGCTGCGGGGAGGGCTGGAGGGTGGCGTAATGGTGGCTAAATTCCTGCAACGGCCGGATGCAATTTAATGCCAGTCGTCGTGGCGCTATCATCGCCTCGCTGATGCAATATCTTTCGAGTTTCCGGCGTCTAGTTAGTGCGGAACGAGCTGTTGATAAATCTCTCCCACCTACGTCCTCCCGTTCCTCCTCCGCCCACTCGCTCTTCCATGCCCTCACATCCGCCCCCTCCCCCCACCCCCGGCCTAGGTATGTGGAGGCCATTTCTCCGGGACGGAATTACATCCCCCAAATTGTAATTTTGTCGGGCACCACTCTCCGGCAGTGCCCGCATTATTTCCCCCACCAGGAGGCACCAACGCGTACCTGAGCTCACCCCCTCGTTACACAGCGCTCCTTCCTCCACCCCTACGTACGTTAACTCCTCGTTCGGCCTTCCGAAAGCAGCTGGTTCAACCAAGACGTCGCTTTCTTCGAGTCTGCTGTGCATCTCGGAGCGTCGACCGCGAGGAAGTCGAGGAGATATTCGTCGAGCGTGGAAAGTCGCCGATCGGGAATACATCTGGGATTTTGAAGGATGTCTTGTTTTTGTATCACTCGCACGTAGATCTCTGAGGATACTCGATATGGGGTATAAGTAGTGCAAGTCTGACTAGGGTTAATTCTGTAGTTTGAAAACAGAATGTCGGATGTCTGAGTTTGTGAGTCTCGAGTTTCGTTTGTTATTCGAGTAAATTCTCAATTCTATGAGCGAGAGAAGGATCAGGATCCATAGGATAAGCACGTTTTAAAGCGAGTTTAGAAACAATTCTGTATAATCGTTTTGATGCGATGATTATGAAGAGAGATGCATTGTAGAATAGACATTGGAGCGCTTTTGAAGTACAGAATTATCTGGCTATTTCACCAAACTCCATCGGTATTGGGACGCGGATCTTTTACTTCCGGGGATATCATTTGAAATGGGTTCTAACCGTAAGATTACACGTATGGCGCGTGCAAACGCTTATGTATCTCCGCGCGTGCCGCGCACTACGCGGGGTACGAGGATCTTGTTTCGCAGAATGTTGCAGGAGGGTGGTGGCAGCGTAGGCGCTCGGTTGAAAACCGCTTTCTCGAAGGAGGAGCGCGAGAGAGTTTCGAGGGCAAGGAGGCAAAGATAACTTTTATCCCGGGGAAAGTTAGAGCCTCGGGTTATTTTCGCCGATATTACCGATAAGTGGCACCGGGTTCGAGGAGCGTAAGGTCGGCCGAAGGGCGGAAAACACGCGGCAGGGGTCGTGCCGGAACTTTAGAAGCGTCATGAGATTAAAACGATCTTTAAGCATCCGCCAACGAGCGGAACTTTAACGACGCCATTATGAAATTAATTATTAAAACCGTCCGATAAACGTCCTCGAGTGCGGAGTAGCCTTTATCCCTTTTCGGGGGACCTTACCGACAGAGGCAAATTGTATTGGATTATCTCGAAAGTACCTTAAACCTTTCCCCTGCACCAATGTACGCCGTGGAATTAACATTAAACGAAGCGACGAACGCTGCGTTGGCTCTTTGAGTTCGCCCAGACGCTCGTCCCCATCCTCGGGGCGAACTAAGTCGAGGCTCGTTCTCGAGATTTCGGCGTCTAGCCCCGAAACTGCGAAGCGACCCTTTATAAGCGGCCGGATAATGTAAGAAGCTGGAGGCGCGGCGTGCGCGCGCGGAATCGTAAGCGCGAAACTCGGCGGTTATCCATCGTGGGATTCCCGAAATAACTCGATCGGCGTCCAAGCATAACGATAACGGCGCGTATATAAATGAGTCGATGCTTTGAAATTTGGAGCCAACATTGCGCCCGGCCTATATCGTGTTTTCGGCGACAAAATCCAGCGGCGGTTAAACGCACGATCGATTATCTATAAATCCACCTCGAAATTGTACTTGGAGCTGACAGGTTAATTTCATCCGCTGCGTAAATTAGTTCGTTCGAAGCGGAGTATCGAGTGTTAATCACGGTGGCCCGCTGATGAGAATTCCCGGAATAAGGTCATCCTGGTTTCGATCCTTTTGCCAAAGGTCGGCCCCGATCGCAGCGGCGAGGCATCTTCCGTTTCGAACTTTACGGCCGCCGATAAAGCCGCACAAAAGCGCGGGATGTTTTCGAGGCCCGAATCCGAGGGTTAGGGAAACGAAATTTCTGGCAATCGCTGCGCGGCGCACTAAACTCGACGCGTCCGCGCAGCGCGCGGCCTGGTTTTATTACCGGGCATGGAAATTGCTCGGCCCTCGGTGTCGCGTGGGCGGTTTAAAACTTTCCGGATAATTAACTAAATTAATTAGCGCCAGCGGACGAAACATCGATGTCTCGCAAGGTTGGCACCCGGGACGAACGGCTTCGCGAGGGCTTCGGCGATAAGTTCACTGATAAAGTACAAACTTTGAGCGAAGGAAATACGTGGCACTATCAATCATTCGCTCTTCCTCCCCGACGATGCACCTCCGCCGCCCCCTGCATCGATGCAAAGCAGGGAGGGGTGTAGACTACCCTCTGGTAACCTCGATCGACGATTTTCGCGATTGGAGAATTCGATCGACCTTCCTCCAAGACGAAGAATAACGTAGTAATAGATGGAAATTTTATCCGATTAATCCAAATTTAACCTAAATTTCTTCTCTTGAAATTATATTATTACATTAATATTCGCTCGAACCACAAAGCACGGTGTGCGTAACCAACTTTCCCCCGATACTCGAGGAAAGCTCATGGAAATAATCAGGTACCCGGAAAATTATCCTCCCACCGCAATCCTCTCTCCGAGACTTCGGTAAACTCGAATCGGACCATCGATATATTCGCTTGAAATATCGCATTACAAAACACGGTGCGGATAACGAGTATTTCTCCGGTAGCAGAAGGCAGCTCGTCGAAATTATCAGCTACGAGCACATTCGCCCTTCCACAGTAAGTTTCTCGTTTCGCTTCCACAATGCGCGAAATAAAATTCCTCGAAATCATACCAAGCGCGAGCTACTGCAGCCGCTATTAACGCGTTCCGTGCCAGATCGATTTTTGGATACATTCGGACTAATGTTTGCTTTTCCTTCGAGCCGTGCGAGGTACATTTTCCCACGCTATCACAATTTCCTTTCAACGCATTATAATATTTATAATAGACAAGAAACGTGTTTTCTCCAATTTTTCGGATTACGAGGAGAATTCCAAATAACCAGAATGAAAAATTCGGCACGTGGCGCGTTAATCGAGGTCGTGGCCAATGCGTCGTCCAAGATAGGCTGCTCCAGCATCCTGCATAACCCCTCGATATCATCGATTACCGCGAAATCGTTAGCCGAGAGGACTGCAGGCGCGAGTAACGTGAGAAAAGGGGTGGAAAAAAAAAGCTGCATTGATCCCGAGGCTATGCGGACGTTAACGGCGTTATTAGTACCAGCGGAGGCTGGATAAGGGGAGGGCGAAAGGGCGTGCCAATGGGTGAAATCGAAGCCGATCGCGCTCGATCAATCAAACGGAGGCAAATCGAGTCGAGAAAACGGAGAGCCGGGCGAAAACGAGGGAGGAAAGGGGTTTTGCCGGTGTTAAGGGGCCGAGTGGAGGGGCGAGACATCACAAATCAAAGAAGCGGTGACAGTTAATTCATAACTCGCAAAACCTCCTCCTCCGCACCTACGTACCCTCCCCCTCCCCCCCTTTTCAATCTGTGCGCCCCCCGGGGGTTGCGTGCCACGTATGCGCTCCCCACGCGCCTCGCGAGGAGCCGGCGCATTGTTGCACTTTTGTTCATCCGGCTCTGCGCCCCCGCCACCCTCCCCTCGCCCAGGTATTGTGCCAGCGCCGCTGAAGGTGAAGGATATTAGATTCGTCGTGCTGCTTTGAAAGGAATGCAAAGGGCACCGGCGGGTTTTCCTGGAAAACCTGGACCGTTCGTTATCTCTCGCCTCATTGACAATCCGCCGTGAGCTGGAGAATAAGCTGTGATTTTTTGAGAATTTTTCGAGAACGATTCTTACGCTACTTTTGAGAACGTCGTGGCGGAATGCTTTAGAAATATAGGATTATGGTCGTGCTTTCTTTGTGTATTACGCGCTAGAAAGAGAGTATGAAATTATGTTTACTTTCATTTTAATTCATTCTTGGGTGTGTTAATTACTGTTTAAGGCGTGTTTCAAACAAACAGAGCCCGGTATACGTATCGCGTGAAGAAACCAGAGATGATGTTACATTCATCTTCTGTATTACCTTTCTATTACTTTATACATAGTTACTCCAGACTCTCCTTTTCCTCGAAACGTATGTGAATTGAAATAAATGGCCCGTGCGAGCGGTTGTAAAATGTTGTAAACCGCTCGCAAGGACCATTCATTTTAATTTCTATTACTTTCTTTACGTGTTACGCGTCAGAAAGGGTAGCGATGGTTTTTTGAAAACCGGCGTATACGCTGGATGGAGATCGTTTTCGGTGCGAGGGACGATTATTCGCGAAACGAAAGGGGTTTCGGGTTGATACGGCCGTACGAAGTGTCGGTGCACGGAACCGGGCGAAGTGGGTCGCGAGGCAATTACAAATTCTTGTAAGATTAACCGCGATTAATCATCGCGTCTCGATGGTTGGGTAACGATTTTCGGCTTTATCTTTCCGCCGATCCGCGTTCGGTCGGGCCTTCCGTGCGACTCGCGTACACAGAATGGGCGTTCATGGTTCATTTACATTAATACAGAGCGGGCACGAACATCTATCTTGGATATCGTCGTGCCTGACAAAAGTGCCGGCAATGAAATACGCCCAGTTGTTCCTTAAGTCGAGCATTCGCGAGGCGGGAAATCGCGGGGCGATTGCGAGCGCGAAAGAAGGACGTTTACAAATGACCACCTTTTCCCAACGGCGGCTCGGTAAATATACATTATCATTTGTTAACACCTCGCATTTTCCAGCGCACCATCGAGGCTCAAGACGGGGCGCACGAGGAACCGATATCGTAATAATACGCGAACCTGCGCGCAACGCTGCTGGCATTTTTATTCCCATCCGCGGCGTAGCCTTGAGAGAGATTCGGATGGCATTTACGAGAGAACAGGCGACTTATTATCGCTCGCCCTTTTTCTCGTTAGCCGCTTACACGCCTATCGGTGCTTCGTTTCCCTTTATTATGCAAATTCCCCGGGCGTAATTCGCCGAGTTTCTTTCTCTCCGATTGCGAGTATTATTGAAAATTTATGGCTCGGCCCCCCTCTCGCGGAGGATTCCATCAGGGCTGGAATTGGGTCCTGGGTCGTCCTTGATCTTCAATTGACGCGATTGCCCTGGCTTTTAAGGGCTGTCGTCGCCGGCACGGGGGTGAGTTCTGGGGGAGGAGGGCTGGGGGGAGCGGAGGGTGGATTTTCTCCGGGGAAGTTAACCTGCCCCCGACTGGATGAGACACAAGTTTCGAAAGCTCGGCTAACGTTGCGTTTCCATGAAACGGAAGTTTCGTTAGCCGGGTAAGTAGCGCGACCCTGTAGGTATCGTTCAAATATTTAAGAGCCACTCCGCGTTGGAATATCGAGCAGACGTTTCCGTCCAACCCGATTCCCGGATTGGCCGATAAATTGCAGGCAATGTTAATCGGGGAAAATCGAGTCCGATTGCATAACCGGTTTTGGATAGCACCGAAAGCCGCGCCACGTCGGGGTTGCGCGCTCGATAAAATTTGGGTTACGTCGGCTTTCCCACGGATTCGACGTGTTCGATCGAATCTTACGCTCGTAGAATCGGATGCCGGCTGGTGGAGTACCGAGAATTCGCGCTTACCTCACTCCGATTATACGGTTCTTAGAACCGGGGCCTTTGCCTTTGTATCGAGATAGCGCGACGCCTCGAACACAAAGCGTGTTTGTTTTCGAGCTATTGGGGTAAATACACAAAAACTGATGCGAAAAACACCAAGGTATAACTGCTCGTAAACGGTCGTCGTTGCCCTGATGTTTCTCTAAATATTAAGAAAACCGATTAGAGATCCAATATCTGCATTACTCGGAAATAGCCAGTGGCCGATTATAAACCCTCCGCGTAACCTATTTCGATATATGGACCCTACATGGAACCTCTTTTACCCTCGATCTCGCATCTTTATAGTCCGTAGCCAGACAGAAACGGGCGTCGATGATGAAACCGAGCATGGATGGTTATTTCCAGAAAATCGATTAATCGCGTTATCGACGTGATCGAAGGCCCACCTTCATGAATCTCCATCCCTCCTCGCGCCATTTGGTCGCGCGCTGTACACCAGAATTTCTTTCGGCCGGTGCGATAATCATTTCTCAATTCTGGTAATCAGCTTAATGTGGCCCACTCGTCCGACACGACGATGCTCGATTGCCGGTGCTTTAAAGGGCCTAATCGATGCCTGATAGGGCAACATTATTACCCGACGGCAGACCCACGGACCGTGCCATTATCTCGCCTCCTGCCATTACGCACGGCTCCCTCCCTCCCCTCGCCGCCCCCTCGGCACCTTTCGATCCGCGGATTATGCCGCCGGATCACGCCAACTTGGCCGCGATTCTCTCGCAGGCACGACTTGGACTAATAGACGAAATTAAACGTACCCCTCCCCGGGAAAAATGGCAGCGCGGATAATTGCGCGAGAGGGCCGCTCTGCCGTTGTAAAACGAGAAATCGAGGATCCGCGATTCGTCTCGAAGCGCAACGATCGCGTGCCTCGCACCGCGCGTTGCTTTAATGTCGCGGAGAGTTCGTGGATGATCGATCGTTTGGCTGCTGCATACACGTACAGTGTGTATATATAGTCGTTTTCTGAAATGCTGCGAGTACAATTTTGAAGAAGGGACGAGTTAATTGTGGTCTCGATCGAGGATAAATGACTTTCTTCTGTATTTAAAATCACGGTGAGCTTTCGGTGCTGCAGTTACGACGCTTTTAGAACCACCTGTATATTTATGATCGATAATTCGGGACGCAGATTGCGCTCTTCGAAAATCCACCGACACCCGAGAAATCGCGACGTCAAATTGCGAATAAATTTCCAATCGTCGTCCCGGCGATCGATGCGCGGTGCAATCGAATTAAATCGAACCAGGGGAAGGTGGACGGATCGGTCGTGCTTTTCGAATCGGTCCTTCCTCCCGCGCTCTTTCCCTTTTTTTTTTTTTCGATCGTTGATTAATATGCGTACGCAGGGTAAGAGGAGGAGGCCGCTAGGAACGAGTCGAGCAATGAGAATTTCCCGCCGAGCGCCGATTCCCAGGAGGCGCGCGCGACGAGATCGAATGCTAATTCCTTTAGGCGCCTCGAGGCCGGAAATTTGAACGGGATTAGGTCTGGCAAAAGCGCCCTCCCCTAAAATGCTCCCCATGAATAACAAAAAACCGGGCTATCCTAGCCTGGCCCGGCAAGGATTGCCTATGCATCGGGCACGCGAAACGAGACCCAATTAAGGGGCGCGCCATCCGGCCCTTAACCCACGATTTTCCTCCTGCCGGGTGATCATCGGCGATTATTGTGTCCCTGTTGGGAACGAGGAGCGTGGGAGGAAAAGGGCGAGCGGTACGGTCGCTCTGCTGAATCCTCGAAAGTTCTCGTAAATCCTTTCTCGTGGCAGAATTGACTGGTTAACGTATAAGAGATCGAATCAGGAATATTACATGTTTTTGAGAATACGTTTCTATGGTCTTCCAAAGCAGCGTATTGATACACGATTATAAATAATTCTACGAATAATCTTTGGCCACTGGTGTGAGGCTCAATGATTAAAGGGTTAACGAATAATAATTAAAATTACGATTAGTATTAGGAAATTAATTAGGGTGGTAAATAAGTCGTATAAGAGAAAAAACCGCTGAGAAAGAATTAGACGCTGGAATAACTGGACTGGGACTCGAAATTACACGTGTTTGGTCATCGTCGTGCGAATATTAATATGTCTTATATGTTATAGACCGCGTGAATTTTAATCATGGATACTGAAAAGCACGGAATTATGTGGTCGTGTATGTAAGGATGTACGGTCAGGATCATTAATTTATTCCGTTACCCCTTTCTGGTGAATCAAATCGAATGACGATCAAATGCGATCGCGAATTAATTTACGAGGGATTGTGGAATGTACGCGTGTGCATCGCGAGCGTGGAAAAAATAAAGTTCCGAGAAGGTATCGCGAGTAAAATTCTGAGAAATATGGATTATCGGATAATGTAGGAACAAAGACTCGGCACAAGTTGACCGTTGACAAACTGAATTTTTTGATTTTTAACGATTTCAGAGGTCGGTTTCAACGCTCGTTCTCCGCAGAGTATATAAGGCGGCGCGCGCGGACAGACATCATTCTTCGCATTCCCCGCGAAGTGTCAACATCCTTTCCTTTACTCGTCTATTGCATTTTTTTTTGTGTGTTGCTCGCCCCTCCCTTACCCCCTTATACCCATTTAACTCGTTTGCACCGATGTTAATACTAACCCACATATTAATTACTTGCTTTTCCCTTTACTAGCTTTCAGCTTTGGTACCGAAGAGAGAAGAGAGAAGAGAGAAGAACGAAGATCGAAATTAGTATTAAGTTCGTAACATTAACTATACATTAAGACGTATGCGTGAACGAACGAGTGGATCTAGTCTAAGGCGTGGTATGCGAGGTTTCAAACATAAGCAGTACAATTCTCTTTAACTTTCGAGTCTCGTTCGTCTTGCGCTCCATTTGTCGGAGCATAGAGTCCCGAATTCTTTCAGGATCCCAGACGGAGTTCTCGCGGTGCTTGCGGACCTCCGACGGTTTTGAGAGGTCATGTTCAGGGGAGTGGCGTCGCAGGGTTGGCTCAGTCACGCCTGACCAAACGTGCGCTTCGCCTGGTTTACCACTCTCAGCCGTGGCCTCTTTCGGTCCCCGTCGGACCCGCTTGCACTCGTGAGAACCGCTGGTACTCTTGCTAAGAATTCGTCGCGTCGCGATTTTCTCCTTTCATCTGTTTACTCATTGCCCTTGCATTTTTTTGTCACTGCTTACGCCTTTGAAAATTGAACGAACGATCGAGTGGATCGAATGCTTGGCGTATTATCGTAAGCCGGAATGAGTGAGTTTCGTTTAGTTAAGGAATGAGTGCGTGCGTAGTATGGTGGGTGGGTGGGGGGTCTCTAGTCGCGGCAACCTCCACGCGGTGAGACCTGGGCAATCGCTATTCCTAGTGATCGAGGTATGTTCTCGAGATCGCGAGGGATAGCGAGCTGATAGCCGCGAAACTTTGTAAAATTTACTTGAAAATAATTGTTAAATTCGAACATTGTACATAGAGTTGAGAATAACCGAGCAATAAATTCAGAGTTTCTTCAAAGACACCGTTGTATCTTCTTAATCCTGGATACCCAAATACAATCCGATTTCGCTTTTCCCTGCGTTGAATAATTTTAAAAAGAAATCTCCGTACTTTAAAAATCACTCCTAATATTTGAGTACAAGTAATTTGTACAAAATAAATCTCTTTGTTAGACGTATTGCAAGTTCTCCAGAAGAGAAAAAAAATATTTGCGGTTCCTCCGAATACGCGACTCTTTTTCCTCAACCTTCCATACCCAAATATTATCCCATTCGAACGAATCTAGATAAAGTAATGTTTCGTTGCTCGACAAATTCTAAGTAATTTTCGTCTATGGCTCCCGTAGATTTAATTCATCTATGTCTACAACGAGCCAAACGGTGATTATTCCGTTCTATTGTTCTTTACTCAATACCCGTATTTCTAGAAAAATTCTTACAAAGTAAACGTTTTTGCATCAACACGATCGTTCAGAAAGCGCACAAAAAAATAGTACTCGTCGGATAACCGCATAATTAATATCGCACAGAACAGAGCATTATCCGGAGAATGGTATTTTTAAACGACCTCATATTCTCTTATTGATCATGATTATAAGTGTCCGCGCAGTTTGTAAATCACGCGCACGTCGATCACAGAGTCGATAAATCAGGTCCAGCCGGTCCCAGCCGCTTGGTACCTCCACAGTCGTATTCCAGCTTCTCCTTGCTCCCCTTCGGGGGTCCTGGAACAAATTAATGATTTCCAGTGCAGGAGCTCGCGAAAGTACTCGCGAGAAAAATTCAGCAGAGTATCCCAGGATGCGTGTCGATTAGGAGCCAGCCTTTCCGCCACATTAGAAACCTGCTCCTCGTTTCGCCCAGTCGTACAAGCGTTACGGAAACATCTCTCGAATTAAATGTCGAGCACGTATCGCCTCGTGGAGCTGGGGATATCGACGTTCCTCGAAGATACTCGAGCCCTCTCACCGGTGGCCACCGAGACCTCCATTACATAAATAGCTGGGAACGCGTGCACTTAAACTTTACCGTATCTCCTGGGCTACCCAAAGATCGGTGCCACTTGCGGAATATCGGCTCAGATAGTTCGGTCATACTCATCAGAATTAACGAACCGTGCACACGTGTATACACAGGCCTCAGTTTCTATTCGTAAGAGGCGCGAAGAATCCTGAGCCTAAACAGTGTACATTAGAGCGGCTCCTTAATGTATACGATAAGCAAATCGCGGAACGTCGTCAAAAGCCTTACGACGAAACAGCGATGCTTTTGATTTTTTACCAACCGTTTTCGAATCTTAGACCAAGAGTACAGTTTCTCGTAGAATTTCGTGATCGCGCATCCCGAACATCGATGATCTTACGCCAGTCCGTAGATCGCTAATAAACGATCGATGCAACGAATATCAAGGTGTTTAATCGAAGCAACGAAAGCCATTCCAAGGAACCTCTTACAAATTCAAAAGTGGAATAACGATGCCTTCGTTATTCTCCCTTACGGATTAACTTAAGAAATAACCGAAACACTCGATCCTCACATTCGTCCAGCTCGACCTCGGAAAATCTCAGCTCGCTAATTCTCCCACGGATCAATGTCGGTCCTCGTATTTCCAGGGCGATATCAGAATTTCGAGACAGCCCGCTCGTCGTCGCGTCGGTGTATATCGAGAAAATTGAAAATCTCCTCGGTGGCAGGCTCCAGGTCTGGAGCTCTCGCGGTCTGCCGAAGGAGGGGGATAAGTTCTGAAAACGCACGTGGCGCGGATTGCAGACGGAGACTTAGCAGGCCCAGGAGAGAGAGCTTCCAAGAGCTTCCGCGCAAAAAGCACGCCGGGGGAAACACGTGCTTTGCCCTTTTCAGTTATCGCGCGGGGCTCGGCTAGGACCAAGATCGAGGGGGCTTTGCCTAATGGCCTGGATCACACACCGCAGATCGCTGGATACCTGGGAGTCTCGCTCGTCCTCCCTATCTGCGTCTACCCCGAATCCCTCAATTCTGCCAATCCTGACGTCCCCCCGCGACGATTTGAATAATCATTATATGCGCGGCCGTACCTCGCAAACGAATTCGTTATCGGAGACTCGCGGGCCCCCTTTCGTGGGAGGGGCGGGGGGTGTCTGCCGGGGAAAATGGAGAGAAGCGCGACGTGGGAGCGGAGGACGATTCGCAGAGCGCGCCAGACGTGGGATCCGCAACGTTGGGGCGACAAATCCCCCCCTTTTTAAGTTCGTCGATGCGCCCGAGGAGCGAGAAGGAGAGGAGGCCCTCGAGAGGAACGATGGGATTTCCCTTGGATCGAAGTATATTAGGAGCAACCGCTGTGAAAACTCGTGGAACTGACCCGGAGCGATAGTTTTCCCTTTTTCCTCGGTCCGATGCGAGGGGCCGCTCGTCCGGGAGAGGCTCGAAGCGCTTTGCTCGGTCGATGCACGAGAATGGCGACGGTCTCCGCAGGGAGGAGGGGGATTTCTAAAACCCGTATGCTTAATATAATGACTCATTACTATCCGCGGATATCTAGATGAACCTACCGAGACCCACTTCTTGCCTCGAGAGATCACTAATGAGTTGCCGGAGATTCCCGTTTGATAGGAATATTATCCGCGCGGAACGAGAGGCCGGCCGATTGTGCCGAAGGAGGAAAAATCGCGAGGCTCCCGGAGACTTTTGCGGGAGGATTCGACGAGTGGCTCGTAAATATTAACCCCTAGGCGCTTTAATAACATTTGACTTATTAAACGTCATTGGTGAGCTCAAAGGGACGGCGGGAGATTTGCTGGTTTCGCGCGCGCTAGGGGAACGCGATACCCTCACAAAGCTGATCCCACGGCGGATACGGTTTCGCGCGTACGCGTAAGAGCCCGTTAACAAACGAACCTTTTTTCCTGCCGCCCTCGCCTGGCCGCAGGCCTCGTCCGCGGCTTTCCATTCGGCGAGCCTGTCCATGGGCAATTTGCGCGAATCGGAGGGAGAAAAGAAAGTGCAGCGGAGGATATAAGAAGCGGTGGAAATGCAGGATACGAAGGTCGTAAACAAAAATCCGTGAGTTCCTCGAAAAATAGGAACAAATATATGTATGTAGAAAAATGATAGGGCATAGGGTGGCAAGGCAAATTGGAGTATACGTAACTTTGAGGAACCGTATACCTGTTAATCTATTTCGATAATCTCGCAAAAGGTGCTTAGTCGAGTCTGATATGCCGAATCTCGATACGCGGTAGGGCTTTAACTTCTACAAGGACGTTCCTCGCGATGGTTATTGGCTTGTGTGTATATTACATTAGCCGAGGGTGCAGGCGTTATAGCCTGCCAGGGAGGATTACAAACGACAGACTCCGTGAATCGCTGTCCGCCCCGACACTCATCGTCGATAATGGCCATCCAGAAGGAGATATGCTTCCCCTCGGTAGAATTCCACGAGCGCGCTGCACAAAAGAGGAGAGCGTAACGGCACCGTACGCATAAAGGAACCGGTCTATTATTCTTAGGCGTCTTTGTCATGGCTTTTTTGTCTATATCTTTGCGATCAGCGTCTCCCGTCGTATCGATAAGCTCCCCCGCCGATGCGTACGATTTGCATAAACTTTCTCCGAAAAATCCACGCTTCGCGAGATTCGCGTTTACTCCGCGTTATCGGCGAGCAAGTTATTTTCAGCTACTTTCGAGAAGTCGAAGGATCTCGTATAATATACTTTCCTCGTAGGAGCGCTGATACCGAGATAAATGAAATGGTTCTAATACCATGAAGTACAAAGCGGTATAAATCCAAGGTTTAAAATCTGCACTATGTAATTTCCGGTATATATCACCACCATCACGAGCAAAGCTCCTTAAGTAATTCCAGCTTCGCCCGCCACGTCGTAATCGTTGAAAGGAAGCCATCTGATATTTTCCCACCGGTTGGACAGGCCATCCTGGCGCATGATATTTACGCATAAAATTTAATCTTACCCCTTCGGCCTCCACGACGGAATACCCCCGCACCACTTTGAGACACTCCCGCCGATGGGAGTATCCAGCTTTCCCGGAACAGCGGCAATTACCGCGTTGGAATTTAGATTATGGATTAAAATTTAACGGAATTCGAAAATCCCAACTTTCTTCCCTGCTGCCAGGCCGCTACCCCCTTTGCGTTCCGTAATTATCGTTCTCTCGGTCATTACGAGGGGCGGCCGTCGTATCGCGCGTAAGGAATTCATGACGGCGGATAATCTGGGCCGGAAATGAGAAAGTATCCCGAGAGTTTCACTCCTGGGGTCATCCCAGCCGCGTGGACCGGCCTCATCATTAATACACGGCGGAAGAGAAAGGGGAGAAGGTTCGGTTTCGTTTCTCGAGGAACGTTTTCGAAGCGCCTACGTCGTCATCAGGGTAAGCCTCTTAGAGCTCGCCTCTTATCTCCCGATGTTCTTCGTTAAAACGTTTACCCCCGCGCCCTCCCCCCTCCCCTCCCCCGCCAGGTCGTCCGGCTGGTTTATAATCGTCTCGGCCATATCCAGCGGAGCCTCGGAAGATCGCGAAAGCTCAAAGTCCTTCCACAAGGCGGAGCTTTTACCCCCCCCCCTCCCTCCGCGCCTCTTATAACCGACTGCGACTCCCATGTACCCTTCCATGTACCTGACTCCGTCGTAATTCAGATTTCATCCCCGGACCACGGTAACGTTGTAACTCGGAAGACGATCCTATAAATGCGAGATCGTATACCGTTACTTATCCTCTCGCGGCCCCTCGGATATCGATTTGGTAAATCCTGGATTTTTCCATCGCGATTATGGCGGGCGTCGTCGCGTTAAACGAGCACCGATGGGCATGGATTATTTAAGGAGGGACGAATAGTGGATTGGAGGATTACTCGCGCGGTACGTTGTACTTGCTTAGCGCGAGATTTTTGTTCGATGTGGAACTCGTTATAGAATATACAATAATGATATATGAATATATTAATACATATATATAAATATAAATATCGATATACAGCTTCGAACTATCGAATCTTGGTATTTTGAATCTTTGGTACTTTTGAATAGTATATTCATTTCTCAATAGCGGTTACTGGAGTTTCGATATAAATTATCCGAGGCAAGCGAAGTCACTTATCGAGAGTTCAAGGTAGTTTCCAAAGGGGTATTTTAAATATACGATTGATCGTCGAAGCCGCCGCACTGGAGGTCCGATCGAGCTTAACCATCGGGTTAGCGGTGAAAGCGAGGAGGTACTCGGTCCCGACTCGAGGCGTAACGAAGACGCGGGGCTTCGAGGCGGTCGTGACGCTTAGTCGAGCGGATATCACGATTTTCGGTCATCACCGGCCAGGATAAGTGTTCGTAGGTAGTTTCGGTCGGTCCTGTGGCCGAGGCCATCTGCGGTCAGATGCAGCGACTCTGTCCGCGTTTCACGGTTAAATTGCCGTCCCGCGATTGGCAGCCCGTCAGCAATTCGATCCTCGAACAGCTCTGGCCGCCGTTATTATTATATGTATACACACAAGCGCGGTGCGCGGTCGCGATGTGCACGACAGTGCACCGCATAAACTGACGTACGTATTTTTGTCATCGAAACCGCCGTTGCACATGATTCCCCGTCGAGCGTGAGGTTTCGGGACGGAGGCAGCCATGGCTGGATATCGAGGCTGGCTCTTTCGCGGGAAATCGAGAGCCTCGCGAAACGCGAGATAGCCCCGTCGCGATCGTCGAGCAGTCTCGTGGAATTATGCCAAACGGCCGACAAACGCTCTCAAGATTGCAGCCCTGGTACGTGTTTTCTCGTTTTCCTCGATTTTCCGCTAAGACGAGATCGCTCAACCGAGGATTTCGACGAGAGTCCCGCGGAAGGTAAGGTACGAATTGTACGAGGAGACTCGCTACGCGTATTCCAGGTGAAAGTGAAGAGAAGATTAACTTTCAGCGTGTAACTTTCAGGTCACATCCTGATATATCGACATTTGACCAAATAACTCTACTCTTTCACAAGATTACGTACGCGTCTTAATTATATAACGTCTCTGAGACAATCGATGATGATATCGATAAAGGTCGACAGCAGCATCGTCCTGAAATGCGAAAGCCTTGCGGGTTGTATAAGTTTCGGATATAATTCAGCCCGCAGAAGGTTGAGGGAACTTCGAGCGAGAATCGGGCGCGGCGAGTCTCGTTGCGGGGCGCAATCAAGGGGCTTCATAAAAATTACGAAACGTATCGCGCATATTTCTCCGAAAGTGCCCGCCCGCCCGAGTTCCAGGTTGAAAAAAATCGCCCTCGAGTATTCTCTCGCACCGTCCTCCCCCGCGCCCTCCTCCCGACGTCTCCCCCATCGCCTTCACCTTGCCCCGATTTTTTTCCCTCTTTTTTCAGCGCGGGTCAGACCGCGGCTATAAGTCAGAGGCCGTGCGCGAAAATCGAGGAGGCGGCGGCGGCGGCGCAGAATTTAATAACCGTAGTGGGGAAGGGCCGTCGTAAAGACATGGATGTAATCTTGGTGAGTAACTCATACGTTACAGAGACCGTAGGACACATTCCGGCGCCGCTAACAAACGCCGCACCCCTCAAAGCGCGCCTCGTCGATCCACGGGGGAGGCTTGGCTCGTGGCCTCCGTAGGGCGCGCGACATAATTCTAATTTTATTGCCGGCCCAAGATGCGCCCGGGCCACGAACGAGAGCCCGGATTTATGGGCAATTTTTCTTATTAATTTTCATAACTTCGACATGCGAGCCGCAGGCGCGACAAAGCGAGCTCGCCAACCTTCCTCCCTCCAGGGTCGGCCCTCCAGCCACCAACGCGGGGCCATCGCCGCTGACATATTTTCCTCGCCTTCCCACGGTCCTTATCCTGTCATCCGGCAGGTTATATTGAAAGGAGCTACGAGATTTCAGGGGGCCGAGGGGGGAGAAAGCTCTCGAACCTCCCTCGGCGCGGCGGCAATTTCCCGAAGATCGACGTCGAATTATTTCACCGATACGTATCCCGGGACGTGCGTAATCCATCGGCAATGATAAGTCGCCCGAGCGGAATTTCGAAAGCCTTCGTAGGAGAATGAAAGGGAAGACGATGCTCGCGTTATTGACAATGTAAGATTTAAGAAGCCGCGGGATGTAGAGTTTGTATATACGAGACGAAATCTTTTAAAAAAGGGATTCCCGATCGAAAGGGCGGTGGTTATCATTAAATCTACCAAAACGGTCAAAAGTAACCGGTCGGTCGTTTTTTTTAGAGAAATTGCCCTACACCGTAGTCGGGCCTTCTTTGAGATTTTCCATGATCCATCGATATCTCTTGTTAATAGCCACTTTCTTTGAGTATACGCGTGGTATACATAAATATCTCCAGTAAAGCGATTGGTGGGTTTAGCGTCAAGTATCGAAGGCGCGGGTGGAAAGTTAAGGTGGTGAGAAGAGTGAAAAATACGAGGAAACGGACGAAAATAAGAAACGATCGAGAACGATTCCCAATGAGAATCCCAAGCGACGATGAAAATTGGCAGCGTGCTAACGCGAGATTTCGAGATTTTTAAGAGAATCGGGGGCAGTCGGTTTCCCAAAATCGACGGATTCCATACTCCATCGATATTCCTGCAATGGGGAAAAGTAGCGTCGGACTTTGTTAGAATTCCGTGAACAGAAGAAGACGGCGTTGCTGCAGGGCGGACGAAATTTTCCGAGCGGTGGAGTGGAAAGAAGCATCTTCGACGTTTCGAAGTGGTAAATAATGGAGGGTGACGAACGGGTGGCGGTGCACGCTGTGCAAAGAGAGGCCGGCGGAAGAGGAAAGGAAAAGAGAGAGAGAGAGAGAGAGAGAGCGTGAGATGGGGAAGGGGGAAAAAAGAGGGGATTGAAAATTGCACGGTAAACTCGTGCCACGATTTCCACCTCGGCGGGGTAAATTGAGAATAAACAGGCGCAGACGAGGCCGAGGAAATATCTCGTAGCGACGAAACTCCGCGAAGAATTCGTCGAAGCTGCGGGTTTCGACGACGGTCTCTGTCTCGAAATTGAGACGAGGAGCCGCGACCGATGATAAACCCGCCTTGCCGTCGACGCACAGCGAGCAGTTAAATCGGCTTTCGCCAACTGTTTCGTCCGCAACGACGAGAAATTAATTCTTACAGCGACTTATAGGCTGTAAGACGTAGACATTCTCATCCTCTCGCTTCCTTCGCCAATTTTCCCTTTTGAACATAAATAACCTCGTGTCCCGCATTTATATTCATTTGCACGAGTCTCACGCGTAACTTAATTCGCCGTGGCTAATCGAATAACCACTGTTTCATCGCGCATTAACATTCTGGATATTTATTAAACATTTATTCCAAACAATCCATATTCACATTTTCCAAACGAATAATACATTTGTCGCTATAACGACAGCCCGAGGAGGCATCGAACGATGCTTTTATCGCCGATAGTAATTCGTGGAAAAGCCTGAAGTCAAACAAAAACAATTGATACGTGTATCGTAGCTCGCGTGGTTCGAAATCCACCTTAAACGGTAAATAATTCGTAAAATGACTTTATCGGTCGATGTCAAAGATGAATAAGGAAAAAAAACAATTGTTGGTTCGATTAGGAGGCGAAGAAAGAATCGTCTGTGGTTAACCCATAGCCGATTTTACATTCCGCGCATCAGCATGACTTTTTCTCCGTCCTGCCGGTGTCGCCCTACCTCTTTGTTTTCAGTGGGGCAATATCGCGAGCTGGAAACGTATACTTTTCGGATTGCACGTGTTGCGTCCACGTCTTCCTCACTTCGGTCCGGTATTGCGCTGTCGGCAAAGTCTGCGTCCCCTCATCCATCACCGCAGGAAGGACGGCGGCTCCTGGAGGACGACGAAAAGCTCGAAAGGCAGCCGCCAGGAGCTTCTTCCGATATCTCGGCCTCGACGTTGCGATTTGTCCGTAAATCGCGGCCCGTCATCGGAGGCAAAAGTATCCACCGACAGAGGCGCAAAGTCAACCGCAGTTTATGCGCGAATTAACACTAGAACTACCGCACGAGGGAAAATGACTGGTGACTACATTCGTTTAAAAACTCGTATCACTTTATGACGATGCATTTCGAAGATTCTTTTATGATTCTCGAGCAGTATTTAGATTGTTTTATTCATTACTTTCTATTTACCATTACCCCTTCTTTTTCTAAAAAATGTAGGCGTTCTAGATATGCCCCAAAATTGGTAGCAGTCATATTGGTATAACACTTGGTTAATAAGCCAACGCTGCTAGCCTAGTGTTTCTTTCTTACAACGATCTTGTAGGAATTTGTGAACGTAAGATGATTTATATGAATAATACATTTGAGGTGAGCTCGTATCTGAGCTAATCGCATTTCTCCTCTGTCTCGCGCCTCGTGGGACGTCTTTGAAGAAAGCGGCGTAGCTTAGAGGAAACGCGTAGATTCGCGATGGCGAATGAATTAAAGAAAGTCCCGATCGTCTGGCGGACGTCTTGAGGTTCTTTACGCCCGATTCGCAGGAGCAGTCGAAGAGGCAACGAAGCTCGTTTTATCGTCGGAAAAGCTGCGAAGGGCGGTTATTATTAATTGCTTCCAGAGAGTTTTACAACCGACCGGTTAAAGCCTCGGTCTTTTTACGAGCATCGAACGACTCGCTCCTTCCTCCTCTCCCTCGCTCCCTCTCTTTTTTCCTCGCCTCGCCACTCGTTCGCTGGCCGTACACTCTGCCGGAAGCTTCATTTACATCGGCAGCATCTATAAAACGGATTAATTGCTGGTAGCCGTGCAACGAGCGACCGACGGACGTCCGACAGGTTGAATTTATCCGCCAAAGGATTCTCCGGCATTGGCTACCCTCGATTTTCGCCGCTACGTTCGAAAGGCTCCATCTTCGCACTGCGCGCGACTCGAAGATCGGAAAACTATAATCGAGAGTCGAATTGGGCGCGGATATTCGACATCGATCGACCTGTACCCGAAAATTGCGTTATTCTCGTGGTTATTCAAACCATTCCTCATCTTTAATTTATTTGATAAATTGCATAGCTCTCGATTATCATCGGAGACTTGTTGGAAAATAAGTGCGAGGATGGATTTCCAGCGCTCGCATTCCCTAAGCGAGCGATGGGAATTTGGAATAGGTCAGGGCAGGTAATAAGGAGGAAAGTTGCGGGGCCCTGATGGAAGTCGAAGAAGAAGACCGAACTCGTCAAACGCAAAGAGAATGCGGGAAGCGCGAAGGGCGGAATTTCGTAATGGATGAGAGCGAGAAGAGTTCGGGTCATTTAACGAATTAACAATTATAATCCGTGATTAGAATTCTCGTCATTAACGTAAGCGGCCGCGAGTATATCCTGGGAAGTTTGAAGTGGCCGCCGGTGCCAAAATATCCGAGAAGGGTGGAATAATTTTATGCAATTCCGCGGGAGATTACGGGTAGGAAAGAACTGCCGGGGATGGAATGCAAAGATCGGGGAAACTAAGGTAACCAATTTGTATGACCGTAGCGCTTAAGGCGAGGAAAACGAATGGCGGCTCTAAAGCGCAATGTCTCCGGCTCGACGTGAGAAAATCTAATATTCTTCTGCACGTGGAGCGTAGTTTGGTAGCAAAAAGCTGATTATCGCGGAATTACGATTCGAAATCTGCAAACAGGGGAAGAAGGATTCGAAGGGAAGGGGAAATGTATATCATCCTCGTAAACGGGGTTGGATAGAAAAAATAAGCGAATGTAAAGGCTCGTAACGTTTGTGCAAGACCTTGGAAATTAATAACATTTTCATTATATTGTAGCCTAAAGTATATTTTTAATCTTCATTTCCGCTCTTCGTTCTTCGTTCTTCGTTGGAAAACGAGTACGAGTGGTGAGACAATTGAAATAAATATGGTAGAAAATTAAAGTAAAGCAATAATTAAAATTGGTTAGTGTACGTGAGATATTAATTGAGAAATAAAGAATTGTAAATAGTAGGAGAAATGAATGAGTCTGCGACCAAAGAAAAAGGGGAAAAAATAATTAAAAACAGTGAATGTATAGAAAGAAATGGTTTTGAAATGAACGAGGAAGGTGGAAGGTGAAAGCGCAAAAAATAGGGAACAAAAAATGATAATTAAAGAAGGCAGGGGAGGCGTTGACCATTTGTTGACCGAGTAAGCAATGGTCTGATTTCCTTTAGCCGCTTCTTAAACGTATAGTCTTCAAAGAACAACCGATATTTCGATCCAGAGACGAGTAAAACAAAATAAAAAGTCTGTTTTATAAGCCGACAAATTCTATCGACAATACGGTTGTGCATCCTTTAAAAATCAATGCGTAAGGCATTTTAAATACGAATTGCTTGTAATTTACTATGTTTTATCACTCGAAGGTATGTTCAATGTATACCATAGTAGAACGTTTGATTTTTTACACAATCGGTATTTCAGAACAAGAGACGCTAAGTTCCTTAAAATATTACGTTTACTCAGTACATTATCCGCAAAAATATATTGACATTCAGTATAAGAGATTCCTGTTATTTATTGTAGATAACATATCAGAGGTTGGAAATGCAGAAGCTAGTCCCTCGTTGGAAGGAGAAAACTGACCGATAGTAAACGACCGACAGAAGCGGATCGATAGTGGCTAAGCTGGGATGTACCGAAGGAGCATTGCGTTTGGCTTTGAGCTTACAGTGAACTGCAGCGCTTGCAAAATACGTATAATAGATAATAAAAATAATGCCATGGCTTACGAACAAATTAGTATAAAATAATAACGTAGGTTTACTGAGTTTTATATTTTTATGTACCAATTTTATATCGATTACCTAGAATTTCTTGTTGCATATAACAATATTTACGCATCAATATCATATACGCGAGTTTTTTTAAAACATAAAGGAAATTATATTCTGTTATTAGTTTTGTTAATTGGTAAACGAATAGGACAATGAGAAGTATGAGGAAAACTAGAACGAGGGACGACGCAACAAGTATTGATTATTTCTGATAACACAGTTCCGTAAGTTTTATTATTGATCTTCTTCGGACTTCTTTTATCGTAACTGCGTGATAACAATCTACAAGCGTTGTTTTATACTAACTTTAAATATTCCTATGTCTGTAAAATTCACAGTCCGCTTGATCTTTATTATTTGCGATGCAATTATAAGTCACTGTTAAGAATAATAACGATAGCCAGGTAAAAATTTCTGTACGTATTCCTTTCTCTTTGGAAAACGAAATACTTTATGAATCCTTGTAGGACATTTTGGTATTTGGCATTTGGAAACACACGGTATAGGTGTGCGTACCATTGCAACTACACTTTAATTTATTCCTTTAAAAGGAATATTTTATATTTAAAAGTACATTTTAAAAGGAAGGGAATCGTTTTACCGAAGTAAAACATTGGCTGAATAATAAAGATATCTTTATTTGCGATACAACTTTGTGTAATGTATGATGAATCTTTTATTTTATATCCCTTTAAATACAAGAATGTAGAGATTGTACTTTAATACTACGGGAGGTAGGGAGTATTTAAATAAGGGATAGAAATAAACGCGTGCATTATATTTCATTAATATATTTGATATATCTCTGGAGTTATCTTTTTTTATTGTGTGTTAATATATATTTTTAATAATTATCATTCGATAGATTGTGAAGGAACAAAATAATGTTCTTCCAAGAAGCAAAATAGCAAATTTTCCGTTTGTTTGGTTTGTCATTTACAAAAAGGTGTATGTCTTCGTTTACGAACTGACTTTCTAAACCAATTCCATGCATCATATTTCCATAAAATATTTGTCCTCAAGATCAATTTGGACTCTGCAGAGATTTCTTCTTTATTCCATACATTCATATCGTATAATTAATTTCATGTATTCGTTTAAAAATATTTTGCATAACTCTAATTAAACAATTTAGACAACTCCAGTCAATTCGGTCCCTCTATTACGATCGTCCGCAGCACGCAATCGTTTCTTCTACTGCATTTATAAAACGTCCGTTTATGCACGATATGCTACCTGAAAAATAAAAATAATCACCGTGTGAGTAAAATTCTTAACTGTAATAATCTGATCGTTTCTTAATTTTTAGTTCAAACTTACCCTTTTCTCCAATAATCCTCTTTTGTAATTTCTCCTCTTTCTGCTTCTTCATAATATTATTAGACCAGGACAGTAACAGGTACCAGTATCATCCAATGGTCGGCCAGTAAGAACATCCTTGAAAAATTTCTCCATCACGCAGGAATGAATAAATGCCTCCAAGATGGTAACAGCGTAGAAAAATATTTGATCGCTTTGCGTTCTTGTTCTTTGTTTTTTAACTTTCTCCTTCCGGTTGTCCGTTCCTCGCGGGCGTACCTGCAAACTCACACACTTTGGGAGTAGTATCTGACGAGAATGACTGTTGCCTCAAATCTTTCATATCTTATTCTATGTATTTATAACGTCTATCAAAATCAGATGAGGTAAGGAAAAATTAAACATGGAAGACAGTTGACAAATTGAATCAACGGAGGCTCCTAATTTCACAATTAATATTAGTCGTTTAGATAGAATTCTAATTGGTATTAACTTGCAAGAAGATAAAATTAGTGACGGAGAAAAATAATCAATTAGGGAAGGTAAATTATCTCAAGTAGAAGTATAGTTTTACATATTACTGATACCTGGACTTGCTTAACTTTAAGAAGATGCACCAAGTATCTGATATGAAGCTTGTTATGGTACTTTCAATAAACAGACATTATTCTTTATACGAAAGTTATTCTAAAATTTGTCAAGAATATCTGGTTATCCGCTTTTATTTATTACTTGGATATTCACTCTCAAAACCTCTATATACTTTTACTTCACGTCAGTATCTCTGTATTTGGTAATTAATTTCCTGCGGAATTAGAATATAGCAGCTTATACGTATATAATCAGGTGCAAATTATTGGCGAGAAAATGTAGATATTCATAGAAATATTAGTATATTCTGTTAATCTCTGTTTTGTTAACTTACTGCGCGAAGTTACGCGATTGTTGTTGATCACGTTCTTCGATTGCCTTCTGATTTTAAATCGGTTACGTCCGACAAAATAGCTACGCTTCCTTATGAGATCCAGATGGAGTTTCGCCAACAGAAATAGTTTACGAACAACTTCCTACATTATTCGATCCTATATCCCCAAATATATTTGAGATCACCTTCGAAAGTTCTGGCGTGGGAATCGAAAAGCAATGGTACTTTCCTAAATTGGTTCGATACATTTGATCTTTGCATTCTCGGGAAATAAGGTAAGAATATGGAATTACCAATAACATTAAGATAAACGGTACTTTTATTAAATTTTTATTATTGATCTCTGACTTTACAAAATTTATTTCTCAAAATCTTTATATCGAATAGCTCTTTATTTAATCAGTCCTGAAATTTAATGGAGCAATTGTTTTATAATATTTATATTCATATTTTTATTTTTTTAAACTTTGTCTCTTTTTTTGTTTACATAATGAATAATCTTTCGGTTAATTTCGGGTATACATTAGTCGCATTTCCTTTTATCGCATACAGTTCAGGTTTTAATAAAGGACAGGTAAAGATTGAAACATCGGTTTATAATCTCGTACATTAATCGTCATCTTAAACATAACGAATATACAGAATTAGTGCGATGAACGAAAGAAACCTTAAATTTGAATTTCTAAATAAAGAATCTCTAATCCTGAGCAAGATCAGGAACGATTAAAGAGTTCCTTAAGCTCTGCTTTCCGCACAAAAGTCTGGAATCTTCGTCAAAGCTTTTGCAAGCAACATATCTTTCTCCACGATCCTTTTATGGACTAATTTTATCAAATCGTTTATCCGTTCAGCCAAAGTGCAATGCACCTAATAAAGTCTTCCAAAGGAGTAATGTCGGCTGGATTTCATTATCGGGATGCAGATTTACTAAACGATATTTCTCATCAACGGTCTGTGGTTCATCATCCTCGTCGAGGCAAATGGATTTGATACACAATAGCAAAACTTTTCTTATCACTCGAGTGAAATAATAATTTCAGGGGAATCCGAGTTGGACATCGTGGTCGTTATACCGTATTCACGTTTGGGAGGCTCTTAAGACGTTGGAAAGGAAGTTCGAAAAATTGTTTTGGCGAGTGCATCGGTGCAGGTTTGGGCACACGCTCGAACTGAAGGCGCACGCAAGATACGAGCCGAGTGTGCGGCGTGGCGGATAAGGAATGAGACAGATACAAACACGAGATAAGCTCTTAAGCAAAGATAACTTGCGTCACGGAAACTCTAAAATGTCGCTAGACAAATAGTCGCTTTATATCATGGCGGTCTACGTTAGGCGTGCAAATTTACAATACCGATTGTCTCCCTCTCGTATTTGCCACGCGCAAATTCTACGTTGCACGCATCGTTTTTGATTATCATCAGGTGTGTGATTTCTGTTTACCATTTTTTATTACACAGAGGAGCCCCACTGATAACCCTCGATGCACCGCATCGTCTGCGTTCGCGAAACTTCGTTTTCTACGCAAAAACCACTTGGCTCTCGTTCAACACCTTCGAGCAGGATAGAAAAAGCCCATAACAGCCACCAATAATACGATCTAGATTTTTCATCGCGATCCATATTCAGACGCCACCCAAGCAACGATTTCCAAGTCACAGCCGTACCCCTTATTTCCACCGAAAGTATGCAAACCTCCTCGATTTGCGATTCAAGAAGTGTACACCGCGATTAGCCTTTCAAATAGCGTGATATTCTCAAGGAGATTCTACTGAATTTTTCATAACGTGCAGTGTGCCACGCACCAACAATCGCCTCACGTTCCATCTATAATTATAATTACGACACACACACATATGCCTTACAACGTGCGATACCAAAAACGCTTTCAGTGTATCTACCGTAACATTAAACCCATCTAAGAACAGTCCAAAGAGCGCGGATGCGGCGAACAAGGAGATCACAGAGGGATTGAAGCCACGCAACGTCCAGGATCGTCGAAACGTAGCGAATCGTACGGAAAGCACATCGATCTTCCAAATTTACCATCGTTGTTTTCTTTTTAATTCATTTTCAGCACCGACCCGTTATTTAGCCTAGGACCCACCGTTTAAGGTGGCTTCCAAACCAGCAGAATGTACCATCGTTATTTGCGTCTTGGCATCGATTTCGACAAGGATCGGCCGCCAGGGCCCAAGAGCAAGAAGATCGGCGCTAAGATCATTATCGGACAATTAGGTAACCGAATCTCAGTCGCGGCTCTCATAATCGGCAGTGCACGCCAGCGTGTGGCATTCCGTATCGAATAAGACGTTTGGCTCGGTCCCCCTCGAAGAGGGGGGCAGTCATCTTAGATTCGTAGAGCCACCTCTCGCTATATCGTCCTCGGGAAATCGCAAAGTTTATTCAGTGGGTTCGAGGCCATCGCGCCGTCTACAACTGGGTCTGCCATTATTAAAACCTCATGCACATATCGGCACGCCGTGACGCCTAACAATGGATCGTCGATCGCGGAACGAACGAATCGCGGTTGAATTCGCGTCCACCGTTAATGCCGGATCGTCGCGGGCGTATTCGGCTTGGGAATCGAGTTTCGGTGCAGTGATTTAGTGATTCGGATAGAGGACACCTCGCACTGCCACGCCGCTCCTCGCAACGGCCGAAGTCATACGTCTATTCAAGTGTTCCTTATCTATCGGCTCTGCGCTGGCTTTGTGCGCGAAATTATGATACAACAATAAACGTGGCGCGACGAAAATGCTCGTCGAGGATCCACGATTCGAGGTACTTTGAAGTTCCCTCGGCGGCTCTTCGTTCGGGACGTTGTGATGGAGGACGAGTTGAGGAAAGGTCGGAGCTGTACTCGACTGTTGCGCGTAAGCTACGGGATACGCAGGGTTACTTATCGATGCTGAGGTCCTTTCAGAGGGATATTCGCGAAGAGTACTTTGAGGACTAGTGATCGATGTTTTTCTAAATTCGATGCTCGTGTAGAATTATCCGAAGACTTAGGATGATACGTGAATGTATCGTATGCTTTATGAGGATACGAGGATCGAAGGTATTTGGGAAATCGTCACTCGTACTTGTTCGAACTTTATTTTGGGACTGAGTCAGTTATTAAATCCCTGTGTAACAGCGTGTAATCTAGCAAGGCGTATTTACACAAAGGACCTGCAGGCGCGAAAGGTGGACATCGAGTCTAAAAGTAGTCCGCGTGGGGGGCAAAGAATTCGCTTGGCCTCACGATACAGAACTATTTATATTATTTGTCAGGAACGTGCAGGGCAATTGGGGAAACCGTGCGAAAATGCTTCATGCTCAACATCTAATCTGCTGTCCCGGGTGCGTGTCTGCCAGGAATGCTGTTCGAGATGCGCCTCAAGACTTTTGAATTACATACTTGTAGACACTTTCGGCGTAAGATAAGATAAAGCATATATGGAAAAGCCGCACTAGCGCATGACCCCGCAATAAGGAGTCTTAGTTTCGAGCTCGGTGCTTTCAATGTCAAATCTGTGCAAATTGGCTCGTACGTTTTGCACGTTAAATTCTTCCGAGCGGTCACGTTTCGTTCAATAAAACTCGAGGATAGAACTCGGCAGTTTCGTTGGATCGTCGAGAAGAGTCGTATTCGTGGCTCGCGAGCTTTACTCGATCGGCGCCTGTTCATGGAGCCGCGTGGAATATCTTCGAAACGGCCACGGCATAGATATGAACGACTACGAGCGGTGCTTCATCCTCGATGTACAGTTTCGGTGATGGTTCGTTAAGAGTAAGGCGAGTTTGGGTAGGGACACGAACAAACCTCGTGGGTACAAAGTGGTGCTAAACAGTCCAATGACCAGGCCATGCAAGATCTGTACGCCACGAATAACGCTCATTGGCCGATTAACTTCGCGGGGGACACAGAGATTAAAGCCATTCTACAGCCATGAATTCAAATCGTTTTACGGTGCGTATACGTACAGTGATTAACCTAGCGAATGGTCCTTGAACGAGACGCTTTTCGGTTCTAAACGACGAACCGACAGATATCCGAGCGACGAGGACTTGGTAGCGAAATATGCACCGAACGTAAGGGCGTACGGGAAGTATATTAAATATACAATATGTAAAACGACGTTCCTCGCTCGCGTCGGGATCGTTGATCCCCTCGTGCTCCTCCTACGTCACGCGTGCTTCCAACATCGAGGCACTTCCAACTCGTTCGACAAGATTCGGAAAGGACATTCAACTCCGTCTCGTATCCGACCCACCGATTCTTCTTTCCTCCCGATTAAAGCTGGAGAATCGTGTAACCTACTTTTTTCTTTCTATACGATATTACGTAAGAAGTACGACTGGCTGGGTTCTGACGGAAATTATATCACGCAATGGCGATTATCGAGTTATGATACTTCTTAGCGTGTCGCACGCGCAGGCTCTGCATTATCAATTGCCCGTTTTTCGTGGACCGATCGCCCGTTTCGAGTGTCCCTGGCGATAGCACCTTCCAAGCGAATTGATTCTGAGGGATGACCAGAGGTTTCTAAGGATCTTGGCGTCCCTGATTTTCAGAACACGCTGAGGGACTTTCCGGCGATGAGAAAGACGGCAGGACGGGACACAAAGAAGTGAAGTGCGGCCCTAAGGATGGGATGCAAAACCAGCGTGTTGGAGTGCATGGGCGATAAAGAGGATTTCGAGAAGAGCAAGACTCTGGAAACGCAGGACAGAGATTCTATAGTGACTACTGGTAAGTCTCTCGAGTTTTTACCTACCCAAATTCGTCATTAGCACGCGCGGATATGCTCGAAAGATTTTTACGCGGAACGTCCACAAAACTGTCATTGACAATTGATAGTCTACGCCCGAAGTTGGCTGTGATCATTTGAAATTGACGTGGGATCTGTAAATGTATTTTACTTGGGCAAAGTTCATCGCTTTCTCTTTCTCATATAACATTTGAATAAAGAATAATCCAGTGAGCAAATGATTTAAAAAAGAAATACTTTTCCTTCGAGCATATTTTATTCACGGTCATATTCACGGTCGATATGGATAATTATGATACTCGTCTGATTTTTAAAAATCAACGCGTCACCGCTTCTTTCGCGAGGTAGGCATTAAAGTTCTCAAGCGCCATCGATTAATCGGTGCTGTAAAAGGACCTTGCGGAATTCGCGAACAGTCTCTTTTTCTTTACGAGCGTAAACAAGTCGATACGCGATGTTGATCGCACGAAATTCTTGTTACGCACTTCTTACGATAGCAGACACGTTTTAGGGCACTCTCGCTTTCTCCCGCTCTTTGCTTTTCTCTTTGCGGTTTGTTCTCGCCAGAAAGGAAGGACGCGCATTCTCTGCCGCAATTTCAGCATTTTATGCTCGCTCTTCGCGCTAAGAGGAGGAAAGAAAAAAAAAAATAAATCGCGATCGGCCCGGGACAGAGCCGCGTGACGGATGCGTACCTTTCGTAAAAGTAGGGGGGAAACTTGAGGTAACAGTGATTCTCCTTGACCTAGTCTACCACTGACCAAGCCGTAAGCTGGTTAGAATCATCGTTCGAGACGTGAATTAATCAGCCATATGGACCCAAAAATATAACTCGCGCTACGCTTCTGCCTTTTCGATTTGAGTAGTCGATGCGCAAAGTCACGTATCGGCCAGGCGATTTTTCAATCTCAAGGATCGGCTTCCAAGAAATCGGCCGCTTCTAAGATGAAGAAATTCGAGTATACACTTCCGTATCCAGGCTTATCGTTGGTTCTGGCCAACGCCATCGATCATTTTTGTAATACGACGGTGGCCGACGTGCGCTCGCGGATTCCGCACACGAGACGGAACAAACTCGATCCCCAAAACGATATTTGCCTTTCCACGCACACGTCATATTTTATTTTTCGTTGGAAATCGCCCAAGAAAAAAACCTGTTGACATTGCCCCTTTGTTAGAAGTTATCTCACGAGTCTGTGGAATTTATCAGATAATATGTTAATCCGTTGTTACTCTATCATTTGATTTGTCGCGGCACGGAGGAATTTAAGCCGAACCAGCCAATTTGGCCGTTATAAAAGATGTTTCATATTGCCTCTTGGGCTCTATCCTACGCCTATCGGCGATTCTATTGATTCTCAGATAAGGCCGTACACGCTGCTCGATGAATATAAATGAAAATAAGATATGGATATTACCACGTCACTACTACAAGGTTACTTATATGGGTGTAAATGCAAATTGGGTATATGGATCGTCGCTTTGCGCCGATCAATGTCACGGATGTGGGTTCTAGATCGCTTGAAAGTGATCATTAGATTTGGAGGATTGGGAACGTCGTTGTATTCACGTAGGACCGTTACTTGCAGATATATCGGAGAGCATAAGAGAGCAGGACAGTGGACACTTTACGCTGGATTTAGACGACGAAAGGGAGGATTGCGGAAAAGCGAGAAGTTAGTTATTATTGCCTGTACTTTACCGATACGATACGATTTCATCTATCGTTGTTTAACCAGGATAAAGCAAAGGATGCATGGTATTACTTTTAATCCCAATCCAAACGTATTATGAAAAGTGTGCGATTTGTTTTTCCATAACCTAGGCGGGGGTTACGCGAAAGAAGTAAATACGCCATTTACGTGATCGTTAAGTTTCAAAAGCATTCTCGGTTGGATAATGTTCAAGGACCATAATATTTGCCATGCAATTCAACTAACCTAATCCGGTGCATATCTTATCAAATTTTGCCTTATAAAAACATTTATAGCATTCAATCCGACTTCGGTTTTTATAATGCACGTTCCTCTCTCGAATAAACGAATTTCTCTTTTGAGCAAACGAAGTGTCAGAGTACCAAGTTCAGGATCGATGCTTAATCGAAGATTACGTTAAGCGAGGCTGTCGATCTTATAGCATAGAGTGTCAAGATCAACGGTAATAAGTAATCGGAATAGGAGATAGATCGATACGTTTTTACCGTAGATCAGAGGTCAGACGATAAACTATCGCCTATTTCTCGACTTGCTTTAGTCAATGTATGTTAGTTAATATATTTAAATAATCTACGCGACTTCTGGATAAATCGCTATTAATGATCAAAATCGGAGATAAATTGCTATATCTATTTAATCTTGGAATTCGTGAAGCTTTGATTAAATTTTATTATTATATTATTAAATTTTATTATCAAATTTTAATATTCTGCTATTCGAGGAATTAATCTTTACTCGTATACTTGTATTAAATTTTGCGTTTCGATGAAAAGATTATTATTTACCGATTGTATCGCGAAGACCGAAGCAACCTTAAGTAGGGCATTTCGAGCGGCAAACAAAACTCTATTGGTCAACGTCTGTCAGGGAAAACGAAGCTATGGTGTTACGAGCGCCGAGTTTCTCCTACGACACTATCGCTTCTGGGGCCAGTCACTCTCGAGTAGAATTTTAACTTGCTCGAATCGGTCCTCTCGGTCAGTCGTTGTCTTTGTGCCGCTTACAACGCATCGTTCGGTTCGTGCGTCGATTTTTTATCGGTGCGTCGTTAAGCTACTCGCGATTTCAACGTCTGGGAAGAACGTACCAGTGACGTTACCTACTGTATGTTGCCTTCACATCGGCGTGAAATATTTCTGCTTATTTAAGAGTAAAGATATTTGACGAAAAATGTAATTTTTTCACACATATACTATGTAAATACACCTAAGGAAAAATTGACGGGTGGTATGTAACTTCTTTGTGATATATTAAAAATTTGACTCTCGCCTCGATATTGATAATTGGGGGTGTAAAGGGATGTTTCGTCGTTCGAGGCAAGGGAGAGAAGAATGTTGTTCGTCAAAAATGTCCTCCTTTCTTTATGTTCGCGGTTAGACCTTGCACGTATCTTGGCACGACGTCGGGTATCTAAATTTACACAGTATCATTCGCTGATTCAGAAATGATCAAATACCCGATATCGATGTCTTTTGAAATGTTGTCGGTACAATAATTAAATTGTCATTAACACCCGCTCAAAGATTTGGCACTTATCTGTATGTTATGTATTTGCCTCCTTGATAAATCTGTCGTACGGTAAATTGTGACATAACTCTAGAGTTGTGGTCCGAAATATTCAATATTTTGTATTATGTAAACTCCATGTTTACGTTCAATCTTACGTATTTCTAATGTAAAACTAATAAATATTGAATACATTTATAATCCCGTATTTTAACGATACTTTAATATCTTTATAGTATTTATACCGATGTCTTATGAAGTACAGATTGTTTTTATTTAATAACCGGCCTTATGCATCCGGAAGATATAATTCCAATATTTTTTTAATCATGGACAATTTGTCAACAGACAAAAGAAGAGCGAATATATCGGGCTGATAATCAACGTTGCGAAATATTTCTTCATCGGCGTTTTACCGAGCGGAAATTGCACGCACTTTTTGCAAAATACTCATCGACCAAAGTGCCGTTTTCTCGCGCCGCTTTGTTTGTAAATACATTTTTGGCGTACACGCATTTCCAGTGAAATGTGAACAAATTTTGAAATCCACGAATCGTAAACATCGATGTGCAACCGTGTGGTTTTTAAATCCCTAACGTGATTCATATGGCATCGCCACCAGACAAATTCTTTTTTCCACACGAAGACGGAGAGGATTTTAACGATAGATTATTCAGCAATGGTAGGTAAAGTATTTATTAAACGAATCTACTTAAAAATTCTTAAAAATGGCAGCTATATTATAAGTATTGCAGCGTAACTTCTGCATTAATTTTACCAACATCCTATATACGACGAATTAAAGTCTTTTCTCGACGTTTTTCAATGGATGCATTTATTGGTGCAATTCTCAGTATCGTGACGTATCATAATTCTTCGAGGATTTTCTTTTATCGACAAGCTAAGATAATTTAAAGTATAATCATAGCCGTTAAGGATTACTATCCTATAGAATAATATTTTTTAAGATAAGGACTGGCACCTCCTACGTATATGTTACAAAATAACTTGCAATGGTTATTAAATATTTTTATTCTCGAACAATTACGACTTCTCAGTCGTTTAAGCGATTCTTTAATCGTTAAAATTATGCACTAGAATTATTTTACTTCAATGAAATTCATTGACATTGTTCGAACGCTTATTATAGTTTCATATATCGACACATTGAAAATCTTTTATCGAAGCAATTCTAAATATTGTTTGATGGATTGATCGTTATAGGATTTTACTTTATCGATCGAGGGAAGTAGTCTAATGCCATAGTGTACCGATCAAAAGTATTCTTACATGGCAGGGTGTTGTACCTCGTAGTTCAATTAAAACCGCTCGTATCAACTGTTCTGCCTACGCTGTATTACTTGCGGCCAATTAAACTGCCCTACTTTCGTTCAATTATCCATAAATACCGATCCATTTGAACCGAGCGATAAATTCATAAGGGACACGAAAGAAGCACGACAATAAAATTTCTGCCTGATCTGGTTCTGTATTTTGGCTCTAGCTTTTCGAAGGATGTCGTTGAATCTGAGCAAAAGGAAGGTCCGCGGGACAAAATTAATATACGTCTTTAAAGAGCCTCGAAGCTTCAGCTGCTTCATTTATGCTTCATTGGGAAATTCTCTTCCAGTGCAAGCGAGTTAGGAACAATAACCAATTCGTTTCGCAAATTAGGGTTAATCGGAGGCCAGTTGTGGCTAATCCACTCGCAATTCTCATGCATATTGAGCAGGTGAATGTGCCGTTCATCATGCACGATTGCTAATTGTGTATCGGTTAATTGATACATCGAGCGAAATTAAGGGCGCGGAATGAAATTGTCCATTACTCAGATACGATTTCACTTCGAACGACACAGCTTATCTACGGACGTTAGTATCGCTGTTACCACGAATACGATCGATGCAATCAGTGTCCATAGTTACTTATGCTCGGCCTTGTGATCTAGTTAAACGCTTCTCCTCCTATCCTCCTCGTCATTATACTTAAAATAAAACATCGCCAAATGGCCGTTTAACATTTTATGAACTTGTTTTTTGTTCAAGGTAAGGCTGACGTATATGGAATTGCTGGGCAAAAAACCTCGTTCGAAGAAATTTCGCCGAGCGTCGATGAAGACATAGATTATCTAACGGTTGTAAGTTGATTCTAATTGCACAACCTTATTAGCTACATTAACGCCCTTATGTTATTTATACCTTACCTCCGTTATGTTGGTACCGAGTCTATTCTAACTTATGTATATTATTTGCCGGTTAAACTTCTGGTTAAAGATCGTATTCTATATTTAGAAATACTACGTGGAGTCGTAAATCGATAAAGATGGGGACTCCATCGAGCGCATTGTTTATCAATCATCGGCTCGGTGCAACGTTTCCGCGATAAATGACGTACCATGACGTTTCAATGTTTTCTGCAGGCGCGTATCGATCGTTCGGCTATCTAAGATTTCACAGAATCGCAATTACAGATAAGGATACCAAGACATTGTTCCACTTGGAATTTTTACGAGTGTGCGAGAAAAATATTAAGTGCCAATGGCAGGGGAACGATATTTTCCTTTTAAGAATTTTTCCATGTCTCCTACGCATCACCATTTGTTTTTCAAAATTTATTTCCGCTCCTAATCGCTTCGTCTCATTGAACGAGCGCATCGAATTACGGAAACTGTAGACGAGTATTGTCCGGATTAAATTTACGTTGACTCGGTATTTTTTTCTTTAACGTATACAGATTTTAATTAATGTTCATTTGGAAAGCTGTTTCTATTTCTTCCTCAAGTCTAAATACAGTCTCAATATCAATAATGAATATAGCCTTTAAAAACATTCGGTAACCTTTCATAAAATTGTACAATTTTCTTTCAACCTTCCGCCTTTTTTAGACCGCGGGAATTTAAATTCAATCTGACTACATTATAATATTATTCGGTTTCTTACGACCGAAGCTAAGTTAAAACGATAAAAAATACTCCTCACATTTTACAGGACATTTATTAAATTAAAAGTACCTGGTTGGGAATTTACTTGGTAAAATTTCAAAGAAAATCTATTAAATCTACCGCGGATAAAATAACTTCGGGGTCGCTATCCCCTTAAAAGTCCTCCTTGAACTTCAAGGGAAACTCGTTAAAACAATTTCGAGTATCGATAGACGGAAATTCACGTCGGAGGGTTCGAAAGGGGAAAAAAAATCCTCGTGGCAAGGGGTGGGAAGACTAAATGGTCATTAGGCCGATGAAAAGAAAAAAAAAGGACTGAACCCGTAATAATTCAGTGAAAGCTCCGAGCGTCAGCCTTTCCTTTCTCACAAAGCTTTGCCAGCAAAACCCGCAATTAACCTTTTCCATCGTGCGTCGCTCGGTGAAAAAAAAAAGGAGGAAAAGAGCGAAGGTAAAATGTTGCGTTCTAAATATACAGAGCGTCGTGCCGCCGTGGCTGAAAAATTCAGGAGAGACTTCTTACGAACTTTCGAGGCGGCACAGCGTCGAAAGGGTTGAGGGCTGCGACTAACAGGAGGGGATGAAATATTAAGCGGGCCGCGGTGAGCTTCAATTTCGCGTAAATGCGACGTGCCGCTCGGAGGGAGAATTATTCATGAAGACGGGCAATCGTGGCTCGAAGAAGTTTTTCTCGTTTCTCTCGACGATCGACGAATCCTACCGCGACTCCTGCGGACTGTGTAGAGACTGTGTAAAGACCGTGTAAAGACGGTCTATAGACGGTCGAGGCGGAGCGGCCAGTAGTCGGGAGGCACGAGCCGCTCGGAAATCGACAATCCAAATCTGGATAAAATTCCTTCCGCAACGAGTATGGCGCAAAAACGACTGGCTAAAGGTATTTCCACGGAATAATTATCCTAAGTGCACGATGAGGAATTTTCCGAATTTTACACCCGTCAGATGCTCAAAGGTTTGGTTTACTCGCACGTCGGTCGAACCGTTGCAATTATCCGTCAGGCTTAGGGAGAAATTTCGTGGCTGATAGGGAGTGCAAGGCGTGTTTCATTGTTTTGCTACCGTAGAAGTAGAATTATCGATCGTGCCTGTGGGGTTTATACCATTCTACGGGAGGGTTGCATTTTAATGAACGTAGGGCGGTTCTACGGTTTTTGGAATGGGCGTTGATCGCGGGCAAGTCTAACCGATCGATGCGCGTGCACGGAGCGTGGATAAAGCTTTTTTCTTTGCCGTCTGAAAACTTTGAATAGGACCGAGGTTTTTGTCCACTTCGCGTAATCGCAACTCGCGTTGTGCTCGAGAGGTGAATTGCAACTTTTCTATCTATGCGGTGTTAGTGCGCTGCTTTTCAATCGAAAGGATTTTGTGCGGCTGAAAGCTATGGGGAGTGAAGAACGATCGTTCCTTTTCGAAATCCTAAAGTGCCATCGGCGAGGTATCCGCCGTAGTGTCAAAGATTCTCTTCTCGATCGAAGTTTCTACTCGTACCCGATTGTGAAATATGCGTTAAACTATCCTCTTACTTCGAGTGCCTGATTCTATCGCTTATATTTCAATCTCAGCGATTTAACGTTTGGTAATACGCGGCATAAGCAGCTGATAAAATCCCAAAGCCACCGCGCATAATTTCTCGCGGCGAACCACCTCGATATTTTCGGAAATAAACCGCAATAATTTCTGTTTGCAATCCAATTCACTCCTCGGCGTCTGACTTTATCGATCGCTCGTAAAATACTCCATTATCTCTCGTACTTTAGTTCATTATCGGCGATAGACGCCTTCTGCTCTCGATATATCCCAAGTTGTAATTACAGTATCTTGGGATCGATGATCAGTATCGCGATGCAAGTCTTCTTCAAACGTATTACGCGAGCAGTAATCTCCGCAAACTATCGTCGATAAATACGTAAAGCGCAATGTTGGGCGCGTCGTAAAACGTTCTCTCACGGTCTTACGTCGTTCGAACGGTCGAGCCTTCCGGCATTCTGGACGATGGATCGAAAGCACGGAAATTCGGTTCTTGCGCCCCACTGGATTGACAGTAAATCGATAACGAATCACGGTGGCTAATGATATTCGATGGGACGAGGCTTGACCTACTTCGCGAATGTGTTACAGGAGTGAATCTAATTGGTTGGGTGCTCGAATTCTTCGTGCGATTAAAAGTGGATCGCTTGCAGCTTTAATTTTCTTAACCGAACGACTCGATTTCCCTCGAGCTTGAAAGTATGTTTTATAAGTGAACATCGATATTTCTGTGGTTGGATCGGTTGCTCGGATTAAATAGTCGAATGGTCGAAAAATGAACGGCAAGAGAAACTCTACCTTACCGAATATCTTCGTCTCTGGTTCGGTCGTGGACGCTGGCGGCCAGAATGAATCCTCACCCCCGTGGTATTCTAGATTTTCTGATTTCCTGTGCGTTAGAATTGGAAAGAATTTGTGCACGACTAGAGAGAGAATGTACGTGAAGGATGTACAACCACAGCTCATGATAACGATCAAGGTATGATGCGCTCTGGTAAAGACTCTACGCAATGCGGGTAGAACAGTTTTATTTGCAATGGATTTAATCGTATTCTACAATTTTTGCGGTGCTTCGGGTCTATCGGAATCTCTAGATCGCGTCGTTTTGCCAATTTAATCTGCGATCGATCTTGCGGTGTCTTCTTGCATTCGGGAAACGGTATTCGTACGATTTTTAATCATATTAACATTTAAATCATTTGACATTTAAATTTATTTTAATCATCAACATTTAAACCGTGGATATAATGCAATCTTAATAATATGTGCTGTAATAGTAATTTACTGTTAATATCAATATTTTATAATTTCTTCCATTTTCGTAAGTGTGATATAATTCGTACATTGAATAACAGTTTTTGTACAGGATGTTCTTTTTTTTTGAGTAGAATACGAAGGTTCTTCCCCGTTAAATGGGTATCGCCCATATCATCATTGCACATTCCATGCACCACTATTACTCATAGAATGTTCGCGACAAGTGCTTGCGCCGTGTCGAAAACATTCCGTGATAACGTGTAAGCGTGTTACATGGAATATTTATTGTGCTCAGAGGACGACGAGGGAAGCCACGCGGTGTTGCGATGCATGATTTGAAATTTTGACCGAGCAATAAACTATATGTATTATATATTATTTAAAATATCTCGAATCCCCAAGATATTTTCTCGATGAATTTTACGCACTATCGTTGTTTCGTAACCAACTTCAACGTTTCTCTGTAGCATCTGACACGTGTACCTTAAATTCAACGACAAATAGCTTCTTATATATTGATTTGAACGAATGAGGATCTTAAACGGTCAACGCGAGAGTAACATCGATACAATAACGTCTCCACGAGAAAGGCGGCGGGTTAAAATTTGCCAGGAACTCGAGTCGCACTATTTTTATCAATCGGAACTAGTACATATCAGAAAAACATTTTTATCTTTATCTCCAAATCCTTGTAAATTCGTTTAAATTTAATTCTGTTCCACCTCAAAGCATCGACTCCGTATTCCATGTTTCAGAAAGGGCCGCAGGACCTCGAAGTTCATCCGTTAACAACAAGTGTTCCTAGTCTCGTAAAAGTAAGCTTTAAATTAATACTTTCATCGTTTACTTGACAATTTTCAATCTCCAACAACTACTCGATGCAAGACCAAATATACGTTCATTATTTCATTCTTCGATATCCCCAAAGTTTCACTAATTTTATAATCGTTCGATAAAAGTAACCAGCCATTATTTCATCCAAATGCATCGACGTATTTTCTTGATTTAACGTCGTATCAAGGGTGTATTGGTGCTTCGCAGATATTATTAGTGTTCGGTAAAAATGACCAGCAAATGGACATACTCGCCACCGCCTCTGGGAGGCTGGGCTGGAGCGTTTCCGTGGCGAAAGACGCGGAAGAAGCAGTGGAAAGTTTCCAAAGTCGGGGCCACGAAATAATAATTATCGATCACAGGGGCCACCGCGCGGTCGAGGGTAGTGCAATTTGTAGGTACGAAGAAGTCCGTCGAGAGGCACCTCGAATTTTTGGAAAGAAGCATTGCGTTTCTTACTCGTTCTGAAAATCTTGGAAAAATTATATACCACGCATTTTGAAAGGTACGCTGCTTTAAGTTACGATTACAAACCAATTGCAATTTTCGATTTCAGAGCAATCAGGTCTAGTCCGGTTTACCACAATTCTGTTATTATAGCACTCGTTAAGAAATCGTGAGTAATTCTTATTCTGAGCACATTATGCACAATTCTGCTTATCGTTTGAATATCTCGATGTTCGCACAGGTACTTCATGCTAGCGGATAAAGATGATATTGTGGCATTGGACTTGCTAGAGACAGGCTTCAGTAGAGTGAGTTTCGAGTTATTTCACGGTTGATGTAACATCGCCTCTGTATATAAGGCTATCAAGTTTGCTTTGGAAAGAAATTCGTTCAAACAGCTCTACGTCTGTTTTTATCGTAGGCCTTATTAGAGTGCTCACATGAGGGAATATTAATCAACGAATTAGTAGGAATTTATACTAGCGCTTTATTACCAAGGACTCATCTTGCAGCTGCTCATGCCCTATACTTGGCATTGGACAGGTGCCGCGATATGGTGCACGTGACCAACGAGAAAAATATTGTACAGGTACTGTGAGTAGTAGAAACACTTTTTAATATATTTTCGACATTTTCGCAATGCACGTTATTTTCGATGTTCAAGATTTTACAAATCAAATTTTTGTCCATGGTAATTTGGATACTCAATTCGTACGGATCTTCTTTTTAAACGTGAATCGTGTGAAATCCTTCACTATACTTATCTCTTTGCAGTTCGTGAACAAAGTCAGCGAAAAGCTATTAGGATATAAGGCAGAAGAGATTACGGGTAGGACCCTGAGCGAGATAGTTTATTACGAAAACTTCACGTTGATCGAGCAACAATTAAACAAGGGTCGAGAGTTCGAGGGAAATATGAATTGCAAGAGAAAAAACGATCAAATGATAACTATTAATTGCAGGATAATACCCTTTTGCATCACTCTGAAGTACGTATGCTAAAATGTTCTCAAAAATGAACGTGCTAAGTTGCGCGGTGTGTATAAGCATTCTCTGGTTCTCGTAGCACGCTCGATAGTGATACTTTGAAAAATTTTCAGGAAGCCAACTCATTACGTATATGTTTACGATACCACATATTTATCCGAAAATGCCGGACCACTCAGTCCTATTCCTAGTCCGTTGCAACCTCCTCAAAGGGTGAGCATACTCTCAGCAACACAGCAACGAAAATCTTCCGACGTCAGATCTGCTGCTAGCGAGGGTAAGTATTCGATTCTGCTTCAATATCTCCTAAGTATTATTATTTCCAATACGAAAGAAAGCGTGCTTAAAATGTTAAATTGGGAATATACTGATATTATCTATAGCAAACCTACATCCATCAGACCTTTCTACTTTAAAATTACAATTTCTTCCGTGCTAATTATAGGATAATTTTGTGTTACACATCGAATATTATTGTTAAATTACCAAGTAACAATATGCCACTGCTGTATATATATATCGAAAAATGCAACAGATCTCCCGCAATCGTGGATACAAGTTTTTTTTACCCCATATGATATTTTTACGGCTGATCGTTATCGCTATGTCGATATCAAGAGCGCCTATCAGAGTCGTAAACATGTCAAGAAATTGAATAACGTAGAACTAGGGCGGCTATTAGAGATATCGGCGAATATAGTTTTTTCTCTTACATCCGAGGTATACGCGGGTATAAACAGGCGGCTGAAAATTTCACAGTCGTCGATTTTGGAATTGCTCTCAATTCATTGATTTGCATGGAAGATGATAATCTGGAATTTTAATAACATCGTAGGCCGCAGGCGGTCCAGCTTGCAGAAACTACATAGTCTACAATTAGAAGCTCCTATCACAAAGGTGATCACTCTGCTTAGCAACGCCGTCACGGACACGACGAATCCTGAGACGGCCGCGCAAATTGAGAAGGTAATTCTTATTTCTTTTCCTTACTTAAACACTTATCCTCTGGAAAAAGCGTGCACGTTTAATACATTGAATATACTTCTTCGTCAACGCTACTCTTCTTACTCGAAATTTACGCGCTTTGTGGACAATACGTAGTCTTGAAACGATTACACAAGTACCATACTTAAACGCGTATTCTAATCGCTCATTTGATATATTATTGTGCGTTACTCTTAGGCGATAGACATCCTTAAAACGGCCGAGCTGTACGTGCCGCATCTCAAGGAGGACAGGGTTTACAGCGATCCGGTTGCGACCGATCTCGTTGGAGCTCTACTCGCTGTAAGCGATTTTCTTTCAACGATTTTCCTCGCTACAGCATCGACCATTCGGCCCGACTTTTAATGCTCTAGTCTCCACGCACGGCATGGGAATCGAGAAGATCATCCGCGGACTCGGCGAGGTTGTCGTCGATCAAAGCTAACGTCAACCCAAATAGCTCTCGTATGCAAGTGAAAAACTTCAGGGGACCGCAGCAAATAGCTAAGTTGTTGGAAAAATCCATGGACTGGGACTTCGATATATTCAAGCTGGAGGTCTTGACGGAACGCAGGTGAAACGAATTACGACGCGATCCAGCGTAATCTCGATATTTTCATTCAATCCTTAGTACCGATTTGACAAGGTAAATTATGAAACTCTATCAAACACGCAAAATTATGCTTTGATCTCCCGACAGCAGCTTTACCCGATCATTAGGTAACCGTCCTTCATTCTGTACAATGTAACCGGTTATTTATACCGACCTCACCTTTGGTCTTTCGATACACCCTCCTCGCGTTTACATCCCATCCTACTTTTTGGCTGAATTTTTCATCAGCGGCGGCTATCGTAATGTTGCAGGCCGCTGGTATTTTTAGGAATGACCATCATGAATCTCTACCAAGTACCCGCGAAGCTGGACTGCGACGAGAAGATCATACAAAATTGGCTGACGCTGATCGAGCTGAATTACAAGTCGGAAAATAGCTATCACAATTCGACCCACGCCGCTGACGTCTTGCAGGCGACCGCTAGGTTCATGCAGTCCGAGAGGCTCAAGCAGATTTTGGAGCCTTTGGACGAAGTCGCGGCGCTGATCGCCGCGGCGGCACACGACATCGATCACCCTGGCAGATCGAGGTGAGAAGAATACACGTTTTTACAATACAACGTCCGATCCGTACGTTCACGAGTCTATCCTGAGAGCCAACCCTCGCACGATGAATTTCCATTCTACATCGAATCCGTTGTCCCTATCTTGCAGCCAGTTTCTCTGCAACGCCAGCAACAAGCTGGCGATACTCTACAACGATTTGTCGGTGCTCGAGTCCCATCACGCGGCGTTAACTTTCAAACTTTCACTGTCCGACGACAATGTCAACATCTTCAAGGTAATCTCCACGGAAATCGCTTATTCACGCAGGTGAGCCCACGAAGGGGATGCAAATGTTATAAGTTTCTATTGGCGATCTTTTAGAATCTAGAACGAGACACGTACAAATTACTGCGGCAGACAGTGATCGATATGATTCTGGCTACGGAAATGACGAAGCACTTCGAGCATCTGGCGAAATTCATGAACGTCTGCAGCGCGAAAATCGGGGACGGTCAAGTAGAGGTACCGATCGAATGTTATCGTCGATTCTATCGAGATTTAGATCTTCTATTTTGAATGACATTCAAGGATCCGGCCATTTTTACTCACTTTCAAAAGTCGCCGATGTTCTATTCAATGCCAAACACACCTCGATCGGTGGTTGGCTCTGCGCCAAAGGACCATGATTTAATGCAATTCGCGGTGCAACACGTAACTTTCGTGGTCACAAATATAAGTCTTTTGTTTTAAACACTATCCGTGACGAAGGTTTCTCGATTCCTTTGGAAGACAAGTTGGCCGAAGTAAAGCCTAATCTTATGCTTCGAAAAGAATCAAATTCGAGTTAATCGCAACGTGTTCATTTTATTTCAGACATTTTCGGATTCACTGGACATGTCTGTAGTGCTGCAACCAGAAAACGTGACGTTAGTGAAAAGGATGATGATCAAGTGCGCCGATGTATCGAATCCAACGCGCCCGTTGAAGTCGTGCGTCGAATGGGCGAGGCGAATTGCCGAGGAGTATTTCAGTCAGGTACGATTTAAGTAGATCGTGAGAAGGAAAATTTAATTTTTTTTTTATCTTCGCGATACTTGGATTTCATACGGCCATTATATTATCCATAGACGGACGAGGAGAAGAAATTGAAACTGCCGGTAGTGATGCCGATGTTCGACCGATCGACGTGTTCCATACCAAAATCGCAAATCGGTTTCATCGACTTCATCATGAACGACATGATAGAAGCTTGGGACGGTAAGTTACGGCCGGGCAGTTAATCGGCGGAAGCTCGAGTGTCCGCTAATTGGTTTCCACTGTCCGCAGTTTTTATCGACATGCCGGAAATGGTGGGCTACATGAGGCAAAACTACGAGAAATGGAAAGAGTACAATGTAGGTATCTCCTTTAATCCTCGTATCTTGCAGACATTTTACAAACGTAGCGATACTAGGATATTTATAAGCTTCCTCCTTGTTAATGTGTCAGTATTTTAACGCGTATATTATTCGCGCGGCACGTATCTCGGGACGATTTCTTCGGGTCCAAGATCAAATATTAAGAAATAAATAAATGGAAGATAATACGCCTTTCGTCAAATATCGTTAATCAGAATTATTTGCGTAATGTATGTATCGAGGCAAATATTATGTTCGCAGGAGCAAGGCATATCAACATTGCAGGACGTCGAGAAAATACAACAGCTTCCGGAATTACACGTAACGCGACCTGCGTAACCTGGAGTGGCCGAATTATGCCATTCACCCATCCGCCCTGCTAAACTTGTGCCGTGAATGTTGCGAGAATTTGTCAAATGTTCGTGTATTTAAGAATAGATTCTACGTCTGTAAATTGTTTTTAAGAAAATACATATAATTCGCTTATGAGTCCTGCGTTCGTTTCGTACCTCCACCGACTCAACCTCGCATCCTTTCTATTTTAAACTTATGACATTCGGCAAGAAGCCATATAAGCATTTTACTTTTATCTATACTACACACGTGCACTTTCCGTGGTTAGTACGTCGTGCATGGGCGATGCAGTATCTCTGCACTATCGATTCTTTGTCGTGCGAACTGGTCGAATCAAGAAATGGCGATGCGGCGGAAAATTCACAAACTTTCCGCAGTAGCGGATAAGAATTAGTAGACATGAATGACGGATAAAAAATACCTTTTTCCGGCGCTCCTGAAGTTCCACGTAGATCGCTCGCTTGTTATCGTTCTGCTCTGGTGAAAGACTCGTAAAATTTAATCTGGCTACGTTATAAATAAACCAAAAAATTCTTTTCCTCGATCGTTACTAAATTCGCCGACGCAAAAATAAGACCGTCAGTTCGCCTGGGGAGGATTGGTTCGTTTAGAATGGAATAAACTCGATTTTATGTCGGATTTCACTTTATTGTTTCTCTCAGCCAATAAAAGACATGGACCTATTTCTAGGCGTTGGACTGTTACAGCGTCGAACAGAATTGATCGTGATACTCTTTTCCTCTATCTGCGGTTCTCTGTGTGGTTCAGTCGTTAGTGTATATTTTTCTGGTCAAGCGAACGACATTTGCATTACATACTAATGTATATGATGACCTATGAATTTGACACATCCATGTTATCGTAGACAATTTTAATATGCATTACTACGCGTTACAAACGGAGTGTTAACTGTAACGTAAGCGGCAAATGTAGCATATCGATAAGCCATCCAAGTTACATGAATCGTACAAACGAGGCTCCACTAAGTCACAAATACGATATATTCGTCATTATAAATGCTAAATATGTGTGTTTGCCACGCAGTTATCCTACGCAATTCACGAAGAATAATAGTCGTTTTATCCAGTACCAAAGAGACAAGTTTGTTTATCTCTACGAGTAGACGAAAGAGACATTTAGGGTTTAAATACGATCGTAAGTTTTATAGAAGAATGACATTCAAAGCAGTGAATCGTATGGGGGTATTCTGTTGTTCTGCATTTGTTGTTGGTCGATTATGTGTTACATACCGTTCCATTAAACCTATTTTATTATGACTATAATACCGCAAAACGTGTACTTATTTTGAATGTCTCTAGCAACAAAAAATCAATAAATTTAATTCGGCTACGGTACGAATCAACCAAAAAATCCTTTTCCCACTTCTTCACTAAGTTCGCCAATGTTAATAAAACCGACATTTTATCAGGGGAGGATTGGTTTGTTTGAAATGGGAAAAACTCGTTTTCATCTCGAATTTCACTTTTATCGTTTTATCGTTTTTTTCTTCATCACTTCTATCGTTTCTCTCAGCCAATAATCTCGAATTTAACTTTTATCGTTTTATCGTTTTTTTCTTCATCACTTTTATCGTTTCCCTCAGCCAATAAAAAACACGGGCCCGTTTATAAACGTTCGACTATTACAGCATCGAACAGAACCGATGATTCTATATTCCGATGGGGTTCCTACGGTTTAGTATTCTGCGATGGTATTTGTGGACCTTTACGAGTAGACGAAAGAGACATTTAGGGTTTAATATGACCTGGGTTTAACGCGTTTGCGACGGGGCCTGAATTCATTGGCCGCACCGTGGAGCGAGCTTGTTTTTCGTACAATTCTGCATGCATCACCGGTGGTTCATCACGTACCGTGGGACAGACGAGAATATACCGCCGGTGGTACACCCCGTCGCGAACGTTTTAAAACGATTCAATAAGTTTTAGACAAGAATGACATTCAAAGCAGTGCATCGTGTGGCGATATTCTGATATGTCGAGCTTAATGCGTTGTCCTCTTCGTCGATTATGCGTTACCTGCTGTTCCATTAAACCTATCATTATCACTATAATGCCGCAAAATATGTACTTATCTCGAATGCCACTAATAAACTTAAAAGTAATTTGTTTCACGTTTAGTATCTGCTACAAGTGCTTGAGACGTATTCATCTTCGACCTTAAGCGCCTTTGCCTCTTGGTTTTAATCGGAAAGCAAAGCCTTGTGAATTTAACGCGGGTGCGAATTTGCTTCGTTCGGAATTTCGTGGCATCGCGATTTTTTTCGTGAAAAAAAAAAGAAAAAAAAAATACGACGATTAACGACGTCGATTTAAGGAAAATCAGCCACGAGAGAGATGTTCACCAATTATGCGAAGATACGTTCGCACTTGTCGCTAGTGGGAAGAAAGTCCTATCAAGTAGCGTTATACCCTACGATATTACCACGTTAATTCGTAATGGATAAGGACACATATAGCCTAATAACGCTTCTGTTTTTTTTTGGTTTTTTGATATTTTTTTGGTGGCGACCATCGAAACCAACCGCCGCCGTTTTCGAACATTTTTCATTACCGTCTCGCTACCTTCGTTGCTTTCTTGTTACCTTTCTCCGCGGTTAGAATTATGCACCGCAATTGTTTAAACGCTATGCCCTACACCAATATGCGTTCGACTCTCATGTCAGGGCTTCCTTGCGAGTAGTGAGACACGCGTACAAAAATCCCGATAAAACACAAAGTGAAATAGAGGAGAAAGGAGGATAAGAGAGGAAAAACAAAAACGCAAGAAGCTATTCAGCAAAAGTGACGATAAGGTAATAAAGGAGAGTGCACGAAAGAGACGATAAAGCATATTATCGATATATAAGCTTCCGAGGAATTCGCCCATCGACTACGTCCTACACACACACAATATGCAAACTCGATATATCAGCAAGCGCGTAGCTCTAATACCCTCGAGAAAAGACGCGAGACTTCAAGCCGAAATAAGCACAAACGGACCCTACGAATATCGCCGTGCTTGCGCGGGTACTCTAACGACGTTACTTAAACCGTAAAGCTAAGTCTCTTCACAGCACATACCTAAAACGATACTCTTGCCCTCTTACTCTAACAGCCGCCTCGCGGTTCGCCCCGCTTCCGCGGCACTACCTTCAATGCAGAAAGGGTCGTGTTTCGCGTAGTTCGTCGACGAGCCGCTTACTGGAATACCGTATCACCCTGTCCCAATCGTGTCTCGCTCCTCGTGCGTGCAACGATCGAGCAAATGGAAATTTGGCCCGGGGAGAGAGGAGAAGTGGTGGCCGCTCTGACCGCCTCGAACGAAGCGACGCCTCCGAGTATCTATGAAAAACCGCGGACCACGAGGTGCCAAAATTGCGGGAATACTGAATCACCGATGGGTACTCGAGAATCTTTCCTCCGCCCTCTATCGCGGGCCCCTCCCTTCCCCTCGCCAGAGTTGGTTTAATTTTAGCAGGAAAGTCAGTAAACGAACGTCCAGCGCAGCCCTCCTTATGCCGCCAAGACGCTCACGAGGACGCCTATTTAAGCGTCTCTCGCGTCTCGGAATGAATCAGAAGTCAAATCGATCCCGTTCGAACCCACCGTGTGCCTCTACGCTTCCCATTTTCTCTCTCTCTCTCTCTCCCTCGCGCCCTCTGTCCCTGGAATTTTGGAATATCGTCCGTCCGGAGCCGCTGAGGTCGCAATCCCAGAAAAAAGTACGGTAATACGGAATGTTTTTTGCGTTTCCTCGCATCCGTCGAAATTGTCTTTTTCTCACCCTCTATTGCGTAGAAACGCCTATCCGGGTCTTACACGATAACGCGGTAGTTTTTCTAACATTAGTTATTTTTAGGTTGTGGTTAAGTGTAGCACTTACCAAGGTAGTATGTAATTTTTAGGGTATCCGGTTGTTTCAAGTGCCCCTGCATATAATCCGAAGTAACTTTAACATAACGGTCCTTATTCCATTCTCGGGATGTTCCTCCAATAAGCGCGTATTCCTTCTCGACAGCGGATACCTCTCTCTAACCCCCTTCACGGATGATAGCTACGCCTCGGATGAAAACTTTCCCCCTATCCTATAGTATACTCCTAATATTTGTGTCCAATAACATACTGGTTACCCTTAATACGTTCTTAAAATCGCGATTACACCTACGAACTATCTCGAATGTATTCATCGCATACCCTCCTTTCGATCTTGATAATCTTAACCCTTGAAGTAACGAAGTAAGGAAATAATACGTCTTAAAGGGTACGCGTTTTCCGATCCAAGGATCTATTCTTTATACCGCTCCTAACCCTGGCCAGAATTACTCGAGATGGTCCAAGCCTTATCTCCCTTCGAAGATCTTACGCGAATTATCACTGTTTTACTGCCGGATCTACTTCGATCGCTTTCGTCCCCCTCAACCTTCGTTCTTACATCTAACCGTCGTACGTTTGCCAGGTTTAATCGATGGAAATGCATGTCCTCTTATTACGCTTTAATTCTTGAGGTTATAATGCGGCTTAATCGGTATCTTAACCGTCGTAACGTTGACCAGGCTTAATCGATGGAAATGCATGTCCTCTTATTACGCTTTAATTCTTGAGATAATTAATACGGCTTAAACGGTATGTGTTTTTCCGCGCGAAGGAACCTATCCTTCCGTCGATGTACGCGGGAGAAGCTTCTCCCTCGTTTGTGTGCGTCCGGTCATCGTATGTGTTTAAACTATTACTTTTATACGATAGAAACTATAATACGGCGACTGAGTTATCTCGTTAGCTTGCCGAAGAACGTCTTATCGCGCGAAGGTATCGCGTATGGACGCGTCGTCACGTGGAAGAAAAAACGACGTATTTCCGCGTTTCCGTGGTGTTAAAGGACATCGTTGATAATTTCGACTTTTCCCGACTTTCGTTCTCTTTTCTTTCGCGCGTATCAACGCGGTGATTATCGCCGAACCCCGACGCGTCGAGAAGAGAAACGCGGCCCGTTAACGAGCCCGGGGACGATTTATCGTGGGTGTGACATAGGATTCGCGTGCTCCCGAAAAAGGCTGTCGCGCTTCGTGATTTCGGCGATTCTTTATCCTGTTCTTGTTTACTTCTTCTTTTTTTTTTGGGTTTTTTTGTTTTCTTTATCGTTGCCCAACGATGCGTGCGCTCGAAAGAAACGCGGAAGGAAATTCAAACGACGTTGCGTGCGTTTAATTTGGTAGATGTCTGTGGAGCAACAATGCCAGGCGAGTCACCCCCTTCTGTCCCAGTCACGTTGATGTTTTCGAAGCAACCACCCCCTCCTCCGCGTTTACAGTGCGCGCAGTTTCGAGGGGCGCGATTGCTCCCACCTTTGTCCGGATTATTACCGTTTCCGGGAAAGTGATAATGATGACGAACGATAGATAATGGACGAAAGAAAGAACAACGAAAGGTCGTTAAAGATGAGTGTATAACGATGCGCGATAATGAGGAACGGCAATCGCGGTGGGTCGATCGTATTTTTGGGAGTCGATGAGAAAGTCGAAGGGGGTGCTATTGTCGTTCTTGTTACGTCTGCCCGCATCGTCGCCCATGCACTACCCAGAATAAATCTGATCTCAAGTATCATATATCGTGAAGTGATCCGAATAACGCTTAAGTTTATTATTCGTAAGCCTAGCCTAGCTTAAGGTCTAATGGACTTATACCTAACTTTCGTTTGATGCTTGACCTGTTATATCGCCCAGTTAATCCTCCCTCTCGCTCTCCCTTACTTCCTCCTCCGCTTCGTCTTTTTTTTTGTTTTTTTTTTAATATATATTTTGTTTTTTCTTTTATCAACGTATCGCCACTTTGGCGGGAATCGGATTGCCCGGCCGGTTTCCATCTACCATTCTCTCTCTTTGTGGTCCGCAGATGTCGGTCGTGCCTTTAGTGTTTCGCAACTGGTGGGACGATTTCGAACGTCCGATATCGCGGATAATGGATCAACATTTCGGCAGCGGCCTCCATCGAGACGATCTGATATCTGGATTTTCCGGCCTCGGCTTGAACAGAGCGCCTCTGCGCTCCATCTTCGAAAACACCTACTACCGTCCGTGGAGAAACGTCGCGCGCCCGACCACGAGCGGCTCTAGCACGATTCAGGTGGAAAAGGACAATTTCCAGGTTGGTAAATCGATCGAGGATCGCGAGCGAGAACCATTGGCGATCGAGACAATGGCGCAATGCCCGACAGGAAGTTCTGGTCTCTCCCCTTCGGAGAGAGCTCCTCGGAGATTAACACGATTATCCGCGTAAGATCTCTATGGCTCGCGATTCATTATGGATTTCGACTCCTTTTTGCCTCTGCAGGTCGGTACAAGAGCGAGGTGTACGACTGACTTTCGGTTTCTGCGACTACGCTGAGATTCGGTGATCGGCATTTTGAAATTCCGTGCAACCTATTCCTTCGTTTCTGCTTCCGAGAGACGTGGGTTTGGTGGGTAGTTAAGGTTTGTGCGAGTGAGATTTTTTTTCGGGGGCACCGTGAACCGTTGCCGGAATTATCGGCTGGTCGTAAAGGAGGCGCACTGTGGGACACAGTGAGTTTCCTTCCGCGGACCGTCCAACGATAATTACGGCCACGGTTCTACGTCCCCCGGGGGTTGGAACTTTAGAGTGGTCTTAGTCGAATTTTATTCGAAAGCTCGCTTCGCGATTTGGACTTTACGCTTCGATTCGGATTTCGCGAGGCGGGTTGTGAAGACTCAAGTTGCCAGCTTGCCAGGGATTGATTCTTCGATAAATTTTAATTCGATGGAGATTGAATGATTGTGGCCCGACGACGGATATCAGCAAGATGACTTTTCGGATGAGCTGTGATGACGCGTCGAACAAGTGTTCTGAAATCTTTTCTTTACTCTTCTAAGTTCTTATGTTCTCGACTAACCGGCGTTACGACGCTGTATTTTCATCGGTCGACTTTTGTTTTATACGTCCTGCTGCTTTCAGACAAACTTTAAAGGTTGAAGAATGTTAACCCTAGGCGGATATGTTTGATAGGAAGCGTATTCCTGTTCTACTATAGATTCCTGCTTTTTGCGCGATGTTACTGCCGAGGTTTTGGTTGATTTTACAATCGTGGTGGAGCGAGAAAGGTAGCCTCGAGTGACGAGCTTTGCACTGCAGGGAGCAAAACATCTCGAACGTTTAATACGTCGCCACTCTCCTCGTACTTTTGGTCAATGATTATTCTTCTTGTCCCGACTTGCACGCTTTAGAAACTTGCCACGATACTGCTCGTATTGTCAATCTCAAAGTTCTCGGACGATAGGGCGGAAGTACTGCTGCGAAGGACAGTCTCAGTTTTCTGCGGGATTCCGTTAGGAAGAACGGAATCCCGCAGAAAAAGGAGAGCGCCCGGTGTTAATTAATAACCGATCAACACTGAATATCTCGCGTTAAAGTACTATCGATCGATAAAAATGATCAAGCTGAATAGAAGATAAGGCAATAATCGATCTCGATCCTCCTGTTTTCGAATTGACTATAGCTCAACTCACAACCCTCGCTTCGTTCTAAGGCCTCAGTTACAATCACGCGAACTCGGTTACAGATTGTGAAAGATCTCTAAGTCAATATTATTATCCGGATTTGGAAGTGGCTCTTCACGCGCTATTCGTTCCAAGGGGTGTCGCTCGCAGGTTCGTTATTTGACGCGAATGAAAATTCCACGAGAGGGATTTTGATCGTGATCGGTCAGTGTTCGAAATGTTCCGGGGAGAACGTGCAGAGAGAGAGCCCTCCACGTTTCGATTAGAATTCACTTTTGTTTGGACAACTCGAAATTCCGAATATCGTTCTATGTAGCACCAGGGAATCGACATCGGCTATCGTACGACTTTGGACGCGTCGTAAAGTCGCACAATAGTCGTACTTCCTATCAGCAGTCTCGATACGACGCCTTACGTTGCGAAGAGGACTCGGGCCGTTCTATCGATCGGAAGAATAATCCCGTAAGCCGCGTAAATGTGCACTGTTGATATATCATTCGCGTGATCGAGGATACCCTTTAAGCTGAAGAATCCACCCCCGTCGAGTCGAAGAAAAGTCAGTATGCTTAGGTAAATTGAACTGATCGCGAAAGAAGCAAGCTTCCAAAGCAATTTCTCATAGTCATTCTTCAGCGCTGTCCAAAGGATCTTCCAAAACGGTTCTTGGACATCAAAAGCTCTGTCTCTTTGAGTACATGTCGATGTTATATATGCTTAACTGGATAAAACGCCTAAAATATCCCTTTGGGGTTCGATACGCTATTAAGCGCACCCTTTGTCTCTTTCCATCTACATCGCGTATGGTTTTGATATCCCTTACCTCTATCGTAACTTAGTAACTCGGTGGTGATTCGAAGCCTTTCGATTTACATATATCTTCGCGAAACTGATCCCTACGTGTCGATAAGTTCCTATCGTTTACTGGCCCACTTAATTTTCATCTCGACTTTCCTTTGGAGTTCGAAGCACAGTGATGCGAAATGTATCCTTCCGTTTCGGTTATTTCGCAAGTAAAAGTTCTCGTAATCTAGGCTGAAATGCGGTCTAAAGTGATAACCTTCGTTTTCCATTTTCTTCTTGTCATAAAATACAAAAAGCTTTTACGAGTAAGATCTATCAAACGTCCGACATGTGACACTTATAAAAAAATTCGTATCGGTAAACGGTATCTCTTTACTTTCCAAGATTTACGAGTTGTACGTCGGTGGGTGAGAGGGTGGGATGAGGGGAGCGGGAGTTGGAAGGGGCGCATTCGTAAGGGCAGACGGGATCCGGGGTGTGGGGACGGGGGAGGGGCGGGAGGAGGGAGAGGGTCGGGGAAGTGGGGTTAAGATAAACGCAAAAAATATCACACTAAAGGAATAACCAAGGGAAGAACCTATAGAACTAAGGTGGAATCGAAGTAACGCAGCAAATAGGGATAGTGGGGTTAAAGTAGATTCGGGGCCATAAAAGATTCGTCTTCAAAGTACTACGACAAAAGGCGAGGGGAGGGGGTCAAAATAAATATCCGTGGGAGGGGAGGACTAATCGAAGGAACCGAATATTCGGAACACCAGAAGGCCCGAAAGCTGAATTCTGCTGCTGCTGCTACCACAACCTCTATTCCTAATCGGAATTTTATCTTTGCACTGCATCATGACTCGTCGTGACTCGCGGTGTCACCGCGGTATCACCCTACGTTCATCGCGATAGGAAAAAAAGTAGCAGAATTGGTTTAGCACGGACGCCCCTCTGCGGAGGGGCCCTGATGATTCGAGTTGCGAAGATGGCCTTCTCTTCTCAATCTGACTTTCTGTGTATATACCGGTGGATCTCAAAAAAAGCCTCGAGGGCGGTGCGGAAACACGGATCGACCTTGACAGCAGACGGTAAATCCAACCAGCGCCCCAATTCTACTTAATCACAGTTTAACGAACTTTCGTTGCTCCCTCGTCTTTCCGCTCGGCGTGTTTGGCGAAAGTTCTCGACTCTTTTGCAATGAAATTTGAATCAAAAAATCGATCGTGTCGCGCGAATCAGTCTTGTCGGAGCAAGAGCCGGAGTACGTGAGACGTCAAAGCGCCCCCTTCGAGGGGGCACCCCCCTTCTCACACTAAACGGGCCTCTGACCCCTCGGTCTCTCTCTCTCTTTTCTCTCTCTCTCTCTCTCTCTCTCTCTCTCTCTCTTTCTATAATCCTCTATACAAAAATAAATGCTTTTTGAGCCCTCAACGATAAATTCATACAAAAATGATTTGGAAGGGGAAACTATGTACAAAACGTAGCTTCGGTGTCTCCTCCCTCTGTGCGGCAGCACTGTCCGGTGTGATATCGGTTTCTGTCGGTGTTCTACATATACCCCCGAGATGAGAGATGCATCGAACGCTTTCAATCGTCGGTCCTCCAGGGATCGATCACCCGGAGGGACCTCGGTTTGACAGTCGGCGAAACGATCGCTTTCCTCGCCGGAATCCTTTCGATCTTAGGAATCCTACTTTACCAGCCACGAGAGACGGATCGAGGAACCGGAGACGCGAATCGCAAGTTTCCCCGGGCAAACGCCCTCGCAACGAATATCACCTACTTGTATGTATGCTCGTCTTTTTGTCGTGGAAAAAAAGGAACAGTTTCACACAAGTAGGTGCGCCTGACAACTACATCTCTCCGGTTTGCTTTTGTATTGTTACGCGATGGACCTAACGTTCGAGATTACATGAAAGACGGGATTACAACGGACCCTATTGTCGCGAGATCTGGTTTCTCCTCTACATACTTCGCCCTCGACCGTTCCTTACTCTCGCGAGCTCCGGCGGCCTCGTGTACAGGAAGAGCTCCACGGTTGGAGCCCTCGCTCGGTGGGAAGCGAAAGCCAATTGGTGGCGCTCGCTAACTGGCGCTGCCCTCCGAGTCGCTCGAAAATTCGATTGTGCGTAAGGTAGCTTGGGACTTTCCGAAGCGCTCGGCTTATCGACCGATCGAGATCCCCGGTCCCCGGTTAACTTCGGTTTCGGAAGGTATTTGGCTTGTCGTTACGGTTTATAATAACTCTCGGAAGAATCGCGTCAACTGCGTCGGCCGCTCCTTGCCTCTTATCGTTTCGAATTCAGCGAGTTTTCGGTAGAAGCGTGATACTTAACTTTGGCGTCCTGACAAAATGCGTCGGCTCGGCGTATGAATAGCGAAGGCGTGGAAGTTTCGGTTGCCCTTTAGATTTATCTCTCCGCCCTTTCTTCTTCGACCACTCTCCTGCCCTTCTCTCCCTTAAATGCTCCCTACGCCGTCGAGGGTGTAGCGTCTACCCGGAAAAAGGGATCCTGACCGACCTAACATCCGGTTGGTGTGGCCAATGCTCTTATCTTTTCGTTCTGTTTTTTTTTTTGCGCTTGTTCGATCTGCAGGTAATACTGGACGTTCAACAATTCTCACCGGAGGAGATCACGGTGAAGACGGTCGGCAACAACGTTATTGTCGAGGCGAAACACGAGGAGAAAGAAGACGAGCACGGGTTTGTCAGCAGACACTTTGTGAGGAGATACCTCTTGCCAAGCACGCACGATGCGATCAACGTCACATCGAGCCTCTCTTCGGATGGTGTTTTAACTATCACGGCACCCAGAAAGGTAAGAGAGCATCGGAACTGTCTCGCCCTCGGATCGGAACTGCTGTCGATTCGCGGGGCCCCGCGAATTGACAACGCGAACCTTTTCCCTCTTTCGCTCGCTCTCTCTTACTCTGCGCTCTCTTTCTCTTTCTGTCTCTCTGTTTATCTCTTTCTCGGATTTTTTTTTCGATTCCAATGTTCCAATGTCGTGAGCCTCAGTGTACGTGGTTATCGTTTAGAGAAGATGGTGCCGACGATTAATCTCGATCGAACTACGTGTCTGCTCTAAACTATAAAAAGAATATGGCTTATTAACGATCAGATCGCCGCTACGGAAGGATGAACGTTCGAGACGTTGTCCGTTCGGTGATTATCGATTTTAAGGAAAGGCCACGAAACTCGATAAATTGCGAGAGACACGACGACGACGCGATAGTTGCTTCTATCGTGAGAACCTCTAACCGACTGTGAACCTACGGTTACTTAGCGGAGAGACTACGGACCGGTTGGAGATACTTTTGACATTCCGCGGACACTCCACTTTCGAGGATATCTTTGCTAACGTTCGATTCATCGAGTTTTAATAGTGCTTTGTTAAAATCGATAACACTAAGCCGCCGAGTATATATTTTGATCGCGACCAAAAATTCAGCGAAGTATCGTTGAGAAACTTGTACTTTCTCTGGCACCATTGACGATCCAACCGCGTACATTTATTGCGGCTTATCGGCCAGTTGTAATTCCGCGAATATTTAGACCGTTAAGCGTAAACGACGACGGCGTTCTCAAGTGACGGGGTTAGCGACGCTACCCTATTGTTTAGAGATAGATTTTAAAAAGTTCAAAGCTCCGATAGTTCGTGCTTCTTGTTTTTTTTTATCGTTCAAATTATTAACTGTCATCGTTCGATAAGTAGCGACACCGCGCACCCTGCCTTTGATTTAAGCCCTTACGCATTTGTTCAACGCGTCCGTCAGTCTTCATCTTTTACACTTAATCGAACATTGACTTCGGCCAATCGTCGAACGTTGTTATAAGTTATAGCACGATGCAATGCTCGCTTACCTATATCCCGAAGTGTTCTTCTGAAACTTGTTCAAAACGTGAAATTTCGAACTCTAATCGGACCAGATATCGTTGCGTACGGACTGTTCAAGCACCGACCCCGTAGGGTGCACTAAAAACACAAACAAACAATCCTGGTAACGCGTCCAATGGTCTTACGTAAGAAATGGTATTGTTTTTCAGTGCGTGACACCCGCCGGCACCGAAAGAGTCGTCGACATTGTTCAAACGGGTGAACCAGCTGCTAAGCCGGTTCCGGTTGAAACTACTACCGAGAAGGTCACGGAAAAATAATGATTCTCTCGATATGCCTTTCTATCGATACACCCTTTCGAATTCGTTTTTCTACTGTCAGTAGAGGTTTTGATAAATTTTTTACAATGTTACACGCGATGTATCATGGCACTGTATACAGGTATGTATCAATGTTTATAAAGAAATAAAATCATTTTCCGCACACTGAAGGGTATAACGCGTCGTTCATAGCGCGCATGCACGCTACTACTCGTAATAAATTAATGCCCAACGTCTAGCCCCATCGACATAGGCGCAATTGAATCCCTGAACAAAGTTCATGCTTCAATCGAATCTAATAGCCGTAAACCACATTACTCGATACACTATTCAAGAGTCCGAACCCTTGGGTCAATGTTGATTCGATGATTAAATCACTCTACCCACGACGTATGAACGGTAGCGTAGGCTATCGCATTATTGCGAGAAGTTCAGTTACCGGTTATTAAAGAAAAATAGAATGAATTTCTATAGGATTTCTCGCAAATATAAGCTTATGCAAAAAACGTATTATGAAGAATATCGTCGATAATATTAAGACCCGTTATTCCCTAAGAATGCGGTTACGCCTTCACAGTACGCGACCATCGCCCAACAGGTCCAGCAACACCGTCCAAATTGAAGGAGAATATTTCTAAAACTCGCCATATGTCGCGGCATGCAAGAAAAAACTCGACGATAAAAATAAAGGCTCGAAGTACAGGAGTGGGTTTGTCGAACGACAAAATGCCTTATACACTAATAATACCTACGGTAAACTGTCGCGCTCCGCACCGGTTCCCGCTCGTCTACATTTTCACGTTGTATCGGCAGCCTTGATGACCACGAAAAAATAAGCGGAAAATGTTCACTGATTGGAGGGGTCTTCGGGTGTTCGTTGCGTCCTAACTGAACGAAGGTTTACGAATGCGCGGAGGCAGCCGGCCGGCCGCCTTATATAGCCAAGCGGCGTCGCAGCGTGGAACATTCGAGAGGTTGCACCGGTTCACGAAGCGTAATGCGCACTTCCCTTTGACCAAGAAATTCACCCTCTTTTTCGCGACCAATCCGACCGGGACGCGTACCAACGTGTTGCTCGCACCGAGACCCTTCGATCGGTACCCCCGGTTCTGCGATTTTTCCAGCAAGGGCCCGAAAATCATCGAAATGGCAAGTATTGATCGGTCGGCCGCCGACGGGTTTTCTGGCACGTTCGCTCGCCTGGGCCCCACCATAACCTAACCCACACACAGGAGGACTTCCTCCTCCTCTTGCACGAAAGCTGAAACCGTGGTACGCCGTGTGATATAACAGCGCGACTAACGTAGCGTAATCTTTTTCACGGCTGTGTGGGTTTGTTTAGAACGACGCAGCAGAGCCCCGGGGGGGAAGAACGAGGGAGCGTGGGTCCCTCACCCGAGGACGCTTCGAGGCCATTCCAAACATCGCGTATTTCAGGCCTGACCTTCATCCCGGGCTTCGATTCTCCCCCATTACCCTCTTAGGGACGCCCTTCGAGACCTTTCCAGAACCGTCGTTGGGAAATACGACGCGGTAGTCCTCGCGCCAGTCCTTCGACCTTGAAGGGGAATTAAACCGCGAGAGGGGTTGAAAACAATGCTGCTCCTTTATCCCGTTCGAAAGAGATGCGTGAGAAGATATCTCGCTTAATTTGGGAGGTATCTCGACGAGCGAGCGGATTTGAGATACGAGGGCCTGGCTACATTGCGTCGTATCGAGATTCAGGGTATAGGTATACCCGATACGACTCTCGAATTCCTGTATGTCGTAGGAACTGGCCTAGCTAATCTCTCCCATGACACGAGATACGCGCTGTCGAAATCCTCGTTGGAAAGAGGCTGGGAGATCGATCGGCCGTGAGAGCCCGTTAATTCGTCCGATAAGGGGATCTTATTGCGCAATACGCATCGATCTACGCACGACGCCAGAGTGTTTTGGACGGAAGCGTGGAAGGACGAAAGGGGGAAGCCGGCTGCGTGCTCGACATTTCTACGCAGTTCGTCTGCCCTTCGAAACTTCGTACGGTTCTTTTTTCCGCCCCTGGAAGGACGCAATAATTATTTTTAGTTCGCCTCTGCGCGCGGTCGGCTTTCCGACCGATATGCAACGCGGTCTCCGGAGAGAGATTGCTTACCCACACGAGTCGAAGCTGACTCACGCTTGTATCGTAAATTATGGTTTCCTTAACGTGGAAAAGCGGCGCATAAAGTCGCGAAGCTTATGTCGTTGATTCTCAAACAGTGACCCATTATTTACCGGACGATCGAGGAAGGCAATTTCGAAAGAGCAGAGACCGTTTTACGGAGTATTTTATCAAAGTACCTGGACACCGAAACTCATAGAAATTCGATCGATTCAATTTCAGAGACGATCCACTATTCGCTATTTCCATGAAACGGCGCAGGTTGCGAGTATTATGTCGATCGAGTTCATTAAATCGCGCTGCATTTACGCGCGACAAATTTAGAGCAACCGCAATGATGATGGCCTGACCGTCTTTCTCGTTTCTGCCCGACAACGGTAAATTAATCGTCGTGCAGAGCTCTTAATCTGTGGGCCATCAAAGTCCGTTAGATTAATAGTCACGGAACGTTCGATTTTCCGTCTTAATTGAAAATATCCTGGATCGTCCAGTGGCACTGCAACAGCGTGCAACAAAGCGCGGAACGCGCAATAAGTACGAAAAACGGCTCTATTGATTTTCCATGCATAACTTTCGTGCCTGCAGTCCCTGGATATTCGGTCCGCAGGCGCCGTGGCAATTAATGCAATTTTATTCATGGAGGAAGGGCTACCGGCCAGATCCTTATCTCTCTCCCTGCACAGAGACTTTCTTGCCCATTATTCCCATACATAATGCCGCGAATAACGGTCGAAGATTAACTTCCAGGTGAGGCCGAGATATACTTCGCAGCATTGCATGTATAATGGAGTGCGTATCAGGTACCGACCAACAATGCAAAACCGCCGAAAAGCGAACCAGTTTCTCGTGGCAGATGCGTGTTATTGGTTACTCGTCAGTGAGAACTACGTCTTAGCCTGGCCGCTCTACGAAGGGCCTAACAATATCGAAGCAAATTGACCTGCAGGTAACCCGTTCCAGGCTGGTTTGGCTCGTAGCTAACCATGAATGCATAGGTGTCTCGACCGCGATAAATTTAAGCCCACCGTCCATAGACTCGACGAGTATATTTAGAAGCTGGGATATAGAACATATCGCGTATCCACGGGCGGATCTAGAACGTACGAAGCGCAGACAGCTCGCCTTCGTAAATCCTCCTTCTCTCCGTGAATTGCACATCGACGATTAGCGCTCTTACTCAACTCTCAAAGGTTTGTTCACGGTCTTTTTGGCCGACGAGTACCCGATTTGTCCTTACTTCCGTGCCAAGCGCAAAGGAAGTGTTATTTGCGAAGAATTATAGGGCGCGAAAATGAGGAACGATGGTTCGAACGAAGATACGTCGAAGTTTCGCCATAAATCGCAATTTGGTCTGCGTTATACGTGCTTCGCTCGCTTCCAGAATGTTCTAGGTGTGGATGCAGCAGCTAATCGATATTTGCAGCGCCCGAACTGTGTATATATACACGGCTCTAGACATATATATCGGGCCATCTGTATAGAAAATATATAAGACCATGCAATTACCGAGCACTAAACACATTATGGCACGTACGGTGATGTTTTCACGCCATCGACGACTACATTTTAGCACGCAATAATCTCCGACCTTACTTCACTCTCTTGGAATGCGTTGTGTAATTTAAAAATAAGATATTCGAGGACGACAAACACGCTGATTTCAATAAGAAATATTGTCGTGCATTTGTACTGCAGGAGAAGGTCAAAGATAAAGCCACAGAAATCGCCCGCCAACGAGAGACCTTTAATACGAAGTACGACACGTTCGAAATTAAAAATATTTCTCTCGCTTGGTCAAGATATCGAGTTGTTTTTCTAAAGAATCGAGGAGTTTTAATCACAGCCCGTATTTTCCTTCTTCCAGCGGGATAAAGTAACGTCGTAGTCGTCGTATCGATCTGCTAGAACACGGCTGGATAATTACGCCCACGAGCATCGTACTTGTCCGAGCAATCTTGTCAATAGATGGAACATTTCTCTCCCGAGGGAGAAAAATTTTCCACGGTCGTCCGCGCGGGTCAACGTACGAGGGAATTTTTTTCCCGTCGCAACATTGTCGTTGCCGCTTAATTCAGGGAGGAGCGTCGTGGAATAAATAACACCGCCGACGAGCTGCTTTAGGTCGTTGCCACGCCGAAGAAAGGCGACAACTTCGGTCTCCCACGTCTTCCAGGAAAGCTCCTGGAAGACCTTGAACTCACCGCAATTGCAAAGATTCGAAACCTTCCTGGCAGGTAAGAGATGTCGAAATGTACGATAGTGATATTAAGTTGAACCGGTTGCCTGCGGCCGGTTTTCAGCTGACCGAGCGACCCAGCATGAGAATCCATGCACTCCCGTGGCCCCCGTGGACCTGGCCAGGTAGGTGTGAATGCAGCTTAACGTTCTGGAAGCATCCGTGCAACGCCCGCTATCGATTGAATCTCTGACCGAGTCGTACTTACAAAATTGGGTGCACCGTGCTCTTACGTTAGACGAAGGTTGATGAACTTGATGGCAACGTGTGCCAGAAATAACGACCGAATCCAGGTTGTGTCAGCTGCGAGGCCTTACGAGTGGTTTTATGCCCGGTAAATAGCTCAATGCCCGAGAAATCTATGATGAACTTTGCGCGCGGGAGGTCCGCATCTAGAACCATCGAGGAGACTAAAAATACACGACATCCCTGCGATTTCCTCGATGAATGAACTCTCGCGTGGAAAATGAGATTTTTGAGAATGTATGGATTTTAAAAAACTAGCCTCATTGGAGGGAGAGAGAGAGAGAGAGAGAGAAAGAGAGTGAGAAAGAGGGGCAGATCGTATTTCTTGCACGATATAGCAAAAAATATTGGGGAACAAATATGAAGAACATGTGGAATTATACATTGAGCCCAATATTATATACGACGCATATCCATTTATGATAAAGAGAAATTTAAATCGTAATAGTCATAACGTTGATATTTTAATCGATACGCTTTTCTATTCACAAAAATCTGTGAATTCGATCAAAGTTTTACGCGAGTCAGGTCATGTGAGAAGATATCGAATTACATCAGAGCCAGGCTGAAAATATCATAATATCAGTGGAACTTAATAAAGACCCTAAGCGCCATTTTATTCGCGATCAGTGCCACCTCGTCGAGTGCCCACAAACCACTTCCGCGGACGACCGTCGCATTCAAGGATCTTTTCAACAGCAGGTAATGCGAAGCAAACGATTAACAATGCTTAAACAAACGTTATTCGACTATTACGGCCTGCTAGCCCTTTGATCATATTATTACGTAGCTGAATCGTCCACGTAATCGCAGATCTCGAGATTCGTGTCGGTATTTTTCTTCTCATCAACGGAGCTCTTGGCGTCCTTATATTCCAACGTACGGATCTCGCTCATCGACATGGCGGATGATTCCGAAGTCATAGCGCTGGATAGCTTTTCCGCGAAGAGCATCTTATACAGGTACGCCCCGAGCATGGCTCCTAGAACTGGTCCCAGCCAGTACACCTGTAATGGAAAGATCGTTCATTAACGATATTCCCCCTTAAAAGGCCTCTGTTGAAAATAATTTCGCGATAACATATCGATCGACGCAACGCTCCCTAATGCGCGGTATCGTGCTCCTGCGTGTCGAGTATTTTACGACCGTAATCTCGTAGAAGATATTGTACAAATGTTTGCACAGTTCTCAAAGTTGTTTCTGAAATCTGCAGGAAAACGCATAGCTGATAAGAATCGTGTACGGTTCTTTACTCGGTAATGTCACTCTTACGATCCTTATCGCGGACTGACTTCTTCAAGAATGAGCCACGTTGATCAGGCTCGAAGTTAAAAAATTCATTTCAGCACGTGCACCTTCTGTCCAATTATCTCATAATCATCGGTGATACGAGTGCCACGTTTGATCCCAATAATAAAAGTAAAAAGCCGTTTCGTACCCACTGGTGTTTCCAGGCGCTGTTCCAGAAGGCAGGACCAAACGATCTTGCCGGATTCATGCTGCAGCCGGTGTACGGACTCTAAAGTGATGCATAAAAATTAATATATAATAATTAATGAGCCAGATTCGTGGAAACGTTATTCGAATAACTTAGCGACCTGGCATGGATTTTCTCGTACTGGTAAATACATACCGCGGCAAAGGAAATGGCAGCGACCGAGAATCCAAACCTGAGGGCCGTGGAATCAGTTGTATGCGCGCATCGCGGATCCCACGTTGCGCACGCTGCGCAAAGGATGAAGGATGTGCAAAAGATCTCGACCAGTACGGCCTGCACGATGCTTACGCCTGGGTGAATCACGGTCACGCAGAGAGCAACCGAGGAATCTGGTATTCCATCGTTGAACAATTCCGTAGGTGTGATAATCTGCACATCGGAAATAAACGTCGAAAGATCCACGATCTTCGTACTTTTCTGTCTACGCAATGTCCATTCAGCTCAAGTGGCTGGATGAAGGATAAAAACCTTTAATATGCCGTATCCCAAAGTAGCACCGATAAATTGCCCTAGTATGTAAACAGCGCCGGTTGGTATGCTCTTCAGTCCAACTATCACGGCACCAATCGTGACGGCTGGATTTAGATGGGCTCCACTTACATGACCCAACATCTAGAAATGCGCAGCTGTGACTATTAAACGTGTGATCGTTTCGTCTTTAAATGATTTTCATTCGAAGAATTCACGCGTCAGATTGTATTTATTTAAGCAAAGTATAAGCAGTAATTTTTAATATACAGTTTTTTCAACGTGTGAATACTGAAGATAATAAAATTATAGCTACTTGAATTTGCGTTGCTAGCACGACCCCGATTATTATGCTTCGTTTGATCGAGAAGATTACGAGACATAGGTATATTATGGTGTTACCATGATTATGAGGTTCACGGTCAAACCGAAAGTGAGTGCCATTTGCATCGGTGGAGGCGCCGTAGGTCCCATACTACCGATGCATCCCATGCAACCGACGAATAACAGAATTCCAGTCCCGACGATCTCCGCTAGGAACATCGTCAACGTGCCCTTTTGCATCGACCATAGTTCGTCTGGAAAAATCAGAAAAGCGCCACCGATTTATTTCACCGCACCAAAATCCACATACTCACTTTTCTCCTCGTTTGCCATATTCTTCCTTTACAGGCGTAGCTCCCGTAATAGAAATCAAAGTGCTCGGAATCTTTGCTCGAATTACTTTAACAACGGCTATCATCGATTATCGAGCGCTATACTTATTGATACATTTAAAAAGTATGATGTCTTATCGTACCATGTGCAGGCCGATTAGCTTGGAATCCTCGTTAGTTCGTAATCGGTCGTAGATTTCGTTAAAAGTGGAAAAATCCTTTGGCTTTATCCATTTTCGCAAGCCAACCACATAACGTAAGAATGCACAGCGTACACCTTACGCACTACTATTTTTTTGATTCGCAAAGAATCGAAACGACTCAATATCATCGTAATGGTTTCGAAAGTACCGCGGAAGCTTGCACAGAAATTTTCCAAATTATCATGGCAATTCACTCGTCTAAATCCAGCGTTAGATGCTACCCAGGAAATCGTTTTACGAGAGAAAATTGCCAGAACTATCGTTTCCGCGTGGAGTTTCGTCTTCTAACCCAGGATTATGCGAGCGTACCCTCTCAAATATTCTGCATATCATCGAAGTCTGAACTTTGAGAAACTTGCGCAAATCATCGTGGGTAAATTATTTCGCGAAAGTACAAACTCATTGCGCACGCGTCGATCCGCTCGTTTTGGGGATGCACCGCGTGACCGATGGTTCAGTAGCCCCGAGGTAATCATCGCTAATCCGTGCCTAGGTATCGCGAAATGACGGAGGCGAACGGAACCTCAAAGCAAAAATATCAGAATCAGAATTACAAAGCCGATGCCGCTTACGTCGTAAAGGTGGCAAAGACTCTGCTAACACCGGTCGGCATTTGGCCGCTCTACAGAGGCGATTCGACAATCGACAGGATCAAGTCCATCGTTCAGAACACTCTGGTCTTTGGCCTGATGTGCTTTCTCCTGATTCCGCACGTGATCTACACGTTCTTCGACGCGGAAGATCTGACGCGTTACATGAAGGTGATCGGTGCGCAGGTCTTCAGCCTCCTGGCCATCATCAAGTTCTGGACGGTGATCATCAACAAGAAGGAGATAGGGTACTGCCTCCGGGAGATGGAGAAGCAGTACAAGGAAGTGGAGTGCGAAGAGGATCGACTGGTGATGACCAGGAGCGCCAAGGTCGGCAGGTTCTTCACGGTTATGTACCTTGGCTTGTCTTATGGCGGTGCCTTGCCCTACCACATCATAATGCCTCTGCTAGCGGAGAGGGTCGTCAAGTCGGACAACACCACTCAGATACCACTGCCGTATCTCAGCGACTACATCTTCTTCGTCGTCGAGAACTCGCCGCTCTACGAGATTGTCTTCGTTTCGCAGATTTTCATCAGCAGCATCATATTGTCGACGAACTGCGGAGTGTACAGTATGATAGCCACGTGCGTTATGCACGCGTGCTGTCTCTTCGAAGTAGTCCGTAGGCAACTGGAGAATATATTTGTCGATGGCGGTGATAATGTTCGCGGCCGACTGAACGGCATCGTCGATTATCATATGAAGGCTATCAGGTAAAGGAGGCTGTCCCTTTTGTTTTCTAACCGATGATATTCCCAAAATTTAATTACGATTATCGATAGCGGGATAATGTATTGATACGTGCCACAGATATGCCGAGGTGATCGAAAAGTCGCTAAATATTGTCTTTCTGTCGGAGATGGTTGGCTGTACGATTATTATATGCTTTCTTGAATATGGAATCCTTCAGGTAAAGAGTAATACTACGTGCGATGAATGTGGAAAAGTTATACAATAAGTTACAATATTTATTTCGACGATGGCTTTAGGATTGGGAGGAGAAGAATCTTTTGGGGATGGGAACGTATTTCGTTCTAATGACATCTATCTTTGTGAACGTTTTCATCATATCCTTTATCGGTGATCGTCTAAAAGAAGAGGTGTGTTCTATGATCACGTATATTTTTACGTCAACCGACGGAGTATTTGCGAATAAATGAACGATGGTGCTAAGTAGATATTGATGTGTATTATCTTTTACCTGCACGAAGAGCGAGAAAGTAGCAGAATCGACGTATTCCATCCAATGGTACACACTTCCCGCGGATCTTGCAAAGGAGCTGATCTTGATTATGATCAGAACAAGCCGTCCCGCTAATCTAACTGCTGGGAAAATATTTGATCTCTCTCTCTTGGGTTTTTGCGACGTAAGTAGTATTGCTTTATATCAAATCAGCTTCAAAAAGTATTGATTCTGAATTAATCGAGATACGAACTCGTGATTAAATTTCGGAATATTTATATGAATAAAAGTACGCGTTCATTCTTGTAGGTATGCAAAACATCCGCAGCGTATTTCAATTTTTTACGCACAATGGTCGCATGAATAATAACGCGGCGACAATGCATTTTAATTGGCCGTGGAAAATCTTTTCCGCCCCTTATACTTACAACTCAATATCGCAGCACTATAGTGGTATTAACGCGTATTTTTTTAACATCAAGCTTGTGCAATATTATCCTTGATTACATCATTTTTTGCAACAAAAATAATATGAAATTTATAACGATTACTGTAAGATTTTTATAATGCTGCACGCATTTGCAAAATACATAATAGAGGATTTGTGGGGAATAAAAAATGGAATCCATTTCTTCCTTAAAATAATTCACTATAAAATTGATGGAGGAGCGTGATACGATACGTTCCATAATTGTACGTCCCTGGTAGTAATTTTCTAAAATAAAATAAGCTATCCAGGCAAAAAAACACAAGGGGACAATGGAACAGAGGTAATACGCGCTCTATACCTTGCGTTTTCCAACAAACTTTCCCGCGAAATTGTAAACTGTCAACAATAACTCTATCATAACCCTGTCCACCCTCCCTGGAATAACAGAGTCCAAGGGTTGTCGAGTAATGACCGTGCAGAAAGCACCGCCGACCTTTCTTTCCCCCTTTTTAAACGCGTCCTTTCCACATGCATGAGAAAGTATGAATTTTTTACCAGTATAAGTTAGCGATATACTTCAAACACGATTAAACCAAAGCATCGAACACGTATATAATATATTTGCATCGATATTTTGTTTACGTATATTCATTAACACATAATCCCCGAACGAGGGTAGGTTTACAAAATCCTTGGATCCACTGGGATGAAACGTACAAGAACATAATGATAACCGTGGTATATTGCAGTATACTCTTCATCGCACAAGCTTTCTATTCCCCCAAAATGCAGTTACTTCACCTTCATCATAACTTCTAGCTATTTTAACAAACTACACCCGGAAGAGCTTATCCCTCTCCACGCAGGCGCAACATTTTCGCGATTCTCCACCGACTCACTCCTCTGAGGGAGCTGAACAAAGCGCCAGAAGATCCAAGCCTCTCGATCGAAAATGTCTCAGGTGGATCTCAATCGGTCCAAGCGATTTCAAAACGTGCACTACAAGTCCGACTCCGAATACGTCGTACGAGTGGCCAGAACCCTGCTGAGACCCGTTGGCCTCTGGCCCCTAGACAAAACCGACACCACCCTAGCTAAAATCAGGACGATTTTTCAAAACGGCTCGATATTCTTTCTGATTTGCTTTCTTCTAATTCCACACGTGATCTACACGTTCTTCGACGCGGAGGACCTTAAGCGATATATGAAGGTGATAGCAGCGCAGGTATTCAGTCTCCTGGCGGTGATCAAATTCTGGACCGTGATCGTGAACAAGAGGGAGATTGGACATTGCCTCCAGGACGTGGTGAATGGGTATAGGGACGTGGAATGCGAGGAGGATCGTCTGATCATGATCGCAAACGCGAAGACGGGCAGACTCTTTACGGCTATGTACCTGGGTCTGTGCTATGGTGGAGCCGTTCCGTACCACATAGTGTTACCTCTCCTAGCGGAGAAGGTTGTCAAGGAGGACAATACCACCTGGCTGCCTCTGCCGTACCTCAGTGACTACGTTTTCTTCGATGTCGAGATAACGCCTCTTTACGAGATCATCTTCGTCACGCAGATGTGCATCAGCTGTGTTATATTGTCGACGAACTGCGGTGTGTACAGTATGATAGTCTCTTGCGTGATGCACGCGTGCTGCCTCTTCGAGATCGTGCGTAAGCATATGGAGAACGTGGTAGAGGGTGGGACCAACAACCTCCAAAGACGACTCTGCAACATCATCGAGGAACACATGAACGCGATTAGGTGAGAACAATTGTATTCGAGTGGACAAACCTGTTGAGTTTAGGACACTATAATACGTGATTATTGAAGATAAAGTCACTTAACGCTAATTTTATTATTCGATATATATATTGCAGATTTGCGGAGAAAATAGAGAAGGCATTAAATATTGTATTCCTATCAGAAATGGTCGGTTGTACCATCGTTATATGTTTTTTGGAATACGGAGTTCTTCAGGTTTACGGTTGAATATGCTAATCGAAGATAATTTAATCGAATAACTTGGAATACCACGTGCTTTAGATGCAGCTTGATTTTAGGATTGGGAGGACAGAAGAATGGCCGATATGATTACGTATTTTATTCTGATGACGGCGATCTTCGTGAACGTCTTTATTATTTCGTTCATCGGCGATCGTCTAGCGGAAGAGGTATTGTTCTGGAAAATTCTGGTAAGAGAAATTAATAAAAATTGCGTGGACATCGTATGTTACGTCTGATACAGAGCGAAAAGGTGGGAGAAGCCACGTATGCGATTCAATGGTACAGACTACCGAAGGAGTTTGCGAGGGATTTAATTTTGATAATCAGCAGATCCTGTCGGCCGTCAAATTTAACTGCCGGAAAAATATTCGACGTCTCTCTTCTCGGTTTCTGTGACGTGAGTTTGAACGTGAAGTTCGTTGGAATTGTATTTAAAATGATTAATATTATCTCATAGGTTTGTAAAACATCAGCCGCATACTTTAATTTTCTACGGACAATGGTCGCGTAAATATATGAAACATCGAAAAGTGCTGGATGGCCTCGACAAATTTCGATATTCTTGGTATCCATGTCGATACAATTGGGCAGTCTCCTTTATCAACTTATTTCTCATTGCTCGTTTATTGTTAACTGATTTTTTCAGGTGTGTAAAAACAATAAACAGTATGTATTTTGACGTAAAATATTTTACTGATTTTTTAACCGACTAAAATTATTTTATGGTTGCTACCTACGTTTACATTTACGTAGGTAGACATTATTCATGCTCTTGAAAATTTAATTCTGCAGCTTAACGCGTAAAGTTATCATAGAAGTAAAACTCGTTCCTGCAATTCAAATTTGATAGACAGAAGGAAAAGAAACATCATTGTACCAAAACGTGATTCTACCGTGGAATTATTCAAAGCCGTCATTGCGTAATCGCAGTACAAAATGCCGCTTGGCATCGATTTTTCAGCGTTTCAGGGGAACAGTAATTTGAGAAATTACAAACTTAAAATATCGAACAATCGCGGAGTTAGCGTACTCCGGCTGAGTAAGGAACAAAGTTGAGGAGTGGCGGCCAACGATCACCGCGAAGGCGCCGTCTTTTCCCCCATAGATTTACCTCACGCGCGGTAAAACCTACGCTGTATTTACATACGTCACAGTTAAATCTATTAAATCATGAATTTTCACGATGCATCGTAGAAATCCGTTTAATTCACGTATCAGGATATTTTTCACGAAAGAAACTTTACGTCTTCGTAGTTTAATAACAAAGATATATTGAACTTACGCGGATTATAGTATCATCCATGCGATCACAATGTAGCAAACGGATTCTTCACCTGCCTTGAATAATTTCACACTGTACCAGGCCATTATCACATTTACTTCACGTATACCGAATTTACCTGTATCTCGCGAAAGAACAACCGAGCGCCTTGTCGGTGGTTCTATACTGCGCCTACGTGCATTTGGATGTAACATCCAACGATCGCTCAGCGCATGCCCGAAGTATATCCTTGGCATCCGTTCGACGCTCGTTCCACGCTTCGTGGCTACGTCTTCGAGACAACGAGGCGAACATGAGCACCGCCAGTGTCGTGGCTTCCTTGGAGGTTCACCCTCGGAACGAGTATCACGCCCTGGACTTCAAGTACGCCTCCCAAATCAGCATCTGGCTGCTGAAGCCTATCGGCGGCTGGCCTCTCGACGACGATGCTTCTACACTCGATAAAGTTATCTATGTCCTTTCCATCGTCGTTGCCGGCTGCCTGCAGCTCTTCATGATAGTTCCGTGGTGCATCTACCTCATCACCGCGAAAGTCAGCTTCTACGATTTCATCCGCACAGCCTGTCCCCTCATCTTCTCGATCACGGTCTTTGTCAGGTAGAATACTTATCTTGTCATCTTTACATTAGACTTACCGAAATATTTCAAATGGTCAGGTACGTCCTGCTGTTGGTACACCGCAGCCAGATCAAATCTTGCATCAACCGCGTTGCCGAAGACTGGCGAAACGTGGTTCAGTCCGAGGACAGGGCGATGATGCTGGTAAACGCGAAATCCGGCCGCCTTTACGGCATGTGCTCCGTCGCTTTCATGTATGGCAGTGGCGTTCTTTATAGCTCCATCCCTATATTCACACCCGATATCGTCACGGAGGACAACGTGACGATCAGAGCGTTGGCCAATCCTTGCGAGTTGTTGATCTTCGATTCTCAGGTCGGTCGTGCCATTGGAGCGCAATTGGTTGAAGTTTCAGGGATTATAAGAGTTCCATTGGCGCCCTTGGGCGATCTTAGGATCCCTAAAACTCCAGCTTTTGCCTCTTGCATCTGTTCGAAATACGTCCTCTTGTTCCTGATAATGAAATTCCTAAGAGCTGTTGAAAATTAATAGCCGTGTTGTTATCCTCTTGAATGGCACGCTTTAATGCGACTTGGGATAATTACATTTATTAGTCAAAACTTTGAAAGAAAGATTAACGGAGTGTTGTTTGAAGGCTAATTAATTATCCACCCGAAGCGCAGGCTACTCCAATATACGAGATGGTGCTAGCATTGCAATTTATCTCCGCCTGCATATTGTACAGTATTTTCTGCGGAATATGCAGTCTGACCGCGAAATTTATCACGCACGTGTGCGGCCAATGTCGGTTAGTGATGTCCACATTCGAGGCGATCGTCGACGGTGTCGAGAAAAATCACAAGAGCGTCGATAAACTAATCGGCCTAGCCGTGACGCGCCACTTGCGGGTTCTCAGGTAAAAATACGAGATTATTCGATCCTCCTCCAATGGCAGACTTGTTTTCGTCGGAGGAACGAATCCTTGAAAAGTCTACATCGCGGATTTCAGATTTGTCTCCGACATGGAGGAGGTGTTCAATGAAATTTGTTTGGCGGAGTTTATAAATTCCTCGTGCAACATATGTTTGCTGGGATATTATGTGATAATGGTACGACGATTTCTTCTTCCACGGGACGAACTTTGTTCTGCAAAGGGGAAGTTGAATACAGATCATTATTGAGATTATTATTGCGATGTATTATAGGATTGGAACAATCACGAGTCTATGGTGCAGATCTTTACGTACTTCCTCGCGTTCGTGTCGATCACGTTCAACATATATATATTTTGTTACATCGGCGAATTGCTCGTCGAATGGTGCAAGAATATTGGCTACTCTTGTTACACGATCGAATGGTATCGTCTGCCGCCGAAGAAAGCCCTCAGTCTTGTCCTGCCCATGGCGATGTGTCATTATCCGGCTGTACTCACCGCAGGGAAGATGATGACTATGACCATGGACAGCTTCTCCAACGTGAGTAATCAACGATTACCGAGTTTGCGACGCGAGCTAAACTTTGATCGCGCATTGGAGACACAAAGTCGCGCGATTCATGCCAGGGATTTATTTCAACCAGACTGAAGTTAAAATATATTTTGATTCAGATTTTAAAAGCGTCGCTAACCTATTTCAATTTGCTCCGTGAAGTTTCGACTCGCGACAGTTCGTAAAAGTGCATCATCGAACAGAGGTGTGACGAGAAGACGATTAGTGATGTGCTTAGAAAAGCGCAACGAGAAATATTGCGAAAAACGTGAGTTAATGATAAGTGTTACGTCAAAGCTATTGAAAAAATGAAATATTATTGAAGTTAATAAAAAAAATTACACACACACACACACAATTGTTAAATCTACATTGTTTTACTTGATCCTCGTACACAATTCCATTCGCAACGCGCTGGTCTAGAGATAGTTACGATTGATGAATAAAACTTTCACCAACGTGGAAGTTACGGTGATGCAGATAGCGAGTTAGTTTTTGATCGTGCAGCAGATAGGGTAAATGCGCGAATTTGTCACGATTGAAGGGTTGGCGAACTCTCGTCTACGCTTGAAACAATAATTCAAAAATCGCTGGAGGAGAATAAAAAACATTAACCTTCAGAGTCTTTGTCCTGTAATTCCATCGTCACGAATAACCAATGGATATTCCCAGAAAATCCATGTCCCTTAAACTCAATAATCCTTCTCGAACTTCGCGATCGCGACTACCCTTCACTCCTGGTTATTTATTAATCCACGCAGGCGCACGCCAGCCAGAAATTTCCTCCATGCATTAGATTCGCTTTTCATCAATTGTAACTTTGCCCGCAACTTGCGTGTACACTTAGTGCACGAGGAACAAAAACCATCGAGCAAAATGTCAGTGTACGATGGATACCAGCAAGACGTAAATTACATTACCGAGCAATGCCGCTTCGTTCTTCGCATCATCGGTATTTGGCCCGTTTTTGAAGAGAAGACCCCCTTCACGACGAGGATTGCGAAAACCCTGGCGATACTCGCGTCCTACATTTTATTATTATGCAACGTGATTCCAGGCATTCTATATTACGTCTACGATAGAGAGCCTGATCCTCGGGTCAGACTTAAGCTCGTCGTAGTTGTGATATACGCTTGCATGACAGTGGCTAAGTACAGTAGTCTAGTGTTTCACGAGGACGATATCAAGGGCTGCTTTGGCCACGTGAAGGAAGATTGGAAGATGCTTGGTGGTATTTCCTATCGCGAATGCATGATGGAAAGGGTGAGATCCGGTCGACAATTGTTCGTCTTGTGCGGAAGCTTCATGTACTTCAGTGGCATGTCCTACAGTACCATCGTCCCCTTATCCAGAGGGAAAATCGTGGTGGATGAGAATACGACGATCAGGCCGTTGTCTTGTCCAACTTATTACGTCTTCTTCGATGAGCAGAAAAGCCCTGCTTACGAGATCGTATTCCTGATTCAGGTTTTCGCTGGCTTCGTGACTTACACGATAGCCACTGCTCTTTGTGGCCTTGCAGCTTTGTTCGTGATGCACGGCTGCGCACAGTTGGAGATCCTGGAGGAGGTGATAAATGATCTAGTGCGGAAAGAAACGTTAAAGGATTATTTGGCACTGGATACTTTAAACGTGAGGCTCGCCGTTGTGGTCGAGCATCATGTAAGGGTTCGCAAGTAAGTATGCCACGGTTACTTCTTTGCCTGTGACATCAAAGATAACAAGAATTACTTTTTAGTTTTGTGCGTACGGTAGAAATCGCGCTGCAAGAATCTAGTTTCGTTGAAATAGTGGGATGCACGTCTATAATATGCCTCTTAGGATATTGCATACTGATGGTAAGAATATTGATCGAGGAAGCACAATGATTAATTACATATCTACCGTAAAAATTATTTTCTTATAAAGTCAAGTTTAATGTAAAAAATTTAATGTTGGAGCCTGTTGACATTATGGGAGTCGTATAACAAATGGAAATAATTTTAAGGTATTCAAGCAGCGATTAAGATAAAAAGTAGATACCAAGGAGTAAAATGTAGATAAGAGCATTGTATAAGTTGATTCGTTTCTAGGAATGGGAGGATGGAAATACGGCGGGTGTTTGTTTGTTTGTCGTTGCTATCGGCTCAATATCGTTTAATGTTTTTGTGTTGTGTTATATCGGTGACCAGCTTACCACGCAGGTGAAATACCTTTACCTTTGTACCCTTTTTTTATTATTACTCATTGGTGTCCAAATTTTGGTGATAACAGGCTGATAAAGTATCCAGGACTTCCTGTACGCTGGAATGGTATCGAATTTCCGATCAAAAAGTACGACTCTTGGTTCTGATAATAGCCATGTCCAATTCTTCGATAAAAATTCAGGCGGGAAAATTCATTCCTCTTTCCATCAAGACATTCGGCGACGTAAGAATTTTTCTTAATCGCGTAAATAATCAAATACATAATTATTTTGTGCCGCAACGATCATAGCAAATCATTCTAGGTTCTTAAAACGTCTGGAGCGTATTTCAACATGCTTCGAACGGTCACGGAATAAGCGCGTACATATTCTCCACACTTGGATATTAGTAAGCGACTACAGAATATATTACTTTACAAAAATGGACCAACACTCCAAGACTAACAACACTGAAAATATCAATTCCATCTCGAGCGGAAAGAAAACGCCAGATATCACGTTTCCTATTTAGCAGTTATATTCAGGAACAAACGTACTGTATAAAACGGCGCAATAACAAATACCGATAACGCCATGCATTCATGACAAATTAGAGATGTTAAATTGTTATTCAAACTAATAAAAAAGAGCAGAATTATTTTACTTCAACGTTCCACACGATTCCGCAACATGTAGCACGCGAGATCCTTTTGATGGACAGAAAAACTTTCACCCATCTGAAAATTACGGTAACGCAGATACAAACTTGCTTTTTGATGGTAAAGTACAAAAAGTACAGTCGCGAATTTATAATGATCGAAGGGTTGGCAGTCCGTCGTCTACGTTTGAAATAATAATTCGAAAATCGCTCGCGGACCATAACAGCCTTTGACCTTCAAAGATATCCCACGACCTTGCTTCAAAATAACCAACGCGTTTTTCCGGAAAATCAGTGATCCTTAGATTCCACGACCCTTCTCGAAGTTTATGATTGCTACCATCCTTCGCTCTCCCTCATTTATTAATCCGCGCAAGCGCGCGCCAGCCAGAAATTCACTGCGTGCATTTGATTCGCTCTTTATCAATTGCAACATTGTCCGCAACTTGCGTGTACAGTCTGTGCATAGGGGAAAAAAACCATCGAGCAAAATGCCAGTGTACGATGGATACCAGCAAGACGTAAATTATATTACCGAGCAAAGCCGCTTCATTCTTCGCATCATCGGTATTTGGCCCGTTTTTGAAGAGAAGATTCCCTTCACGACGAGGATTGCGAAAACCTTAGCGATACTTATGTCCTACATTTTGTTATTATGCAACGTGATCCCAGGCATTCTATATTACGTCTACGATAGAGAGCCCGATCCTCGTATCAGACTAAAGCACCTTGTATCTGTGATATACGCTTGCATGACAGTGGCTAAGTACTGTAGCCTGGTATATCGCGAGAACGACATCAAGGACTGCTTTGGCCACGTGAAGGAAGATTGGAAGATCCTTGGTGGTATTTCCTATCGTAAATGCATGATGGAAAGGGTGAGGACCGGTCGACAATTATTCATCCTATGCGGGAGCTGCATGTACATCAGTGGCATATCCTACAATACCATCATCCCATTATCGAGAGGGAACATCGTGGTGGACGAGAATACGACGATCAGACCGTTGTCTTATCCGACTTACTACATCTTCTTCGACGAGCAGAAAAGCCCAGCTTACGAAATCGTGTTCATGATTCAGGTTTTCGGTGGCTTCGTGACTTACACTATATCCATTACACTCTGCGGCCTTGCAGCTCTGTTCGTGATGCACGGCTGCGCGCAATTGGAGATCCTGGAGGAGGTGATTAATGATCTAGTGCGGAAAGAAACCTTGAAGGATTGTTTGGCTCTGGACAATTTAAACGGCAGGTTCGCCGTTGTCGCCGAGCATCATGTCAGAGTTCGAAAGTAAGTATAGCGTGGTTACTTTATTGCATGTGACATCAAAGATAAGAGGAATTACCTTTTAGTTTTGTGCGTATGGTGGAAATGGCGCTGCAAGAATCTAGCTTGGTTGAAATAGTGGGATGCACGTCTATAATATGCCTCTTAGGTTATTGCGTACTGATGGTAAGAACATTGATCGAGGAAGCACAATGATTAATTCCATATCTACCGTAAAAATTATTTTCTTATAGTCAAGTTTAATGCGAAAAATTTACTGTTAGAGTCTGTGGATATTATGAGACTCGTATAACATATAGAAATAATTTTAATATAGATAAAAGCATTGGATAAGATAATTTGTTTTTAGGAATGGGAAGACGGAAATACAGCGGCTGTTTGTTCGTTTGTCGTAGCTATGTGCTCACTATCGTTTATTGTTTTTGTGTTGTGTTACATCGGTGACCAGCTTACCACGCAGGTGAAATGCCTGTACCTCTCTACCCTCCTTTTATTATTATTCACTGGTGTCCATATTTTGGTGATAATAGGCTGAGAAAGTCTCCAGAACTTCCTGTACGCTGGAATGGTATCGTATTTCGGATAAAAGAGTACGACTTTTGGTTCTGATAATGGCCATGTCAAATTCTTCGATACAAATTCAGGCAGGAAAGTTCATTCCTCTTTCCATCAAGACATTCGGCGACGTGAGAACTTTTTGTGATGATCTGAATAATAATCATATATTTATTTTGTGCCAAAACATTAGTAACATATCATTTTAGATACTTAAAACGTCTGCGGCGTATTTCAACATGCTTCGAACGGTCGCGGAATAAGCGTGTACATATTCTCCACACGTTGATATTAGTAAGCATTTACGCAATATACTACTTTATAAAAATTAACCAAAATTCCAAAGCTCACATCGATAAAAATATCATTTTCATTTCGTGTTGATACAAAACGCCAAGTCTCACGTCTCTAATTTAAGTAATTATTTTCAGGAACAATCATACTGTATGATATAGCGTAATAGAAAATACTAACAATGCCATAGATTAATAAAAAACTAGAAATGTTAAAAGTTAGAAGGCTTTCAAAGTAATAAAATACTAAAATTATCTTACTTTAACGTTCCACATGCTTCAGTTCGTAACACGTTGTACGCGAGATTCTTTCTACGGACGGAAAAACTTTCACCCATCTGGAAATAACGGCAATGCAGATACAAACTTGCTCTTTGATCGTAAAGTACGAAAAGTATAAGCGCGAATTTACAATGATCGGCAAACTCCCGTCTATGTTTGAAATAATAATTCGAAAATCGCCTGCGGACGATCAAAGCCTTTGCCCTCCAACAATATCCGATGGACTTACTTCAAAATAAGAAACGCGTTTTTCCGGAAAATCAGTGACCTTTAGATTCAACTATCCTTCTCGAAGTTTATGATTGCGACTACCCTTCGTTCTCCCTCATTTATTAATCCACGCAAGCGCACGCGAACGAGAAATTCGCCCTCTGCATGTGATTCGCTTCTTATCAATCGCAATTTTGTTGGCAACTTGCGTGTACAGTCTATGCACGAGGAATAAAAACCATCGAGTAAAATGTCAGTGTACGATGGATACCAGCAAGACGTAAATTACATTACCGAGCAATGCCGCTTCGTTCTTCGCATCATCGGTATTTGGCCCGTTTTTGAAGAGAAGATTCCCTTCACGACGAGGATTGCCAAAACCCTGGCGATGCTCGCGTCCTACATTTCCTTATTATGCAACGTGATCCCAGGCATTCTATATTACGTCTACGGTAGAGAGCCTGATCCTCGCGTCAGATTGAAGCACGCTGTAGCTGTGATATACGCTTGCATGACAGTGGCTAAGTACAGTAGCCTAGTGTTTCACGAGGACGATATCAAGGGCTGCTTTGGCCACGTGAAGGAAGATTGGAAGATGCTTGGTGGTATTTCCTATCGCGAATGCATGATGGAAAGGGTGAGATCCGGTCGACAATTGTTCGTCTTCTGCGGAAGCTGCATGTACATCAGTGGCATGTCCTACAGTACCGTCGTCCCCTTATCCAGAGGGAAAATCGTGGTGGATGAGAATACGACGATCAGGCCGTTCTCTTATCCGACTTATTTTATTTTCTTCGACGAGCAGAAAAGCCCAGCTTACGAGATCGTGTTCTTCATTCAAGTTTTCGCTGGCTTTGTGTCTTACACGATAACCACTGCACTTTGTGGCCTTGCAGCTCTGTTCGTGATGCACAGCTGCGCACAGCTGGAGATCCTGGAGGAGTTGATGAATGATCTAACGCGGAAAGAAACGTTAAAAGATTATTTGGCTCTAGATACTTTAAACGGGAAGCTCGCCGTTGCAGTCGAGCATCATGTAAGGGTTCGCAAGTAAGTATGCCACGGTTACTTCTTTGCCTGTGACATCAAAGATAAGAAGAAATACTTTTTAGTTTTGTGCGTATGGTGGAAATGGCGCTCCAAGAATCTAGTTTGATTGAAATAGTGGGATGCACGTCTATAATATGCCTCTTAGGATATTGCGCACTCATGGTAAGAACATTGATCGACGAAGTAGATTTTGAGAGATTCGTATAGCATATGGAAATAATCTTAAGGTATTCAGAGTCCGATTAAGGACGATAAAAAGTGGATACCATGAATTAAACTATGGATAAAAGAATTGTACAAGGTGACTCGTTTCTAGGAATGGGAGGACGGAAATACAGTGGCCGTTTGTTCGTTTCTCGTTAGTGTGTGCTCACTATTGTTTACAATTTTTGTATTGTGTTATGTCGGAGACCAGCTTACCACGCAGGTGAAATACCTCCATCTCTTTACCCTCCTTTTATTATTACTCATTGGTGTCCACATTTTGGTGATAATAGGCTGAGAAAGTATCCAGAACTTCCTGTACGCTGGAATGGTATCGTATTTCGGATAAAAAAGTACGTCTTTTGGTTCTGATAATGGCCATGTCAAATTCTTCGATACAAATTCAAGCAGGAAAATTCATTCCTCTCTCCTTCAAGACATTCGGCGACGTAAGAATTTTTTGTACTGATCTAAATAATCAAATATACAATGATTTTGTGCCGCAAAATGAATAGCATATCATTTTAGATAATTAAAACGTCTGCAGCGTACTTCAACATGCTTCGAACGGTCACGGAATAAACTATTAGTAAGCAATTACGGAATATATTACTTTATAAAAATAAACTAAAATTCCAAAACTTACAAGGGTCAAGATATTAATTTCATCTCGAGTCGAAACAAAACGTCGAATCTCACGTCCCTTATTTAAGTTATTATTATCAGGAACAAACGTACTGTATAAAATAGCGTAATGAGAAATGCTAACAATGCCATATATTGACCAAAAATTAGAAATGTTAAAACTTTAAAACGCAATTCAAAATAACAAAAAACTAGAATTATCTTACTTCGACGTTTCATCCGATTCCGTTTGCAACATGCGGCACGCGAAATTCTTTTGATGGATGGAAAAACTGTCAGCCATTTGAAAATTACGGTAAGGCAGATACAAACTTGTCTTCTGATCGTAAAGTATAAAAAGTACAATCGCGAATGTACAATGATAGAAGGGTTGGCAAACTTCCGTCTACGTTTGAAATAATAATTCGAAAATCGCTCGCGGAGGAAAAAGCCTTTGTCCTCCAACCACATCCCACGGTCTTACTTCAAAATCACCAACGCGTTTTTCTGGAAAATCAGTGACCTTCAGATTCAACTATCCATCTCGAAGTTTATGATTGCGACTACCCTTCGCTCTCCCTCATTTATTAATCCACGCAGGCGCAGGCGAATGAGAAATTCGCCCTCTGCATGTGATTCGCTTCTTATCAATCGCAATTTTATTGGCAACTTGCGTGTACAGTTCGTGCACGAGGAATAAAAACCATCGAGTAAAATGTCAGTGTACGATGGATACCAGCAAGACGTAAATTACATTACTGAGCAATGCCGCTTCGTTCTTCGCATCATCGGTATTTGGCCCATTTTTGAAGAGAAGATTCCCTTCACGACGAGGATTGCGAAAAACCTGGCGATACTCGCGTCCTACATGTCGTTATTATGCAACGCGATCCCAGGCATTCTATATTACGTCTACGATAAAGAGCCCGATCCTCGGGTCAAATTGAAGCACGCTGTAGCTGTGATATACGCTTGCATGACAGTGGCTAAGTACAGTAGCCTAGTGTTTCACGAGGACGATATCAAGGGTTGCTTTGGCCACGTGAAGGAAGATTGGAAGATGCTTGGTGGTATTTCCTATCGCGAGTGCATGATGGAAAGGGTGAGATCCGGTCGACAATTGTTCGTCTTTTGCGGAAGCTGCATGTACATCAGTGGCATGTCCTACAGTACCGTCGTCCCCTTATCGAGAGGAAAAGTCGTGGTGGATGAGAATACCACCATCAGACCGTTGACTTATCCGACTTACTACGTCTTCTTCGACGAGCAGGAAAGCCCAGCTTACGAGATCGTGTTCCTGATTCAGGTTTTCGCTGGCTTCGTGTCTTACACGATAACCACTGCACTTTGTGGCCTTGCAGCTCTGTTCGTGATGCACGGCTGCGCACAGCTGGAGATCCTGGAGGAGATGATGAATGATCTAGCGCGGAAAGAGACGTTGAAGGATTATTTGGCTCTTGATACTTTAAACGACAGGCTCGCCCTTGTGGTCGAGCATCATGTAAGGGTACGAAAGTAAGTATGTTGAGATTATTTTGTTTGTGTTTGATATCAAAGATTACCAGCATTACTTTCCAGTTTTATGCGTATGGTGGAAATCGCGCTGCAAAAATGTACTTTAGTTGAAATAGTGGCATGCACCTCTATAATATGCCTCTTAGGATATTGCGCGCTCATGGTAAGAACATTGATGAGGAAGTACAATGATTAATACCATATCTAGCGTAAAAATTCTTTTTTTATGAAGTCAAGTTGAATGTGAAAAATTTTATGTTGGAGTCTGTTGACATTATGAGATCCGTATGAGAAATGGAAATAATGTTAATATAGATAAAAGCATTGTGCGAGCTAATTTGTTTTTAGGAATGGGAGGACGGAAATACAGCCGCTGTTTGTACGTTTGTCGTTTGTATGTGCTCACTATCGTTTACTATTTTTGTATTGTGTTATATCGGAGATCAGCTTACCACGCAGGTGAAATATCTCTACCTCTCTACCCTCCTTTTATTATTATTTTATTGGTGTTCATATTTTTGTGATAATAGGCTGAAAAAGTATCCAGGACATCGTGTACGCTGGAATGGTATCGCATTTCGGATAAGAAAGTACGACTTTTGGTTCTGATAATGGCCATGTCCAATTCTTCGATACAAATTCAAGCAGGAAAATTCATTCCTCTCTCCATCAAGACATTCGGCGACGTAAGAAGTTTTTGTACTGGTCTAAATAATCAAATATATAACGACTTTGTGCCGCAAAATGAATAGTATATCATTTTAGATAATTAAAACGTCTGCAGCGTACTTCAACATGCTTCGAACGGTCACGGAATAAACTATTAGTAAGCAATTACGGAATATATTACTTTATGAAAATAAATTAAAATTCCAAAGCCTATAACGGTGAAAATATTAATTTTATTTCGAGTCGAAACAAACCGCCGGATCTCACGTCTCTTATTTAAGTAATTATTTTCAGGAACAAACGTACCGTATAAAATAGCGTAATAGGAAATGCTGACAATGCCATACATTAATCAAAAATTAGAAATGTTAAAAGTTTAAAAGGCAATTCAAACTAATAAAAAAAACTAGAATTATCTTACTTTAACGTTCCATCCGATTTCGTTCGCAACATGTTGCACGAGAGATTCTTTTCATGGACGAAAAAACTTCCACCCATCTGACAATTACGGTAGTGCAGATACAAACTTGTCTTTCGATCGTAAAGTATAAAAAGTACAATCGCGAATTTACAATGATCGAAGGGTTGGCAGTCTCCCATCTACGTTTGAAATAATAATTCGAAAATCGCTCGCGCACGATGAAACCCTTTGTTCTCCAACGATATCCGACGGTCTTACTTCGAAATCACCAACGCGTTCTTCCGGAAAATCAGTGACCCTCAGATTCAACGATCCTTCTCGAAGTTTATGATTGCTACCACCCTTCGCTCTCCGTCATTTATTAATCCACGCAGGCGCAGGCGAAGGAGAAATTCGCCCTCCACACGTGATGCGCCTCTTATCAATCGTAATTTCGTTGGCAACTTGCGTATACGGCCCGTGCGCGAGGAATCAAGCGGATTGCAAAGAATGTCCGCGTACGAAGGATACGAGCAGGATGTGAATTACACCACCGAGCAATGCCGCTTCGTCCTGCGTATACTCGGTATTTGGCCAGTTCTCGAAGGGAAGATCTCCGCGGCCACGAGGATCGGGAAGATCCTCGCGTTACTCACTTGCTACTTGTTGCTGTTATCCGACATTGTACCAGGCATTCTCTATTACGCCTACGGCATCGAACCCGATCCTCGGATCAGACTGAAATTTCTGGTGGTCGAGGTGTACATCGGTATGATGTTAGCCAAGTACAGTAGCCTGGTCTTGCACGAAAACGACATCAAGAAGTGTCTTTACCGCGTGCAGGAAGATTGGAAGATATTCGGTCGCGACTCTTATCGCGACTCGATGATGCAGAGGGTGAGGAGCGGCCGAAGAATATTCGCCTTGTTCGGAAGCTTCGTGTACGTCACTGGCGTGTCCTACAGTACGCTCGTCCCTCTGTCCAGAGGGAAAATCGTCCTAGACGAAAATACGACCATCAGGCCCTTGTCTTGCCCGACTTACTACATCTTCTTCGACGAGCAGAAGAGTCCTGCTTATGAAATCGTGTTCCTCCTTCAGATACTCGCAGGACTCGTGACGTATACGATATCCACTGCCCTTTGTAGCCTCATGGCGGTGTTCGTGATGCACGCTTGCTCTCAGCTGGAGATTTTGGCAGATGCTTTAAACGGGCTGGTACAGACTGAGACGTTGAAGAATGAGACCTTAAATTGCAAACTTGCCTTCGTAGTTGAGCATCACATAAGAGTGCGGAAGTAAGTAAACCAAGCCTACGTTATTCGTGTTAGATAATTAGAATAATATAAAGATCGATGGTAAAGAGTCTGTATTACGAGTGATATTAGCGCCAAGGAAAAGCGGATACCGGATGATGGATCGGATCGTTAATTTCCAGTTTTGTACATATGGTGGAAATCACGCTGCAAGAATGTAGTCTTATAGAAATAGTGGGATGCACGTCGATCATATGCCTCCTAGCATATTGCGCACTGATGGTAAAAATTGTTCTGTTACAAAGTAAAGGTAAAACATTTAGCATTGAGAGGGTTTTTGATTACGAGAAGTGCGCAGCGCGCGCCAAGTTCTATGCGTTCTTGTCCATAGTTATCTAAGCGAAGTAAAATGTGAATGAAACTAGGCGTCGTCCTTTTATCGTAGGAATGGGAGGATGGAAATTCCGGAGCCGTCGTTTCGTTTGCTTGCACGGTTACTTCAACCTCGTTTAACATCTTTCTGTTGTGTTACATCGGTGATCAGCTTACCACGCAGGTGAAATATTTTAATATTTTCGTTTGACTATTTTTTATTATTTACGGCCTTCGTGTGTCTCCAACGAAAGGCTGAAAAAATAGCGTGGACCACTTGTACATTGGAATGGTATCGTATCTCTGATAAGAACGTACGATCCTTGGTGATGATTATGGCCATGTCCAGTGCTTCGATGCAAATCACGGCCGGAAAATTTATTCCTCTCTCCATCAAGACATTCGGCGACGTAAGGATCTTCCATTCCGATACAAATGTCAAATCTTGCTGAAAATCTTATTGAATCTAATGTCTTGTGTGTAAAATTAATCCTCTGATATTTTAGGTACTCAAAACATCCGCAGCATATTTCAATATGCTTCGAACAATCACGGAATAACCGTATACATAATCTCTTAAAGTTCATCTCACCTAAATTTTCTTATCCGAAACCGATATTACAGTACCTCGTAAATACAGATTCTGTATTTCATTGGATAGAGTAGGTCGGTGACCGATAAAAAAATTTAACCAATATTACGTAGTATATGGACAAATTTGTACGGAAGTAAAATCCTTTAAGTATTCATGCGGCTGAGTAAATAACCCGAGCGGTTCTGGACTATATTGATTTATAAATATTATTACTATAGGTAAATAAATAACCTAAGCCTTCCCTATTGCGCAGCACAAAAGTCGGGAACGCACATTTGCGGCAGTCAAAGGGTAGGTGAACTCTCGTCGACCTTTAAAATATTCAGTCAAAAATCACTCGCGGACAAGGTGAGCCCTTCGCATCAAAAGTCATCGTTCCCCGGTTTTACGTCAAAATAACCAATGTTTATTTTTTTCCTGGAAAAGCCATGTCCCTTGGTCTCCAACAATCCTTCCCGCAGTTTACGATCACAACTACCCCTTGGATCCCATTATTTATTAACCCGCGCAGGCGCGCGCGGCTCACAAATTCACCCCGCGCATTTGTCTCGCCGCTCGCCAATCGCAATTTCTCCCGCAACTTCCGAGCACGGCTCGTGCATAAAGAAGAGAAGCCATTAAAAAAAATGTCCGAGTACGAGGGCTACGAGCAAGACTTAAATTACATCACTCGCCAATCCCGCTTCGTTCTTCGCATACTCGGCATTTGGCCGGTTTTCGAAGGGAAGATTCCTCTCGCCACTAGGATCCTGAAGATCCTCACGGTATTCGTATGCTACAGCTTATTGTTGTGCGAAGTAATTCCAAGCATATTATATTACGCCTACAGCGTAGAGCCCGATCCTAAAGTCAGATTCAAGCTCTTCATGGTCCTGGTCTTCTCTTGCATGGCGGTACTGAAGTACATTGGCCTGGTCTTTCACGAAAGAGACATCAAGGGCTGCCTTGGCCACATGCGAGAGGATTGGAGGATATTCGGCGGCGTCTCTCATCGACGATCCATGATCAAGAGAGCCAGGACCGCTCGACAATTATTCCTCCTCTGCGGGATCTTCATGTATTTTAGCGGCATGTTCTACAGCACCGTCTTGCCTCTGCTGACGGGGAATATCATCGTGGACGAAAACACGACGATCAGACCTCTGTCCAGCCCGACTTACTACATTTTCTTGGACGAACAAAAGAGCCCGGTTTACGAAACCGCGTTCCTCATTCAGTCCCTCTCTGGCATCGTGAAGTACACGATAACCACGACGCTTTGTGGCCTCATGGCAGTGTTCGTGATGCACGCTTGCGCTCAGTTGGAAATTTTAGCGGAGATGATAAAGAACATCGTGAAGAAGGAAACCCTGAAGAACGAAACGTTCAATCGCAGCCTTGCACTCGCGGTCCAGCATCAAATGAGGGTGCGACGGTAAGTTGGTCCGATTTTCTTTGACATACTTAACGCGAAAGGTATAATGAGAAGTGAGAAGGTGAGAAAGGAAGAAGATATTGGAGGATGCATCCGATCGTTAATTTTCAGTTTTGTGCATATGGTGGAAATCACGCTGCAGGAATGTAGTCTGGTAGAAATAGGCGGATGTACGTCGGTCATATGCCTGTTAGGATATTGCGCATTAACGGTAAAAATTCTTCAGTTTTAAAGCTTTTCAAGTAGCGAGGGTTAAAGCGAAACGTTTGATATTGCAAATCTCTTTGATTATGAGAGATTCGTGGTGTAGGTTGAGGTATATCAAGGTTCAAATCATTTAGTTGAATATAATCAAAATCTAAATGAGAGTTAAACTAGAATTTTTTTGTAGGAATGGGGCGATGGAAACACCGTGGCTGTTTTTTCGTTTGTCGTTGGTATTTTCTCGATCTTGATTAACATCTTTTTGTTATGTTATATCGGTGACCGGCTTACCACGCAGGTGAAATATTCACGCACTTTCATCTCGTTATTATAATTATTTACGGGTATCCATATTCTGTTCACCGCAGGCTGAAGAAGTAGCCTGGGCCTCCTGTACACTGGAATGGTATCGTGTCTCGGATAAGAAAGTGCGATCCTTGGTGCTGATAATGACCATGTCGAACATTTCGATGCAGATCTCGGCAGGAAAATTCATCCCACTGTCTCTCAAGTCGTTTGGCGACGTAAGCATTCTTTCCAATTTTCAAAATAATCAAGTACGCAATTATCCTGAGGAACAAAATGATATTTTAGGTACTTAAAACATCCGGAGCGTATTTCAATATGCTTCGAACGATGGCGGTGTGAGCTCGTATATACTTTCCAACAATGGAACTTACAAAAATTTCGTTGCGAATAACCTACATCGAAATACCTAAAAACTATGGACTTCGTACTAGAGCATTACGTACAAAATTTAAATCAATTAAAGTTTCCCGTGGATAAATAAATAGTCTATTTAATTATGAAATACGTTATTTTTACAGTACAAAAGTACATTATAACACTCACGTGTATTTTGCTTGAACGAATTTTTAGCGCCATGAGTACGGAGATTTGCAATTTTCTATCTTGAACGAAGAAATCAATCCACCCCTCGGGGGAACAAATCGTCAGACTTTCCGTTTCTCGCTTGTCTTTAAATTAATGATTTGGCAATTGTCCACGGACCGTAAGAGTCATCGACCTCGAAAGCCATTGTCTCGCAGTTCTACTGCGAAAAATTGCGGAGGAAACTCAATGTCTCTCGAACGTAATGACTCGTTTCAAAGTTTACGATCGCGACTACCTTTCCCGGCCTGTCATTTATTGATGAACGCAGGCGCACGCAGGCGTAAAATTTGCCTCGCGCATTTCTTTAGCCTTTTATCAATCGCAACTTTGCTCGCTACTTGTCAGTACGGTTTGTCTACAAGAAATACAGAAATACATTAAACAGAATGTTAGCGTACGATGGCTACGAGCAGGACGTGAATTACATCACCGAGCAATGCCGCTTCATGCTTCGTGTACTCGGCATTTGGCCGATTTTTGTGGGGAAGATTTCCCTCGCCACGAGGATCCAAAATTTGTTCGCGATACTCACGTGTTACATTTTGTTGTTTTGCGCAATAATTCCAGGCATGCTCTACTACATTTATGGGATAGAGCCTGATCCTCGAGTCAGATTAAAGTACTTGGTAGTTCACGCGTACGCTTGCATGACGGTGGCCAAGTACAGTAGCCTGGTCCTTCACGAAAGGGACATCAGGAGCTGCCTGAGCCATGTCAAGGAGGATTGGAGGATGTTTGGTGATGCATCTTATCGGCAATGCATGATACAAAGAGCGAGGACCGCTCGACGGTTTTTCCTCTTCTGCTGGGCCTTCATGTACTTTAGTAACTTGTGCTACAGTGCCTTCGTCCCACTGTCCAGAGGGAAAGTCATGATAGACGAAAACACGACCATCAGATCGCTGTTTGCTCCGGCTTATTATGTCTTCTTTGACGAGCAGAAGAGTCCGGCTTACGAAATTGTATTCTTGATTCAGGCAGTCGCAAGCTTTGTGACGTCAACGACAACCATAACGCTTTGTGGTCTTACCGCGGTTTTTGTGATGCACGCCTGTGCACAGCTGGAGATCCTGACAGAGATGATGGGGAACTGCGTGCGGCAAGAGATACTGAAGAAGGAAACTTTAAATCGTAAACTCGCCATCGTGGTCGGCCATCACATAAGGGTGCGGAAGTAAGTTGGTTGAAGTTGCTTTATCCATGTTTGTCATTGAAGGTAATATGAGAATCGAGGGAAAATAGACGGCGGTACACGCGATAGTAAAAAGCAAAGGAATGGATGATTTTCAGTTTTGTGCACATGGTGGAAATATCGCTGCAGGAGTCTAGTCTAGTAGAAATAGTCGGATGTACGTCGATCGTGTGCCTGTTAGGATATTGCGTATTGCTGGTAACATATGCTCTGTTATATAGTATATATAGTAATGGTAAAATATCTGATGGCTTAAGATATTCTGTAGGCACATAATCAAGTGAGCCGAGGTGTGAATAAAACTAGAATGCGATCCTTCTGTAGGAATTGGAGGATGGAAATACTGCGGCGGCATTTTCATTTGTCTTTGGCGCTGCCTCAATCTCGTTTAATATCTTTTTGTTGTGTTACATCGGTGACCAGCTGAATACGCAGGTGAAATAATTTTATTTTTTTACCCTTCCTTTTATATTATCGATTTGTATTCATATTCTGATCGTAACAGGCCGAAAGGGTTGCTTGGACGTCTTGTACCTTGGAATGGTATCGTATTTCGGATAGGAAAGTACGATCCTTGGTGCTGATAATAGCCATGTCAAATGCTTCGATAAAAATTACTGCGGGAAAATTTATTCCACTTTCTCTGAAGTCGTTCGGCGACGTGAGCATTCTTTTTCAAATGCGAAATTATTTAAAATGTAAAATTAACGGCATAATGTTTTAGGTACTTAAAACATCTGCAGCGTATTTCAACATGCTTCGAACGGTCACGGACTAAACGTGCAGATATATTCTAAAATTTACGTATATATCGCCTAAATAAATTTTTTGTGCCTTGAACATCCAGATTTACATTTTTCCCTCAACAGGGAAAAAATCAATTTACCCAGAAGTTGGAATAAACTCTCGGACTTACCCTTTTTTAAACGACTATTTCCTCGTATTACAAAGGGCAGATAAGTTCCCGTTTATGTTTAAATTGATCATTCGACGATCGTCCGTGAACAGTAGAAGCCTTTGACCTCGAAAGTCATTGTCTCGCGGTTTTACATCAATATAACAAAAAATTGCCCGGGAAACTCCGCGTCTCTTGAACGTAATGATTTGTTTCAAAGTTTGCTATCGCGACTACCCTTTGTGCCCCGTCATTTATTGACGCACGCAAGCGCACGCAGATGTAAAATTTGCTTCGCGCATTTCTCTTGCTCCTCCTCAATCGCAACTTTGCTTGCAACTTGTCAGTGCGGCTTGTCCTTAAGAAATACAGCGGGATTAAACAGAATGTTAGCGTACGATGGATACGAGCAAGACGTGAATTACATCACCGAGCAATGCCGCTTCATGCTTCGTATACTCGGCATCTGGCCGATTTTTCAAGGGAAAGTTTCTGTCGCCACGAGGATCCAAAATTTGTTCGCGATACTCACGTGTTACATCTTGTTGTTTTGCTCGGTAATTCCAGGTTCACTCTATTATATTTATGGGGTAGAACCCGATCTTCAAGTCCGATTAAAGTTCTTGGTGGTTCACGTGTACGCTTGCATGACGGTGGCCAAGTACAGTAGCCTGGTCCTTCACGAAAGAGACATCAGGAGCTGCCTCAGTCACTTAAAGGAGGATTGGAGGATGTTTGGTGATGCATCTTATCGGAAATTGATGATACACAGGGCGACGACTGCCCGACGGTTCTTCCTCTTTTGCTGGGCCTTCATGTACTTCAGTAACTTGTGCTACAGTGCCTTCGTCCCACTATCCAGAGGGAAAGTCGTGATAGACGAAAATACGACTATCAGACCGCTATCCGCTCCGGCTTATTATGTCTTCTTCGACGAGCAGAAGAGTCCGGCTTACGAGATCGTATTTTTGATTCAGGCCCTTTCAAGCTTTGTGACGTCCACGATAACCATAACGCTTTGTGGTCTTACCGCGGTTTTTGTGATGCACGCCTGTGCGCAGCTGGAGATCCTGACAGAGATATTGGGGAACTGCGTACGGGAAGAGACAGTGAAGAAGGAAACATTAAATCGTAAACTCGCCATCGTGGTCGGGCATCACATAAGGGTGCGGAAGTAAGTTGGTTGAAGTTGCTTTATCCGTGTTTGTTATTGAAGGTAATATGAGAATCGAGGGAAAATAGACGGCGGTACACGCGATAGCAAGAAGCAAAGGAATGGATAATTTTCAGTTTTGTACACATGGTGGAAATCTCGCTGCAGGAGTCCAGTCTAGTAGAAATAGTCGGATGTACGTCGATCGTGTGTCTGTTAGGATATTGCATATTGCTGGTAACAATTGTTCTGTTATATAGTAATGGTCAATGTAAAATATCCGATGGCTTAAGATATTCCGTAGGCACATAATTAATCTTACAAGTAATCGAGTGAGCTGAGGTGTGAATAAAATTAGAATTGGATTCTTCTGTAGGAATTGGAGGATAAAAATACTGCGGCGGTGTTGTCGTTTATCGTTGGTGCTGCCTCAGTCTCGTTTAATATTTTTCTGTTGTGTTATATTGGTGACCAGCTAACTACGCAGGTGATATTTTTTAAACTCCTTTAACCTCCCGTTTATATCATCGATTTGTATTCGTATTCTGATCCTAACAGGCCGAAAGGGTTGCTTGGACGTCTTGCACCTTGGAATGGTATCGTATTTCGGATAGGAAAGTACGATCCTTGGTGATGATAATAGCTATGTCAAATGCTTCGATGAAAATTACTGCGGGGAAATTTATTCCACTTTCCCTGAAGTCGTTCGGCGACGTGAGCATTCTTTTACAAATGCGAAATTACTTAAAATGCAAAATTAACGGCATAATATTTTAGGTACTTAAAACATCTGCAGCGTATTTCAACATGCTTCGGACGGTCACGGATTAAGCGTGCAGATATATTCTAAAACTTACGTATATATCGCTCAAATAAATTTGTTGTGCCTTGAGTATCCAGATTTCCAATTTCCCTCCGGTAGGGAAAAAAATCAATTTACCCAGAAGTTGGAACGAAATATCGGATTTACCCTTTTTTGAACGTTTATATCTACGAACGCGAAAGGGTAGAAAAGTTTCCGTTTATATTTACGTTGGTCATTCGACATTAGAAGCCTTTGACCTCGAAGGACATTGTCTCGCAGTTCTACATTAAAATAAGCAACATATTTTCCTGGAAAATCAGTGTCCCTCGAACGCTTCGAAGTTTGCGATCGCCACTGCTCTTTCTACCTCGTCATTTATTAATCAACGCAGGCGCACGCGAGCGAAGATTTTGCCCCGCGCATTTAATTCCCTCCTCACCAATCACAACTTCCCGCAACTCTTCTGCATGGCCTCTGCAGGAGGAATAAAAAATATTCGAAATAATGTCCGCGTACGAGGGTTACGAGCAAGACGTGAATTACATCACCGAGCAATCCCGCTTCGTTCTGCGTTTACTTGGCATTTGGCCAGTTTTCGAGGGAAAGATCCCCCTCGTCAGGAGGATCCTGAAGATCTTCGTGATACTCACTTGCTACATTTTGCTGCTCTGCGACGCGATTCCGGGCATTCTCTACTACGTTTACGGGGTAGAGCCCGACCCTCGAGTGAGATTGAAACTTCTGGTCGTCGTGGTGTACGCTTGTATGTCAGTGGCGAAGTACAGTAGCCTGGTATTACACGAAGATAACATCAAGGGTTGCCTTGGCCACTTACAAAGAGATTGGAAAGCCTTCGGTAGTATTTCTTACCGGGAGTCGATGATGGAGAGGGTGAGGAGCGGTCGACGGTTATTCGTTTTGTGCGGGAGCTTCATGTATTTCAGTGGCGTGTCCTATCGCACGGTCGTCCCACTGTCCAGAGGGAAAATCGTCCTGGACGAAAATACGACGATCAGACCGCTGTCTTGTCCGACTTACTACGTGTTCTTCGACGAGCAGAAGAGTCCCGCTTACGAGATCGTGTTCCTCATTCAGATACTCGCTGGACTCGTGACGTATACGATAGCCACTACGCTCTGCGGCCTCACGGCGGTCTTCGTGATGCACGCGTGTGCCCAGCTGGAGATTTTGGCAGAGGTGATAAAGGACCTCGTGCAGAAAGAGACGCCGAAGAAGAAAACTTTGGACTGTGGGCTTGCCATCGTGGTTGAACATCACATAAGGGTGCGCAAGTAAGTTTATCGAACTTCTGTTAGATATTTCTGTTAGACATTAAGTGTAATACGGAAAGCAGTGAAAATTAAATATCGAGTGGTCGATTTTCAGCTTTGTGCACATGGTGGAAATAACGCTGCAGGAATGTAGTCTGATAGAAATAGTCGGGTGTACGTCGATCGTGTGCCTCTTAGGATATTGCGCATTAATGGTAAAATGTTCTCTGTTATATAAGTGTCGAGTTAGACAAATTTATATGAGGACTTTTTTGCTTATAAGGAATTCGTAGCATGCATTAAAGTTTTCAAGCCCGATGTGGTTGCACGTAAAAATTAATCAAGTAAAAAAAAATGTGAATAAAATTAGGAGACCACTTTTTTGTAGGAATGGGAGGATGGAAATACTGCAGCTGTGTTTTCGTTTATCATTGCAGTTGGCTCAATCTCGTTTAATATATTTCTGTTGTGTTATATCGGTGACCAGCTTACCACGCAGGTGAAATATTCTAATTCTCTTATATTATTGCATCTTGTTATTCATGGTCATGCATGTTCTGGCTACAACAGGCTGAAAAGGTAGCCTGGACCTCCTGCACGTTAGAGTGGTATCGTATCTCAAATAAAAAAGTACGATCCCTGGTGCTTATAATGGCCATGTCGAATGCTTCGATGAAAATCACCGCAGGAAAATTTATTCCTCTTTCCATCAAGACATTTGGTGACGTAAGCCATACTACTATTATCCTGCGCGATTAAACGCATCCCTAATTATGCCCAGAAGGTAATGTAATCATGTAATATTTTAGGTGCTCAAAACATCCGCAGCATATTTCAATATGCTTCGAACCGTCACGGAGTAAGCTTATATATATTTTCCGAGAGTGAAATTTACATAAATTTTGTTGTTTATAATCTAGCATCGAAGTATTTAGTAACTACGTATTCTGTATTTCATTAAATCATAACCGGATGGGGAATTTATTCGAGGTTTGCTGTGGGCAAGCAACGTTCATTTTGTAATATGAACTATTCTTAAACTCACGTACACGTTGATCAAATTAATTTTTCATGCTCAAAGTATCGCGAGTTACAATTTTCCTCCTTGATCGAAGAAGTGAAATCCGCATAAAGCAGAAAAAGCATGCCAGACCTTACGTTTACTTTTTCCCGCAAATAAAACGATAAGAGCTAACATCATGCGAACCAACATTATCTTTCTACTCCCTGTAAATCAAACTTCAAAATGGATTGCGTGGCTTTCAGCTGAAACCTTTGTAAGTATTATCAATGATTGTTGAAAATTGCTTTTGAAAAAGCACTTCCCCCCTGCTTCGAAATACACTGAAAAGGCACAGCTGCCGCAAAGATCGATCGTCGCGTTTGATAGGCAATCACAAAGAAGTTACATCGTACGCAACCCTACACCCTCGAAGTTCACGACTCCCATTATCCTTCCCTGACCGCGGATCCCTTGAATCTTTAAATAACGCACGCGCGGAAGAAACAGTGCGCCTTGGTTTCTCTCAAATTTACGATCAAATCCCCAATGGCAGCGACAGTCGCGCCCGTGCAATCGCGAACAATAACTCGACCCCGAAAAGCCTCATTTTCCAAACCTCGCACCCTCGAGGATCCTCGAAATGTTGCAAAACAAAAACTACGAGCATGATGTAGAATACTCGATACGCTTCACTCGTTTCGTCCTGCAACTGCTGGGCGCCTGGCCAGACACCAAGAGAAACACCGTTCTCCGCAGGGGCCTCAACTTTCTCCTGATATTCTGCTCCTTCTTCGTCCTTTACTTTGTCCTCGTGCCAGGTATCCTTCACATGTTCATCGTCGAGAAGATTCCACGGATCAGGATCTACAGGATCGCGCCTCTTCTCTATTGCTTCATGGCGGTTGCTAAGTACACCTACCTGCTGCTGAGAGGGGACCGGATCAAGAGATGCTTGCGGCTCGTTGAGATCGACTGGAAGAACGTGGTGGAGAAGTACGCACGCGAAACGATGTTGAAGAACGCCAAGACCGGGAGACGATTGTGCCTCGTCTGTGGTGCTTTCATGTACGGAAGCGGCCTTTCGTTCCGCACGATCATGCCACTGTCCAGAGGGAAGATCGTCACGGACCAGAATATCACCCTGAAACCCCTGGCCTGTCCAAGTTACGTCGGCATGTTCGATCCGCGTGTCAGCCCAGCTTACGAGATCGTCTTCACGATTCAGTGCCTCTCCGGATTCGTCACTTATTCCGTGACCACCGGAGCTTGCGGCATAGCTGGTCTCTTCGTGATGCACGCTTGCGGCCAATTGGAGGTACTGATGAGGCTGATGAGGGACTTCGTGGAATCGGAGGCGAAAAACGTGGACGAGAAGCTGGCGGTTCTCGTTGAGCATCAGATTAGAGTGCGAAAGTAAGCTTTTCTTTTCTTCATGCTGCGAGAGTGACGATGAGAATTCCAAGTTTGGCGAGGCGGGCGTATTTGATGGTAATCGAATAACTCGATCGTTTGTTTCTTTAATAAATCGAGCTGGTATATACGCGATGAAAAATGTTCGCACGACTGACCGAATTGAAACATTATATTTCAACGATCGTTTTGAAACGTTGCACGTAAAATAAAATCAATGACAGATTGTGCGCTACTTTGTACTACTGCGATACGTGATTATATACATCGACGCGGGAGGTGGGGTGGACATGAATGGGAACAGCGTATACTTCCAGGAAAAGTAGCTATGCAACAAAGTTGCACGATGCAATTTAACCTCGAGCGTGATTTCTGTTGAGTACAAATTTTCTTCGTGACTATCTTTTATCTCGATGGTGGGAAGAGTAGTGTAGAATGCATACCTCTGCCACAGGTTGTTGCGTTACTTTTTTTTCTATCCTTCCGTTACCCCAAGTATCTGAAAGAATAAGGAAGGTGTACTTATCCAAAATATCCGTGCGTAACAATTTTAAGTGACTCTAACAAACGATTAATATTGATTATATGTGATTTTCAGTTTCCTGCGATTAGTGAACTCCTCTCTGCAGCAAATATGTCTGGTGGAAGTATTGGGGTGTACTATGATTATATGTCTTCTAGGATATTGTATATTGATGGTACGCAATTAACTGTTCCACTTACAAATATATTCAACTTTATGGTGCTTTCGAAAGTACTTGATTCGACGAATAATTTAACTACAATCATATCGGAAACAAATTCATTGCTTACTGTACGACATTATTAAATTAACAGGAATGGGAAAACCACAATAAGGTGGCTATGTTTTCGTACACCACCTCATTGCTGTCCATCAGTATGAATATATTCATGTTTTGCTACACTGGCGAACAGCTGAACATGCAGGTACGTGTAACGATTAATGTACGAGAATTATGGAATATTACTTACCTAATATTTATTAAAATCGTAGCTCGAAAGGGTGTCAGTGTTGTCCTGTGCATTGGAATGGTACCACCTTCCGAAAAGGAAAGCGCGAAGTCTGATACTGGTGATCATTATATCCAATTTGCCAACAAGAATGACTGCGGGAAAAGTAATCGAACTTTCTCTCAGGACATTTGGAGATGTAAGCCATTAATATCATTGTCCTCGCAGGACAGATTCTCATATCAGAATTACGTTCTAGGTCATAAAAACCGCCTTAACGTATCTCAATATGTTACGAACGGTCACCGATTAAGCGTTTAATTCTAAATATTAAAATTATAAAGCTGACTTTGTCGTGGACGATAACAGATGAAAGATAAGTCATGGGTGTTATAAAAAATTCTTTATACGGTTGTACTTCCTGTAACGATATATACAATGCACAGGTACACGTAATACAAGGTGTGTTTTGTACGAGTAAATCAACAAGAATGAAGATGTACTATTTTTTCTTTCTTTCCCCGTTACGAAAACTGAAATACTAAGACAAACAAGAACGTGCACGATGATCTTAAGAATAATCTTGAGTTCTGACAATTTTTTCAAATCGTACGTTACCTTGATCCGGCGGACAAACACCGTTGTGGTCAATCGACAGGCAATTTTTGTCTCCGTAGGCACTTTCAGACGTACAAAAAGTCTGAATTATATTTTCCACTCGTGGACATCCTACTCTCACCAGAGTTTTCTCCCGCATAAAGCTCACGGTATATTCCGACCACGCATGACCTGGAGCAATTTACTGGAATTACAGTAATAATACGATAACTTCCAACCCCTTCAGCTTTCCTCCGTTGTTCTTTCCTCCCCCTGGCGCAAGCGCTATGTCTTTTTCAGTGGTTCTTCTTCATCGCCGAACGTACCGTGCGCTCCCTCTGTGATCACGAGCTCAGGATCTCGAAAATGAAAACTCCATCCGAGAGAACGCACGAGAATTCGAAGTACGAGACCGATATTGGATACACGATCCAGGTGACGCGGACGGTTCTGGTCGGTCGGAAGTACACGATCCTTCCATCACGTAAGCGAGGCCTTGAGGGGATGTCTGAGGCCCATCGAGCTCGATTGAAGAAAAGTTGATTTGACAAAGGGTATTTGATGGACCATGCAAAAATCGAAAGGAGATCCCCAGGGTGGCTGTCGCTTGTGGAAGTGGCTGTTTCTAGTCCTATTCGTGCCGATGGCCAAGGGGTCAATGGAAAAAGCGCGGTACTTCGTTTTAAGTTGCCGTGTCTAACAATCATTTAAAAATTACAGCTGGGAAAGTAGTGGTAATGTTACTGGTGAACTTTGGTAACGTAAGTATTCTCGGATTAATCGGAATTAAACAATAGATTAAAAATGCGTTCACAGGAACCAAGTTCCGTAACACATTCCTTCTTCAAACATTTGTTCCATATTTCCATGCAATTTGAACGATCGCGGAATATGCGTGTACATACTTTTTAAAAGTCGAAATCACACAAATTTTGTGCTCCGTAAGTCAGTACCTATCAAAATACCCAGTAAGCGCTGTATTTGATTAAAGCAGTAACCGATAGGAAAATCAAAAAGAAGTCGCTTATATGGCGGAATAAGAAAACGCACAAATTTACAACGACTCAAACTTCAGAAAACTCTTCCCTATGCTTAAGTTAATTAAAAAACTTGCCCCCAGATAACAAGAGTCTTTGACATCGAACATTATTTTCGAACGGGTATAATTCAAAATAAAGAATGTCATTTTTTCCTTGAAAACCCACGTCTCTTGAACTCGATAATCCTTCTGGAAGTTTACGATCGCAACTGCCGCGCGCGCATCGCCATTTATTAATGCATGCAGGCGTACGCGAATGACAGGTTTGGCTTCTAGACTCGATGCGCTCTTTATCAGTCTGCAATTTGCCCGCCAATGTTCCGTATGGTCCGTGCGTAAAGAATAAGAAATACTCAAAAGAATGTCCGCGTACGATAAATTCGAGCAGGATGTGAATTACGCCACCGAGCAAACCCGCACGATATTACGTATGATCGGAATTTGGCCGGTTTTCGAAAGGAACATGCCCAAAACCGTATTGATCCCAAAGATCTTATCGATAATCGTGTCTTACAGCTTGTTGTTATATAACTCAATCCCAGGCTATCTCTATTATATTTACGGAGTAGAGAACAATGCTCGGATGAAATTGAAGCACAGCATCCTCGTGCTTTACGCTACCATGACGGTATTCAAGTACAGCTGCTTGCTCTTGACCCAATATAAAATCAAGGATTGTATTGACCACGTGAGGCAGGATTGGAAAGTCTTCGGTAGTGGCACTCATAGGCAAGCCATGATAAAGAGAGCGAGAGTTGGGCGCCGATTTTTCTTGTTTAGCTGGGCGTTAATGTACGTCGGTACCACGTGCTTCCGGACCATTTTACCATTGTCCGCTGGAAAGATCGTCGTGGACGAGAATACGACCATCAGACCGTTATCCGCCCCGGCTTATTTTATTGTTTTCGACGTGCAAAAGAGTCCGGCTTACGAAATCGTGTTTGCACTTCAAGTATGTTCGGGATTCGTGGCATGCACGATAACAATAACGCTTTGCGCTCTCATGGCGGTGTTCGTGATGCACGCGTGTGGTCAGCTAGATGTTTTGGAGGAAGTGATAAAAGACCTCGTGCACATAGACACGCTGAAGAAGGAATCTTTAGACGGTAAACTTGCCATCATGGTTGAACATCAAATACGAGTGCAACAGTAAGATGGTCAAACTTGCAGTACTTTTGGTGGAAATTAAATAGTAGTATGTGTGACTTTAGGGAAAAGAAAAGAAGTAATTGAATTATATATCAAATCGGCAATTCTCAGGTTTGTGCAAATGGTTGAAGTGACGCTGCAGGAATGTAGTCTCATAGAAGTATTTGCGTGTCGACAACCGTGTGCCTCTTAGGATATGCCGCATTAATGGTAAACATTTTTCTATTCGTATGAGGTTTCTAACGTGCATTAGGGTTTTCAATCTCATTCTGATTAGATGAAAAATTGACCGAGCGTACAAAGATGTGATTGAAACTAAGAGAAGATGTATTTTGTAGGAATGGGAGGTTGGAAATACTACGGGTGTCATTTCGTTTATCACCGTTTCACTCTCAGTCGCGTTTAACATCTTTCTATTGTGTTATATCGGTGACCAACTTACCACACAGGTAAAATATTCTGATTTTATGGTATTGCTTCTGATTATTCATATGCATCCTCTTCCTGTTCATAACAGGCCGACAAGGTAGCTTGGACCTCTTGCACCTTGGAATGGTATCGTATCTCGGGTAATAATGTACGATCCTTGGTGTTGGTAATGGCTATGTCGAGTGCTTCGATGAAAATCACTGCGGGAAAATTTATTTGTCTTTCCGTCAAGACATTTGGAGACGTAAGCATTTTTTCTAGTATACTGTATAATCTAATATATACTTAACTTCGTTGAGAAGGAAAGGCAATTGCATTTTTTTTAGGTGCTCAAAACTGCTGCAGCATATTTGAACATGCTTCGGACCGTCACGGAGTAAACGTATATATATTTTTCAAGACCCAATATTACACAAAAATTATAGTTTATAAATTAGCATCAAAATATCTAGTAACTACATATTCTGTATTTAATTAAATCGTGGACTGATGAGAAAATCGTTTAATGTTTATCGTACGCGAAAAATGTGAATTATTTAATCCACTTTTGAATCCAGCTCTTCCCTCGTAAACGTAACTCTGCTCTTTCCAACTTTTCCTTTTTGCATGGACTCTAAGGAGTAGATGTTACAGAGTAATATACCGTGTACGACACTTGTACTTTGTTATATATATTCGACGTAAGTTTGAACGCGGCGTGAATCTTAAGGAGGTTGGAAATTGTGGATAATAATTACAAGAGATACACGATACAGAAAGTGAACAATGCCAGAAAAAAATTCTTCTTCGCGGGGCTCGTCTCGTGCGCAAATTTTCACGCATCGCCCTTCGGTGGACTCCAGAAATGTGTCGCTGCTCAGTCTAACGCTTTGTCGGGATCAATCTGCAAAGACCCGATAACCAAAGGTGCCGAAAGGGCCGATAGCCAAAGGGATAATCAGCACCGCCGAGAACGTGATCTCTAATGTCATCAGCCATCACCTGATATTTGTTTTTGATGAAAAACAATCGTTTAAAAATTACAGCTTGGAAAGTAGTGGAAATGTTACTGGCGAGCTTTGGTAACGTAAGTATTCACGGATTAAACAAAATTTAATCAGGAAAAAGTATCCGTATCGATGGAAATACATAATAGCTTATCCTGTATTTGATTAAAGCAATAACCCATAGAAAAATCAAAAAGAGGTCGATTATATGGCGGAATAAAAAAACGTACAAATTTACGACGACTCAAACTTCGGAAAACTCTTCCCTATGTTTAAGTTAATTAAAAAAATTGCCCCCAGATAACAAGAATCTTTGACATCGAACATTATTCTCGAACGGGTATAATTAAAAATGACGAATGTCATTTTTTCCTGGAAAACCCACGTCTCTTGAACTCGATAATCCTCCTGGAAGTTTACGATCGCGACTGCCGCGCGCGCATTATCATTTATTAATGCATGGAGGCGTACGCGAGTGACAGGTTTGGTCTCTAGACTTAATTCGCTCTTCACCAGTCAGCAATTTGCCCGCCAATGTTCCGTACGGTCCGTGCGTAAAGAACAGGAAATATTCAAAAGAATGTCCGCGTACGATACATACGAGCAGGATGTGAATTACGCCACCGAGCAAACCCGCACGATATTACGTATGATCGGAATTTGGCCGGCTTTTGAAAAGAACATGCCCAAAACCGCATTTATCCTAAAGATCTTTTCCATATTCGTGTCTTACAGCTTGTTGTTATATAACTCAATCCCAGGCTGTCTCTATTACATTTACGGAGTAGAGCATAATGCTCGGATCAGATTGAAGCACAGCATCCTCGTGCTTTACGCTACCATGACGGTAATCAAGTACAGTTGCTTGCTCTTGACCCAAAATAAAATCAAGGATTGTATTGACCACGTGCGGCAGGACTGGAAAGTCTTCGGTGGCAGCTGCCATAGGCAAGCGATGATAAAGAGGGCTAGAGTTGGGCGACGGTTTTTCTTGTTTAGCTGGGCTTTAATGTACGTCGGTGCCATGTGCTACCGCACCATTGTACCACTGTCCGTTGGAAAGATCGTCGTGGACGAGAATACGACCATCAGACCGCTGTCCGCCCCGGCTTATTTTATCTTCTTCGACGTGCAAAAGAGCCCGGCTTACGAAATCGTATTTGTGCTTCAAGTATTTTCGGGATTCGTGGCGTGCACGATAACAATAACGCTTTGCGGTCTCATGTCGGTGTTCGTGATGCACGCGTGTGGTCAGCTAGATGTCTTGGAGGAAGTGATAAAAGACCTCGTGCATATAGACACGGTGAAGAAGGAATCTTTAGACGGTAAACTTGCCATCATGGTTGAACATCAAATACGAGTGCAACAGTAAGATGGTCAAACTTGCAGTACTTATGGTGGAATTTAAATAGTAGTATGTGTGACGTCAGGTAACAAAAGAAAAGTAATTGAATTATATACCAAATCATCGATTCTCAGGTTTGTGCAAATGGTTGAAGTGACGCTGCAGGAATGTAGTCTCATAGAAGTACTTGGGTGTACGACGATCGTGTGCCTCTTAGGATATGCCGCATTAATGGTAAACGTGTTTCTATTCGTATGAGGTTTCTAGCGTGCATTAGGGTTTTCAATCTCATCAGGATTAGATGAAAAATTGACCGAGCGTACAAAGATGTGAATGAAACTAAGAAGATTTATTTTGTAGGAATGGGAAGATGGGAATAGTACGGCTGTCTTTTCGTTTCTCACCGTATTTTTCTCAATCTCGTTTAACATCTTTGCGTTGTGTTATATTGGTGACCAACTCACCATACAGGTAAAATATTCTAATTTTATGGTATTGCTTTTGATTATTCATGTGCATTCTCTTCCTGTTCATAACAGGCCGACAAGGTAGCTTGGACCTCTTGCACCTTGGAATGGTATCGCATCTCGGGTTATAATGTACGATCCTTGGTGTTGGTAATGGCTATGTCGAGTGCTTCGATGAAAATCACTGCGGGAAAATTTATTTGTCTTTCCGTCAAGACATTTGGGGACGTAAGCATTTCTTCTAGTATACTGTATAATCTAATGTATACTTAACTTCGTTGAGAAGTAAAGGCAATTGCTTTTTCTTTAGGTGCTCAAAACGGCTGCAGCATATTTGAACATGCTTCGAACCGTCACGGAATAAACGTATATATATTTTTTCAAGACCAAATATTACACAAAAATTATAATTTATAAACTGGCACCAAAATAACTAGTAACTACGTATTCTGTATCTAATTAAATCGTGGACTGATGTTGAAATCGTTTAATGTTTATCGTAAGCGAAAAATGCCCGTTATTCAATCCACTTTTGAATCCAGCACTTCCCTCGTAAACGTAACCCTGCTCTTTCTAACTTTTCATTTTTGCATGGACTCTAAGGAGTAGGTGTTACAAAGTAATATACCGTGTACGACACTTTTACTTTGTTATATATATTTGACGTAAGTTTGATCGCGGCGTGAATCTTAAGGAGGTTGTAAATGGTCGATAATAATTACTATCGTACAATAGCCAATCTTACGTGAGAGATGGGGAGGCTAAAATAGAAGGAGAAACGGACGCAGCACGATAAAATTAAGAACGACAAACGTATATTCTCGATCACAAAACCATAAGCACAACCACAAACGTAACCGCGTCATGTCGTTCACTTATTCCGATTCTCTTCTGGTTATTGAGACTGCCGAAAACGTCGCCATAAGGCCACTCGCCTGCCGCGTCTATTTTGCGAAGTGCACTACATTGTACACTACATTGAAAATCCATTTAATAACGACAAATCTCCTATGCTCCAAGAATTTTGTCGCGTGCGATTAAGCTTTCAGCCTTAAATCAGAACTACGAAGTCAAGCCTGAAGATATAATCGCAGAAATTGACTAAGATCCGTCCGACGTTTACCGAGTTCCTCCATCAAGCACGCATTAAATACGCAGGCGCAACGGTCTCGCTACGCTACCCCTGCGAGAAGAGTTTCCATATTCAATAATACTCTAGCTAGCATTCGAGTCAGATGCTTTCCACGTTTCACTGGAAAATCAGAGAAATATCGTTGTCAATCAAACGCGAGTAATCAAAGCTGCTGAAACTTTGTCGAATGAAACGAGCGAACGCGTGATTTGCGACCCTCCAGTACAACTTCTGCGAGGGGAACTCAAGCTCGATTACTGCTCCTCACCCATTCGTACAATTTTCCATGGAATACATACACCGTAAATCCGACGCTTTGTGAACTATCTTGAAATGGCAGCTCCTGTATTAAACAACCATTAATCGACGAATGCCAAAAATCAACATTAACCGACAAACAATAGTTCGAGGATATTTGAAAAAATACCAAAAACATGACCAGTAAATCCACCTACGAGAACGACTTGAATTACGCCATGCAGACAACTCGGGTTGTCCTGCGAATGATCGGCGGTTGGCCCCTGTCAAATCGCTCCTCCAACGCGGAACGGATTTTGGCGCGACTCCTGAACGTCGTCTGCTATGTTCTCTTTCTCGCCACCCTGATACCAGGCCTCCTGCGGATTTTCCTGAAGGAGAAAAGTCCGCGTATCAGGCTGAAGATGTTCGGGCCAATGTTCAACTGCTTCGTGTGCCTAGTGAAGTACACGATCCTTGTGTACAGGGCCCATGAGATAAGCGAGTGCCTGAGGAAGATGAAGGAGGACTGGAAGGAAGCTGCCAGGTTGCGCTATCGAAGTACCATGCTGTCGAGGGCGAAGGTTGGAAGGAAGTTGGGGGTTTTGTCCGCGGTCTTTATGTACGGGGGAGGCATACCGTATCGAACAGTGGTCCCTCTGTCGAGGGGCACCATCGTGACCGCCGAAAATGTCACCATAAGGCCACTCGCCTGTCCCAGCTATTTCCTCAAGTTCGACGAGCAACAGAGTCCAGCTTACGAGATCGTCTTTGCCATACAGTTCTTCGCAGGTTTCGTGTCCTTCTCGGTTTCGTGCGGAGTTTGCGGATTGGCGGCTCTTTTCGTCATGCACGTCTGCGGCCAGCTGAAGATCCTGATATTAAAAATGAGGGAGCTGAGTGAGGGAGGGGATTACAGAGAAGATCGCGTCGGCTGGAAGCTTGCCGACATCGTCCGTCATCAGATCAGAATCAAGAAGTAAGTCTGTTTTGTACTGGAAATACTATTGATAGATGCACCGTCATTTTGTATGCGAGAGACTGAAGGAAAATACAGATTTCGAATACTCGAGTTTAGAATTTTTGTTCGTTTATGCCGAGTAAATATAATTCGCGCAGCATACGACTTATGGGACTGCAGAGGGAATGATGATAAGTTTATTCACACCACTGTGACAAGTATGTTTGTTACTTACATCTATTATATTGGTTGCAGTTTTTTGAAAGAAGTGGAAACCGTTATGCAATACATGTGCCTCGTGGAGATGGTTGGATGCACTTGTCTGATGTGCCTTGTAGGATATTACGTTATTATGGTATGAAAGCGAATGTCATCGATTTCGGTATGAGCAGAAAATTATATCATTGGTTTTATAGGAATGGGAAAGCAGCGATCGTACAGCTATGCTCACGTACTTCGTCTTATTTGTTTCTTTTATGTTCAGCGTTTTTGTATTCTGCTACATCGGTCAGCTGTTAACGGATCAGGTACGTGAAATGTAGTTCGATAAAATCTTGGAAAAAGTCGGAGAGATTTGCTTGATTTTACATTGAAACCATAGTCGTTGTATTGATTCTTCTAAAAGAGGACGCTTTGATGCAAAGTTCTTTAGACCGTTCATTATTGTGTAGAGTACTGAAGTCGCTGTAATGTCATCGACCATCAACTGGTATCAGTTTTCGGTAAAAAAGGCACGGTGCATAGTTTTGATAATTGCCATGTCGTACAATCCTTCAAAGATCACGGCCGGACAAATGATGGATATGTCAATGGTGAGCTTTGGCAACGTAAGTGTTTAAGCGATAAACGATATTATTTGTAAATTAAAGGGTCGATATTGATAGATATACATTTCTCAGATCATAAAAGCATCCGTCGGATATTTCAATATACTGCGAAAGACTATTTAATAAACCGCAAGTTACATTTGTGGGTCAAATACGCAGAAGCCGTTACAACGGTACATTAAAAATACATTTTACGAAGAAAAATCTTCTTTTTTTTTTATACAAACGTCCTTTTCCAAAACGTACAATTGAATTTTTAGTGGAGCTGCATCGCACAAGTAATTGTACCGAGGTAATTTCGTAAACTCTCCGCGATTAAACGTTATATTATCGTCACATTTTAATCCTCTCCTTGTTGCGCTTTAACACACGTTTTAAGAAAGAAGCATATCCAGGGTATTGATAAAACGCTTCAACTTCCCAGCTCACCCTTCGGATCCTCAGAAAAGTTACGTTCGTACGTTATTGTCCACTCCGCCATCAAATCACAGAAAATAAAAAAGGCATTGGAAGATCTTCGGTTTGGTTACAAAGTAAATATAAATTTTGTGGCCAATGCTATTCATCGGCAAAACATGAAATTACACTGGCACAATCGGCACTTACGCTCCACAGAAAACTTGCGATTTTATCCAACTTGTTGCATTTGTAACTCGTAACGGCGCCACGCCGTTTCTCGTTATTCTTTCATGCACGCAAGCGCACCGTAATCCGCTAGCGAGGAAACTCCCCCTGCACCCTGTTCATCAATTCAGTCATGCTCTAGCTCTCCACAGCTCGCAATCCATTATTCCACCCCTCACCCAAGCACAAAAAAAATAATCTCAAAAATGAGCCACGCGGAGCATCGAAAGGACGGACTGGGATACGCGGTACAAATATCACGGGCGATACTTCGCCTCATCGGCGCCTGGCCCCTCGACGAGGACTCATCCCTCGTGCAAAAAATGATCCGTCGAGGCCAAAACTTCCTATGCTATTTTCTGTTCCTCTTCATTCTCGTACCTGGTTTACTGCGGATGATCTTGAAGGAGAAGAGCTCCCACGCGAGGTTAAAGATGATCGGCCCACTGCTCAACTGTTTCATGAGTTTCCTGAAATATAGCGTCTTGCTGTACAAGGCGAGAGCCATTAGAATGGCCTTAAGGGAGATGAGGGACGATTGGCAACATGTCGGAAGTATCGAGGAATGGGAAACGATGATGTCAAAGGCGAGGATCGGGAGGAGATTGGTCCTCTTGTCGGCACTCTTCATGTACGGTGGGGGCCTTTCTTATCGTACGATCTTACCTCTGTCGAAAGGCACGATCCTTACTCCCGATAACGCGACGATAAGAGCCTTGGCGTGTCCCAGTTACTTCTTCAAGTTCGACGAGCAAGTTACTCCCTTCTATGAAATCGTCTTCGCATTGCAATTTTTCGCCGGATTCGCTGTTTACTCGGTCACCTGCGGTGCCTGCGGATTGGCGGCCCTCCTTGTTTTGCACCTGTGCGGTCAATTGCAGATCTTAATGGGAAGCTTTAAGCGATTGACGGAGGATTACAATTTCGAAGAAACGATCGTGGGGAAGAGGCTTGCACTGATCGTACAACATCATACGAAAATTCAGAGGTACGTACTGCGCGATGAATGGCACTGAGGGTATCGCGTTCTTAGAAGCTATTAAAAATATACGCGAGTTTGAACGTCGTATACTTGATAAACTTTCTCATTAAACTCACACCGAGTGTGCACTTGATTAATAGTTTTTTGAAGCAAACCGAAGATATCGCACGGTATATGTGTTTGGTGGAGATCGTTGGTTGTACGACGCTTGCGTGCCTCGTAGGATATTACGTTATTATGGTACGCACAATTTTTCGATGATAAATTCAGTCGACGTATAAGTTGTAAATTTGACCTTTGTGTAAATTGATGCCTCGTAGGAATGGGAAAGGAGCGACGCAATGGCCATGCTGACCTACTTTATTATATTCTTGTCCTTCGTCTTTAGCATGTTCATATTTTGTTATATCGGCCAGTTATTGATGGATGAGGTATGGATGCCGTGTAATTTTTAACGCGGAGACTTGACTGAGAAATTGTATAGGTGTGCTTTATTCGACAGAGTACGGCTCTCGCAGTGACGTGCACTACGATCGACTGGTATCGCATTCCGTTAAGAAAAGCGCGATGCCTGATTTTAATAATCGCAATGTGCAACAGCTCGATGAGAGTAACCGCGGGAAAAATGATGAACATGTCATTGGTCACCTTTACTGGCGTAAGTATAACGCTCTCATATATCGAAGAAGAAAGTCGGTACAAAAATAATTTTGTAGATCATGAAAACATCGATGGGATTTTTCAACATACTGAGATCAACCATCTCCTAATATTTCAATAAAAATCATACGTTAACCTCCGTAGTGTAAGATCGGCAACAGACATTCTACATCGACCATACGTACACGTAAGTTCGTATCCTCTTGTCCACGGCACAAAATTCAGATCGTCACATAGTACGTTATCGCGGATAAACGTTAACAACTAAATCAGCCAGTATTTTCCTTACCCATCGTCGAGTAAAAGAGTCTTCTCGCACTTCTGCACAAACGGTAACTCCCTATGTCGCGGAAGTTTCTTTAAATTATACGTCATCGGAAAGGTACGGCACCGCGGCGCGGAGGGTTCGATAACGATAGGGGGTTCGTATAGCTCTTGAGAAACGAGCGGGTAGCGCCTACTCCTACCTCCACTTCGGAAAAAGTCATGATTTCACTCTCTACTTAATATCCGATGGAACTTACTACTTATTGCATTCTCGACTCACTTATGCCGTCAAGCCGCCTTTCAACGAGACCCTCGACGCAATGACATTTCCACGCAGTCGCAGAAACTTTAAATATCTCGAGCTGGATAATAGGCCCGTATTCTCGAAGGGGCAGTAACCGACGAGGCCTCGTCGCCCGAGTATCTCAAACTGTTCAATCTTGAGTACGTGGGAACTTTGAAGGGTTAACAAAACATGCCGATAAATCCGAATTTTGCTAGCGACATGCGGTACTGCTTTCGCATATACGAGATTCTTTCGAACATAATCGGCGTGTGGCCAATCTCGAAGCAGGCTTCTCGAACTCGGAGACTTTTCAATGGATTGCAGATCTGCTTCACGTGCTTCCTCTTTCTGTTCACGCTCGTGCCCCTGATACTCTTTTCCTGCTTCAAGGTGAAAGCCTACGCAGACTGGATCAAAATGTTCGGGGCGTTTTGCTTTCCCTGCGCAATATCGACGCAGTATGTTCTTCTGTTGCTTCACAGAGGAGATATCGAGAAGTGCGTGGAGCACATAGCGGAGGATTGGAAGAGGGCGGTTGGAATTAACAGGCAGATTATGCTGGCGCGGGTTAAAACGAGCCGAACCATCACCATGGTCTGCGTTATTGTCTGTTACAGCTCCGGTTTTGCCTATAGAATAATTCTGCCGTTTGCGAGATCGAAAACCGTAATAAAGGGAAACGTTACCGTGCGACCCTTGGTCTATGCGAGCTATTTCGTTATATTTGACGCACAGCTTTCACCCGCTTACGAGATCGTCGTCTTTGGCCGATGTTTGGCGGCGGTCGTCCTGTACGGCACTGCCATCTGCATTTGTGGATTAACGATATTTTTCGTCTTGCACATCTGCGGCCAATTGGAAATACTCATCGATCGGTTGAAAAATATCGCAAACGATGATATAATGCAGCCAGCGGCTGATCGGAGATTGGCCTTGATCGTTGAACACCATAAAAGAACCCTTTTGTAATGATGCCACAGTATTATGTTTCAATATTTTTTTTTGCTCGATACTTGAGGATTTCCAAGTATGACCGATGCTAATAATACGATATGCTCGATCACAATTTTCTCCTAATTTCTAGATTTTTGAGCACGGTGCAGCACATAATGCGGAATATATGGATAATCGCAATCCTATCAAGTGTGGCGATACTCGTCGGTCTTCAAGTTCATTTCGTGCTGGTTCGTATAAATTCGTATTTTGTGAGCAATTGCACGTATCGTGTTTATCATAATCAATACTCAGAATAACCTTTAAGCTATTATTATAAATAATTATGTGAAATGTGTAGTGGAAGAAGTATGATTATATTAACAGAATCGAATCTCCTAAATTAGGCACTCAGGCGATTCGATACGGCTGTTTTGACTTCATTGCTCATAATGTTTACATGCTTCTTCTTTAATATGTGCATACTATGTTATACTGGTGAAGTACTCAACGATCAGGTACTTAGATACTTGCAAGCATAATTTATTACGGAACGCGAAGCATTAAATTTGACTGTACGTTTATCAGAAAAACCCGCACGATATGGGAAATACTGTTTCTCATAGATGAACGATTTTTAACAGAATGACTTTTAATGTGTTTCGTATTCTCTATAAAATAGGGGGAAAAAGTTTACATTATGTGCTGCACGGTCGACTGGAATCGCTTGCCCCTGTCTGTAGCGCGTGGAATGATTTTGATTACCGCAATGTCAAAAAATCCCACGAAAATAACAGCCGGAAAATTTATCGATCTAACGCTGGTCAGCTGTAGCAATGTATGTAAAATCGTGCGTAAATATAAGACAATTCACCAAATTTGTGGATAATCTTCAGGTCTAAATTTAATTCTACTTTTAGATCGTTAAAACCTTGATGGGGTACATGAACGTACTTCTGCAATTCTCTTCATGAGTTACCCAGCCTTTGCAAAACGGAGAGCTATGATTAGTCGAAAAATAATTGCACCACAGTATAAAAATGACTGATGCATTATATCGCATTTCTTGAAAATATACTTACATTATCATATTGCCGATTTCACCATGTCACTTAATTTGATACACTATCCGTTACACCATTTCGAGGTCTTTGTCCGCGATATATTGAAATTAATTCTAGCACGGCGTCCATATATAAATATAAACAAATATTATCTCAAATAACGTCTAGACAATCGAATAACGCATATTCTTGTATCGTCTGCACGTCCAAGAAAAAAAAAAAAATAATCGTGCCGCGACGGACTATATTTATGGAAAGTTTGAAAAACTCGTAATTGCAGCATTGCTTACGCCGAAGCTATATAGTATGCAAAAAGATCAAGCCACGAGACACTTTGTATTTCTGAAAAAAAATTCAACGGGAGGAAAACTCGTCAGAAAAATACGAGGGGCATAATTTTTGCGATCATTTGTTTCCAGTACCTATTTTTATAAAAGCGACAGACAATGTCCTGATAATAACCGCACTTATAAGTATCCACGTGCACACATTATGCCGTGATCTCCGAGCCGATGACTTTTATTACTTCCATACTTTTCATACGGCACTTCCATTTCCGAGCTATTATTATCCTCTACAATGGCTCAAGTTCGTGCGTGGAGAAATATAAAATTCTCCAGCAGGAAGTAAAACCGACGGAACTACCCGATGATTTCCTACCCTTCCGAGCAAATCGCGAATAATCCTATGCTGCCAATTTACCACAAATTTACCCTCCCATGGAGCTTCCTTTTCCAAGTCGAAGGAAGGACGCAGCGCAAGCGCAAGATCGTCTTGTCCCGTCCCACACCGGGTAGCTCTCCAGTTACCCCTGAGCCGTCGAAGGTAGCCAGGATGAACCGCATAGTCGACGAGAAGCCATGCAACAAGAACTACGTGGAAGACTTAAAAGTAAGCATCCAGCTGAATCGCTGGACTCTGAAGCCGATCGGCACCTGGCCCAGGAGCGACGGCCACTCCTGGATGGAGACCCTCTGGAACAGATGCCTAAACCTCACGTGCTACACATCCCTAGCCTTCATCCTGATTCCAGCCGGCATATACATACTCCTCGAGGTGAAGGACTTCTACAACCAACTGAAAATCGGCAGCGCCCTCAGCTTCTTCATGATGGCCGTGATGAAGTACTGCGCCCTGATCGTCCGGGAGGAGGACATCCGTAAGTGCGTGCAATATATCGAGAACGACTGGAAGAACGTGAAGCACCTGAACGATCGGAGAATCATGTTGGAGAACGCCAATTTTGGCCGACGGCTCGTCTTCATCTGCGGCGCCTTCATGTATGGCGGCGTCGTCTTCTATTACATGGCCTTACCGCTTACGAGGGCGAAGATCGTCGAGGAGGGCGGCAACGTGACGTACAGACGACTGGTCTATCCAGTGCCGAGGATCATCATCGACACGCGTCACAGTCCCATCAACGAGATATTTTACTCGCTGCAACTGCTGTCCGGCTTTGTCGCTCACAACATCACGGTCGCGGCTTGCGGTTTGGCCGCGCTGCTGGCGATGCACGCCTGTGGTCAGTTGCAAGTGCTGATGGCATGGCTGGAGGTCCTCGTCGACGGTAGGGACGATGTGAACGACACCCTGGATGAGAGGCTGGCGAACGTCGTGCAGCAACATGTACGAGTACTCGAGTAAGCTGATCGAGCGGTGCTTGATTTTTTTTCATGTTCGTATCCAGTAGACGAGCGTAGAATCAGAGTGATTATGATCGATTTTTGGACATGCTGCAATTTGTTTACGTTATCTATATTGATATATTTATTTTGCTGAAGCACGAATGTCATTATGTTGATTGAATTGTGAGTAAATTATACATTGCGATAGGATGAGGATATTATGCGAATGAAGCTTGTATAATATAGTTCGATTGAAAAAGTTGAATAAGTACCTTTATATCCTGATCGGAAGAATTTGAACGTTATCCTCGCATTTCAGTTTTATCTCGCTTACCGAAGAGCTGCTTCACGAAATATCTCTGGTGGAAATGGTGGGATGTACGTTGAACATATGCTTCCTTGGGTATTATTCGATGATGGTACGCATCTTGTTGCAGGAATCCAGCTATTTTGTATGCTCGCGTTATTTTAATTCACGTAGAAATATTTTCGTTACAGGAATGGGATATTAAGAAGCCCGTTAGCGGGCTGACGTATATATTGTTACTGATGTCCGTTACTTTCAATATATTTATATTTTGTTACATAGGCGAATTACTGACCGAACAGGTATGCCATCCTTCCCTCTGATCGAAACGTCAAATATCTTACCTTCGACAACGTGCAATTATGTAAAATACTTTTCGCAACGTATATCTATACACGGTCTATATATTTACTACGGCAGAAATGTGAATGCAAATCTTATAACAGACCATAAAAGTTGGCAAACGGTCGTACATGATCGATTGGTATCGCATGCCGGGGAAAAAAAGTCTCGCTGTTATTCTGATGATGTCCATGTCCAACTGCACGACCAAGATCACCGCAGGAAATCTGATCGAGCTTTCTATCAGTAGTTTCGGTGACGCAAGTATTATTTTTCCAGATATAATTTTTTTTTAATATACGTGTGATCGATAAATGGCATATTTATTAAATTTTTCCCCCAAAAATTAGGTTATCAAGACGTCCGTTACATATCTGAACATGTTGCGAACATTCACAACCTAGGTACTCGAAAAATACGACAATCACGGTAGCATGGAAAGTATTATATCCCTAAAAATATTATGTAAACCCGAGGCCATTATGCACGATCGCCTTACATTCACAACGATTTCTGATCAATCGTGTCCTGCATTACGCTTTCAGAAAGGAGACAATCCTTTAGCCTAATATTAAGCTGGAAATGCCGAAGAAGTCAAACATAAAGAATAAACACTTGCTAATTAAATATCCCTTAAAAATTCCGAAATTTATACACAACCTTTATACCCGTTCTTTATTAACTGTTTTACTACAGTGTTATAGATAGTAGATAAAAATAGTCGTTTTCGAAAATGTCTAATTGAATAACACCGGCAACGCGTTCAGTAAATCCTGTATATCCATGCTCTTCTAGTATAGCAATTCAGCGGTACACGCCATTAAAAGATCATTATACGAGAGTACGCACAGAACTATTTAACGTACATCCATTTAATCACCGCTGACTGTGTGCGGACTTCCCCGCACTTACCAACTTTTGCAATATCAATTCATGGCACGGAACAACGAACCCCACGCGTCTCGATAATCTTACACCGAGCATAGCCAAGGATACGATCGCAGTTACCTCAGAAAGGGGAGAGCACCCCTATTGCGGGAATCATTCAACTGCATGAGTATCAGTAGGTCGACGCAGGCGCAATATTACTCGTCCAAGAATCGTCCCAACGATCAGCACGAGGTTTCAGTTGCGATCGAACCTTCGAGCTTCTACAATGTTGAATAGAGCAAAGCTCGAAGCGGCAAGGTGGGAGGAGACGGGGGACGTGGGCCTCAGTATCCGCTTGAATCGATGGATATTGAAGCCGATCGGCGCTTGGCCAGAGCCATCCGTCGCTCCTTTGCGCTACAAGTACCTGTCGAACCTCTTGAAAGCCGTTTGTTACGGCCTGATAGCGATGCTGCTCATCCCCTCTGGCCTCTACGTCATCTTCGAGGATAAGGATACCTACCACAGGATCAAACTCATTGGCCCCCTGAGCTTCTGCCTCATGGCCCTCATGAAGTACTCCTCCCTTATCCTTCGCCAGGACGACATTCGCAGGTGCGTGGAATTCATCGAGGCGGATTGGAGACAAGCTAAGCATTTGGAGGACAGGCGGATCATGGCGGATAACGCCAACTTTGGCAGGCGACTCGTGATCATTTATGCCAGTTTTATGTACGGCAGTGCCGTCTTTTATTACCTTGCTTTACCCATCAGCGCTGGAAAGATTGTCGAGGACGATGGGAATTTCACGTACAGGCCCCTCGTTTGTCCCGTCGCGAGATTCATCGTCGACACCCGCTTCAGTCCTGTCAACGAGATTTTCTTCTGCATTCAGTGCATGTGTGGAATCTTGAATCACGCCATCACGGTAGGCGCTTGCAGCTTGGCCGCTGTTTTCGCGATGCACGCCTGCGGCCAGCTTCAGGTTCTCATGTCTTGGCTGGAACACCTCGTCGACGGTAGGGAGGACCTGGGTGAGAATTCGAGTGGTAGATTAGCGGGTGTGGTTCAGCAACATATTCGGATAATGAGGTGATTGACCTTTGTCCAGATATCTTTCTATATGGCTGATAAACGTGAAATATGGACTCTTCGTTGTTCTTTCTCAAGTCCAACTTATTGGGGATATTCATCAACATTGTTGCAACAACTTTTCCTTTCAGCTTTTTATCCCTTACGGAGAAGATTCTTCAGCAGATATCTCTTGTCGAAGTCGTGGGATGTACTATGCACATGTGTTTAATCGGATATCACATACTGATGGTATGCGCATGAAATAAATAACAGTCGCACTTCGAAATATCGTAAAATTCCGCGACTAATAAGTTGATATTCGCGAGATAAAATATTTGTGCTTTAGTCATTACGAAATTAGGCATGAATCTTTTAATATTGCAGGAGTGGGAATATAGCGAACAAGCCTCTAGCGTGATGTATCTTACGCTACTCGTGTCAATCACCTTCAATGTATTCATATTTTGTTACATCGGCGAACTTGTCGCCGAACAGGTACGGAATTAGCATCACGATACTTCTCGATTATCCCAACGCGCTTTGTAAATCGTAACGTCCAATTCATGCTGCAAACCTTCGTCATTTTATCGAATACTGTTGATAACCTTAACGTATTGTAATAAAAAAAAAAGAGAAAACCATCAATTTAAACCAAACCTGATTGTGTTCGATAGTAGATGTAAATTAATTGCAATTGGTGTTACCGAAAAGAAATACTGTAACAGTGTGAGAAGGTCGGGGAGAGAACGTACTTGATCGATTGGTACCGACTGCCTGGAAAGGATGGTCTTGGCCTGACGTTGATAATGGCCATGTCAAACTCTACGATTAAACTCACGGCTGGAAATCTAATCGACTTATCTCTATCTAGCTTTGGGGATGTAAGTATCGCGTGATAATTGTGGTATAACGGTGTTTTTTCAAGTCGTCTCAGGCCACAGTGCAATTGCACTCTCGCCAGATGACTCTCGAATAATTATCATTCTCTACGATAGGTCGTCAAGACAGCCCTCGGATATTTAAATATGCTACGAACATTAACGGTCTAATTATCGTATGAATAATCCGCAAGCTATTTTGGGAAGATCAGGTTATCAAATGTTACGTTGTTAAATCAATGACATCTGTGCTGTCGGGCATTCAGGATCAAAGATATATTCCTTGTACATTGAATAAAAAGAAAGTATTAAAAATTAAGATACGTTTATTATATTCGTAAATATATTGTTGGAAAAAGGTGTTTCATAGATTAATGGTGATACATCTGCAAATCGCTCGTCGTATATTATGTCGATCGTGATTAAAACAAGTTTCCATTACGCGGAAGATATTTACCAGATTTTCCTGGAGTTCTTACTTGAAAATATATCCTCGCAATATAGGTCGAACTCCTGCGTTGTATTGATAGTAGTCCATTAGAAAAGTCATGATAAACATACAGACGACATCAAACCCCTCATTGAAGTCATACACGTAGTAAATCGAACTCCACACCCTACGACTCGCTCGTGGTCCACCCCCTTCTAAGAAAAAGTTCCGTGGCCTCGCGCATGCGCAGCTCTTCTCTCACCGACATTCTTCGTTCTCAGTCCCGAGCTTTCAGTTGCGATCGAGCTTTCAAACTTCGATGATGCAGGAGTTGGTTAAGGTTAGCACGATGTGTGAACCTCGGTACGAAGAAGCGGTGCTGCTCAGTATCCAACTGAATCGTTGGATCCTGAAGCCGATTGGCGTCTGGCCGGGATCCTCCGAGGTCTCACGAACCGAACGATGTATTCAGAGGCTCATGAACGTTGTTTGTTATTGCTTAATAGGCTTTCTCTTAATTCCGTGCGGCCTCTACGCGGTCTTCGAAATTGAGGATATAAAACATAAGATAATGTTGACCGGGCCGATGAGCTTTTACGTGATGGCCATCGCCAAGTATTACTCCCTGATTTTTCGAGAGGACGACATCCGCAGGTGCATTCAATATATCGAGGCGGATTGGAAGAACGTCGTGCACTTCGAGGATCGTGAGATCATGATCAAAAACGCCAACCTTGGCAGACGCCTCGTGATCGTTTGCGCTTTCTTCATGTACGGTGGCGCTGTTTTTTATTACCTTGCCGCGCCGCTGAGCGCAGGGAAAGTCGTCGTCGCTGCTGAAAACCTAACTTTCATGCCTCTGGTTTATCCCGTGTCAAAAATCATCGTCGACACGCGGCACAGTCCCGTCAACGAGATCTTTTTCTCGATTCAATGCCTCACTGGCTTTGTCGGACACTCCGTCACGGCTGGTGCTTGCAGCTTGGCCGCGGTTTTCGCCATGCACGTCTGCGGTCAGCTTCAAGTTCTGATGTCCTGGATAAAACACCTCGTTGACGGCAGGGAGGATCTAAGCGACGACGTGGACTGCAGATTAGCCGTTATTATCGAGCAGCACAATCGCGTATTAAGGTGAGTTTCTGATTCGAAACTTTATTTTAATGCTTAAGGAGGAATCTTTGGATAAGACAGAGAAGTTTGGAGATTCTGAAAATCCAGAGAATATTATGATTATACGCGTGAAGAAAAGCGAAGGTGTGAGTTATCAAAGGTACTTCCATTACTTTGCAGTTTTTTGTCCCTGATGGAAAATGTGCTGCGGCAAATATCTCTCGTAGAAATTTCTGGGTGCACATTGAACATGTGTTTTCTCGGATATTATCTTATGATGGTATGATTGCAGTAAAAGCATGCCTACTATAATTGAAGGATAGAATGTCATTCGGCAAAAGTCATTAAACTACTCATCTACTTTTATATCGTTGATATTGCAGGAATGGGAATCTAACGAGCCAGCTCGTTTTGTAACTTGTCTCATATTACTCGTGTCGTTTACTTTTAATATATTCATATTTTGCTACATAGGTGAACTGGTTACCGAACAGGTACGTTATCTTTTTTACGATAAGCTGAAAATTATACCGTTTTCATAAATAAAAATTAGATCAAAGAACCGCCTCATTTCATTGTTATAAGACATTTTTGACCATCCAAAATATTCGTGGACCAAAGTTGATGCAATTCCGTTTCTGCGGTTAAAGTAATCGAAATGAGAAAAGAAATCCTCTAACAGTGCAAGAAAGTCGGCATCGCATTGTACATGACCGACTGGTACCGATTATCAAAAAGAAGAAGTCTCGATCTGATTTTAACGATTTCTATGTCCAATTCAACGATGAAACTTACAGCGGGAAATTTAATCGAATTGTCGTTAAGTAGTTTTGGCGATGTAAGTATTATAATGCTGGGTGTTGACTTGAAATAAAATGGTTTTCCTTAACAATTCTTGTTTCGATAACAGGTTGTTAAGACATCGGTGGCATACTTAAATATGCTTCGGACATTGACATCTTGAGAATGATTTAAAAATATTCGTGCTAGTAGCAAATTTGTACTGTGAAAACGTGATTTCTATTAGCACGATATTAACATTAATACATAAATATTATCACAAATAACGTCTAGATAAATAAATACTGCACATACTTGAATTGTCTGTATTCTCCAAATGAACAAACGTTATTCCACTTTAATAGACCGTGTTGATCGAAAGTTTGAAACCTCACGATTACAGAGTTGCTCAAGCTAAAGCTATATCGCGTGCAGAAAGATACGAGCGTGATTCAACTTTATGTATCCTGCAAAAAAATTCCTATTTTTTATTATGGGTCGAACTCCTATGTCGTATCGATAATCGCCCATTAGAGAAGTCGTAGTAAACATACAAACGACATCAAACCCCTCATTGAAGTCGTACACATTCGAAATCGAACTCCGCACCCTACGACTACGCTCGTGATCTACCCCCTTCTAAGAAAAACTCCCGTGGTCTCGCGCATGCGCAGCTCTTCTCTCACCGAGATTCTTCGATCTCCGTTACAAGCTTTCAGTTGCCATCGAGCTTTCGGGCATCGATGATGCAGAAGTTGGTCAAGGTTAGCACGATGTGCAAACGCCAGTACGAAAAGGAGGTGCTGCTCAGTATCCAACTGAATCGTTGGATCCTGAAGCCGATTGGCGTCTGGCCAGGATCCTCCGAGGTTTCACGAACCGAAAGATATCTTCAGAGACTCGTGAACGTCGTCTGTTACTGCTTAATAGGCTTTCTCTTAATTCCGTGCGGCCTCTACACGGTCTTCGAAATTGAGGATATAAAACATAAGATAAAGTTGACCGGGCCGATGAGCTTTTACGTGATGGCCATCGCCAAGTATTACTCCCTGATTTTTCGGGAAGACGACATCCGCAGGTGCATTCAGTGCATCGAGGCGGATTGGAAGAACGTCGTGCACTTCGAGGATCGTGGGATCATGATCAAGAACGCGAACCTTGGCAGACGCCTCGTGATCGTTTGCGCTTTTTTCATGTACGGTGGCGCTGTTTTTTACTATCTTGCCGCGCCGTTAAGCGCAGGGAAGGTCGTAGTTGCAGCTGAAAACCTGACTTTCATACCTCTGGCTTATCCCGTGTCGAGAATCATCGCCGATACACGGCACAGTCCTGTCAACGAGATCTTTTTCTCGGTCCAGTGCCTCACTGGCTTTGTCGGACACTCCGTCACGGCTGGTGCTTGCAGCTTGGCCGCGGTTTTCGCCATGCACATTTGCGGTCAACTACAAGTTCTGATGTCCTGGATAAAGCACCTCGTTGACGGCAGGGAGGATCTGAGCGACGACGTGGACTGCAGATTAGCCGTTATTATCGAGCAGCACAATCGTGTATTAAGGTGAGATTCTAAAACCTTATTTCACTACTTGAGAAGAAATCTTTGGAAGAGATACGTGTTTCCTTTCATTGTGTAACATCTGTAGCAGAGGATTAGAACAGAGGCGTTTGTGGATTTTAAAAATCCTGAGAATGTTAAGATTGCGGAGAAAAGCGAAGGTGTGTGTTGTTCAGAGCACTTTTATTACGTATTTTAATTGCATTGCAGTTTTTTGTCCTTGATGGAAAATGTACTTCGGCAAATATCTTTGGTAGAAATTTCTGGGTGTACGTTGAATATGTGCTTTCTCGGATATTACGTTATGATGGTATGATTGCAATAAGTGCCTGCTTATTATCATAGAAGAATAAGATGTCCTTTGAGAATCCCTGTTAAACTGCTGATGTAATTTTATGACGTTGGCATTGCAGGAATGGGAATCTAACGATCCAGCTCGTTTCGTAACATTCTTTATATTGCTCGTGTCCTTTACTTTTAATATTTTCATATTTTGCTACATAGGTGAACTGGTTAACGAACAGGTATGTTACTCTTTTTACGATAAACCAAGAATTATGCTATTTTCATAAATAAATAGTGGATTAAAGAATCGCCCATTTGATTGTTAAAAGACATTTTTGACCATCCAAAATATTCGTGGACCAAAGTTGATGCAATTCCGTTTCTGTGGTTGACATAATCAAAATGAGTAAAGAAATCCTCTAACAGTGCAAGAAAGTTGGCGACGCATTGTACATGACCGACTGGTACCGATTACCAAAAGGAAGAAGTCTCGGTCTGATTTTAACTATTTCTATGTGCAATTCAACGATGAAACTTACAGCGGGAAATTTAATCGAATTGTCGTTAAGTAGTTTTGCCGATGTAAGTATTTCGATGCTGTTTGTTAACTCGGAATAAAACGTTTTTCTTTAACAATTCTTGTTTCAATAATAGGTTGTTAAGACATCGGTGGCATACTTAAATATGCTTCGGACATTGACATCTTACGAATGATTTTAAGATTTTCGTGGTAGTAGCAAATTTTTACTCTAAAAACTGACGATTTCTATTAACACGGTATTGATATACATATGTAAATATTATCACAAACACCATTTAGATAATCAAAGGCCACGCATTCTTTTATTGCCTGTGCTTTCAAAATGGAAAACAGTTATTTTGCTTCGACAGACCGTGTTGCTGAAAAGTTTGATACCTCGCGATTACAATGTTGCTCACGCCGAAGCTATATCGTGTATAGAAGGATACAACCGTAAACCAACTTTGCATATTCCGTAATAAAAATTTAGTGGGATCAAAACTGGTCAGGAAAATACGAGAAAAATATATTTTACGATCATTTCTTTTTCTGCGCCTATTTACATTACAGATACACGAAGCGCCCTGTTAACACACGCACTTTTACGTTCTAATGCGTGCACATTGCGCTTTGCCTTTGAACCGATGACTTTTATCGCTCTTATGCTTTCTGTATGGCATTTCTATTTCCAACCTATTATTATCTTCCGCGGTCATCCAAGTCCGTGCGTGGACGAAGAACTGGCACAAATAAGGTTATAAGTACATGTTTCTGGAACGTGTCGGGAGTAAAGAGGAAGGTTAGAGGATTCTAGGGGACGATAAGTAATTGCGATGTGGTGGGTATGGTAGAAACGTGGGTAGATAAAGGTATACCAGGCGAGTATAATCTGACAATGAGGGCGGTGTGGAAAGAGGGGTGGATGGCAGTTTGGAATATTCTATGTTAAAGATGCTTAGAATGATGGCGGTTCAGAAGTTGCATTGGGGTGGAGTTTGGGATCTATCGTAGGGGATGAATTTAATGCGAGGATAACAAGGACAAGAGGGTAAATGGCGCGATGGTATGAGGGAATAGCGCTATCCGTAATTCAAACATATTGCAATGTCTCCGGGTCAGCAAACTATCGTTTCGGAGACATTAAACGTGCATTACACGACGGTACGCAGAAAAATAGTTAATGAACAATCATACAATCAGCAACGAATGTGTACGTACATCACCATACTTACGATCTCCTGCAAAATCAATCGACTGGTAGGGAACTACGCACCCCACGCGTCTCGATAAAGTTACATCCAACATAGCCCCGGATTCGATCGCAGTTTTCTCAGGAAGGGAAGGCCACCCCTACTGCGGAAATCATTCAGTTGTACGACAATCGGTTGGACGACGCAGGCGCAACTTTACCCATCCAAGAACCATTGCAAGAATGAGCACGAGATTGCAGTTGCGATCGAACTTTCGCGCTTCGAACATGCTGCGTCAAAGGAAGCGCGAAACTAACGAATGGGAGAGTGTGGAAGACGCGAGTTACAGTACCCGCTTGAACAGGTGGATACTGAAGCCGATGGGCGTTTGGCCAGAGCGATCCTTCGTCCCTTGGCACGACAGGTACTTGGCGAACATCGCGAAAGGTATTTGCTACCTCCTGATGGCATTGTTGCTCATCCCTTCTGGCCTCTACGTCATCCTCGAAGAGAAGGACATCTACAACAAGATCGAACTCAGCGGACCCCTGAGCTTCTGCCTCATGGCCGTCATGAAGTACTCCTCTTTAATCTTCCGACAGGATGACATTCGGAAATGCGTGGAATGCATCGCGGTGGATTGGCAAAAAACTAAATACTGGGACGACAGGCGGATCATGGCCGACAACGCTAACTTTGGAATGCGTCTCGTGATTATTTACGGTAGTATCATGTGTAGCAGTGGCGTGTTTTACTACCTTGCCATACCGATCACCGTTGGAAAGGTCGTCGAGGACGATGGAAATTTTACGTATTGGCCTCTCGCTTGTCCCGTCGCGAGGTTAATCGCGGACACTCGCTCCAGTCCTATGAACGAGATATTCTTCAGCATTCAGTGCGTGAGTGGATTCTTAATTCACGTCATCACGGTCGGTACCTGTAGTTTGGCGGCAGTTTTCGCCATGCACGCCTGCGGTCAGCTGCAAGTTTTGATGGTCTGGATAAAACATCTGGTTGACGGCAGGGAGGACCTCAGCCACGACGTGGACAGTAGGTTCGCTGTCGTTATCGAGCAGCACAATCGTGTACTGAGGTGAGTTTTTTTTTATCCGAATCCTGATTTTGTACCCAACAAAGAATTGTTGGAAAATATGTATGCTGTTACGTGTCTTCCAATTTATGTTGCAAAAGATTAAAGTGTGAAGCGTTTGACGATTCTGACAACCATGAGAATCTTAAGATTGTGCACGTGAAGAAAAGCAAAGAGTTGCATTATCGAGTACAGTTTTATTACGTGTCTTTATTACATTGCAGTTTTGTGTGCTTAATGGAAAAAATTCTTCGACAAATATCTCTCGTAGAAATTTCTGGGTGCACGTTGATTATGTGCTTGCTCGGATATTACGTTATAATGGTATGACTATAATAAATGCTTGCTTACAATTATTGAAGGATAAAATGACATTTAGCAAAGCTTGTTAAATTTGCTCGTGCAATTATATAATGTTGATATTGCAGGAATGGGAATCTAACGATCCAGCTCGTCTTGTAACTTACCTCATATTACACGTTTCCTTTACCTTTAATATTTTCATATTTTGTTACATAGGCGAACTGGTTACCGACCAGGTACGTTATCCTTTTTACGATAAGCTGAAAATTATACTGTTGTCACAAATAAATAGTAGATCAAAGATCCGCCTTATTTCATTGTTAAAAAACAATTTTCACCATCCAAAATGTTCGTCCATCAAAGCTAATGTAAATCCGTTTGTGCGTTTGACGTAATCAAAATGTGAAAAGAAATCCTCTAACAGTGCAAGAAAATTGGTGACGCATTCTACATGACCGACTGGTACCGATTACCGAGAGGAAGAAGTCTCGGTCTGATTTTGACGATTTCTAGGTCCAATTCGACGATGAAACTCACAGCGGGAAATTTAATTCAATTGTCGTTAAGTAGTTTTAGCGATGTAAGTATTACGATGCTGGGCGTTCACTTGGAATGAAATCTTTTCCTTAACGATTCTTGTTTCAATAACAGGTTGTTAAGACATCGGTCGCATACTTAAACATGCTTCGGACATTGACATCTTAAGAATTATTTTAGGCATAGCATAGGTAGTGGTCAATTTCTCCTGTAAAAACTGTTAATTTTTATTAAGACGGCATCCACAAGCAAATAAATATTTGAATATTAAAATATCGCAAAGATCTTTTAGACGACGAAATGCCAAACATTTTTGTTTTTTTTTTTTTTGTATTTCCAAGAGAAGAAGATCATTGTGCTACATCAAAGGCAGTGGCTATTGATAATATCTGGCGTATACGGAAAATGGAGTGGATAGTAGAGGGAAAATTGAATGCGCGGGCAGCAAGATCACGATGGTGAACCGCGCGATGGGGTGAGTGAAGGGGGAGGGGATCTCAGTGATGGAGAGAGGAAGATAGAGACAAGGGGGTGCGTGACTGGTATGCCGTAATAGCGAGAAGGCTAAAGCAGGAGAGGGTGGTGGTACACTGTAAGCGCGGCCGGGGCGCAGGATCGGGCTGATTATGTAAGGGCAAGAGAGTGAAAATGAGATCGGCTAAGCGGAAATGGCGCACAGCGATGAAAAAAGAATGTAAGGGGAACGGGGTCCTCTCTGTATCCCGTAAGGATACAGAATAAAGGATTAATGGAACTATTAAACGTTACCGTTTTTTTTTTTACGTTTATCCTCATCTGTTTTGCTCTTACATTGTACTATTATACGCAAGATAAAAACAATAACTGTCGCTAGAAATATCTAATCGAGATGTATCAACATTATCTATGAGACTATCTCTAATTCAAATATATCGGAGTGCTTCTGGTTCAACGAACTATCGGTTCGCAGACATTAAATGTGCATTACAGGGCGGTAGAACGGTCAATCCACAATCGTTCATTCACAGAAGCATGTGTGCGTACTTGACCGTACTTGGGAACTTCTGCAAAATCAATTAGCGGGCAGGGAACTACGCACCCCATGCGTCTCGATAAAGTTATATCAAAAATAGCCCACGATTCGATCGCGGTTACCTCTGGAAGGGAAGGCCACCCCTACGGTGGAAATCATCCAGTAGCACGAGAATCGGTTGCTCGACGCAGGCGCAACTTTCTCCGTCCAGGAACCATTGTAAGAATGAGCACGAGATAGCAGTTGCGATCGAACTTTCGCGCTTCGAACATGTTGCATCAAGGGAAGTACGAAGCGACGGAGTGGGAGAAAATGAAAGATGCGAGTTACAGTACCCGTTTGAACAGATGGATACTGAAGCCGATGGGCGTTTGGCCAGAGCGATCCTTCGTTCCTTGGCACGACAGGTACTTGGCGAATCTCGCGAAAGGTATTTGCTACGTACTGATGGCATTGTTGCTCATCCCTACTGGCCTCTACGTGATCCTCGAAGAGAAAAAAACCTATAACAGGATCCATCTCAGTGGTCCCCTGAGCTTCTGCTTGATGGCCGTCGTGAAGTACTCCTCTCTGATCCTTCGGCAGGACGACATTCGCACGTGCGTAGAATTCATCGCCGCAGATTGGCGACAGATTAAACACTTGGAGGATAGGCGGATCATGGCCGAGAACGCCAACTTTGGAATGCGTCTCGTGGTTATTTACGGCAGTATCATGTGTAGCAGTGGCGTGTTTTACTACCTTGCCGTACCCATGATCGTCGGAAAAGTCGTCGAGGACGGTGGGAATATTACGTACTGGCCACTCGGCTGCCCCGTCGCGAGGGTAGTCGCGGACACTCGCTCCAGTCCTATGAACGAGATATTCTTCAGCATTCAGTGCGTGAGTGGAATCTTAATTCACGTCATCACGGTCGGTACCTGTAGTTTGGCGGCGGTTTTCGCCATGCACGCCTGCGGGCAGCTGCAAATTTTGATGGTTTGGATAAAACATCTCGTTGACGGCAGGGAGGATCTCAGCCACGACGTGGACATCAGGTTCGCTGTCGTCATCGAGCAGCACAATCGTGTACTGAGGTGAGTTTTTCTTTATCCGACACCTAATTTTGTACCAAATAAGGAATTATTGAAAAAGATGTATGCCGTTATGTATGTTCAATTTATAGTGCAAAAGACTATAATATAAAGCGTTTGATTATTCCGACAATCTTGAGAATGTTAAGATTATGCACGTGAAGAAAAGTAAAGTGTTGCGTTGTCGATGATAGTTTTATTATGTGTCTTTATTACATTGCAGTTTTTTGTGTTTGATGGAAAAAATACTTCAGCAAATATCTCTCGTAGAAATTTCTGGGTGCACGTTGAACATGTGCTTACTCGCATATGATTTCATGATGGTATGATTGTAATAAATGCATGCTTACTATTAGTGAGGGATATGATGTCACTTAATGAAGCCTGTTAAATTTGCTCGTGTAATTTTATAACGATGACATTGCAGGAATGGGAGTCTCATGAGCTAGCTCGTCTTGCAACTTACCTGATATTGCTCGTTTCCTTTACCTTTAATATTTTCATATTTTGTTACATAGGCGAACTGGTTACCGACCAGGTATGTGGTCCTTTTTAAGATAAGTTGAAAATTATACTGCTTTCGCAAATAAATAGTAGATCAAAGATTTGTCTTAATTCATTGTTAAAAGACACGTTACACGATTCAAAATATTCGTCCATCACAGTTGATGCAATTCCGTTTTTACGTTTGACGTAATAAAAATGTAAAGAAAAATCCTCTAACAGTGCAAGGAAGTTGGTGAGGCATTTTACATGACCGACTGGTACCGATTACCGAGAGGAAGAAGTCTCGGTCTGATTTTGACAATTTCTATGTCCAATTCGGCGATGAAACTAACAGCGGGAAATTTAATTCAATTGTCGATAACTAGTTTTGGCGATGTAAGTATTATGATGCTGGGCGTTGACTCCAAGAAAAGTTTTTCCTTAACGATTCGTGTTTTAATAACAGGTTGTTAAGACATCAGTCGCATACTTAAACATGCTTCGGACATTGACATCTTAAGAGTTATTTTAAGTGGAGCGGAAATAGTGGTAAATTTCTATTGTAAAATCTGTTCGTTTTCAATAACGCGGCATCCGCGCACAAATAAATATTTAAGTATTATCACAAAGAACGTTTAGACAATCAAATGCCTCACGTTTTTATTTTTCTGTATCTCCAATACGAAGAAAATTCTTGTGGTTTGATCGGCTGTATTCATAGCAAGTTTGATACTCTGCAATTCCTATGTTGATCACGCTGCAGCTATATCTTGAGCAAAATGTTACAGCCAGGAGCGAAATCTGCATATCTTGCAAAATTTTTATCGAGCTAAAAACTCGTCAGGAAAATAACAGAGGGATAAATTTGGCGATTCATTTTTTTTTCTACGCCTATTTTTATTACATCGACACGAGGGGTCCCGTCTATAACCGCAATTTCACGTACTGACGCATAAACATTGCGCTTTTGTCTCTGAGCCGACGATTATTATCCCTCTTCTGCTTTTTGTATGGCATTTCCATTTCCAACCTATTATTATCGTCCGCGGTTATACAAGCGCGTGCGTGGACGATGAAACGTCACAAACGGCGGTATAAGTACAAGTTTTTAGAACGTGTCGGAAGTAAAGGGAACGGAGACGGGAATCTGGGGAAATGTAAGTGCCTGGAATGTGGTGAGTTTGGTAGAAATAGCGGTAGATATGATGAGTTTGGCGAAAGTAAAGGAGTATAACAAGTGGAAGCACGAAGCGTAGGAAGAGGGAGGGGAGGGTTGAAACATCGTGTTATTTTAAACGTGGCAGGAATGGCGACGATTTAGAAATTGTGACGTTTAAGCGAAAGGGAGTGAATAGTAGGGGGAAAATTTAATGCGCGAACAGCAAGGACACGATGATGAACAGCCTGATGGAGAGAGAGAATGGGGACAGGAGGATCTGAGCGATCGTGAGAGGGAGGTAGGAACAAGTACATGCGTGACTGTTATAGCGTAAAATGCGAGTAGGGTGAAGCAGGAGGGGGTGGTGGTACACGTAAGCGCGGCCGGGGCGCAGGATCGAGCTGATCGAGTAAGGGTAGGAGAGGGCGCACAGCGATGAAAAAAGAATGTAAGAGGAGCGGGGTCCTCTCTGTATCCCGTAAGGATACAATAAAAGATTAAAGAAACTATTAAACATTACCCTTTTATTCGTTTATCCTGATCTACTTTGTTCTTACATTGTGGTATTATACGCGAGATAAAAGCAGTAACTATCGCTAGAAACATCTAATTTGGATGTATCAACATTATCTCTGACACTATCCCTGATTAAAATATATTTGGGTGCCTCTGATTTGGCAAACTATCGGTGCGCAGACATTGAATGTGCATTACAGGGAGGTAGAACGGTCAATCCAAAATAGTTCATTCACAGAAGCATGTGTGCGTACTTGACCGTACTTGGGAACTTCTGCAAAATCAATTAGCGGGCAGGAAACTACGCACCCCATGCGTCTCGATAAAGTTACATCAAAAATGCCCCGAGCTTCGATCGCGGTTACCTCTGGAAGGGAAGGCCACCCCTACGGTGGAAATCATCCACTGTAGAACTCACTTAGTAGCACGAGAATCGGTTGATCGACGCAGGCGCAACTTTCACCGTCCGGGAACCACTGCAAAAATGAGCACAAGGTTGCAGTTGCGATCGGACTTTCGCGCTTCGAACATGCTGCAACAAGGGAAGCACGTAACGACAGAGTGGGAGAAAGTGGCAGACGCGAGTTACAGTACTCGCTTGAACAGGTGGATACTGAAGCCGATAGGCATTTGGCCAGAGCGATCCTTCGTCCCTTCGCGCGACAGGTACTTGGCGAATTTCGCGAAAGTTGTTTGCTACGTCCTGATGGCACTGCTACTCATCCCCTCTGGTCTCTACATCATCCTCGAAGAGAAGGACATCCACAACAAGATCGAACTCAGTGGTCCCCTGAGTTTCTGCCTCATGGCCGTCATGAAGTACTCCTCTCTAATCTTGCGACAAGATGACATTCGTAAATGCTTGGAATGCATCGCGGCGGATTGGGAAAAAACTAAATACTGGGACGACAGGCGGATCATGGCCGACAACGCTAACTTTGGAATGCGTCTCGTGATTATTTACGGTAGTATCATGTTTAGCAGTGGTGTGTTTTACTACCTTGCCATACCGATCACCGTTGGAAAGGTCGTCGAGGACGATGGAAATTTTACGTACAGGCCTCTCGCTTGTCCCGTCGCGAGGGTAGTCGCGGACACCCGCTCCAGTCCTATGAACGAGATATTCTTCAGCATTCAGTGCGTGAGTGGATTCTTAATTCACGTCATCACGGTCGGTACCTGTAGTTTGGTGGCGGTCTTTGCCATGCACGCCTGCGGGCAGCTGCAAGTTTTGATGGTCTGGATAAAACATCTGGTTGACGGCAGGGAGGACCTCAGCCACGACGTGGACAGCAGGTTCGCTGTCGTCATCGAGCAACACAATCGTGTACTTGGGTGAGTTTTTTTTTATCCGAATCCTAATTTTGTACACAACAAAGAATTATCGTAAATATGTATGCTGTTATGTATCCTTAATTTATGGTGCAAAAGGTTAAAGTATGAAGCGTTTGACGATACTGACAACCTTGAGAATGTTGAGATTATGCACGTGAAGAAAAGCAAAGGGTTGCTTTGTCGATTACAGTTTTATTATGTGTCTTTATTACTTTGCAGTTTTTTGTGTTTAATGGAAAAAATATTTCGACAAATATCTCTCGTAGAAATTTCTGGGTGCACATTGGATATGTGTTTGCTCGGATATTACATTCTCATGGTACGATTGTAATAAATGCATGCCTAAAATTATTGAAGTATATGATGTCACATAGTAAATCCTGTTAAATTTGCTCGTATAATTTTATAACGTTGACATTGCAGGAATGGGAATCTAATGAGATAGCTCGACTCGTAACTTACCTGATATTGCTCGTTTCCTTTACTTTTAACATTTTCATATTTTGTTACATAGGCGAACTGGTTACCGACCAGGTACGTTATCCTTTTTACGATAAGCTGAAAATTATACTGTTGTCACAAATAAATAGTAGATCAAAGATCCGCCTTATTTCATGGTTAAAATACATTTTTCACCATCCAAAATGTTCATCCATCAAAGTTAATGGAATTCCGTTTTTACGTTTGACATAATCGAAATGAAAAAACATCCTGTAACAGTGCAAGGAAGTTGGTGACGCATTCTACATGACCGACTGGTACCGATTACCGAGAGGAAGAAGTCTCGGGTTGATTTTGACGATTTCTATGTCCAATTCGGCGATGAAACTAACAGCGGGAAATTTCATCCAATTGTCGATAAGTAGTTTTGGCGATGTAAGTATTATGATGCTGGGCGAACACAATACAATCTTTTCCTTAACAATTCTTGTATCAATAACAGGTTGTTAAGACATCGGTCGCATACTTAAACATGCTTCGGACAGTGACATATTAACAGTTATTTTAAGCGGAGCAGAGATAGTGGTAAATTTCTTCTGTAAAAATTGTTCGTTTTTTTAACGCGGCATCCACGTGCAAATAAATATTTAAGTGTTATCGCAAAGAACGTTTAGACAATTAAATGCTGCACATTTTTCTTTTTCCGTATTTCCAAGACGAGGGAAGTTGTGGTTTAACCGGCTGTGTTCATAGAAAGTTTGATACCCTACAATTAATATATTGCGCACGCTGAAGTTATATTACGTGCAGAATCGTGCATGTCCCGCAAAATATTCCAGCTGAAAACTTGTTAAGAAAATGCGAGCGGTATAAGATGTGGTATAGAGAGGGGGGTAAAAACAAGTACGTGCTTGACTGTTATAGCGTAAGATGCGAGTAGGGTGAAGCAGGAGGGGGTGGCGGTACACGTAAGCGCGGACATGTTGTAGGATCGGGCTGATTATGTAAGGGCAAGAGAGTGAAAATGAGATCGGCTAAGCGGAAATGGCGCACAGCGATGAAAAAAGAATGTAAGGGGAACGGGGTCCTCTCTGTATCCCGTAAGGATACAGAATAAAAGATTAAAGGAACTATTAAACGTTACCTTTTCTTTTTCGTTCCTTCTTGTCTGTTTTGCTCTGACATCGTAGTATTATACGCAAGATAAAAACAATAACCGTCGCTAGACATATCCAATTCGGATGTATCAACAGTATCTCTGACAGTATCCGTAATAACAGAGCGGTACGCAGAAGAACAGTTAATCCACAATCATTCGCCGAAGCACGTGTGCGTACTTGACCGTACTTGGGAACTTCTGCAAAATCAATTAACGGGCAGCGAACTACGCCCCCCACGCGTCTCGATAAAGTTACATCAAAAATAGCTCGGGATTCGATCGCGGTTACTTCTGGAAGGGAAGGCCACCCCTACTGCGGAAATCATCCAGTAGCACGAGAATCGGTTGATCGACGCAGGCGCAACTTTCTCCGTCCAGGAACCATTGTAAGAATGAGCACGAGGTTGCAGTTGCGATCGAACTTTCGCGCTTTGAACATGTTGCATCAAGAGAAGCACGAAACTACCGAATGGGAGAAAGTGGAAGACGCGAGTTATAGTACCCGCTTGAACAGGTGGATACTGAAGCCGATGGGCGTTTGGCCAGAGCGATCCGTCGTCTCTTGGCACGACAGGTACTTGGCGCATCTCGCGAAACTTGTTTGCTACGTCCTGATGGCACTGCTGCTTATTCCCTGTGGCCTCTACATCATCCTCGAAGAGAAGGACATCCATAACAAGATCAAACTCTGTGGTCCCCTGGCCTGCTGCCTCATGGTCTTCATAAAGTACTCCTTCTTCATCTCCCGACAGGATGACGTTCGTAAATGCTTGGAATGCATCGCGGCGGATTGGCAAAAAACTAAATACTGGGACGACAGGCGGATCATGGCCGACAACGCTAACTTTGGAATGCGTCTCGTAATTATTTACGGTGGTATTATGTGTAGCAGTGCTGTGTTTTACTACATTGCCATACCTATCACCGATGGAATGATGAGCGACAACAATGGGAATTTGACGTACCGGTCTCTCGCTTACCCCGTCGCGAGGGTAATCGCCGATACTCGCTCCAGTCCTATGAACGAGATATTCTTCATCATTCAGTGCGTGAGTGGATTATTAATGCACGTCATCACGGCCGGTACCTGTGGTTTGGCGGCGGTTTTCGCCATGCACGCCTGCGGGCAGCTGCAAATTTTGATGGTTTGGATAAAACATCTCGTTGACGGCAGGGAGGATCTCAGCCATGACGTGGACATCAGGTTCGCTGTCGTCATCGAGCAGCACAATCGTGTACTGAGGTGAGTTTTTATTCTATCCGAATCCTAATTTTGTACCCAACAAGGCATTATCGGAAGAGATGTATGCTGTTATGTATCCTTAATTTATGGTGCAAAAGGTTAAAGTATGAAGCGTTTGACGATTATCACAACCTTGAGAATGTTGAGATTATGCACGTGAAGAAAAGCAAAGAGTTGCTTTGTCCACGACAGTTTTATTATGTGTCTTTATTACTTTGCAGTTTTTTGTGTTTAATGGAAAAAGTATTTCGACAAATATCTCTCATAGAAATGTCTGGGTGCACATGGGACATGTGTTTGCTCGGATATTATATTCTCATGGTACGATTGTAATAAATGCATGCTTAAAATTATTGAGAGGTATGATGTCACTTAGTAAATCATGTTAAATTTGTTCATGTAATTTTATAACGTTGACATTGCAGGATTGGGAATCTAATGAGCTACCTCGTCTTGTTACTTACACGGTAGTGCTCATTTCCTTTACTTTTAACATTTTCATATTTTGTTACGTAAGCGATCTGGTTACCGACCAGGTATGTTCTTCTATTTACGATAAGCTAAAAATTATATTACTTTCACAAATAAATAGTAGATCAAAGATTCGTCTTATTTTATCGTTAAAAGACATTTTTAACCATCCAAAATGTTCATCCATCAAAGTTAATGCAATTCCATTTCTGCGTTTGACGTAATCAAAATGTAAAAAAAATCCTCTAATAGTGCAAGGAAGTTGGTGAGACATTTTACATGACCGAATGGTACCGATTACCGAGAGGAAGAAGTCTCGGTCTGGTTTTGACTATTTCTATGTCCAATTCTACGATGAAACTTACAGCGGGAAATTTCATCCAATTGTCGATAAGTAGTTTTGGCGATGTAAGTATTACGATGCTGTTTGTTAACTCGGAATAAAACGTTTTTCTTTAACAATCCTTGTTTCAATAATAGGTTGTTAAGGCATCTGTCGCATACTTAAACATGCTTCGGACATTGACATCTTAAGAGTTATTTTAAGCGGAGCAGAGATAGTGGTAAATTTCTTCTGTAAAAATTGTTTGTTTTTTTAACGCGGCATCCACGTGCAAATAAATATTTAAGTGTTATCGCAAAAAACGTTTAGACAATTAAATGCTGCACATTTTTGTTTTTCCGTATTTCCAAGATGAGGGAAGTTGTGGTTTAACCGACTGTATTCATAAAAAGTTCGATACCCTGTAATTATCGTCTTGTTAACGCTCAAGCTGTATCGCGTGCAAAATATTACAGTCGTGAGCCAAGCGTGCGTGTCCTGTAAAATATTGCGATACAGCTGAAAACTTGTTAAGAAAATGCGGGCGGTATAAGATAAGGTATGGAAGAGGTATAAGAATGAACAGGAGAACCTGGGGAAGTGTACATGCTTGGGATGCGGTGGGTTTGGTAGAAATAGCTGTATATATGATGAGTATTATGATGATCGAGAGTAAAGGGGTATAATAGGTGGACGTATCATGCGTGGTAAAGGGGGGGAGCAGGATTGAAAGATTGCATTATATTAAAGGCGCTGGGAATGGTGGCGATTGAGTAATTCTGGCGTATAGGGGAAATGGAGTGGATAGTAGGGGGAAAATTGAATGCGCGAGCAGCAAGGACACGATGGTGAACCGCGCGATGGGCTGAGTGAAGGGGGAGGGGATCTCAGTGATGGAGAGAGGAAGATAGAGACAAGGGGGTGCGTGATTGGTATGCCGTAATAGCGAGAAGGCTAAAGCAGGAGAGGGTGGTGGTACACAGTAAGCGCGGCCGGGGCGCAGGATCGGGCTGATTATGTAAGGGCAAGAGAGTGAAAATGAGATCGACTAAGCGGAAATGGCGCACAGCGATGAAAAAAGAATGTAAGGGGAACGGGGTCCTCTCTGTATCCCGTAAGGATACAGAATAAAAGATTAAAGGAACTATTAAACGTTACCTTTTCTTTTTCGTTCCTTCTTGTCTGTTTTGCTCCCATATCGTAGTATTATACGGAAGATAAAAACAATAACTGTCGTTAGAAATATCTAATTCAGATGTATCAACATTATCTCTGACACTATCCGTAATTGAAATATATCGGAGTGCATCTGGTTTAGCAAACTATCGGTTCGCAGACATTACAGAGCGGTAACCAGAAGAACAGTTAATCCGCAATCATTCATTCACCGAAACACGTGCGTGCACTTGACCGTACTTGGCAACTTCTGCAAAAATCAATTAACGGGCAGGGAACTACGCACCCCACGCGTCTTGATAAAGTTACATCGAAAATAGCCCGGGATTCGATCGCAATTATCTGAGGAAGGGAAGGCCACCCCTACTGTGGAACTCACTCAGTAGCACGAGAATCGGTTGATCGACGCAGGCGCAACTTTCTCCGCCCAGGAACCATTGTAAGAATGAGCACGAGGTTGCAGTTGCGATCGAACTCCCGTGCTTCGAACATGTTGCATCAGGGGAAGCACGAATCTACCGAATGGGAGACAGTGGAAGACGCGAGTTACAGTACCCGCCTGAACAGGTGGATACTGAAGCCGATAGGCGTTTGGCCAGAGCGCTCCTTCGTCCCTTGGCACGATAGGTACTTGGCGAACATGGCGAAAGCTGTTTGCTACGTACTGATGGCATTGTTGCTCATCCCTACTGGCCTCTACGTGATCCTCGAAGAGAAGGACACCTACACCAGGCTTCAACTCAGTGGCGCCCTGCTCTTCTGCCTCATGGCCTGCATGAAGTACTCCTCCCTGATCCTTCGCCAGGACGACATTCGCAGATGCGTGGAATGCATCGCGGCAGATTGGCGACAGATTAAACACTTGGAGGATAGGCGGATCATGAGCGACAACGCCAACTTTGGCATGCGTCTAGTGATTATTTACGGCAGTATCATGTGTGGCAGTGCCGTCATTTACTATCTCGCATTACCCATCCTGGTCGGGAAGCTTGTCGAGGATGGGAATTTTACGTACAGGCCCCTTGTTTGCCCCGTCGCGAGGGTAATCGCCGACACTCGCTCGAGTCCTATGAACGAGATATTCTTCAGCATTCAGTGCGCCAGTGGAATCTTAAACTACACCATCACGGCCGGTGCTTGCAGTTTGGCGGCAGTTTTTGCCATGCACGCCTGCGGTCAGCTGCAAGTTTTGATGGCCTGGATAAAGCACCTCGTTGACGGCAGAGAGGATCTTAGCCACGACGTGGACTGCAGGTTCGCTGTAGTGATCGAGCAGCATAATCGCATACTAAGGTGAGTTTTTTTTTTTTATCCAAAAGAAAAGATATATGCTACTTTGTACATACCAAATTATGTTGCAAAAGGTTGAAGTACGAAGCGTTTGGATTTTCTGATAACCTTGAGAATGTTTAGATTATGTGTGTGAATGAAAATAAAGGTGTGCGCTGTCAAGGATTGATTTCTTAAGTGTTTCTATTACATTGCAGTTTCTTGTGCTTGATGGAAAATGTACTTCGGCAAATATCTCTCGTGGACGTTTCTGGGTGCACATTGCAAATGTGCTTGATTGTATATTATGCTTTGATGGTACGCTCGTAATAAGTGGATGCTTGCAATTGTTGAAGGATAAGATATCCCTCGGCAAATCCTGGGAAATTGCTTATGTAATTTTATACCGTTGGTATTGCAGGAATGGGGAACTAATGATCTAACTCGAATTGTATCGTACATCATATTGTTCGTTTCCCTTACCTTTAATATTTTTATATTTTGCTACATCGGCGAACTTGTTAACGGACAGGTATGTTTTCCTTTTTACGATAAGCTGAATATTACACTGTTTTTACTAATAACTCGTGGTAGATCAAAGTATCGTTTTATTTCATTGTTAAAAGACAACTTTGACCATCGAAATTATTCATCGACCAAAGTTGATGCAATTTCGTGTCTGCGTTTGAAGTAATCGAAATGAGAAAAGAAATCCTCTAACAGTGCAAGAAAGTTGGCGAGGCATTTTACATGACCGAATGGTACCGATTACCAAGAGGAAGAAGTCTCGGTTTGATTTTAACCATTTCTATGTCCAATTCGACGATGAAACTTACAGCGGGAAATTTAATCGATTTGTCCTTAAGTAGTTTTGGCGATGTAAGTATTACGATGCTGTTTGTTAACTCGAAATAAAATGTTTCTCTTTAACGATTCTTGTTTCAATAACAGGTTGTTAAGACATCGGTCGCATACTTAAACATGCTTCGTACAATGACGACGTAAGAATTATTTTAAGCATAGCATAGATAGTGGTAAATTTCTACTGTATAAACTGTTGATTTTAATTAACATAGAAGCCATATACATTTGCACACATAATTATCACGAATGACGCCTAATCAATTAAGTGCTGCACATTCTCGTATTGTCTGTATTTTCAAGCTGAATTTTATATAGAGATAGAGAGAGAGAAAAGAATGAAAGAAGTATTTTACCAGGATTTCCTTGGATCGTTACTTGAAAACGTAGCCTCGCGATATAGGTGGAACCCCTGCGTTGCGCCGATAAACATCCGTTAGGAATGTCATAGTAAACGTTCAGCCAACACTGAAATTATGCACGTGGTAAATCGCACTCTGCTCCCTGCGAATAAACTTATGATCCACACCCTTCTAAAGAAAACCCCCGTAGCCATAGTCAACATTATCCGCACAACGTACTGCCCATGATTAATCATCTTTCTCAAAAATTATATTTTCAACTTAAATCCCTCAATAATAAATATCCTAAATTAGGCTAAAAGAAAGAATCACATCCACACATCAGTTCTACGGAATTCACCCTTTTCACTTTTGAAAAATGTCAGCCGCATCAGCAGTGTATCGATCGCGCATAGCCCTTTGATACATTGTTAAGACATTTGCATCGATCGACTTGTAAAAAACGAGGAAGATTCGCGCACGCGCCGGCTGTTACGTTCGCGTATCCTTTGTTCACGGTCATTTAACTCGTTCAATCGCGTACGTGCTTTCGCGGAGCGATCATGAATTTTCCTCACGAATCGACGACATACAATACGGCGTACCTCGACGATCTAGAGTACAGCATACAGATCAATCGTTGGCTCCTAAAGCCTCTGGGAGCCTGGCCCCCATCGGACACGACCTCGAGGACCGAGAGGATCCTATCCAAGCTCCTCAAGCTCACTTGTCACTCCCTCATAGCCTTCACGGTTGTACCCAGCACGCTGCACATCGTCCTCGAGAAGGAGGACATTCAAACTAAGCTCCAAATCGTAGGCCCGACGAGCCACTGGCTCATGGGCGGCGTGAACTACTGCTCGTTGCTCTCTAGAAGCGAGAAAATTCGAAGTTGCGTGGAACACATGGAGACGGACTGGCGGTCTGTGAAGAGAGCCGAGGATCGCGAGGTGATGCTGAGGAACGCGAGATTCGGCCGCATGGTCGCCAGTTTCTCCGCCATTTTTATGCACATCGGGGTATTTTCGTACAGTATCGTGACGGGGATGACTTCGACGGTCGCGGTGGTGGATAACGAAACGATCGTGATGCAACGATTGCCCTGTCCTTCTTACGATAAATTTATAGACGCGAGATTCAGTCCTGCTAATGAAATAGTCGTCGGCCTGCAAGTTTTATCGGGATTCATCGTGACCTCCATCACTGTCGGTGCCTGCGGAATGGCGGCTGTTTTCGCGACGCACGCTTGCGGACAGTTAAACGTGGTGATGCTGTGGTTGGATGACTTCGTCGATGCGAAGGAGAAAGAGCAGAGAAGCGTGCAACGAAGATTGGCGTCTATCGTACAGTTGCATCTGCGTACACTGAGGTATTGTCTAGAATTTTTTACTGCCTCTAATATTCCTTGAAGTATAATGATCGATGCGAATATGTTTGGTATCTTCTCAAGAATAATAACGATCCTGGAGTTATTTGGATAAGCGGAAAGTGCTTATTCGAGTACGTTGTTTCTAGTTTTATATCGCGCATAGAAGACATCATGCATCAGATTTGTCTCGTCGAATTAGTGGGGTGCACGATGAATTTGTGCATGCTCGGATATTATTGTATTACGGTGCGTTAAATAGTATGAAAGATAAATGCAAACTGTAACCGATTATGAAATTATAGTTTGATCTATATTAATTTAATATCAAATCTTGTTGTCTTCCAGGAGTGGAAGAACCAAGATACGAAAGGCGTAGTGATATATTGTATTTTATTTATGTCCATGATGTTTAACATATTCATATTTTGTTACATCGGCGATATTCTCACGGAGCAGGTAAAAAGGGCGCGCTTTATGCTTCATATATTAGGTTGCACGGTATTAATTCGCGCTTCGTGAAAATGAAACAACTTTGGTAACAGTGCAAGAAGGTCGGAGAAAGAGCTTACTTGACCAACTGGTACCGCTTACCCCACAAAACTGCTCTTGGCTTGATCCTGATTATCTCGCGGTCCAGTGCTGTCATCAAAATAACTGCGGGAAAGCTGATCCAGCTGTCGATCTCAACATTTGGCGATGTAAGTACGTAAGCGATTAACATCGACATTATTCATTTCTACAACTTGCAGGTAATTCTCTCGAATGACACATCGATCTCTCTAGGTAATAAAAACGGCAATGGCATACCTAAACATGTTACGTGCAGCAGACACATAATCATCATAATTTACGCATGTGCAAACATACGTGTACTACTATATTTAAATAAAGTGTGAAAAAATGATCGATATCAAGATAAAATCATCCAGAACGTATACCAAACGATCAACTTTCCCCAAATTTGCAATTCCGATTCTGCGTTTGACATAATCAGACTATGAAAAGAAATCCCCTAACAGTGCAAGAAAGTTGGTGACGCGTTGCTTTCTTTTTGTAACCACCGAATTAGTTTCGCGTTAAAATAGATACCGTACTGCCAATGGTTCATGATTTTTCTCATGGATTATATTTTAAACCTAAACCTCTTAACGATAAGTATCCCAAACCAGATTAAGATAAAGAACTACATCCACAGATCAGTCCTACAGATTTCACCCTTTCCACTTTTGAGAATCACCGGCCGCATCGATCGCGCATAGCCCTTTGATACATTGTCAAGGCATTTACATCGATCGACTTCTAAAAAACGAAGAAGATTCGCGCACGCGCCGGCTGTTACGCTCGCGTATCCCTTGTTCGGTCATGTAACTCGTTCAATCGCGTGCGCGCTGTCGCGGAGCAATCATGAAATTTCCTCCCGAATCGACGACATACAATACGGCGTGTTTCGACGATCTAGAGTACAGCATACAGATCAATCGTTGGCTCCTAAAGCCTTTGGGAGCCTGGCCCTCCTCGGAGACGACCTCGAGGACCGAGAGGATCCTATCCAAGCTCCTCACGCTCACTTGTCACTCTCTCATAGCCTTCACGGTCGTTCCCAGCATGCTGCATATCATCCTCGAGAAGGAGGACATTTACTCCAAGCTGCAAGCCATTGGCCCGACGAGCCACTGGCTCACGGGCGGCGTGAACTACTGCTCGTTGCTCTCTAGAAGCGAGAAAATACGAAGATGCGTGGAGCACATGGAGATGGATTGGCGGTCTGTGAAGAGGGCCGAGGATCGCGAGGTGATGCTGAGAAACGCGAGATTCGGCCGCTTGATTGCAGGTTTCTCCGCCATTTTTATGCACATCGGGGTATTTTCGTACAGTATCATCACGGGGATGACTTCGATTGTCGCGGTGGTGGATAATGAAACGATCGTGATGCAACGATTGCCTTGTCCTGCTTACGATAAATTCATAGACACGAGGTTCAGTCCTGCTAATGAAATAGTCCTCGGTTTGCAATTTTTATCGTGCTTCATCGTGAACTCTATCTCTGTCGGTGTCTGCGGAATGGCGGCTGCTTTCGCGATGCACGCTTGCGGACAGTTAAACGTGGTGATGCTGTGGCTGGATGATTTCGTCGATGGGAAGGAGAAAAAGTCGCGGAGCGTGCAACGAAGATTGGCGTCTATCGTGCAGTTGCATCTGCGTACACTGAGGTATTATGTCCAATGTTTGACTAAATCTCTGATATTCCTTGGAGCATGATGATCGATGCGAATATGTTTGGTATCTTCTCAAGCATAATTACGATCCTGGAGTTATTTGGATAAACGGAATGTGCTTATTCGAGTACGCTGTTTCTAGTTTTATATCGCGCATAGAAGACATCATGCATCAGATTTGTCTCGTCCAATTAGTGTGGTGCACGATGAACATGTGCATGCTCGGATATTATTGTATTACGGTGCGTTAAATATTATGAAAGATAAATGCAAGATGTAATCAATGGTAAGATGAATGTTCTATTATATATTAGATGAATATAAAATCTTGTTATCTCCATCTTTCAGGAGTGGAATAAACAAGATACGAAAGGCGTTGTTGTGTATTGTATTATATTTATATCAACGATGTTTAACATATTTATATTTTGTTACATCGGCGATATTCTCACGGAGCAGGTAAAAAAGTGTGCTTTGTGTTCTGTATATTAGGTTGTACGGTATTAATACGCGCTTCGTGAAATTGAATCAACTTTGGTAACAGTGCAAGAAGGTCGGAGAAAGAGCTTACTTGACCAACTGGTACCGCTTACCCCACAAAACTGCTCTTGGCTTGATCCTGATTATCTCGCGGTCCAGTGCTGTCATCAAGATCACCGCGGGGAAATTGGTCCAGCTGTCGATCACAACATTCGGCGATGTAAGTACAAAAACGATTAAAATCAACATTATTAATTTCTACAACTCGGAAGTAATTCTCTCGAATGACACATCGATCGTCTGTAGGTAATGAAAACGTCAATGGCTTACCTAAACATGCTACGTACAGTAGCCACATAATAATCGTAATTTACGCATGTACAAAAATATATGTACTATCTAAATAAAGTGCGAAAAAACGGTGGATATCAAGATGCAATCACCCAGAATACATAACGTACGACCGACTTTCCACAAATTTACTGCGAAATATTGATAACTATTCGGCATTCTTAATTAGCCAGGAGTGACCAATAAGTTTTACACGAAAATATCCATTGGCGCCTAACATTACTTCCATAATCATGAGCTCTCCTAGATCGTCTGGATGTCCGAACATTGTTACAAACACGCGTTAGCACCTTATGGTCGAATGATCCGAGTCAGCAAGCATCTAAAGCTCGTATCAGTAGTCCGTGTGCTTTCGTGAGGCGATTATGAGGCACTTCCACGCGCGAAGCGCGCTCGTCGAAAGTGAGGCGATGGTCTGTGTCAATCCAAAATGTGCGAAAAGAATCTTTTAACTAACATCGTTACAAATTTAAAGATAATATCTCAATATCTTAACAATAATTATCCTAAATCAGATTAAGAGATAGAACCACGTTCACCCATCAGTCCTACAGAATTTACGCTTCCCACTTTTAAGAAATACCAACCGCGTATGTGTATCGATCGCTCGTAGCGCTTTGCTACATTGTCAAGACATTTATATCGATCGACTCGAAAAAAAAGCGAGGAAGCTTCGCGCATGCGCCGGCTGTTACGTTCGCTTTTCTCTTCTTCTCCGTTTTTTAACTCATTCAATAGCGTGCGCGCTTTCGCGGAGCGATCATGAATTTTCCTGATGAATCGACGACATACAATACGGCGTGCCTCGACGATCTAGAGTACAGCATACAGATCAATCGTTGGCTCCTAAAGCCTTTGGGAGCCTGGCCCTCCTCGGAGACGACCTCGAGGACCGAGAGGATCCTATCCAAACTCATCACGCTCACTTGTCACTCTCTCATAGCATTCACGGTCGTACCCAGCACGCTGCACATCATCCTGGAGAAGGAGGACATTCACTCCAAGCTTCAAGCCTTAGGCCCGACGAGCCACTGGCTCATGGGCGGCGTGAACTACTGCTCGTTGCTCTCTAGAAGCGAGAAAATACGAAGTTGCGTGGAACACATGGAGATGGACTGGCGGTCTGTAAGGAGAGCCGAGGATCGCGAGGTGATGCTGAGGAACGCGAGATTCGGCCGCTTGGTAGCAAGTTTCTCCGCCATTTTTATGCACATCGGAGTATTTTCGTACAGTATCGTTGCGGGGATGACTTCGATGGTCGCGGTGGTGGATAACGAAACGATCGTGATGCAACGATTGCCCTGTCCTTCTTACGATAAATTTATAGACGCGAGATTCAGTCCTGCTAATGAAATAGTCCTCGGCTTGCAATTTTTATCGTGCTTCATCGTGAACTCTATCACTGTCGGTGCCTGCGGAATGGCGGCTGTTTTCGCGACGCACGCTTGCGGACAGTTAAACGTGGTGATGCTGTGGTTGGATGATTTCGTCGATGCGAAGGAGAAAGAGCAGAGAAGCGTGCAACGAAGATTGGCGTCTATCGTACAGTTGCATCTGCGTACACTGAGGTATTATGTCCAATGTTTGACTAAATCTCTAATACTCCTTGGAGCATAATGATCGATGCGAATATATTCGGTATCTTCTCAAGCATAATTACGATCCTGGAGTTATTTGGATAAACGGAATTTGCTTATTCGAGTACGTTGTTTCTAGTTTTATATCGCGCATAGAAGACATCATGCATCAGATTTGTCTCGTCCAATTAGTGGGGTGCACGATGAATATGTGCATGCTCGGATATTATTGTATTACGGTGCGTTAAGTATTTGGAAAGATGAATGCAAGAAGTAACCGATGATAAAATTAATGTTCCGTTATATATTAATTTAATATCAATCGTGTTATCTTCCAGGAGTGGAAGAATCAAGATACGAGAGGCGTAGTAGTATACTGTATTATATTTATGTCCATGATGTTTAACATATTCATATTTTGTTACATCGGAGATATTCTCACGGAGCAGGTAAAAAAAGCGCGCTTTGTGTTTCGTACATTAGGTTGTACGGTATTAATACGCGCTTCGTGAAAATGAAACAACTTTGGTAACAGTGCAAGAAGGTCGGCGAAAGAGCTTACTTGACCAACTGGTACCGCTTACCCCACAAAACTGCTCTTGGCTTGATCCTGATTATCTCGCGGTCCAGTGCTGTCATCAAGATCACCGCGGGGAAATTGGTCCAGCTGTCGATCACAACATTCGGTGATGTAAGTACAAAAACGATTAACATCAACATTATTAATTTCTATAACCCGTAAGTAACTCTCTCGAATGACACATCGATCGTCTGTAGGTAATAAAAACGTCAATGGCCTACCTAAACATGCTACGTACAGTAGCCACATAATTATCGTATTTTACGCATGTACAAAATTACGTGTACTATCCAAATAAAGTGCGAAAAACGATGGATATCAAGATACAATTACCCAGAATATATACCAAACGACCGACTTTCCACAATTTTGCCCCAAAACACCGATAAGCATTCGATATACGTAAGCGGCCAGGAGCGAGCAACAAGTTGTACTCGGGAATATCGATTAGCGTCCCACCTTACTTCAATAATCATGAGCTCTCCCAGTGCATCTGGACATCCGAACATTGTCAGAAACACGCGCAGGCGCTTTACGGTCGAAAGAACCGAGTCGACGAGCACCCAAAGCTCGTATCAGTAGTCCGCGTATACTCGGGAGGCGATCATGACGCTCTTCGACGCGAAAAGCGCACTCGTCGAAAGCGAGGCCGTGGTCTGTAACGATTACAGTCTGCAGCTGAACCGCTGGTTCCTCGAACCATTGGGCGCCTGGCCGGAGAGCAGCGATCGCAATTCTAAATCCAAGCAAATCCTCTCGAGAGTCCTGATCCTCGCATGTTTCTCCCTGATAGGCTTAGTGATCGTGCCGTGCGCGCTGAACGTCATCTACGAGGAGAAGGACGATCAGGTCAGACTCAAGACTCTTGGCCCCATGAGCCACTGGATCATGGGCGCCATTAATTACTCCTCTCTGTTGTTCCGCGCTGGCGACATACTCGGCTGCGTGAGACACATGGAGACGGACTGGCGGATCGCGAAGAGGCTCGAGGATCGAGAGGTGATGATGAGGCACGCGAAAATCGGGCGATTCGTCGCAGGTTTCTGCGCGATGTTCATGCATGGCGGTACCCTGTCTTACAGTATAATAGGGGGAATCGAGAGCGCGGTTACCGTGATTGGCAACGATACTGTGCTCGTGCGCATGCTGCCGTTTCCCTTCTACAGCAAGATCTGGGATACGAGGTTCAGTCCCGCGTACGAACTCACTTTTGGCATGCAATTCGTTTCGTGTTTCGTCGTTAACTCGACCACTGTCGGGGCTTGCAGCCTGGCGGCGGTTTTTGCGATGCACGCGTGTGGTCAGTTGAATCTGCTGACGTTGCGGCTGAACGCCTTGGTCAGCAACGACGAGAAGAATCGTCATTTGGTCGATCGGAGGTTGGCCGATATCGTGGAACATCATCTTCGTGTATTGAGGTACGCGACGAATCCTATCGGTATATCGGATTCCATTGTGAACTGACGGCTTGACGATTGCCGGAAGTCGGTGAATGATTTGCGATTTATATGTTGAAGGATATGATTGCAAGTTGGAGGATTGCACAGAATAGCCAAAGAAAGGATTCTTAAAATTTCAGCTTCATATCGCGTATGGAGGAAGTTATGCAACAGATATGCCTTGTCGAAGTTGTCGGATGCACGTTGAACTTGTGTTTACTTGGCTATTATTGCATTACGGTACGCTAAAGAATGTAAAAAGGTGAATAGAGCTAATTTTTTGGACGATTTATTTTCTGGATCGACAGGGATTACGCATTAACTTTAGAGACGTGAACCGTTTTCTAACGTAATCTTAATTTCAGAGCTGGAATGATATCGACAAAAGGGGTGCGATGACGTACATCGTTATATACATGTCAATGACTTTCAATATTTTTATATTCTGCTACATTGGGGAACTTCTCACGGAAAAGGTAAATTATACTCGTCGAAAAATGTTGATCGTACCTGCAAGTTTTTAAAACTAATTTATTTGTACCGTAGTGTAAGAAAATTGGGGAGACCGCCTATATGACGGACTGGTATTATTTGCCCCAGAAAACGGCTCTCGGTCTCATTTTAATCATTCTAAGATCGCACACCGTTATTAAAATAACCGCGGGTAAACTGATTCCACTCTCCGTTGTGACGTTTGGCGATGTAAGTATTCGTATTTATCTCTATCCTTCAAATTTGTATGATACTTACTTATTATATTCACAGGCAATTAGAACATCCGTTGTATATTTAAATATGTTACGAACAATGATGATGTAAACCGAGATCCGGCTTCTCTACCCTCGCGCAACTCCCATAAACCCGTATTATGTTTGCTGATCTTTATTATTGTATCATAATAAATTAACGTTACTTTAAAACACGTTAATCATCCGTCCCTAAGTCGGGCACAAAAATCACTATACCTAAAAAAAAATAATCGGGTATCACCTCGATTAAACACCTCGAACACCTCGAACAACCGACACAAATAATCTTTCTAACCATAATACGCACATAATCATATATCTCCGTGAGAAACCTGATTCGCGTTTCTATTAAAACAAAAAAAAAGATTTGATAGAAGAACGATAAGAAATCATAAACTCACAATAGAACACTGTTATACCGAATGAAAGCGTCCCCACCGCCAGCCGAAGGCGGGCGCAACAAGTAGCTTTCGGCAGGAATATCGATCAGCGCCAGGTATTGGGAACCAAGGAGAAAAGACCCGTCCCCTCCGTGATTCCGTCTTGCACTGATTCGCGCTTGCGTTCTGGCAGTTGGTATCAAAGCATCGCCAGGAGAAGCAGCTCGATCAGTCGGCCGTGTACCCTCGCGCAGGAGCCATGAGGGGATCGCCACGCAAATCCAACGTCGTCGAGAATACGGCCAAAGCTAACAGCGAGTACAGCCTTCAGCTGAATCGCTGGTTCCTAAAACCGGTAGGAGCTTGGCCCTCGATAGTCATGACGAGGACCGAGAAAATCCTCACGCGAGCTCTGATCTTCGTGTGCTGCACTATGATATCCATCACGCTGGTGCCCTGCGTACTGAACATGCTGTACGAGGAAGAGAACAAGCAGTTGAGGGTGAAGGCTATGGGGGCCGTGGGCCACTGGCTAATGGGAGGAATTAATTATTGCTCGTTGTTGCTGCACGGGGGTGATATAATCGATTGCATGGAACACATAGCCACCGACTGGAAGATCGTGACGGGCTCGGAGCATCGTAGGATAATGTTGAGACACGCCGAGATCGGCCGCTTCATCGCTGGCTTTTGCGCGATGTTCATGCACGGCTCTACCTTGTCTTACAGCATAGTCAGGGGGATCGACATCGATACCGCCGTCATTGGCAATGAAACGGTACTCGTGCGGCTGCTGCCTTTTCCCTTTTATAATAAAATCTGGGACGCGAGATTCAGTCCCGCGTACGAGGTTGTTTTCGGTACGCAGATTGCCTCGTGCTTCGTCGTGAACTCCACGACGGTCGGAGCTTGTAGCTTGGCCGCGGTATTCGCGATGCACGCGTGTGGCCAGCTTCACGTACTGATGTCGCGCTTGAAGGATCTCGTGCGCGTCGACGAGGAAGACGTGCGGTTCAGCGAGAAACGACTGGCCATTATTGTGGAGCATCACCTTCGTGTTTTGAGGTAACTTGCGAGCAGATTTTTCGCCATCGCGAATATTATAACGTCCTTTCTTTCAGATTCGTTAGGCGTATAGAGGATATAATGAATCAAGTTTGTCTCGTCGAAGTACTCGGCGGTACATTGCACATGTGTATACTTGGATATTTTATCATTACGGTACGCTAAAGACTTTGAAAGGTGAATAAACCTACGTTTTTGGATCGCTTTTTTTCGCTGCTTGTTTTTGCGTACCGAGCTGTCGGAAAAGGGGCTGAATATTAATTTCGAAATATCAGCGTCGCGTTTCTGCATTTCCAATTTCAGGGCTGGGATAGATTAGAGAAGAGGGACATACTGGCCTACGTAATTATGTATATATCAATGAGTTTTAATATATTTATATTTTGTTTTATCGGAGAACTTCTTGCAGAAAAGGTGAATAACTTACCCGTAAGATATATAGAAATATCGTACAGTTTTTATTCTATACGCATGATTAATACAATTTTGAGGGCAGTGTGAAAAAATTAGCGAGTTTGCTTACATGACCGATTGGTATCGGCTCCCACGAAGTATCGCTCTTGGATTGATTTTAATCATCTCTAGGTCTAACGTGATTCCTAGAATTACGGCGGGAAAAATCATTCAATTGTCTATCGTTACCTTTGGCGATGTGAGTGTTACGAGTGCTCTTCATTTGTACATTCGATCACTTTCAGGTTACATCACGGCCCTACTAGAAAAAAGGATTTATTTATTTTAGGCGGTGAGGACATCTGTGGTATACATAAATATGCTACGGACGATGGTGACATCGAATGCAAACGTACACCTTTAAATGTTGAAATAATGCTAACACATACATAATGTCTGAAATATGAAAGATACGCAGTTCACGCAAAAGCAGTTTCCATATCGAGTAATATAATACGCGTAGAGAATATTATTTTCGTGCAATACATTACTTCAAACCTTATGAAAGAAGAATCGTCGATCCACCTCCTCGTGTCGATAATCAGGCTCGCGTATCCGTGATTCGCGAGCATATACAATCTGCATCGCGTCACGAATATTTACATTCGAAAGAAAGCTCAAATTCATAAACTTTTGTTATGATAAAACACATTCACGTTAGAACATCACTATTACGAAGAAAAATGCTTTCGCCTCGCTATTAACATGGAATAAACGCAACAAGTAGCTTCTCGTACAAGTATCGATCAACGTAAGGTTGCACTTGTGCATTAATAATCAAGCAAAAAACCCTTCTATCCACTCCGCGATTCTGAAACCTTTGTAATTCGCGCTTGCGTCCCAGCGTCTGGTACCGGAGCATCGCTCGATACATCGCTCATTCAGTCGCTTGCGTACCTTCGCGTAGAAATCATGACGAGATTTTCACGTGGGCCTTCTATCGTCCAAAAATCGGACAATGACAACAGCGAGTATAGCCTTCAGCTGAACCGCTGGTTTTTGAAGCCCGTAGGCGCGTGGCCCACGACCAGCAAGACGAGAGCGGAGAAAAGTTTCTCGGTGTTTCTAATCTGCGGGTGCTATTCTCTAATATCCATGGCCTTGGTGCCATGCGTATTGAACTTGCTGTACGAGGAGAAGGATAATGAGCTGAGGCTGAATGCGATAGGATCCGCGGGCCACTGGTTAATGGGAGGAATAAGTTACTGCTCGTTGTTATTGCATGGTAGTGATATACTTCGTTGTGTGGAGCACATAGAAGCTGATTGGCGGATAGCGAAGGACACGGAGCATCGCAGGATTATGTTGAGACACGCCGAGTTTGGCCGTTTTCTCGCTGGGTTTTGCGCGATGTTCATGCACGGCTCCATCATGTTGTACAGTATGATCAGGGGGAAAAACGTCCGTATTAGCGTTATTGGCAATGAGACCGAATTTGTGCAACTTCTACCAGCTCCGTTTTACAATAAAATTTGGGATACCAGATTTAGTCCCGCGTACGAAGTTGTTTACGGCATTCAAATTGCTTCGTTTTTCATCGTAAACTCCACGACGGTTGGAATTTGTAGCTTGGCTGCTATATTTGTCATGCATGCGTGTGGTCAGCTTAACCTGCTGATGTTGCGTTTAAACGATCTCATAGGCGATGACAGAGAGGATATACGGTTCAGTGAAAGAAGACTGGCTGGTATCGTGGAGGATCATCTTCGCGTGTTGAGGTAACCCATGCGTAGATCGTCGATTATCGCTGGTATTGCTGTATTATATCTTTCAGGTTCATAAGCCGTATAGAGGAAATAACGCATCAAGTTTGTCTTGTAGAGGTACTCGGCGGTACGTTGCACATGTGTTTACTCGGATATTTCATCATTACGGTACGCTGAAGCTTTGAAACGGGAATAATTCTACGTCTTCGGACAACTGTGTCCCGTCACCTATTACCGTATGCTTTACTGTCAAAATTTCATCTAAGTATTAATTTTTGGATTTTTAATTTCAGAGATGGGAACAAACAGGCAACAGAGATTTACTGGGATACGTCATTTTGTATATATCCATGAGCTTTAATATTTTTATATTCTGTTATATCGCTGAAATCCTTGCAGAAAAAGTGAGTGATCGCTTCGTAAGATACATAGAAATATCGTAAAAATGTTATCCTATAGCCTTATTTAATATAATTTTGGGACCAGTGCGAGAAAATTAGCGAAGTTGCTTATATGACAGATTGGTATCGACTACCTCGCAAAATTGCGCTTGGAATGGTTTTAATAATATCTAGAGCTAACGTAATCCCTAGGATTACGGCGGGAAAAATAATTCAACTGTCCATCCTTACCTTTGGCGATGTGAGTGTCAAAAATGTTTGAAAATGTCGCGATTTAGCATCCGCATCTCGCGCTGCAAACCTGCAAAAAAGCAGAACTTAATTATTTCAGGCGGTCAGAACATCCATGGTATATATAAACATGCTGCGGACGATGATGCCATCAAGTGCAAGCGTTGACCTTTAATCGCTTAAAGTAATATGACGATCAGCTCGTGTATAGTGTATTAGATACGGTAGATGTAGAGTTACGGTTGTTGTGTAAAGTAGATTTTGAATAAAACATAAAGATATTTATGGAAGAATATTTTTGCACGTTATATCATTTGCTTTTCTATATGCATGATTAATACAATTTTGAAGACAGCGTGAAAAAATTAACGAATTTGCTTACATGACCGATTGGTACCGACTCCCACGAAATATTGCTCTTAGATTGGTTTTAATAACCTCTAGGTCTAATGTGATTCAATGTATGTTTCACTGTATGAAACAAGAATATATAAATCGTCGATCCACCGCCTCGTGTCGATAATCAGGCTCGCGTATCCGTGATTCACGAACATGTACCATCTGCATCGCGTCACGAATATTGACATTTGAAAGAAAACTTAAATTCATAAACTTTCGTTAAGATAAATAACTTTCACGGTAAAACATTACTATTACGAAGGAAAATGCATTTGTCTCGCTATTAACATGGAATAAACGCAACAAGTAGCTTCGCACATAAGTATCGATCAACGCAAGGTTGCACTTGTGGATTAATAATGAAGCAAAAAACCTTTCTCTCTACTCCGCGATTCTGAAACCTTTGTAATTCGCGCTTGCGTCCCAGCGTCTGGTACCGGAGCATCGCTCGATACATCGCTCATTCAGTCGCGTGCGTACCTTCGCGTAGAAATCATGACGAGATTTTCACGTGGAGCTTCTATCGTCCAAAAATCGGACAATGACAACAGCGAGTATAGCCTTCAGCTGAACCGCTGGTTTTTGAAGCCCGTAGGCGCGTGGCCCACGACCAGCAAGACGAAAGCGGAGAAAACTTTCTCGGTGTTCCTAATCTGCGTGTGCTCTTCTCTAATATCCATAGTCTTGTTGCCATGTACATTGAACATGCTATTCGAGGAAGCGGATAAGGATCAGAAGCTGCATGCGATAGGAGCCGCGGGCCACTGGTTAATGGGAGGAATAAGTTACTGCTCGTTGTTATTGCATGGTAGTGATATACTTTGTTGTGTGGAGCACATAGAAGCTGACTGGCGGATAACGAAGGGCACGGAGCATCGCAGGATTATGTTGAGACACGCCGAGTTTGGCCGTTTTCTCGCTGGGTTTTGCGCGATGTTCATGCACGGCTCAACCTTCTTGTACAGTATAATCAGGGGGGTAGACATCGGCACTAGCTCTACTGCCAATGAGACCGAATTTGTGCGACACCTACCAGCTCCGTTTTATAATAAAATTTGGGATACGGAATTTAGTCCCGCGTACGAAGTTGTTTTCGGTATTCAAATTGTTTCGTGTTTTATCGTAAACTCCACGACGGTTGGAATTTGTAGCTTGGCTGCGATATTTGTCATGCATGCGTGTGGTCAGCTTAACCTGCTGATGTTGCGTTTAAACGATCTCATAGGTGATGACAGAGAGGATATACGGTGCAGTGAAAGAAGACTAGCTGGTATCGTGGAGGATCATCTTCGCGTGTTGAGGTAACCCATGCGCAGATCGTCGATTATCGCTGGTATTGCTGTATTATATCTTTCAGGTTTATAAGCCGTATAGAGGAAATAATGCATCAAGCTTGTCTTATGGAAGTACTCGGCGGTACGTTGCACATGTGTTTACTCGGATATTTGATCATTACGGTACGCTGAAGACTTTGAAACGTGTATAATTCTACGTTTTCGGACAACTGTGTCTCGTTGCCTATTATCGTATACTTTACTGTCAAAAGTCCATCTAAGCATTAATTTCTGCATTTTGTAATTTCAGAGATGGGAACGAACGGAGAACATAGATTTACTGGGATACGTCATTTTGTATATATCCATGAGCTTTAATATTTTCATATTTTGTTACTTCGCTGAAATTCTTGCGGAAAAGGTGAGTCATCGCTTCGTCAGATACATAGAAATATCGTAAAAATGTTATCCTATAGCCTTATTTAATATAATTTTGGGACCAGTGCGAGAAAATTAGCGAAGTTGCTTATATGACAGATTGGTATCGACTACCTCGCAAAATTGCCCTTGGAATGATTTTAATAATATCTAGATCTAACATAATTCCTAAAATTACGGCGGGAAAAATAATTCAACTGTCCATCCTTACCTTTGGCGATGTGAGTATCAAAAATGTTTTGAAATATCACGATTTAGCATCCGCATCTCGCGCTGCAAACCTGCGAAAAAGGAGAACTCAATTATTTCAGGCGCTCAGAACATCCGTGGTATATATAAACATGCTGCGAACGATGATGCCGTCAAGTGCAAGCGTTGACCTTTAAACGCTTAAAGTAATGTGGCGATCAGCTCGTGTATAGTGTATCAGATACGGTAGATGTAGAGTTACGGTTGTTTGCGTACAGTAGATTTTCAATAAAACATAGTGATATTTATGAAAAAATATTCTTGCACGCTGTATAATTTGTGTCTTCATGCACGCCGATTTATCGCCTTCACAAACAGACTCACCTATCAGCCATAATGATGTCCCAACATTCCTACAAGCTGAGTATCAAATCCTACGAATCGTAAACTTCTTGACGCGACGATAGGTAAAAGCATTCGGTGCAACATATTGCGGGAGAAAGAAATATCGATCAGCCCTTTCCATGAATAACCCATGCGGTTTCTCCGCAATGTAGACAATGATTCGCGAGGGGTGCATAATCTGCGCACGCGTCGCGTCTCTCGCTCCTCGATCAGCGAGCCGCGGATCGCAGCCTTCAGTCGCACGCGAGTCTTCGCGCCGATATCATGCCGCGTTCCTCTGCTGGAGCCACGAAGGGGGACAAGTTATCCAAGAGCTGCAACCAGTACAGCCTTCAGCTTAACCGCTGGTTCCTCAAGCCCATAGGAGCTTGGCCCGACGCGATGACGGGCTCGAGCCTGGAGAAAATCCTCTCGAACATCCAGATCCTCACCTGCTACTTCCTGATGGCCTTTACCGTCGTACCCTGCGCCCTGAACGTTTTCTACGAAGAGAAGGACGTGCAGCGAAAGCTAAAGATTCTTGGACCGATGAGCCACTGGACGATGGGCGTGATGAATTACTGTTCTCTCTTGTTGCGCGGGGATGACATCCTGCATTGCGTGGCGCACATGGAGACGGACTGGAGTTTGAGCAAAAGTCCGGAAGATCGCGAGGTGATGATGAGACATGCCAAAATCGGCCGCTTCATCGCGGGCTTTTGCGCGATGTTCATGCACGGTGGTGTCTTCTCCTATAGTATCATTGAGGGGCTTTTCCCTGTGACAACCGTGATCGGCAATGAGACGATCCCGATTATCCGGTTGCCCTGTCCCTTCTACAACAAAATTTGGGACAGCACTTGCAGTCCGGCGAACAAGATCATCCTGGTTAGCCAACTCATTTCTTGTTTCATCGTCAATTCCACTACCGTTGGAGCCTGCAGCTTGGCCGCTGTCTTTGCCTTGCACGCTTGCGGGCAGATCAGCTTGATAATGAAACGTTTGGACGAGTTGGTTGGCGAGGAGAAAAATCGAGACTCGACGCACGAGCGTCTGGCGCATATCGTGGAGCGTCATCTTCGAGTATTAAGGTAGAACCTTGATTTGGCTCACGTATTCGTTAGGTATTTGCACCGATTTATTGATTTTTATATTTGCTTCTACACACAAAGAAAGCATTGGCAACCAGTTGCTTCGTTGTTATATCGATATTTCTGCAAACAAACACATTTGGGTTTAAGCGAGTAATCGAAAATCAACGTTCTGGTTGTTTGCGATGGTTGTAAAGGTCGAGCATTGTCCAGAATGCGATTTGTATATAATTATGAAAATTTTAGGTTCATATCGCGAATCGAAAGAGTTATGCATCGCATATGCCTCGTGGAAATCGTGGGATGTACGTTAAACTTGTGTTTACTCGGATATGATTCCATTACGGTATGCTAAAGATATTAAAAGGTGAATATGTCATTTGGAGTATTTCGTCGAATTACGCAGGTTTCATTATCACTGCATTGTTAAGAAAATTTCATTACGCAGGACAATTTACCATGTACTGCGCATAGCATACTCGTATTCATTCGTGGTGAGTATTTCTCATGAAAATTCCGTCTGCATTTTAGGAATGGGATCATATCGACACGAAGAGTATAGTAACGTACACTACCATATATATAGCCATGACTTTTAATATTTTCATATTTTGCGTCATCGGGGAAATACTCACGGAGCAGGTATTTACCTGCTGTTTTGTTCACAGTTTCTCTTATCGTTAATACGATCGATATGTGTATTGTCAATGTTCAAAACCGCTCTTACAAAAACTATGATTCAACAGTGTAAAAAAATTGGCGAAACAGCTTATATGATAGATTGGTACTACTTGCCACGCGCAACTGCCCTCGGCTTAATATTAGTCATTTCCAGATCGAACGTAGTGATAAAGGTCACTGCTGGAAAGTTAATTCAACTCTCTATCGCAACTTTCGGCGACGTGAGTAAACACATAACATTACATTACCTCGTTGTGTTTCTACGACAGGTTATCTCGCATTTCTCCGAAATGTTCACGTTGTCCATTAACGGGATACAAATTTTATGTTATTACAGGTTATGAAAACATCCGTAGTGTATATAAATATACTACGCACAATGACCACGTAAACCCTTACATGATTTTTACGACGAACATTAAAATGTATATGAACGCAATGAAATAAAATACCGCAATAATATCGAACGTATTTCTGATTACACGAATTACAACAATTCACGTAAAAATTCCAACTGCATAATCGGACCATCGCGATTATTTTACGTTAGCTACGCACTGTTTGTGACACGCTATGAATCTACATATCCAATAATGATAACATTGGAAGTGCCGCACATCAATACGCTTATAACATATCAACGGGTCTAAACAAAGCATCCGCGCTGACAGCCTCAGCCGGCATATCGATCTGGCTGTTCTGCGAACCTCCGGTACCTTTCTTTCTCAGTATCAAGCATCCAGAAGCGGCAAAAAAAGCAGCGCGTGCGCTGGATCGACCGCTTCGATTTTTCTGCAATGTTCGACGAGCAGACGATCGTTCAGTAGTCCGCGCGCAGTCGGATAGCGATGACGACAAGTACGCCAAGCGAGACTCCATCCATCAGCCACGGCTACCAGAAGGACACGGAGTACAGCGTGCAGCTGCTGCGTTGGGTCTTGAAGCCGATAAGCGCCTGGCCAACGTCCAGCAGCTCCTCGATCCAAGAGAAGATCCTATCCGAGATTCTTTTCGTGATATGCTTCTCTCTGATCCTCTGCACGCTTGCACCGTGCGCCCTTGGTACCCTCCTGGAGGAGGGCAAGGACATGGAGACGAGGCTACGAGAGATAGGCCCTCTCAGCTACTGGATCTTGCTCAGCATGAAGTACTGTTCCCTTCTGATGAACGTGGATCACATCGGCCGTTGTCTGGAGCACATTGAGAAAGACTGGAGGAGCGTCGATAGACTCGAGGATCGGGAGACGATGCTGAGAGCTGCCAAGATCGGTCGATTTATGGCCGGCTTTAGCGCCATTTTCTTGCACAGCGGCATGTTTTCCTTCAACCTTGCCAAGGCGATCTCGACGGATGGTGCGGTATCCGGTTTCGATAATATCTCCGAGCACGCACTGCCCTTCGCCTTTTACAGCAAGATCCTGGACGCGAGCTCCAGCCCGGCGTACGAGATCGTCTTCACGATGCAATGTGTCGCGACGTTCTTCGGGAATTCCGTGACCGTCGGTGCTTGTGGCCTCGCAGCCACTTTCGTGATGCACGCCTGCGGTCAGTTGAAAGTGCTGATGTCCTGGCTGGACGATTTGATCGACGACAAGGGCCAGAACTGGGATGATGTGCGATGTAGAATGGCGAGTATCGTGGAACGTCATATGCGAGTTCTAAGGTGAGGATGTGAAGAAGATAAGAACTTATGCTACCCGAAGTTGACTAGGATGGATAGTAATGTCATTGTTTGCGATGTATGAATAAACGTTTTCTAAGATCGTACAGTGCGCTAATTCATTTATTGCCTTTCAGTTTCGTAACGCGTATCGAGCAAATCATGCATTTTATATGCCTTTTAGAGATAGTGGGATGTACAATGCACATGTGTCTTTTGGGATATTATTGTATCACGGTAGGCTGTAGAGTGTCAGGTACGGGTTGTCTCCTTGTTATTTCGATGTATCGTGAACTCTTATTTTTAGGAATGGGATCAAACTGGGAAAGAAAATATCGTAGCTTATTGCATCATATTGGTATCCGTTACCTTTAATATATTTATATTTTGCTATATCGGGGAAATTCTGTCCGAGCAGGTAATGAATGTAATCGCTGGATGTAAGAGCTCGTCAAAGGCATATTGTATTTTTCTGTATGACGATAACAGAGTCATGACGCGTCTTGTAACAGAGTGGACGAATCGGTGAATCTGCTTACATGACGGACTGGTACCGGTTACCTGGAAAAAGCGCGATTGGACTCGTTTTAATAATCTTACGATCCAGCCGTTTGGTGAAAATTACCGCTGGAAAAATGATACAGCTCTCGCTTACGACTTTTGGAGACGTGAGTAACGACACAGTATTTTTTACTAGCGTAATATTTGTATGCCTTCGAAAATAAAATATCTTTATCTATGTAAAGGAAGAAATACTTATTGCAGGTTATCAAATCTTCGGTCGCATATCTCAACATACTCCGTACCATAACGGTGTAAATCGAAGGCTTTTTTTTTTACAAAAATTGTAAAGTGTAACATATACGTACTCTGGCGTAATAGCGAGCATTGTACGACTGATAAACGATCAAATACACTGTAGAGAAAATAGTGAATATATATTTATTTCACGCTTCCGTATCTCCGAAACAAGAGTATCACTTTAATAAAAACGTTTTTATACCTCATTCCGTATGTGATATATTATAATGTTCCCGATAGAAATTGCATAATATACATATTCTTATATCGGCAAACATGTCAGAATGATCCGATCAAACCTCAAGTATACGTGAAAGTAGTCTTCACAACTATCGATCAAATTTGGCGTCTACCTGTTGCCAGTGGTATATCGTATACAAGTGCTGCACGCATCCCAAAGAGTTCAATACCCGCGCAAGCGCCGATCTACCTTCTGCATCTTTACTACATCCTTGCATACGGTGGCAGAAGCGAGCGTTCAGTACTCCATGCGCTCTCGCAAAGGGATCATGGCAAAAGTGACGAAAGCACCCCGCACGCCTAGTTTCACTTATTTGGAGAACAATGATAACAGTATTCAGCTTATCCGCTGGTTTCTCAAACCCATATGCGCGTGGCCGTTATCGAGTACGGCATCGATAACCCAAAGAATGTTCTCAAAAATCGTGATTCTGTTGTGTATCCTCGTCACACTTTTTATCCTGATATCGTGCGTCTTGAACACTCTCTTTGAGGAAGGGGTAAGATTAGAGACAAAGCTAAGGAACAGTGGTGCAATCGGTTTTTGGGTCACAGCCAGTTTAAAGTACACGTCCCTGTTATTGCATCTCGACGACATTCGTCGATGCATGATGCACATAGAGAAGGACTGGAGAATCGTGGGTAACTTGGAAGATCACGAAATTATGTTGGAAAACGTGAAAAGCGGTCGTTTCATCGTCGGCTTCCTCGGTGTCTTTATTCACAGCAGCGTGTTTTCTTATTTCGTTCTCAAAGTAGTATCACCCGAGTTCGTAGTTGTCGGCAATGAAAGTGCCCGTTTACCTCCGTACGCATTCTACAATGAAATTTGGGATACCAGATATAGTCCCGCTTATGAAGTTATAATCATTATGCAATGTTTCTCAGTTTTCGTTGGCAATTCCATCACAGCCGGAACTTACGGACTGGCCATTGTCTTCGTTATGCACGCGCGAGGCCAACTCAGAATTGCAACGTTCTGGCTTCAACACCTTCTCGGTGAGGAACAAAAGCATCGTTGCATGCCGCAAAAACAGCTCAGTGCAATTGTACGACAGCATCTTCGTGTACTGAGGTAAGATTAATCGCGCAAACTTCCAATAAATAATATAATACTGTTAACCGACAAATCGGAATGCGAATACATTGCGTGAAATTTGAATTCCATGTGTTTAAGACTGTTGTAGGTATCGAACGACAATTATTTCAGGACCGTGATTATGAGGTGATTCATATTTTTTCAGTTTTGCGTCTAACATTGAGAATATTATGAATGTGATAGCCCTCGTTGAATTAATGGGATGTACGTTTCTTATGTGCATTTCGGGATATTGCGCTATAATGGTATGAGATTAAAATGTTTTGCTCACTTCATTGCACGTATATTATATAATTCATATATATGCTCTTTCTTATATAATTTAAAACAAGTTTCATTTGGCTCGTTACATATATGTATATTTCAGGAATGGAATGTAACCGAACGAGAAAGTATGTTGACATTTTGCGGTATATTCTTGTCGATTACTTTCAATGTTTTCGTACTTTGTTATATCGGTGAAACATTATCCGGAGAGGTATAATACAAATAAGCGAATGTAGTATTTCACATATTTATCGAATATCAATATATATCCTCTTGTCAATTTTTGATTTTGGCAAGCTTAAAAACGTAGTGAAATCATAGTAGCCATTGTGGCTGTGTAATTCGATGCTAACAGGAATAAGAACCTAAATCCTAACAGTGCAGACACATTGGAGAGGTGGCGTACATGATCGAATGGTATCGTCTGCCTCAGAAAACCGCTCTTTGCCTAATTCTAATAATATTGCGCTCGAGCAGCCTCGTAAAAATGACCGCCGGGAAGATTATACAACTTTCTCTTCCTACTTTCATGGATGTAAGCGGTATTACTTGAAAAAAATTATTTTGATAAAATTGTGCCTACCTGGTAAATATAATTCGGGTATTTCCACCTGGACTATTGAACGTTCAGCTTGATGTGTTACAGTTACCTTTGAGTAGTACCAGATTTTATGCTATTTATTTCAGGTTCTTAAGATATCCTTGACATACCTAAATATGCTCAGAGCCCTTACGACGAATGTCGAATTGTGAGTCAGATGTATTTGCCAGATAAGACACAATAATCGTTAGATTTGAAAAGACAGTATGCCGAGTTCCTGTCATACTTCTGATTAAGGTGAGGGTACATGGTAAGACTGTGTATATTGAAGGATCATTGCAGCAGATAAAAAAGACCTTTCTCAATGCGGACGAGATCCAATCATTTCTAGAAAATGATATTTGGAAAACGAAAGGCTCTCTTATAAATATTTAGATGATACAAGTAACAGCACAATGTCCTCTGAAAGCATAACATTTAAGATATTACACATTTAATAATATACTCAATCATATTCCAAGAATATGCTACGAAAATGCTGATACTTAAAATGCACGTCTCCTGGCGTAATAATGACATTACGAGATTCGTAAATGCCCAAGTATGCTTTACACGAAGTAGTGAATATGTATATTTCGCATTTCCGTGCCCCTCGCTATTATCACATTAATAAAGACATATTTCTTATTAACACTCACTCACATTTCTGTCGCAAATAATCCTAAAATTCCTACATCGCATCTTATACCGAGTCATGTGGTTCCGCCAAGCAAACAAGTTCGCATCGGTGAAGTCCTCGCAACAACTATCGATCAGATTCGAAGTCTACCTGTTGCTTTAACAATGGTACATCGTATATAACTGCTGTACACATCCTAGGCAGTTCAATACCCGCGCAAGCGCCGCTCTGCCTTTTGTACCTTTGCTACATCGTTGCATACAGTGGCAGAAGCGAGCGATCAGTACTCCACGCGCTCTCGCAAAGGGATCATGGCAAACGCGACGGAAACTGCGCGTACATCTCCTTTCACGAATTTGGAGAACGACGAGAACAGTCTTCGGGTTGTCCGTTGGTTTCTCAAGCCCATATGCGCGTGGCCGTTATCGAGTACGGCATCGATAAGCCAAAGAATTTTTTCAAAAGTCGTCATTCTGTCGTGTATCTTCGTCACGCTCTTCATCCTGATATCGTGCGCCTTGAACACCATCTTCGAGGAAGGCGTAAGATTAGAGACAAAGCTAAGGAACAGCAGTCCAATCGGTTTTTTCGTCATAGCCAGTTTGAAGTACACGTCTCTGATATTGCACCTCGACGACATACGTCGATGCGTCAAGCATATAGAGAACGACTGGAGAATCGTGGAGAACATCGAGGACCACAAGATCATGCTGAAAAACGCGAAAGTCGGCCGCTTCATTGCCGGCGCATGCGGCGTCTTCATTCATACCAGCCTGTTTTCTTATGTCATTGCGAAAGTAATATCGCCAGAGTTTGCGATTGTTGGCAATGATAGTATTCGTTCACCTCCGTATGCGTTCTACAATAAAATTTGGAACACCAGATATAGTCCTGCTTATGAAGTGGTGACCGTTATGCAGTGTTTCACGGTTTTTATCGCCAATTCCGTCACAGCCGGTAGCTGCGGCATGGCCGCTGTCTTCGTGATGCACGCGCGCGGACAGCTCAGAATTGCAAGATCGTGGCTGCAACGTCTTGTCCGGGAGGAGAAACAGCAACAGCAACGATTGGGCGCAATCGTACGGCAGCACCTTCGTGTACTGAGGTAACGTTATTTTCGACAATTTTTAAGTTATATATGACTGTTACGCAAATAAATCAATGGGTCAATATGTACTGTAAATATAACGGTTACTTCGAAAATGCGATTGCACTGTAAGTGTATATTTTTTTTCAGTTTTACGTCTTGCATCGAAGACGTTATGCATGTTATAGCTATACTTGAAATAATGGGATGTACATTGCGTATGTGCATGTTGGGATATTGCGCTATAGCGGTATGGCATTGAGATGTTTCGCTCGTCGTATTGCGTGAACATTTTATTACATTCAGTTCCGCTGAATTTTTCTACCCTCTTTCTCGTATCACCTATAAAATGAATCGTTCAACATATGTTTGTATATGTGTATATTTCTAGGAATGGAATCTAAACGAACGAGGAAATATTTTATTATACTCTGCTATATTCGTATCCATTACATTCAACATTTTTATACTTTGTTACATCGGTGAAACCTTATCTGGCGAGGTACCGTATAATAATAAGTCGATGTAGCATTTCACGTTGAAATAGTTATGAAGTATATTGCCATGTTTCACGTAATCTTCCGCCTTTCGATTTTTGTCTTTGACGAGATCAACATGGTAGCGAAATCATATTAGTTGTCATTGCTATTTGATTTGATGCTAACAGGAATATCAACCTGAATCCTAACAGTGCAGACAAATTGGAGAGGTGGCGTATATGATCGAATGGTATCGTCTCCCTGTAAAAACCGCTCTTTGTCTCAATTTAATAATATTACGGTCGAGCATTCTTGTAAAAATGACTGCTGGAAAGATTATACAACTTTCTCTTCCCACTTTTATGGATGTAAGCATTAGATCTTGGAAATTATTTTTCTTCTACGATATCTCCTTATTACAAAAGTTGATCGGGTACTTTGATTTGAGCTACTGGAGATTCAGACGTACATATTACACTTACTCTTAATATTGTATTACATCATGCACTACTATTTTAGGTTCTTAAGATGTCTCTAACATATTTAAACGTACTTAGAACCCTGACGACAAGTACTGAATTATGAATCAGATATATGTGGCAGATAAAACACAATAATAGCTCTATTTGAATAAATAGCATGCCGCATGTCAGTCGTTCTTATTACTCAGGTAAGGATGTATGGATAAAAATAAACGTATCCTTAAATCTTAATGAGTTTAAGATCCAAAAATTTGCAGAAACTTATTATTGAAAAAGCTATATTTCGAATTTAAAAAATCCCAGTGATAGCAAAATATTTGTCGGGAGTATAATATTGGTATGTATTCAGGAAAGATAACCCTACTCGAGGAATGAAAGAAGCGATCATTTCCAAATATCCAATCTTTAGTAACTTTGCGAAAAATATTGCGGAATTACTGAAACCAGATATATACATATCCTGGAACAATGATGGCATCATGAGGCTGACAAATTCCTGAACGTGATGTAGACAAAGTAGTGTATATGTGTGCTTAGCATCTCCGTGCCTCTCAGATTATCACTTCAATAAAGACATATTTCATACTAACGTTCATTCAAACTTCGATCACGAATAATCCTAAAATCCTTGTACCTCATTACATATTTTGGAGTATACGAACGCATAACGTAATATGACGAATAAAAATATTGCAGTGTTCATCTTCCACACTTAACGCGTTACATTGTTCCATACAGCAATCAAGTTCACATCGGTAAAGTCTTTGCAACAACTATCGATCAAATTGAACGTCTACCTGTTGCCTTAACAGTGGTGTATCGTATATAAGTGCTGTGCACATCCCAGAGAGTTCAATACCCGCGCAAGCGCCGCTTTGCTACTTTCCTTGCATATTGTAACGGGGGCGATCATTCAGTACTCCATGCACTCTCGCAAAGCGATCATGGCAGAGGAGACAAAAGCTCCGCGCGCTCCAGCCATCGGGTGTTTGGAGGACGGAGAAAGCAGTCTTCGACTGATTCGCTGCTTTCTCAAACCCATAAGCGCGTGGCCATTGTCGACGACGGCGACGATGGGCGAAAAAGTAGTTTCAGAAATCGTGATTTTGCTGAGTAACTTTCTAATATTTTTCACACTGGTACCCTGCTTTTTAAACACCATCTTCGAGAAGACCTTGAGGTTAGAGACGAAGCTGAGGGACAGTGGGCCGATCAGCTTTTGGTTCATGGCCAGTTTAAAGTACATCTCCTTGCTGTTGCACGTTGACGACATTCGTCGGTGCGTGGAGCACATAGAAAACGACTGGAGTATCGTGCGCAACGTCGAAGACCGTGAGATTATGCTGGAGAACGCAAGAATTGGCCGATTTATCGCGGGCTTTTGCGCTGCCTTTATTCACAGCAGTGTCTTCTCTTATTACGCCTTTAAAGTAATATCACCGGAGTTGACAATCGTTGGCAATGATAGCGCCCCTTCACCTCCGTACGCGTTCTACAATCAAATTTGGGATACCAGATATAGTCCGGCTTATGAAATCGTGAGCTTTATCCAATGCTTTTCGGCTTTCGTTGGCAATTCCGTTATTGCGGGTACCTGCGGATTAGCCGCTGTTTTCGTGATGCACGCGCGGGGGCAACTGAGAATTATGACATCCTGGCTTGAAGATCTGGTCAACGAGGACAAAAAGCAACGTGACACGGTACAGCAACGCTTGGGTGCAATTATACGACATCACCTGCGTGTTCTAAGGTAACTCTATTTTGGAACCCTGAACATTCCAATGAATTACGTGACGACCAAATTATAGTGCAAACGCGAAGACTGTAGTGCGTTACTTTGAAGAACGTGTTTTAGTTTTTAAACGACACTTATTGCAGCAGTACCGATGACTCAAATATCTATCATTTTTTCAGTTTTGCGTCTCACATTGAGGGTATTATGCACGTGATAGCTTTCGTTGAGATAATGGGATGTACGTTTCTTATGTGCATTTCAGGATATTGCATTATCACGGTACGGCACTCTGTCTTATTATATCAGGAAAGGAATTAAAGCGGACAATATTTATTTCCAGGAATGGAATCTAAATGAACGAGAAAATATTATATCATACTGCGGTATATTCCTGTCCATTACTTTTAATATTTTTATACTTTGTTACATTGGAGAAATTTTATCCGGCGAGGTATTATATTTTACGGACAAGCTACCACTGCATTTGGCGTTACTGTTTGTTTGTTTTCTTATTCTTCTTTTAACGATTTTGTCATGGCAATTACAATATATTGGCCATCATTATTATGTAATTTGATGCTAACAGGAATAAGAACCTGAATCCTAACAGTGCAGACACGTCGGAGAGATGGCTTATATGATCGAATGGTATCGTTTACCTCAGAAAACCGCCCTTGGCCTCATCTTGATAATAATAAGGTCGAAAGCCGTGGCAAAAATCACAGCAGGAAAGATAGTACAACTCTCTCTTCCTACCTTCATGAATGTAAGCAAAATCATTATTAACTTATATCTGTTTAATGTATAAAACACGTTTGCTGTGAATTCTATTCGAGTGGTTCGAACATTTGCCTTCGTACTGTACAGTATCAAAAATTATGATATTTATTTTAGGTTCTTAAGATGTCGCTATCGTATTTAAATATGCTCAGAGCAGTCACTACGAGTACCGAGTTATGAGTAAGATGTATTCGTCGGATAAGACACGATTAAAACGTTCGAATAGATTTTTGGCGCTTTTCAGTTATTATTTAAAATGAGAACGAAAAAATAATAATGTACGAATTTAAATATTAGAAAATTATATAGTGAAGTATACTAGTATACAAAGTTTCAGAGGAAATTATTGCAAGACACGTGACACATCTCTATCTTATGACTCTTGATAATATGAAAGCATAATATTTTCTAGAAACATAATACTGAGATGACAGGGAAAAGATACCTGTATTTATGTGATGGAAATGCGATTGTTTCGGAATATAAATGATTAACATAAATTACACGTGGTTTACAAATGCCCGATTTTGTTTTAGACCAAGTAGTAAATAAGTGTACTGTACACATATCTAAGCTGTTACAAAATAATCTTAAAATATGAATTCTTCGTTATTTATCCCAGCGTATACGAAACCATAGTATAATATTCCAAACGGAGAAATCATGGTATTTACCTTCTACTCTCGAGAAATCATTCACATTGTTCGGCCCAGCTCTCAAGTTTACTTCAGTCCAGTGTCGGCAATGACTATCGATCAAATTCGAAGTCTACCTGTTGCCCTGACGAAGGTACATTTTATACAAGTGCTGCACACATTCGAAGGAGCTCAATAAGCGCGCAAGCGCCGTTCTGACTTCTGCAGCTTTGCTACATTCGTTGCTTGCAGTAGCAGGGGCGAGCGCTCAGTATGCCATGCATTCTCTTAAAAGAATCATGGCAGAAACGAAAGGAGCTCCGCGTCCCTTTGCCATCGCGTATCTGGAAGATAAAGAAAACAGTATTCGACTTATCCGTTGGTTCCTTAAACCCATAAGCGCATGGCCGTTGTCGACGACGGCATCGATAGTCCAAAGAATATTTTCGGAAGTCGTGATTCTGTTGAGTACCTTCGTAATATTTTTTACGTTGATACCTAGCGTGCTAAGCACTATCTTCGAGAACAGTGTAAGGTTAGAGCGGAAACTGAGGGACACCGGACCATTGGGCTTTTGGTTCATGGCTAGTTTGAAGTACATCTCCTTGCTGCTGCACGTCGACGATATTCGTGGATGCGTGGAGCATATACAGAACGACTGGAGAATCGTCAAAAACGTGGGGGACCGTGAGATTATGCTGAAAAACGCGAAACTCGGCCGATTTGTCGCCGGGTTCTGCGGTGCATTCATTCACGGCAGCGTGTTCTCTTATTACGCTTTCAAAGTGATAGTTCCGGAGTGCGCGATCGTTGGAAACGACAGCGTTCGTTTGCCTCCGTTTGCGTTCTACAGAAACATTTGGGATACCAGATACAGTCCAGCTTACGAAGTCGTAATCATTATGCAGTGTCTTTCGACTGTCGTCGTGAATTTTATCACGTCCGGTACCTACGGATTGGCCATTGTTTTCGTGATGCACGCACGGGGACAATTGAGAATTGTAAAATCCTGGATTGAACATCTTGTGGATAAAAAGAAACAGCAACGTGACACAACGCAGAGCCGAATGGGTGCAATCGTTCGACAGCATCTGCGTGTATTAAGGTAATATTATCGTGGAGAATCCTTAAGTGTTCCATAAATTACATAGAATTATTCAACGCCCAAATCGGTATAAGTATTTAATTCAACGTATACCGCAAAATATTTATTTCACCGAGTTCAATTATCACGTAGATTTACGTTTTTGCAGTTTTGCATCTCGCATCGAAGATATTATGCACGTGATTGCTTTTGTTGAAATAATGGGAAGTACGTTTCTGATATGCATTATTGGATATTGCGTTATAACGGTATGGCAGCCCTTGTATTATTTGAAAAGAGAATTTTTAAGACACGAATAATAATTTTTTTTTTGTAGGAGTGGAATTTAAACGAACACGAAAATATTTTGTCATATTTCGCTTTATTCGTATCGATTACTGTCAACATTTTTATACTTTGTAACACTGGTGAAATTTTATCCCGCGAGGTACCGTATAATAAAAATAAACTAATATAGACTCTGACACTATTCCGTGCTTTCTTATTTTTTTTTTGCTATCCGCACACGGTAGTTATATCATATTGGCTGTCATTGTTCTGTGATTTGGTGCTAACAGGAATAAGAACCTGAGTCCTAACAGTGCAGACACATCGGAGAGATGGCCTATATGATCGAATGGTATCGTCTACCCGATCACACTGCTCTTGACCTAATCTTAATAATATTACGATCGAGCACCGAAGCAAAAATCACTGCTGGAAAAATAGTACAACTCTCTCTTCCTACCTTCATGAATGTAAGCAATATTATTACAAACTTATATTTGTTCATTGGAAAAAACACATCTGGCATGTATTTTGCACAACCTATCGCGTTAGATTTGTTTTCGTACTGCCCAGTATCAGATATTATATTTATTTTAGGTGCTTAAGATGTCGCTATCATATGTAAATATGCTCAGAACACTCACCACAAGTACAGACTTATGAGTAAGATGGACTCGTCGGATAAAGTACAACGATAAAAACGTTTGAATAAATTTTCGGCGCTTTTCAGTTATTATTTTAGATGAGAACGTAAGAATAATAATGCATGAATTTAAACGTCAGAGAGGTACATAGTGAAGATTTATCCTAATATGTCTAACATACAAAATTTAACAGAAAATGACTGTAGATGCATGTACGAGACAGCATAATATTTTTTGGGAACACGATACTGATATGTTTTTATTTATATACATTATTGAACATTAATTATGTGGCTCAAAACTGGCTAATTTTGTTTTAGACCAAGTAGTAAATACGTGTACTTCGCACTTCCCTAACTCTCGAATTATCACTTTAATAAAGAAATGTTTCTAACAAACACATATCTAAGCTTGTATTATAAAATAATTTTAAAATATGAATTCATAAGCATAGTATAATATTTCAAACATAAATGTCATGGTATTTACCTTCTATTCGTAAGAAATCATTCACGTTGTTCGGCCCAGCTCTCAAGTTTACTTCAGTCCGGTGTCGGCAATGACTATCGATCAAATTCGAAGTCTACCTGTTGCCTTGCAAAGGTAATGTGTTGCACACATTCGAAGGAGTTGAATAAGCGCGCAAGCGCCGCTCTGACTTCTGCAGCTTCGTTACATTCGTTGCTTGCAATAGCAGAGGCGAGCGCTCAGTGCGCCATGCATTCTCGTAAAAGAATCATGGCAGAAACGAAAGGAGCTTCGCCTCCCTTTGCTATCGCGTATCTGGAAGATAAAGAAAACAGTATTCGACTTATCCGTTGGTTCCTTAAACCCACAAGCGCATGGCCGTTGTCGACGACGGCATCGATAGTCCAAAGAATATTTTCGGAAGTCGTGGTTCTGTTGAGTAACTTCGTAATATTTTTTACATTAATACCTATCGTGTTAAATACTATCTTCGAGAAGAGTGTCAAATTAGAGACGAGACTGAGGGACGCCGGACAATTGAGCTTTTGGTTTATGGCGAGCTTGAAGTACGTCTCCTTGCTGTTGCACGTGCACGATATTCGTGAATGCGTGGAGCATATACAGAACGACTGGAGAATCGTCAAAAACGCGGAGGACCGGGAGATTATGTTGCAAAGCGCAAAACTCGGTCGATTTATCGCCGGGTTCTGCGGTGTCTTTATTCACGGCAGCGTGTTCTCTTTTTATGTTTTCAAAGTGATAGTTCCGGAGTGCATAGTCCTTGGAAACGACAGCGTTCGTTTGCCTCCATATGCGTTCTACAGAAACATTTGGGATACCAGATATAGTCCGGCTTATGAAGTCGTAATCGTCATCCAGTGTCTTTCGACCGTTGCCGTGAATTTTATCACGTCCGGTACCTATGCACTGGTCGTTGTTCTCGTGATGCACGCACGGGGACAATTGAGAATTGTAAATTCCTGGCTTGAACATCTCGTGGATAAAGAGAAACAGCAACGTGACACAACACGGAAACGAATGGGTGCAATTGTACGACAACATCTACGCGTACTAAGGTAATATTATCGCGGAGAATCCTTAAGTGTTCCATAAATTATATAATTATTTAACCAAAACGGTATAAATATATAATAATCAAAATTGATTACGTTGCGTTGGATAACTTGCTTTACTTTTCGAATAACACTTATATCACCGAGCTCAGTTGTGACGTACATTCACGTTTTTGCAGTTTTGCATCTCACATCGAAGACATTATGCACATGATAGTTTTTGTTGAATTATTGGGATGTACGTTTCTAATATGCATTATAGGATATTGCGTTATAACGGTATGATATCTCTCGTATCGTTTGAAGAGTGAATTTTTAAGACGCAAATAATACTTTTTTTTTAGGAATGGGATTTAAACGAACAGAAAGATATTTTGTTATATAGCGCTTTATTTGTTTCGGTTACTTTCAACATTTTTATACTTTGTTACGCTGGTGAAACTTTATCCCGCGAGGTACCGTATAATAAAAATACAATTCTTTGCACGGTAGTTGTATCATATTAGCTGTCATTGTTATGTAATTTGGTGCTAACAGGAATAAGAACCTGAATTCTAACAGTGCAGACACGTCGGAGAGATGGCTTATATGATCGAATGGTATCGTCTACCCGATCAAACTGCTCTTGACCTCATCTTAATAATATTAAGGTCGAGAACCGAAGCAAAACTCACTGCTGGAAAAATAGTACAACTCTCCCTTCCTACCTTCATGAATGTAAGCAGTATTACTAAAGATTTATATTTGATTATTGTAGAAAATATATCTATCGCAAGCTTTACACCTATATTTTGAACAAAAGGAACTATGAATTTAAACAATCATATTGCATTTACCTTTACGAGTTTTAGGTTCTTAAGATGTCTGTAACATATTTAAATATGCTCAGAACACTCACTGCAAGTAGTGAAATATGAATCACACATATTTGTCGGATGAGACACAATGATGGAATTATACGAATAGTTGGAATACGAGTTTCCGGTTGTTCTTAATATCAAAGGAAAAATGTGAAAATAAGAATGCATAAGTCTCAAGATCATGAAAGTAAATAGTAAAGACTTGTCTCAATATGTCTAAGAATCAATCCTTCATTATTATTGGAAAAATGATATGACTTTCTCTTAATACTCTTAATGACGTGAGTAATAGAACAGTATTTTTTACAATTATAATATTAATATGTACCACAAAAAAAAATTACAGATGGTTTTGAAAAAATTACGAAGCTCACGATATACATACCTTGGCGCCCTAATGGCGATATGCGACTAATAAATTCACAAGCGTGCCTTAGACGAAGTAGTGAATATGTGTTCTTCGCACTTGCCCATCCCCGAGACCAAAGCCATCACCAATAAAGACATTTTCCCTCAAAGATGCTCGTACAATTCTGTCATAAAACAATTCTAAAACCCTTGTAACGGACAACGTACTTCAATGGATATAAAAAAAAAGCCATAGCTCTAATGAAACTTGCAACGTAGTCTCGATCAAGCTTCGCGTTTACATTAAAGTACTCTGGACAATCCCTATCGATCACCTTTGAAGTCTACCTCTTGGCTTACCAGCGATATACGAGAACTGCGCCCACCCCGGAGAGTTCAATACCCGCGCAAGCGCCTCGATGCCTTCTATAGCATTGTCACATACCTCGCGTACAGCGCAAGAGGTGCACGTTCAGTATCCCATGCACTCTCGCAAAGAGATCATGGCAGAAAGTACGAGGGCACCCCACGCATCTCCCATCGCGTACTTGAATGACACTGAGAAAAGTATTCGGCTCATTCGCTTGTTCCTCAAGCCCATAAGCGCGTGGCCGTTGTCGGCAACGGCCTCGTTAGTCGAGAAAATATTTTCAGAAATCGTGATTCTCTTCTGTACCTTCACGATATTTTTCACGCTCATACCCTGCGCCTTGAGCACAATCTTGGAGGAGGGGGTACGATTGGAGACGAAGCTCAGGGACAGCGGTCCCATCAGCTTCTGGTTCATGGCTAGCTTGAAGTATACCTCCTTGCTGTTGCACGTTGACGATATTCGTCGGTGCGTGAAGCACATAGAGAATGATTGGAAAATCGTCGAGAGCATCGAAGATCGCGAGATAATGTTGGAGAATGCGAAAAACGGCCGTTTCCTCGCCGGATTCTGTGCCGCGTTCATTCAGAGCAGCGTGTTCTCCTTTTACGTCGCTAAGGTAATATCGCCGGACCTCGCCGTCGTTGGCAATGAGAGTGCGCCCTTACCTCCGTACGCGTTCTACGATGACATGTGGGGTGCCAAGTACACTCCGCCTTATGAAGTCGTAATCGTTATGCAGTGTCTCTCGACTTTCGTCGTGAATTGCATCACTGCTGGTACCTATGGACTAGCGATCGTTTTTGTGATGCACGCGCGGGGTCAACTCAAGATTGTCACGTCGTGGCTCGAACATTTGGTGGATGACGAAAAAAAGGAGAGTCGCGCGGCACAGAAACGGTTGGGTGCAATTGTGCAACAGCATCAGCGCGTTCTGAGGTACCGTTGTTTCCGTCAACTTTGGCGGCTTTCATAAATAATAAAGCGGTGTTTAAGGGCAGGATCAACTTACAAATATAGCACGTAGGATTGATACTGTACTGCGCTGAATATAGTGTTCTAGTTATCGAACAATATTTACTGCAAAACTGTGGTTTTGACGTAACTATACGCTCTTTTAGTTTTGCGGCTCGCATCGAAGAAATTTTGCACATGATAGCTCTCGTTGAAGTGTTAGGATGTACGTTGCTTATGTGCATTCTAGGATATTGCGGTATAACGGTACGGCACTCTTTCACGTATTATTTGGAGGAGTTATTTAAATACGTAACACGTATTTTTAGGAATGGAATCTAAACGAGCGGGAAAATATATTATCCTATTGCTCGATATTCATATCGGTTACGTTCAACATTTTTGTATTTTGCTACGTTGGTGAAATTTTATCCGATGAGGTACCGTATGATAAAACTCTACTGCTGTAGCGTTTAATCTTTGGATGAATGTTTTTTTTGGGGGGGATTTTGTCATGGTAGTTTCACGCTATTAGTTATTATCGTGAGTATGTAATTTGATGCTAACAGGATTAAGAACCTGAATCCTAACAGTGCAGCGAAGTCGGAGAGGTGGCCTACATGACCGAATGGTATGATCTACCCGATAAAACTGCTCTTGGTCTCATCTTAATAATATTGCGCTCGAGTACTATTGTAAAAATGACCGCTGGAAAGATGCTACAGCTTTCTCTTCCTACCTTCATGGACGTAAGTAGCATTGCTGGAAAATGTATTTAACCTGGAAAACACATTTTTTCATAAGTCTAGTCGAGTATTTCAAGATCAGCGACTAGATACAAATTATTATATCGCATTCACATTGAGATATCAGATTCAACAATATTTATTTCAGGTTCTCAAGATGTCTCTGTCGTATTTAAATATGCTCAGAGCAGTCACAACGAATGTTGAAGTGTGAATTACATAGGTTTGTCAAATAAGGCACGATGATCGATAAAAGTTATTGCATGGAATACCGGTTTTCAGTTTCTCTTAATATTTCTTGCATGCATTAAAGTCTCTCGCAATGTAGACATACGTACCACTAAATGCGCTACTTGCTAAATATTTGATAGATCTTAAATGGCATGTTCAAGCGCCTGCTATTAATCGAATAAAATCATCGATGTTTGAATATATTTTTGGCTTTTTAATTATGTTTACCATATATTTCAAAATCCATTATAAACCATTGACTTGAAATCGTGCATACCTGGTGCTTATTGTTATGTTTCTTGCATAACAGCTGTACTTGCATAATAAATAAAAATTCCTTTATTATTAATCCAACCAAACTGCATCGATAAAACTCGGATCATTCAACTTTTGCGTGTATCTTTCTTCGAAACATTTCATTTGCCGTATACACTTCCAAGTAGAATAATTTTGTTCTCTTACCGTTCCATCCGCGTAGCAAGAAATCAACTGGTGGTCAGAAACGTCGATTAAGAATACACGACTAATTTAACCAGCAGCGCGTAGGCAAGCGTTCGTAGTCATGCGCAAGTCAGACGAAACAATCGATATATCGCAAGACGTCTGTCCGCCAGTGGAGACCACACTCCCGAGCGACCAGCATCATGATCACCGGGTTTCAGAGCAAAATTTCACGCGAGAAGCCCGTCCATCTCGATTGGACGTACAGCGTTCAGCTGAACCGCTGGTTTCTGAAACCGATCGGTGCCTGGCCGCTGTCGCTTTGCGTCTCCGCCAAAGAGAAAATTTTCTCCGTCATCTTAACGCTGATCAGTGCATTCCTCATAGGCTTCTTGCTCCTCCCTTGCGCTCTGTGCACGTTGCTGCAGAAGGAGGGGGACTTGGACACGAGGATAAAGATGATCGGACCCCTCAGCTTCTGCGTCATGGCCGCTGTGAAGCATTGCATCCTCGTTTCTCGCGGTGGAATGATCGCCAAGTGCATACAGCAGGTTCGTCACGATTGGGAGAAAGCTAGTACCGAGCATCGTGAGGAGGATCGTGAGATCATGATCGAGAGCGCCAGGTTTGGCAGATCCTTGTCCACCTTCTGTGCGGGCTTTATGTACATGGGCGGTTTTTTTTACACCACGGTGATGCCCCTGTGCGCGAAGCGGACGGAGATCATCGACAATCAGACGGTCAGATCCCAGGCCTTTCCGATTTATCGCGGCCTCCTCGATCCCCGAACCAGTCCCTCCTTCGAGATCGTGCAACTGATGCAGTGTCTCGCTGGCTTCGTTGTATACTCCGTCACCATCAGTGCCTGCAGCCTTGCAGCCGTCTTCGTCATGCACGCGTGTGGACAGTTTAAGATCTTCGTGTCGAAGCTGGGTGACCTCATAGACGAGACCAGGAGGAGGAATGAGTTTGCTACGTTTGACAGAAGGATGGGTGATATCGTGGAGCATCATATACGGACGCTTGGGTGAGAATCGCTCCATTATGCGTGGAAATGTACGTTGACGGATGATCTTCGAAATGATATTCTTCTCGTAATGGTTTCCAGCTTTATATATCGAGTGGAAGAGCTTCTTAACGAAATATGTTTCGTGGAATGTGTTGGATGCACGATGAACATATGCTTCCTGGGATACTATTTGCTGAAGGTATATATATTAGATAGCGATACGATTAAGGATAAGGCTCTTAACGTAGCACCTTACGAAGGCACGTCGTTTGGATCGCGTTTGCTATACTATATTAGCTTTCAGGAGTGGGAAGACAGTGAAACGATAGGAACAGTAACATACTGTATGCTATTCGTATCCTTCACCTTCAATATATTCATATTGTGTTATATCGGAGAAATTCTAGTCGAACAGGTATCCGCAATCGTGCGCTCACGTCTAAGGATGACTGACACCCTCATGATAGTTTACAATGTGGAATATTGAATTGTATAAAGAGTGTTAATTAAATATTTTGACAGAGTAGAAATGTTGGATTGGCGGCTTACATGATAGATTGGTACCGTTTACCTGGTAAAACGGCTCTTGGATTGATACTAATCATCGCTATTTCTGATTCTTCCATCAAATTGTCCGCTGGAAAATTCGTTGAGCTCTCATTGGCCAGTTTCTGTAGTGTAAGTACAATACATACATACAGAATAATAGTATAATATCGGATTTTCTGACCTGTAAAATTATTTCAGGTAGTCAAATCGTCTTTGGCATACCTGAGCTTGCTTCGTACACTCACCACTTAACAGAGGTAAAATAATATACGTTGAGATAACATAACTATTGTTGTAGATATATCCGTTTAAATCTGTATAATAATAATATATATTTATAAACGCTTATATCTTGGTAACAAAACGCCGTAAAAACATCCATGATATTTTGATACGTTCTAAGATTTTTCATACAAAAATTAATACGCTGGCCGGATTAAAAAAAAAGGAAAAGAGAAATAAAAAATTCGTTGCATTCAAAATATATTACCACCATCATTTCGTGTTTAAAAAAATCCTTGCACAGCACACAAATCTCACGTAGATTTATCATTGTACAGTTGTCTTGCTGTCTTGCTTCCTTTAAGAATATTTAATATAAAAATGATCACGTCATTCATACATCGCACTATACACGCATATTTCTACTGCGATCACTGATCATCAAAGTTCCAGACGTTTACTTCATCATGCTCCGCACCACCACTGACGTGACAATTGGATTTGATGCAAATATCGTAGGGGTAACGAATACACTTCATTTCATGTTATCTCCACTACCACCTGTTGCTGTACGCTACGTACATAAGGTAGCTTTAGACTATCCTCGACACAGAGAAACACACCCAGTGGGCGTGCTACGCACGCGTACGTTGGATAGGCGGTACTTCTACCTACTATAAGATGGAGATAGAATATTCCCAACAAACTTCAATCTTCATCCACTGATCGAATCAAATAACAAATAAATTTTCCTTTTATATAACAAAATACTTCGGATATTTGCCGTTTTGCGTGGACAAGAAATTTCCCGGAAATTCATATATTACAGAAACTGTTAAATACGCTAAGTAACCATCATACTTACTCCTCAGCATTACCCCTTTTCCACGTTCACTTTATTTAAACTGGAGGCAACCCTTCCGCGCGTTACGAATTATTTACGCAGCTCACCCTCAGACATCAAACCCCTTGTTTTACCGTATGACGCAGAGATATAAATGAACGATTCGAGAATTGCAGAAAGCCACCATAAGCCAAGCGCAAGCGCAAACGCAAGCTTGGCGACCTTGCAATCAATGTTACTCGTCACTCGATGACAGTCCTCTGCAAACTTCGGGGTTGCTAACATGGGAGCTCCAGTGCCTCCCGCTGCCCCTTTGGCGGCAATAGGAAATCCGTTTCACGAAAAGGATATCGAGTACGTCATGAAATTCAATTACTGGATCCTCGTTCCTTTAGGCATCTGGCCTATCGGTCATCATAAATTTGACAATTTGGTATCGAATACTGGCATTATTATCGGTAACATCGTGCTGTGTTTCTCTATCATACCCTGCATCCTGCACCTCGTGCTCGAAGAAAAGAATATCTACATAAGATTAAGGATCACTGGACCCCTGAGCTTTTGTGTCACCGCTCTGATTAAATACTTAGCAGTGGTGAACCGTCGTGAGGGTATCAAAACTTGTCTGGAGTACGTGAAGAGAGACTGGCAGGCGGTAAGTTGCATCAACCACTCCTTTATTGCCCTTTATTGCCAGGCCTTTTCCCCGGGAACACCTCCCTCGCCATACGTATGTCGTCATAATCTAAATACTTTCCCCGCTTCGATCCATCGCCGGCGCACGCATTGCCGTAACGCACTTTTACGCACACGTCCAGACGCACACGCGTACAGTCCTACACTCGGCCATTCTCACGAAACATCTGATCTCAGATGTCGATGCAGAAACTTTGTAAATTCTTACAGTCTAGCTTTATTGATTCTTACTATATTTATTATGAATAATATTTATAATGGTTTTTGTTCACTTTTACATTATCCGTGGATGTGGACCTTCGTGTTCTGCGAATTTTCGGCTTTCCCTCGCCGCTTTCCGACTTCGTCACTTTTTCGTGACCCTATATCGCCAAGAACAATTTTTCCAGGGACAGTTCCCCCATATTACGGCTTTCATCGCCATATAAATAATTCCTTCGATACGGGCTATAGCCAGCGCGTGCATTGGCACAACGCACTTTCATGCACACGCTCAGACACACACGCGTACAATCCTACATTGGTAACGATCTGGCAGGTGGAGTCCGAAGCCGATCGTGCGCTGATGTTAAAATACGCGAGGGTGGGCCGCCAATTAATAACGTATTGCACCGCTTTTATGGGCAGTGGTGGGCTAATTTACCACACGATTTTGCCGTTCGTGGTCAAAAGGGCCAACGAGAGACAAAATGACACGATCAAGCCACTCGTTTATCCCGTTTACGAAGGATTCTACGATTCTCAGAGAAGTCCAGTTTACGAACTCGTGTTCTTCGCTCATTTTTTGTGCGGATACGTAAGTCACGCCTTGGCTTGCGGCGTGTGCGGAATTGCAGCCCTTTTCGCGAGTCACGCTTGTGGACAGATCGACGTACTCATCTCCCGCCTTGAGCAACTTGTGGAGCAACAGAGCGATGATATATCGATACAAATTGCATTGTTGGTTCAAAAACATCTCAGCGTGCTAAAGTGAGTTTCATACTTTCATTGTCATTGCTCGGTGATCATATTATGCAGCACGATTAAACTTGGTAGCGCCCTTACCATCTTTCCCCTTAATCGGGAGAATTTAAAGTGCACCAAAAGTTCTAAGATGTACACTGCTTTAGATTTTCTGCGATCGTGGAGGAAATTCTTCGAGAGGTGTGCTTGGTAGAATTTGTTGGTTCCACTTTCATGATATGCTTACTCGAGTACTACTGCCTCGTGGTATGCAACATTGATTTCTTAAATGTCACGAGCGAAGTTTTACTTGTCGTTGTTACGATCGCGCTCGAATTTAATATAAGCATCGTCGACACAGTTTCTTTGACTAAATATCACACTTTTAATAGGATTGGGAGGCAAATGAGAGATTTGGATTTACTACGTATATTTTATTATTGATCTCCTTGTCGTTCAATATATTTATGTTGTGTTACATTGGAGAACTGTTGACAGAAAAGGTATAATTCTCTGCCAAGTTCTATTATCGTTATGATTATTGTATGTATTACGGACCGATGTTTCTCCAGACTAGCAGCGTCGGTAAGGTGTGTTATTCGATCGATTGGCATCTTCTGCCCTCTAGAAGAGCGCGTGATCTTATGTTGATCATCGCCATGTCCAGGAATCCTGCAAAACTCACTGCTGGCCGAATGATCGATTTGACTATCACTACTTTTGGAAATGTAAGGTTGTTTTTATTTAATTTTACATTATTTTACTCTGCTTCAGAATTTTTTCAAGCGACAAAATTTATGCTTTTCCAGACACTCAAAACATCCTTCGGATACTTAAACTTCCTACGTACAGCATTTATGTAAATACTTTATAAATCGTTTGCTAAGTATATCCGTTAGTAAAAAATATAATGCTAGCAAATAAACATATTAATTGTGACGATGCTTTGTCACAAGCCTTGTTCAGAACATTAATCAACTTAATATTTATCAAATCCTATATTAAGCTTGTTACCTATAAGCTATAGACAGTATAAGTTATATCAATGGCTTTTGTGTCTGAAAATGCTAATTAATGATAAATGTATTAGAATGGAACATTTCTTGTGTTTTGTGAAGAAAAAAGCCAATAAAGGCATATTCGCATGCTGCAAATGGCGGCCTCAGTGCAAGTAGCTCCCTCGGTGCATGACCACTGAAAATATTTCACTAGACGTATAATCCTAGGGATATTACTAAGAGCATAATTATTTGGAATAAATGTCATAAATCTCAAAACAAAGCACACCAATGTGACACTTCATGAGTTTGCATAACGTGTAGAAGCCAAAAAATGTAACTTGTGATGAATAAGTCTCAATTAATAAGGTAATTTTTGGTGACACAGCTAATGCACAAATTGTGATTTTCTAAATCTGAACATTAGAATGTAAAAAAATATAATTATTGTGCTATCTAACAGACTTGTAAAAGCTGTAGAAAAAACTAAGGTGATTCATTACTGTCAGTAAAGCAATGCGGTCAATTTTAATACTAGACATGTCGCTTTAGAGTACCGAATAACTCCAATCAACCAAAAGATAAACTTCGGGGTCTATAGACCTAAACAAAAGGTATGAACTGTCCTCTCAGAGATGATCTTTAAGTCTTTCCAAGGAAGACATAAACATGTCGGAGAAAGCAACGGTGGGAGGAATCCCTGTTGAATGCCTAACCGGGGAACCGGCTGCAATTTGGTCCGGATGGCGGACATTGGGTGACAGAGAACTGGTACGCGAAGCTTCTGCCAAAGGAACACACATAAACCTCGCTCACAAGTGCCTTAGGTTTAGGAGAAACTGTTCAATTGAAGATGCTCAGAATTACTTCAACTGGGAGGTTGAAACTTGGGTTAATGAGTTGCTAGAAAAACACCAAATTTATAGGGCCTCCCATATTTTACAGAATGTGGTACGTCAAGTTTGGGAATATTTCCTAAATTTTTTAAAAAGTAGCACAACATTTTTTGACAATGTTTTTCTTATATTATTGCAGGGGAAAGACTCCGTTGAGTATGTATTTGAAGTATGCATTAAATCAAAAGATCCAGCTTTACGTAAATACTTGGCCCAGCATTTGATAAACATTGGTGGATTCCAGGATATACATATACAATCGTGGAATATACTACAGTGTATTAGTCAATACGAAGAAAATCACACGTAAGTACTTTTGTTACACATATAATTCTGTTGGTAAGAAATTATATTAATTTTTTAATAACAGGGTTAAAGATGGATTAAGTTCTTTTGTTTGCATTGAAGACGTTATGACATTGCCACAAAATGTTAAAAAAGCATTATGTACAGAGTTGTATTTTTCTACAACTAATGAACTAATTGTGGACAACGTAACAAATACCAGTACATGGGATTATTTACTGTCCAACAACGAAGTGCGTATGATACAGTTTTGGATCGACACGTATTATAATGATGACACATTAAAAATATCGATTGACATTAATGACAATTTAAAGTCTTTGTTTTGTAAGCTTAAGATTACTTCAGAAATGATTGAATTTATCGATTCGTCAAACGCCAGTAACCTCATTAAGGATTTAATAAAGAGCCATTTATGCAGGTGGGTATTCATTTATATCTTACATATAAGGATTTGTTGAAAGAGAAATAAGAACTAATTAACTTGATACTTAGGTATGGAGTATTTACGAGGAATGAGAGAGAAAATATAAAATTAATACTAGCACGGATTTATGGCACTGCTATTACATTGGAAGAGTTTGAAACCATACTGTCCCGCAAATCTTGCAATATTAATAAAACTGAGTTTTTAGAAGCTATCGATAGGGAATCATGTCTTATGCATTGTTTATCAGATACAAGCACAGAAGAAGATAAAGTAAAAATTGTTAATTTAAATACAGTATTAAATACAATGTGCAGTGCTCAAGAAAAATATGAAGATTCATTTATAGAAGGAATACTTGGAACGATTTGTTATATTTCCACTGATATAAATGATTACCTGATGCAAAATTATTTAATAGCCTTAGCATTAATTTTTTCACAATTTTGGAAGACAAGAAGTGAAAATATTACTCCAGAGGGAAATACCGAAGCACCAGAAGACACCTTAAGATGTATGTTTACAAAACAATCTGGTTTAGAAATAGGTGGGAAAATGATCTCATATGAAGTTCTTCAGAACACGCTAAAAAAAGTACCAATACTACAATACGTAATAGAAAATGAAAAAGAGAAAGACGACCTTACGATGTACGAGCTATTAGATGGTTATAAAAATTTTAACGTAAAACAATTCTTTAAATGGCGTTTTAATAACGAAGCAATGCCGCACTTCTCCGATGAGAGCCTCGTGAAAAAATACGGATATAAAGAAAGATTAACGTATGGTTATTATCTGAAAGAAGGGAGACCTAACATGGCTATACATAGTTTGAAACATATTGAAAGAAAATTATTTGCAAATGTGTCCTCGCATAGGTGAATATAGGTTGTTCAGCGACTGCGAATCGTATCGCAAAAAGACAAAAAAAAATGAATTTTCCACATGTAACATTACTTAATTATTTGTAGGAAGTCAAAGGCGGCTTTGTACGCCCATGTCTTGGCTCTAAAAAATTTGAGTAAACCTGACATCATATGCGCCTGTATAGCATTCGTCGAAATGCTAGAGCTCGATTCCGAAAATCTACGACTGCACGTGACTGCTGCACATTACGTCGAAAATGAAATAAATATTTCTATCGGTAAACAATACAGCACGAATGTGACGTATTTAAAAATATTTACGATAGACGAATAATATTTATTTTCTATGCAGGCGGTCTATTAGAAAATATTTTGTACATGAATGAAAATGACTTAAAATTGGCAATGGGCTATCTCGAAAACAGTTTCCAAAAATTCTTTACCAATAAAAACCTGATCGACAATCCCGAACAATTTATAGAAGCATTAAAAACCTGGGATATAATAGTGAGATTTGCACGGATCCACAACTATCCCCTACCAGAATCACTATTAAAATTCCTGGCAAATAAAAACCATTGGTTCGAATTTGTTTTGGTGTCCCATATTTTTTCGTATCCTTCGGAGCAGGTAATAATCCCATACTTGATTATATATTTAAAGATTCGTGAAAATATGCTAAATATCTATTTATCATAGGTATTAGAAAACGCCAAACATTTCGAGAATGCAAATATGCGGGAACATTTGTTAACGTGCTTAAACAACTCAGAACTTAGTAAGTCAAGCGCGGGGCTTCCTAGCGAGAGAAAAATCAAATCACGGAATGCAAGACAAACCTTATACTATAAAATAGGTGTGAAGCAAAATGTACGTAAAAGGAGAAATTTATAATTATAAATATTTCACATGAAAGCGTACTGTACAAAGCTGACTTTAAATTCCGTAACACCTACAAAGCATTCACAAGAATAATCGACTAAAAGATTTTATTCTAAAGCAGGAGTCTCCTACATCTGGCTCATCGCTTTCTTCAACGGATACGAGTAGCTCTGGATCGTACATGAGTACACTTGATCACATGCCTGTAGCTTACAACAATTACTCGACCGAGGATGATTTATGGTTGATCATACTAAAATGCCATCAGAGTCAAGATCCACCTGGCGCATTAATTAACGCGTCGCGACAAACATTGAGTCCTATACTCACGATATTAGCTACCTGTTATGAGGTAAATCGCACGATCAAAGTTAAATAGACTGTCTAAATTTTCATGTAACATTTTTTACACATCGTTTTCAGCCATCCTCGACAGCCTCTTATTGTTTTTCGTGGATGGTCATTTCTACTGCGAAAGAGGACATTTTTTCGGAATACAAAGAATGCTTGGAACATCAAGTATGGCCAGCAAGCAGAGTATTTGATTTATTGAGCACAATAGTACTGCACAGATACATTAGTACAGTCAGCAGAGCAATTAAAATATTTATGCCTGTACGTTTAAATAATATATATTGATATACTCTGTATTTTTGTTCTAATTTACAAGAGATTTTGGATCAATAGAATATTGTTTTCTTCTAAATTAATGGAGATTTTGTTTACTCTATTTTTTACGCATATAATGGATTTATTTCGAAAAATTCGATATAACATTCAACGCGTTATATTTTACAGGAAAACGTATTGAACTCCTTCTTCGAGTTTCTCTTACAGTGTGTGAAATACGGGGATTTTAAAATATGTCAAGAATCTTTGATGTCCTTTAAATCTCAAAGTTTAAATCTCAAGTGCAATGTAGGTACTGTTTCTTATATTATATCTTCACAAAACAAGCGAATCAAAATTCTTATATTTTCAGAAAGCCATGGATTGGGAATGTTCTGATACGACATATTTAGAAAATCTGTATTGGATTACAGCTACTGTAGTTAGGTGTGTTGTAATGACACTTGCATACAATCTACGAAGTACGCATGTCCAAATCAAATTTTTGGAGGTACTTCAGAAGTGCAATTTTGGTATGAATTTTCCAGGTAATGTTACATGCCAAAAAAAAAGAACAGTGCCGTTAATAATATTTTGTTTACCCATATTCTTCATAATTAAACATTCTAGTCCACGTGCCGGATTTCGGCTGTCTGCTGAACATTACGAAAATTCTTCAGAAAACCAACATCAGATTTAATTATGCTGCATTCAATTTTACGGACAATATATACCATTTTGATAGTGAAATTAAAAGGTGCATTGCTGATTTAGTAGCCCAGGAGGATTACAAAAATGCTTTGGAAATATCCAGCCTCGGCGGATTAAGTTCGTCAGAAATAATATTAGCACAGGTACTATTGCTCAGAATTGATGGTACACGATGTTTTCATAAAATAATACATTCCACACATTTCTAGTATCGAAATGAATTTATACGTAGCATTGAAAAAAAAGGAAAAGTAGAACCCGTTTTCTGGAACCAATTTGCATTAGACTTTAAGAAACACAATGTTTGTGGTAACATGGCCGCGGAATTTCTTATCGAACATGCCGAGAAAGTTGCTTCACACGTGGATAGGTAAATAAATATTTCATCATTTTCTTCGTAACATTTTTATCCTAACTCACAAGACATTTGTCTTAAACAATGAATACAAACAATTTAGAACTGTATATTCATTTAGGTATGAAATACTGAAAGTCGCTCACGAAACATTGAAAGACATCGAAACCGAGCAGCAAACTATCGATACACTAGAAATGGCAATGTGGAAATCGTGTATCTTAGCAGGACCAGAAAATATCAAATTAGATGCCGATGAATATACCTTTAATAAACTGAAAACTGAATTGTTATCGGGGTTAAATAAATTGCATATATGCTGTACACTGAACGATGCACGCGAAAAAAATGCTACCAAAGCCTTAATCGATAAATTAATAGATTTAGGCAAATTAGATACCGCACTTCGGATCAGCAATATTTTTAATTATAAGCACAAGGTAAGCAGCATCGCGATAAAGTTCAGTAGAACAGTGCGTGATAAAATGATCCATATAAACTTTATTTCATATGCAGGACCTAGGAATTCTCATGCTATGTTTAAGCTTAGCAGAGGGTGAAATTCTGCCGAGCGAATTGACCGAAGAGCAAAAGAACTGGCTAACAGAGTCCAGGAATAAGCCTCAAAAATTTGGTGCCTTAAAAACTCGTGGACTGCAAAGATTGTCATCATCGTCATCGCGTAAATATCGTTCAGTTTTTCTTGGAATACGTATTACAATTAGCAATTATATTACACCGATGCACACCTTACATATCTCTTCCCCAGTAAACACCAGCTCTTTAAGTACAAATAGTACCGCGGAACCTTCCAAAGCAAGCGATTCAAAAAATGCGAACGTTTATCAATTGCAAATGGAATGCATTTCAATGATGGAGAGATTACTCGAAGCTTTGCAACATGGAAACGACATATGCCTCAGAGTCGTCTTATGCTACAAGCTCGCAATACGATTAGGAAAAAGTTATCAAGCGGTACTCCTGCTGAACAATCCTATCCAATTTTTAAAGGAAATTACACAGAGTAATATCGATAATAAAATCGAAATTGCCAATGACATTATCGTGGCGCACAAAATAAAAAACGACAGCGTCGCAATATTTCTGGCTGAAAATATTACGCTCAATATTAGACATGCTATAGAAAGTAAGTGCATTTCACTTCCTAGTTAAATCTTATTTTTAATCTGCATATAAAACATTGTATTTTCAGATGGATCTGAAGACTCCGTTTACATGTGGGACTATCCATTAAATGCAAGTTTTCATTTAATAATGGAATTATGCGCGGACGTATCGCTACTCGGGTGGCAACTTCTCAAGTCCGTGTCTGAGCTACTAGGACATTCGTATGGTGAAAGACGAAATGGTAGATCATTTGCTTATGATTCATTGCATTGACAAAAATAAAAATTTCTCTTTCTTTTCAGTTCCAACGTTAAAAACGGCCGTAGAGTTATTGATAAAATCTCATGATTGTTTTACCATAGCGTGCAATATGGAAGGAATAGCATCAGTATTACGAAAATGCCAAAATCTCGCGCACACGTTTCAAAACCTTAAATATTGGAATTTATTGGTACGTAACTTATCAAATGTAATATAAATTATTTTCTTGATAAATTATATTTTATTATTCAGGTTCGCCTGATAACAGGGGTTGGACGATTTACGGAAATGAATTATATATTCCAAATATTAAAAGAGAACGATCAGTTTGAATCTTTACTTGGAAAAGGTTTGGATAAGGTATATTTCTCTGTAACGTATCGAAGTCTTTCTCATTGTTCGGCACAGATAAAAGAATTTTTTTTTCGTCAATTGCGATTAAATAGGTATCTGGTTTAAAAACGGCGCTGTTAGAGTTTCTTAAACGTTATTGTCCAGAAAATAAGGAACTCTTTACGTTAGTGGCATTGCACTTCAGAATGTATTATGAAATAGCGCTTATGTGGGAGAACGAGGCGAAAGATATTGTGAAAGAACTTTTAATCGACGCGGCAAAGGAGTGTCCGAAATCACCAAATGTGGCTCAATCGGTGGATTTGAAACTAACCAGAAGGGAGGATATACAGAAGCAGTTACAATTGACAGTAACAAATTATACACATGCAACGCAATATTATTTGCAGGTAATTTTAAAGACCTCGCACGCACAGAAAAAAATAATATATTTAAAAAATCCTTCCTACTTTAGGACAACAAATTGAACGTCGCCAACAGATGTTCAGACCAGGCTCGTTTGGTCGCCCTTCAGCTGTCGCTGCTCAATTCCGTTCCGCAGAATCAACAAGTGCATTGCATACTCGATTTGAAAAGCGAAGAACTCGACAAAGTGCTTTGCTGCGTTTTGACTTTTCCTCAAGCTCTTATCGTTATGCGTGCCTACAACCACCACATCGATTGGGCTAATCTCGTTTACGCTCACTGTGTGCTCAACGGCGAAACGAAATATTTCAGGGATTTCACGGCTGTGATCAAAGTTACACCCTCTTTGGTAAAGGATTGCGCTCGAAGGTGAGTTTGACCATCAGAAAATTAAAGCGTAATACAAATTTCTAATACTCCCCAACCCTTCTTCCGTCATAGATACAGACTGGAAAAAAGCATTACTCACTCAATGTCCAATCACATGCAGCTATTGGTTATGGAATTGCAAGAGGTAGAATACAAATATATGATAGCAAGCCAGTTAGGATTTAAACGCATAGTGGAATCAATGCTGACGGACTCTATGATACGAGAATATCTGAAGGACACGGTCTGGAAGAAGGGATATAACGCTACGCCGTGAAAAGAAACATTCCATAAGTTTAATCATAAGATTATTTAACCACGCGATAATGCAATATAAAACATACATAATTAGACTATAATTTATTGCAAGCGTAAACATACCATTCGCAGATTTTTATCGAAAAAGTTCATATAAATATACAGTATTTTCTTAACCAAAATTCGATGTTCATTTATTACAATATACCGTCATGAGGAAAGATCGCTGAAGTTAGATATCGGTTGCGTATAAGCATCAGTTTCTTTCCCATCTACGAGACCGCGGGATAAGCGTAATTCGCTTCTCGAAACTTTGATGCTTCGCAAAGTTTCCATGGCCAAAGACGCGCTCGACGTAGCTACGCGTAAACTTAATAATAAAACTTGCAAGGCTGCCGTGCAACGTTTGGATGAATACATCAGGAAATATGAGAGAAAATACGGAACGATATGGGCGAGATACCGCGCGGCGAAGCCCCGATTAAAATCCTTGAGAATCGTCGAAGAATTGATGGAAGTTATCGAGAAGGAGGAGCGGGGGAAGAGAGCTGGTTAAGTTTTGATAGGATCCTCCCAGAGGCGCGTTCCATCGCAATGACATTTACTATTTTCTCCTAGCATTTCGCAATCTGAAGGCATCCAACAGAACGATAAAGAACACGATCATACGGCTAAACGACTCGACGACGCTGTTCAATGTGAACATCGAGCCTGACTTCGGAAAATCCGATTCCCCAAATACAGAACGACTTTTAGAAGTAAATTCTCTCGCGTGGTATAATTAATGATCAACGGATGTCGTATGTCTGATCGATTAAATTGCAGAGCATTCGTGGAATTACGATGGAAACTTACCGATAGCTCGAGGACGAGGCGGCTGCGGATTGTGGCGCGCATCGATGGAAGGTACTCAACCTTTCCTATTAACGAAGGATAAGTACCCATCGGTGTCGCGTGGCGCTGGTTTTACTTCCTAAGGGTGGTTTTAAGGGTGGAAACATTTTACCATTGCGGTTAAAGCAACAGTGGGTGAAATGCTAGAATTACAGATGGAAAGACGAACTTTAAATAAACCTACTTTATTGGTACTGAATTTTTTCTGCCGAGAATTATGAGATTCATTTTGGACGACAGATTCGTGGCTCAGTAAACGATGGTAAGGATCGAGAAACGACGAATAAACGTATCTTGTCACTGCAGGGTACGTTATCTTCGTCGATAGTACAGCTGGGATGTACCCCTATTGTCCTCGAAGTAAAATCGATACAAACGAAAAAAAAGGGTTTGATTTCTTTACTAGCAAGAAACAAGCATAAAAGTTCACAGTAGGGTTCATTTTACGTTATTGCAGATCCTTTTTATCGTGTCTCTGATTCGTGAAGAATATCGAGTATCGGTATTAACGCATGCGTCAAAGGCCTCGATAATTGATTTAGCTCGATTACACGGGAAGCGAAGGCGGAGGATCGAAGGTATTTCATAAAGTTCGATGAACAAGAGCGTGAGCAGACAAATTCGAAAAAAGCAAGATATTCGAGAACCCGCCCACGCCTGATTTCTGTTCATCTGCGTAAACCGTAATTGGAGCCCCAGTATAGTTATAGCATCGTGCGTTGGTGGGCACAAGGTAGCAGACTTGTTTATTATCTACCCCCTATTTCCCCGGAAAGTGTACTTATCGGTACAATCGAGTAAACAGGAGTTTTCCAGGATAATACGCGCAACCTGCATCATATTGACACCACTCGTTATTTTTCCAACTTTTGTTGATTAACGTTATTCGCGCTTTTCCTCCTCACTTTCCCAAACTCTCTCGTTTACAGTGGGTCCTCGACATTCGTACACAATTGGCTCCTGATAGTGTGTGCGAATAGTAAATGTTTGGAAGCAGAGGGATACACAAAAATATGCACCGAAAACTGTGATTTAAAATATTCATTTATCGATACGCATACGTAATGAAGTTAAAGAGGCGTATTTAAAGGCTTTCGGGTGTTTTGCTATTCTTTCGCCCTTTTCGTTGCTCTTCTCAGTGGCACAAAACATTCGCCACGAGCGTCAGCCTTTTCCCTACTTTGATCAAACCCCTCCAGGGATAATTTTCGGCATTTATGGGATTAATGCGTGTGCTATGAACAATATCTATAGAAAGATGGGTTTTCGATAGATCGATAGGCCAGCTGCCGCGAGCACGCGCTGCTAAGCCGCTTATGCCGATGCCCCTGAAATTTTTGTGCTTTTTTGGAAAATCGATCTCTAATCCGACAGCCGCCGGTATTACCAGTAATTTCCCTGGAATGAAATGATAATTGATTTGGGAGGGGCCCGCGGCTCAACTCTTCGGCAAATGACACACGTCGTACACAGAAGTTGCGTATATTTGCACGCTGGAACGGTGTCCTTTAAATCTCTGGAAAGGACGTTTTGCGGCGAAATAATCTATTCCTCGCTTTGGTGAGAAAATACCGTTCTATATGTTTAATCTTTTATACGTTGGGATGACTATAGAATTTTTGTTTGCCCCATCGCTCATTTAACAAGACAAGAGGATTGTATTTATTATTATTTTTAATTGCAATCGAAGGCTATGATTTTTGATCGATTAGATTTATATATTCGGCTCTTGGATATCTGCATGGCAAGAGCGAATAAAGTTTCGACGTTTCATCCTCGTACGTTCTTCGTTACGAGTGATCTTCGACGGTTGTCATTTCTCTCGGCGATTCTTCTGCATGCTGTATTCAAATTTACAAATTTCCATCCTCGCTTCCCATCGCGCTCACGCTCTCATCGCTCGTTAGCATCGACGGCAGGGCATGATATTTTATTTTCCCTCTCTCGGCAATTAACCACCGAATTCCAATTTTCCAGCCCTTTGGCTCATAATGCACGTAAAGAGATTGATACGCCGAGGAGGAAGAGCCAAAGAGGACTCGCGTTTTTGTGCGAATCATCCACGGTTCGCGAGCACAAAATCCGTACACTCACTCGCCCTCGTCATCCTGCTTTTTCCCAATTAAATTCTCTATTGAAAGAGCAAATAACTCTGCACGTGGGCCAAACACTCGGCGGTAATTTGGATGCGATTTAACAATGCTAAATATCAATTCCACGTTAACCTAAAATCCTATGCCAATCGGACGTAGTGCGGTAGCAGTGCGATGATCGATATTGGCCGTGATACAAACAACGCACGGTTTGTCACGATCAAAGGGCTGCCTAATATGGAACAGCGCTGATTTATCTGCCACTAATTTATTAGCAGCGGTGTTAATTGCGTATGGTAGTTGGGTGATCCATGATCGAAGGTATTTCAAGGGAGAGCGGAAAAAGGTGCGCACGGAAGAGCCGTAAGTCTGAGTTATGCCGCGCGTTTTACGACAGATTACACGTTACAAATGAGGCTCATATATCGGAGGATTATATCCGGCTTGATGCGGAATTGAAAGGAGAACCGCAGCCTGAGTAAATAACGAGTCGGTAATACATCGACCTTTGGGCGGCCAGATTGGCAGCGGGCCAACTTTAATGGCCGTCACGTACGTTCTCGAATACGTGCGAATACACGAAAACTGTAACATATGCCTGTGAAAGTGATAGCATAATTCACGGGAATCTCCTTTCTGGGAAATTGTCGCCCGAGGTGAACGACTCCTCTTCGTGATTTTGGATCTGAAATACGTGGAACCTCGATGTAGGAATAAAAAAGAAACAACGCGCAACAGTGGATTCGTTAATGGGGAAAATGTAATCAGCGTTGTTTTATTATAATGATTATTTCTATCCTTTATAAAAGGACTCGAGGTAAAATAAAATTTCGACGCAGAGACTCGGTTAATATTTAAATACGATAATTTGAAAGGATTATCTGTTTCAGGGATAATCCTTCGTGTATAAATTACGTGAGCAATGAAATACCCGTCTGTAAATTCACTGGCCCATTTTCCCGAATACCAAGCATTCTCTATTTGTTAGAATCTGTCAGTAGTACCGGCAATGTAATCGATAAAAACTAATTATCGGAGAACCGAGAGTTTGGTAAGCTTTCGGATTTGGCCCCATGAAAGGAATAAGCGGTACAATCCTATAAGGTAAATACCTGCGTAGAGCCTGAAGAAGACGAAGTTAAGGAATTATCGTGGACAATCTTCGTCCAAAGAACGAGTTGATCGACGAGATTATTAAAGCGGCATTTCTATAAACATCGCCGTACGTTTACAAAAATATCGCAACTCACACGATAGCGATCGTAACTAACATTTTCGAGTGCGCATATTTTTCCCAACATACCTCTTCTCGTCTTCTTCGCTCAATAAAAAAATGCGTAATGTCTCACGACCTTCTCAGGATTATCGTCCAAGCGGTGTATACGATCCTTACCACCAGGATTTGATACCTTCTTCGTGTCGAGCAGGATGTAGCATCGCGCTTCGCCGTTCGGGGGGACACGAAGCCGTCCTTTCAGCGGAACATAATTTATCGCGAAGTAAGCATTGCGTAGCTAACGCACCATAACTAAAGACGAGCCCTGCCAGGCACTAGACTCCACTCGAACACAATATCGGGACGCTCCGACGGAGTGGTGTCTCTCTGTCATTGAAGTTTACGTTGGTAAAAGGGGCTCGAATATTGTCAGCCTCAGAAGCGATTCGATCCGCGTTAACGGCATCGGGGAGGAACGTCGAGCCGTGTACCGACTCACGAAGTCGTGTAAATGGAACGAAATTAAAAGATTCAAAGGGAGCGAAATTGCTTCAAAGACTGCGAATAAATTTCACGCCGATCATCGCCGCTGCTCGTTACACTCCCTCGCCCTGCTTGTTTTTCGCCGTTAATAACTGGCGTTTTAGTGGAATCAAATGTCCGCATTATCCCGACCTTCGAATCCTTCGCCGGACGTTCGTCGAATTAACCTTTCACGGTGCAGCGCTCCCTTTATTCTCTTAAAAATAATTACGTTACAATAACGAGCGATGCATTATCTTAATTTTCCGAAAAACGGATTATCCTCGATCTTGCTACGCTACCGACTTTAAGATTGTCTAATTTCAAACAATGAGTAATCAACCACAGTCAAGGCGGTATATATTATAATACTCCGTCAGTCTCAGCCATTGATAACGTTTCTACCGGGAGAATGTATTCGATAGACGCGAAGCTCTAGTTAACCGTGTTCAGTGGCTGTGAACGAGATATAACGTTTGTGTTTAGATATATACATAGTAAAGCACAATCGCGACTTGGTTGCAAATTGACACCAGAGCGTTCTTTTTCATCGTCACGATGGATAAACCGTCGTAGGAAAGCTATCATCCGCGTTGCGACGCAAACTACGGAGGTTTGTTGAGCTACGGTGGTGTAGTGGATAAAGTTCCACGCGGGAGAGCCGGTTTCAAATTCCGCCCTCCCAACACCTCTGGTTTTTCCATGTCATATATATATCGATTAAAAAAAAAACACCACCAATGGTTTTTCCATATCATACGTATATCGTAGCTCAGGTGGTACGGAACCCAACTTAATCAGTAGACCAAATGACCTTAACGGCCAGTGCCAAAAATGAATAAAAAGAAAAGAAGAAACTGCGGGTGGAAAGAAACTCGCAAAGTCGGTAAGTTGGTCGCCAGGAAAAGCGCCTTGCGAACGGTTGGACCCGCGAGGATGGCGATTGTACTTTCCCAGTTATTCGTCATCTTGGATAAATAGGTACTAAAGTAAGTGAGAACGTTCTGTCGGCTCTCCGTGCCGACGGGCGAAAAAGATTAGTCTTCACTACGAATTCTCGGCGCGGAGTCGCACGGTAACGGGCCAAATGAAATTTCCGTCTTTATATCAAGCCGAGGAGACCGGCTGATTCGTTCTTACAATTCTTCCTGCCTCCTGGCAATATCTCTCTCCTCCTCCCGGAGAACCGAATTGCCGTGATAAATCCAACCCGGCGATATTGGTGCAGGCCGGCTCTAAAATTCGATTGGAACAATTAGAGGCGCGGAACGATGGCGTATTCATCAACGAGCAGCTAATGTTTATACATCGTGGCATTGAGGAAATGTGTATATACGAGTATATTGCGTGCATTTTACATCATCATGAATATCGGATGGACATCGGTGTGCAAATTCCTTGCAATATTCAAATGCGAGCTTCATCGTTAAGCCTTGATCGGCATCGGTATACTTCGCTACTCGAATCTGGATAATTTTATCCCGTTCATTTTTCCACCTCGCACCAACGACGCGCATCGTAAATTACGTAGGCACACGTCATCGATACGCGCTCGCCATAATTCCGGGATAAATCACGAGGTGTAGGAAGAAATCAGACGCTTCGAATGATCGAGCAGGAGTCGCGGAAGAACGAGCCTGGCTAACGCGTCGGTCGTTCGATGAATGCGATCACGGGCCATTGGCTATTCAATCGGGACACACGTTTTCCCCGTTGGGCGGCCGTACCTGTTTTTGTTGGAAACCACGAGAGAGTCTCTCGTCGTTTTGGGCGGTGCCGGCTATTAAGCGGGCGCCTCGAGGCCTGGCTAGCTGGAAAAAGCAGCCGAGAGAGATAAAAGATTTTTCGAGTATCCGACACCTGGACGCTGTTCCAGCCGATCGGAAAATTGCCGTAAAATTGCCGCAAAAAGCGATATTTTATTCTTTTCAGGGACACGATTTACCAACCGCGCTGGCTACGCATACCACGGCTGTTTATGGGACTTTATAGACTCGTGTCCTACGTCTCCCCACTTACGGCGGTCGAGGGGGAGTTTCCATGAATATCCGGCACGCACCTGGACCAGGATCGTTTCGTAAGACCTATGAATCAAGAATAATAAACATCCTTGACACAGCGAGTACTCGAGCGCGTTTCTCGCTTAACCCATTAGCTCTTGTCCTCCTCCATTGATGACCGACGGGTTTTTTATTATTTTTAACTGGATTAACAGGATATAACTCTTACCTCATTTAAATATAATCTAATCCAATATCATCGTTGAATATATATAATGTATCTTAATGAAAAATAAACTGGTCGAGAGATCACTCTTGAACGATTTTGCAAAATGATCGTCAAGAAAATCCATCTCGATACACCGACATCTCATAGCGCTCGTCGACGTATCGGTAAAAGGTCACGCGAAAGTCCTCTCGAGTCCAATATCGCGATCCTTAATCTTCGGCGAACAGCTAGCGAGCGCAAGGGGGCGTAAGGGAGCCTTCAAAAGCCCGAGAAAGCAATTGCACGACTGCAAAGCGCACGGCCTGGACGTACCCTTCCTCCACGTACGATCTTCATCGGTGTTTTCCTAAATATATACCACCATATACATAAAATACACACACACACATACACACTTATAGTCGCTACGTACGATATATACATAGGCGTGTACAAACCTTAGCCGCGGTGCGAGTTAAATTCGCCAACTCGCAGATTTCCCACGGAGGACCAGCGAATATCCTCCTGAGCAAACTCCGCGATCGTTTGTATTCACCGGACAGGGCTTCGTGATTGGAGATAGATGCAAATAATATATCGTCGGGCGAGGAGTTAACGGCGCCTTGGTCGTCCCTTAATTTCGAGTATTGATCGCGGCGAGGCATAAAGGCGACTCGATTGGCGGCCCCTTCGCGTAGGTGCGCTCCTCAAAAGAAAGGAGCAACGAGTTACGTGATTTCGTTTATCCCGCCTGGTCCTCGCTTTGCGCGTCGGCCGATAATGCGATTGGCGACGGCCGAACAATGCCGCCGTTAGCGCTCTGGCGTGTCCTTAATCAGGAGGCGTCTTCTCCGGTTATTATCCCGGCACGCGCGCATTATACGACACGTGGTCGGAAGCGCCGGCCGAAACGAAGTTACTCCGCAATTTTTCCCCATTGTCGGACGTCCATGCTCGTCGAACGAAGTTCCGTGGATGGCGGGAAACGGCCGAAAATAGCTGGACGAAATTTCAGGACAATCGGGAAGAGCGTGGGCCGTGACTGCTGGACTCGTGGATTTCGCATGTCGAGTCTCTCGATCTTGCTTCTCTTTTTTTCTTTTTTTTCTTTCTGATCCTTTGCACCCAAGGCTTTTCTCGCTTGGGTAAACCAGCAACTCGAGACGATACCCCGCGTTTTTTTTCTTAATCTCTTACAGCTAACTTATAATGATTTCAGACTCCATTTAAAGTTTCGAGTATAAATATCGTTTCCGCTCGAATTATCGCGTAAAGCCGAGTGCCGAGTGAGAGGCACCTCTCGAGTGCAGAATAAAGATGATTTAAAAGTAGATTTGTTCGATGTCATTGCAATGAATAATTGATTCTGGGTTGCTCAATACGGTACGGATTATCCTTACAGTTTCTCTCGCCAAAAGGACTTTAAGACGGTGTTTTAAATATCGAGGAAAGAGCTTCAAGGGTGGGCAAGGTTTGATCCTTTCTGCGTGCTCGTAAGAGAGTAATTGATCATGCGCAGGAGAGTAATTAATCATGCCTCCTTCCGATCACCGCGACTATCTCATCATACGTTTTGGGCCGCGGCACGGATCCATAAGTTTCTAATGTGACCTTATTCGGCGCGTTCGCCGCGACAGGGGTAATAAGCTGCTTCCCACGAGGCGCGATGAATTTATAAAGCCAGCGGCGAAGGGCTGGTCGGAAAGTTCGGATTGATCTCCGGCTGCCACGTCATCCGACGCTCATTTTTCGCGGAGGTACTTGCGAACGGGCCTCGGGGAAGGGATAACGGGCTTTTAGGGGAACGGCTAAAGTCGTTAACCCTTTCGAATTATGCCTCTCGCCGAAGAGATTCCGCTATAAAGACTATGGAGTGGCGAGCACGACGCGAGTACACGCTTTAGTAGAGGGAGTGCATCATTTTTTACAATACCTTGTCGCGTATCGTAAGTGACGGATAAAAGGCCTCTAAACAGGGAAGATCGATAACCATGCGTATAACGGAGAAAATCATTAAAGCGTTGTAAATCATTCTTTAAAGCGCAAACACGCGTTATTTTGGCCGCGAAATCAAAAACATTCATTTGTCGGATATCCGCGCTTCTATCCGCTGTCCGTAATGAGTACGCAAAGCTTCTTGTTCCACGGAACCCAAAGCTGCTTTCGCAGGGACGCTCGCCCTGCCATTTCTAATCCGCCTGTTCGCGCCGTCGGCGCTTTAAAAAATGCACGGTAAATCGAGGCACTTGGCGTAATCGGCTTTCCTTTAAGAGATAGGCACCCGCAGTCCTTTCTCTCCCTCCCTTCGAGGGTATACTCGCAGAATAATTCCATTTCCCTGCCTCCCTCGCGAATGCAAGCTCCGCGCTCCTTCAGTTCCAAGATCCACTCGTTATTCGGAGCGTTCGAGAAATTATATCCAACGGACGCTATGCAAACGTCACCCCACCGACCAACCGTGGTATAGCGGAATATTTCAAAAATCGAACCGCGTTACGGACTCCTCACCGTCGATGTTATCGACGCGGAAATTGTGTCACGAGGGATGGAAATCCTGTCGGAATGGAACAAAAAAAAGGGGAGGAGTCTCGCGGAGCGCGCTATTGCAGACGCATGCTTTTTTCCACCCCCCTCCCCCTCTCTCCCCCTTCAAAATGCATTTGCGAAAAATCCCGTGACGGCGGATGGCGGGCGGAGATATTTCGTGCATCAACGTCAGGAGGTCTTATCGTAAATTCCCGCTCCTCGCGAAAGGGAAAATGCGCTTAACCGACCTTTATCCGTGGGTAAGAGCGTAGTCCCTTAACGTTTCACGGGCGGTCCATTAGGTTTCATGATACTCTCACGGCCTGCCGGGAATTGGCCGGCGAACAAGGCGATCGACCGGGATTCACGGTGTGCACCAAGCCGTGAGGCCAGCCTTTCTCGAAATTCGAATCTGACTGCTCGGCCCGTAGAGGCTCCGCGGCTCGTGTCAAAACATAAATACCCAGAGACAGAAGCCGTAAGAGGGTCTTTGGGGGAGGAAAGAGGGCCGGAGAATGGGATGGAAGGAGAGCGAAGAGTATCCTTCGCGGAGCCGTGCACGCGTAACCGGGTGAAATTACCGAATGATCCACGCTAGGATGGCCCTGTCGGTCCAGGGATGGTCATTGTTGTCGACAATGGTCCCCGAAACAATACGGCCTCCTACCGACAAAAGGCCATCGATGCACGCTCGTTCTGAATTCGGGCTAAATCCACGCGATTCCTAGATATATTGTGCCACCGAGCCCGGACCGGAAAATGAGTCGACGTCTATCCTCTTGGCGCTTACGGATAAAACCCTTTGGTAAACGGGGAGTATCGTTATTTTTCTTTATTTATTTTCGACCCCTAAGATCATTTGGAGTAGGATTTGCCGATTAAGGTGGGTTTGGAAGCATCTGAGTAGTGATATAGTCTCAGAAGAAAAAACCAGAGGTGATGAGTGGGATTCGAACCCGAATCTCAGGTGTAAAAGTCCGAGGTGACGATCCACTGCACCACTACAACTCTCGGATCATTATTTTAGGGGATTTGCAAAGGGTGTGCGTCACCTTTATCTCTACGTGCTCGCGGATAATGCGTTTAACGTGGAAGACATAATTTGACCGTTCCATTTTTTGGACGCCCAAAGGTCGGGCCTAATCTGTTGTTTGGGAATACAGGAAAAAAACTTGGATGATGGACGTCCGCCCGATGCGTATCCATGAAAGTTTAATAACGCGAGAAAAAAAGTTATGGAAGAGCGGTCCCTGCGGATGGTTACGGATTTTTTGCCCGAGGCATTGCCAAGTCCGATACAACATTTTTTTCCAATCACGAAGAAGTTAATCACGCCGGATCGTGCCTCGTGAACTTGGCGTATCGAGCCGCCGACTTGGGGGCGCGTAAAAAGTTTCAGACGGATCGGCAGCATACGCTCTTGCCCCCTCGGGTTGTATCCCCGCGCTCCAAAGGATTTCGAGCGTCTTCGGTGTTCGGCGATTAAATCCGTTGCGTGGATCAAGAACATTTTTCAGACTTTCCACGAAAAAGTCTCATTCCTGTACAAATAGCCGGAGGCACGGTGAGTTTGAAGATTCCTCATGGGCGTACGGACGCTTATACACGTTCTCCAAAACAAACGATCCGAAGGAGTACAATGCATCTCTGTCTTCCTTTCACGTCGTTCATCGATATGTGAGATGATTACGAGACTCTCTTCCGAACGTCCTTCCCGATATGTCGTACTCTCCTCCATTCTTCGCTCGCACGGTGAAAGGGTTTGGCGGGACAAGGGGTAGCAAAGGAGTATCGATGAGGGAAAGACAAACTCCTGGGAGCGAGGTTGGGGGACAAATATCCCCGTGTCCTCTGTCCGACAATAAGAAGAGAGGACTCGAATAAAAGGATTTTCGCGAGTCTTCGCCTTCTCGATTATGGCCGAATTATTTGCTCGGCGTGGCAGCAAAGGGAAAGATTCGAAATCGTATTTGCCATTCCCATGATCATTTCCACGGGGCCACCGCCGTCTCTTTTTCATAATGCCCCTTTATAGATGACCAATGGCGTGGGTTGCCGGGCTTCAATGGGATCTTCCTTTGTGAACGGCCATTCTGCCTCTAGAATGCACTTTTCTGCCGGGTGAAATGAGCCGAACTAATTTCGGATCCTTGCCCCCGACCTGGGGAGCAAAAGAAACGGGGATGGAGACTAAAAAGGAGTAAGTTTGCCGAAGACACAGTCGATCGCGCGATTCTGCGCGGCCACGAGCGAAGAAAGCGGCCTCGATCGAGATGGAGGAAGATCGAAGGGCGCTTTTCCTGCCTCGCTCCTCCGCCTACGCCTTCGAAAACCTCGATCGTACGTAGATTGCGCGTGGAATCGTGAGGATCCTTATCTACCATTCCGCTCGCTCTACACTTTGTCGCGTCTATCTCGGGAACTGCATCTGCCTCGGAAGCCCTGCTCGCTTACCAAAGGGGAAGACTAGCTTCGCGTGGAAAATTGCTCGCTGAAAAACACGACGAGCGTGATTCGCGTCTCACCAGCACAAAGATCCCGCCAGAGGGGAGAAGCTCGCGGCTGATGTTCGAAGTTCGAGACCGATATAAAATTCATCCAGCGACGTTAAATGAGGAAAAGCCGCGCGTTCTACTTTCGCGATACGAGATTTGATTATCCGTACGGGAGGAGAGTCCGTCGGGCTCCTTCGGAGCGCTTTTCTCGAGGTTCGTTCCGAGAATGTAAGCTGGTAATCGTCTTAAGCATCTATCGGAGGCAGGCCGCCGGACAGTCGTAAAAACTCGCGCCAAGAAAGGGAAAAAATGGCCGTTAAATCCAAGGGGGCGAACTGGATTAAAGAAAGTGGATTATAGGAAGCGTCGTTCGCAAAGGTCCCCATAAAAATATTTATTACGACTCCGTTCGTAAGAGGAAGACCAAGGAGGCTGGATCGCCAGCCCGAGAAAAGGGAGCAGAACCCAGTATTGTGTTCGGTCTATTTTTTCCACGCCTCCATTTAAGATATAGCTCATTCACCACCTTATATATTATAATCTTTCAATTTCAATTTAATGCTCAACATTTTTAACTTTAACTATCAAAGCCACGCGGAGTGATTTATTATCTTCCTCGCGCACAATGTCGTTCCGTCGATTGATACTCTAACTCCACAGGACCAGATGGAGAATTCGAATAAGAATTATTAGTAAAGCGTGAGGATTAGCTGCTCGTTAGTGAGCAATATAATACACGCGCGTTGTCCGTGGCAGAACGTTGCGGGAAAAACTTCGTGACCAGCCGCCCTCATTACGCCTGAACCGCGTTTAGCTCCTGGCCGGGCGCTTACGCTTCCCCTCGAAGAACTCGCCACCGAGGAAGTTAACTCCTTCGATTTCTCCTACGCTCCGGAGTTTGTTATCGACTTTCGACATGGCGAGCCTGCCGTTGCGTGTCCTCAAATATTTAGCCCCGCGGTGCCCTACGGTTTAAGCCCCGAGAAACTTATGCCCCGACTGCCTCGTAGTCGTTCAACATTCACCGTCGTTTCCGAACAAACAACGGAAGTGGCTCCGGCGTTATTTCGTCCCTCGGCACGGGAGGATAGACCGTAGGGCGCGTTAAAGCGGCGAGCTCCACCGAGACGAAACACCGAATACCTAACTTCGATCGTGGCTGACCTTTTGATTGTCGCGCTCACGCGTCTCCGCGTCGCGACCTTTCGAAAACGCTTTCCTACTTTTCGAGAGGAAGAGCGTGGGCCGCGCGTGCTTGATATTTCGAAACGAGATCAGGAATCAAGGGACTTCCGCGTGGAAGGTCCGGCCTCGAATGTCGCCCATCACCTCTGCTTTTTCCCTGTGATACGTGTACTAGAGCTCTGGTGATGCGGAACCCACTTTAAATAGTAACTCCTAGGCCAAGTGATCTTACTGGTCCGTGCGGAAAATTAATTAATAAAAAAAGTAATCGAGAGCTAAGAAATCCCGAGGATATCTTGCGCTAAAGAATATATAAATAAGATAACTTATATCAGCTCGCGTTGAATAGACTCGTATATTGCCTACGTCCAGCGTGCGTATAGATGGGCTATATTAGCGAAATACACTGAGAGGAGAAAAAGCTAACTCGCTGGCACGCAGCCCCTGTGCTTCTCCGAGAGGACACGCCCAGAATAAAAAGACCAGCCAATGGGCGGCCTCAAGGTGGGGTTGTGCGAGAAAATTAAAATATCCTTCCTACGTAATGACTGGAGATACGTCGGTAACGACGCACGTGAGCCGGGCTACGGGCAAACGGAGCTTTGTTTGCGAATCTATGGTGCGTGCCTCGAAGGGTGGCCAGGGCCAACCCCTGCGGGAGGGTGCAGCAACCCTTCGACTCGCGAATCCGGCGGACATATGCCGAGGAAGAGGGAGATGCGCCCTGTATTATTCACGGCTCGCTCGTGAGATAACCTTACCGTGATTTTTAATGTCCTCCTCGAGGGTCAGCGCGCCGTATGCTTTGGTAACATCCTAATGGGATTAGTCGTGTTATTAGGGGTTTAAAATCACGACCGTACTTTCCTCGCTTCGCCTCCCGTATTCGCAATATTACGGAGCACTTAACCCGTCCTTCATCGACTCCTCTTTATCGATTATTACGGAGTAAGCCTACCCAGGAATACCGTTGTTAAGAACGCACAGCACATGTACACTTTACGAATCAACGCTGAAAGGAGTCGAAGTGATTCACATTCGATGTGTTTAAAGACTTAGGAGAAAGGGATTTTCTTCTGAAGCGAATCCATGAGTTGTCATCGTCGTTGTCAGTAAGGATATGGTGGCTTTTCCATGCGATAAGTATACTGTAACTCTGATGGATCAGAATCCACCTTAAACGGTATATCCTAGGCCAAGTGACTTTAGAGGTCCGTGTCAAAAATAAAAAAAAAGTCGCGTTTTACGCGTCAGCCCCTTGACGAACGGTTCATCCGATCGCGAACAGGTGCGAACGTGGCGGGCAGTCGTACAAAAATTGCGACAGAAAGGTGGCCAACGCCGTTGGCTAGCGGACGGAATTCGATCGAACGTTGAACATTAATTTTCCGGGCCGTGAGCATCGAGCAATACCACTGGTGCGCCTTCCATTACCTGGGCACGGTTCATAAGCTGCCGTACGAATAATCAAGAAATTAGTCTGTGGCTTTGTAGTAAGCTCGACTAGATTATATTCCCTCGCATTCGAACGGGCGCGTGGGTGGCGGTTAAACTATCCATTACCGAAACGCCGCTGTTTCGCCCCGATGCGCTTCATTGTGCGCTTGGAGACTTAATTGACAGATTATGAGGAGTATCGAGTTGCGTCTCCCGGTAATGAAAATGAAATTCCGTGGCAATTTGACTCATTATCCCTACGCGCGCGCGCGCGCGCGTATCGCGATCGTTTCCTGGAGAGTGTTTTATTTGGATCCCATTGAGACTAAATTCGATTACTCCTCGAGGGTTTTAACGCGATACCTAGAAATAAATATCGGATAAATTGGACGGATCGTGTTTGCTTTCGATTTTGTTGCGCGCCGTTCTACGCGCGAGGAGTGAAAAAAACAAGAAAAACAATTCCATCGATTAATGCCCGACGGCTCAATTTAGAAAACGTTCCAAGTGTTGAAAAATAGAGGATTTTTCGCCTGCCGTTTTTCCGCTTTGAGCGCCGTGGAATCCGAAGTTCCGAATAAGCAGCTCTAATTATAAACAAACAGTGCCTCCGTTTATTTGCGCGCCAACGTTTGGCTAGGCAAAGGTTATCGCTTGTACCGATAAATTTAGCCGTTGGACGATCAATTTAACTGCCTACCCCGTTCCCCGCTCGAGCGGCCAATTTATTCACGAGATTCCTCCATTTTTCAAACGCTCCGAGTCCTTGATTTCAAACTTTCCAAAGGAGAAATAAAAGCAGCTGGCCAGATCGCGGAGAATTCTGAAAGGCTTCATTTACCTTTTTGGGGGTAAAAAATTAATCGTGTGGACATGTGAAAAGTTCGGGAAGGTGAATTTGAATGGCGTATTATCCGGAGCTTTTTATATTTCCCATTCATTCCCTTCTGTTTTTCCGCCGGCCATTAAAGGCTTCCTGACTTTATTTTCTTCCGCGGACAAATCGCAGCGTGAAGTTTCATCGGGAGAACGCGGCTTTAAGGAATATGCAAATCGTCGAACCCAGCAGGAGGGAAAAAAGTTTCGTCTCTCGGGTAGATTCGAGATTAGATTTAAATCTCCGGAGCTGTTGAATATTGACCGACGAAAAAACGAAGTTACGAGTTGTTGCGGGATGTTAAAAGCAGTTGTAAACCGTCGGTGGACGTCGCTAAGGCCCTTCGCGATAAGACCGGCGAAATCCTCACCTCGCGATCGTTTGCGAGTTTAAATATTGGGAAAATAAAGGAGTAATTTAAGGTTTGTATCCGATAATAGAAAATAATTGGCGACATTTACTTCATCGAAATAAGAGTCCTCGGAGCGTTCGTCTAATTTCGCGTCGATGAAGACTACTAATGACGCTGCCCTCAACCGAGGTGGGTACCTGCGTCCTTAACGTCTCCTCCTACCAGCTTATCTTGATAGTCCGCTTAGATTCTTCAGCACGTTCCGACAAACTCCGGTTGATAAACGTCGAGGATGAAGGCAAAGGCCGACTGGCAACCTTTTTCCTTTTAGCGGCAGGGAAAATCGTGAAGTCGACAAGAGCCTTTTCTTCATTTTGGGTTACAAAGTGGCACGCCAAATTGACTGATTATTAGCGCAATAAAAACGAAACCCTCTATTCAACGAATACAGAAATTCCTCTCCAACTACGATTACTCGTGTACCTTAGACAATACTTTGTTTTAAAAATTATTGAACAAAATCGTACAGAAGAAATATGGAACAAAGGTTACAAATAAGAGTCTACCAGGCATCCAACATCGTCCCGACACTCGCGCCTACGTAACAATCGACCCTTTCTTCTCGATCAAAACCAGAGCACTGGTATCTTCGACTCATACCCCGCAATTTAAATCGTACTTCAAGTCCATCGAGCACAACGAGCGTATGAAAATCGCGAGGAGGCATCCTCGGGGTACCCAGGGCCAATAATAATAGGAAGATGGGTACGAGGCAGTATAAAGTTTCCGGCAATATTAGCCACCCGTCGAATTAGCGCTGCGAGAAAATGCCCTACTCACTGTCGTCCCCAGGGGAGGCAGCGTGCCTGGTCCTCGCGACTGGGGTGAACTCCGAAAGGGGCGCCCCCTGAAAAAGGGCGGGGCCCCGATACAAAGCGGGCCCCCCAAGAAAACCAACCCCTGGGTGGAGTTAAGGCTCCGTATATATTTTCGTGCAGGGGTCCTCGGGGTGCAGAATTCGGTGCACCATCGTGCCGTCAGGATCCCCTTGCTTCGCAACTTCGCGCGATCCTTTCGTCGTTATTCCTTAAGTTTCGCGCAGAACTCGAGTTTAAATTTTGAATGCAGAACTCGAGAGGATAGAAGCGAGTTGGATAAAGAGAAGAGAGCAGAGGGATAAAAAAGAAGGAGGGAGAACAAGTGAGGCAAGAACTCGAGGAGCCAGTGAGGAAGGCAAAGTGGCGATTGGATTATTCAGTGTGGACCCTGCTGGGATACCAAGAAGTGCAACACGTTCGGATAGCACGTCGGCCCTGAAGCCGAAGCGCGAAGATGTCTCGAAGCTTCCTGGTGGACTCCTTGATCGGCAACAACTCGCCACCCAGTTATCCGCTGCCATATTACGGCAATCAGTTGCCAAACTACATGTTCAATTTCTTCAACCTGGGCCTGGGCTACCAGCCCATCAGGCCTGTACCGCGGCCACCTACGATGCCCGTAGGAGTGCCCATTAGTCCACCAGCTCTGGGCGCCCTGCCAATTCCTGGCCAGAGCCCGCCGTCTCCTCTGAACACGTCCACCAGTAGACTGTCTGGTATGTATAGATGTTTTTTTAAATTTATTTTTTGACTGCTAAGGTCGTTTGGCCTAGAACCTACCGTTTAACGTGGGTTCCGAACCACCAGAGCTACGGTATACATATTACATAGAAAAACCTGCCGCGTGGAAGTCCGAGCCTCTATTCACTACACCGCTGTAGCTCCTATGTACAGATTTCTTATCGAATAAAATAGATTCAGAGCCGATGCATCGAAGTTTAGGAGACAATATTTTTATATAGATAAAATATCGGAATATGAAGATAGAAATGCTTTCGAGCATACCACGCGTTGAAATAAAGATGCAATGGTAGGGGAATAGAGCGAACCCCGTTTTCCTACGTGGCCGTACTCATGCCCTATTGAGGTAGCTGTAGTTTCAGCGAGCACGGCTTTAATAGCGTTCCCCATTTCAGACGTGTCAGCGCCATCCGAGTCTCCCTCCCGAAACAGTACGCCTACGCCGCCGCCCAAGTCGCCGAATTCCATCAACGGCAGCTCCAAACGAATTCGCACCGCGTTCACGAGCACGCAATTACTGGAACTGGAGCGGGAGTTCTCCTCGAACATGTACCTCTCGCGCCTCAGGCGGATAGAGATCGCGACGAACCTACGGCTTTCGGAGAAACAAGTGAAGATCTGGTTCCAGAACCGAAGGGTCAAGTACAAGAAGGAGGACCTACCCTCGGGCCAGAGCCAGAAGTGCTGCTGCTTGAGGACCTGCGGGAAGAGGAAGGAGGGCTGCATCGAGGATTCCTCGAGTCAGAAGTGCGAGCAGGATGAGGAGCAGGGTAGATACGTAAAGTCGAGCGGCCAGGAGAGATCCGGAGAGACGATGAACCGGGAAGAATCGGCGAATCCGAAGGTCGACGCCTTCGAGGCATCGATCGGCTCGCCTATCGTGGAACATCCGCGGTTTCACCGGGACGTGAATGAGAAATTAAAGTTGCAGAGGGTAAGCCCGATGCTGGAAGGCGCGGAGGAGCCTTCGAGAGGCTCGAAGAGGAGCGCCGTCGATGCTCAGAGGGACGGGGATGATAAGAAGAGGCGAATCGAGGCGGCGATCGAATATCAAAGCAGCGCGCAGGAGACCGTGGTTGCCCCAGTGTTCAGGAGCGTGTCTTGCACGAAGCATACCGTGGATAGAATCGTTAATTCTTAAGGGAGAAATTGTAAGATTCGTGCCTGTAATCTAGGAAAATTACGTCGAGACCTCTGATATGTTTAATGCGAGGAGGAATACCTTCGTCCGCGGTGCGTGGCAAATTGGAAAGGTGTATTCTGGAAGCGTGTAAATATTGTAGATATATTTTTGTACGATTTGTTAAGAGACCGAGCGCTGTATATTTTTAATATAACTTTAAGCGAAAATAAAAGTTTACATTTGGAGATGATGTCGTACTTTTCCTCGTTTAATCCTTGAAGTGAATTATTTCTAACGAGCTCTTGTTATTTTCGTCGAGCAAACTTTTTCAAAAGATGTTTTACCTCGCGTCGAATATTGTGCGGGAGCGCATTCCGTGGAATTAAAGGAATTAATTAGAGTTTCGGAATCATCCGCGGATATTTTACGGCATGAGAAAAGTTTATGGATACTTACGTTGACAACAGAAATGGCTGTAAAGTTCGAAGTTATTAACGTATGCAGATAGCTGCCATTGTACTTCAGGAAAATTCACGCGCCTCGCATCGTGCAGCTTTTACGAGAGGAAAAGAACAATAAAAAGCAATATCTCGATAAAAATGCACGGTAGCAAGACGCGATACGGAACATAAAAAGTGTTACACGCTAAATATAACGATACATATCCAAATATGACCTTTTTTTAAAAATCAATCTCATAAAAAATGTAAATTGCTTTCAAAAAGCGGTCGTTAAAAAAATATTCGAAAAAAAACAACAATTTCCATTTCGCGATACTCATTTTGTTTACACGTGCAACAATGACCTATTCTGAAGACTCGAATAAACGATGCCAGAAGCGGCAGCAAAGCTTCGACCGATCCTTTTAAAGAAAAAAGGTACGACAAATCGCATCGCGACAAAATAAGGAAATTTTCTCCGTGTAACGTTTTCAAGAAACGGACGCGGCTCGTAGGTCTTTCGACTTCCGCACGAACATCGGCTGCAATTCTCCCATTATCTCATCCGATAAGGATCATAAAGGAGTACAAAAAGCGGATTTGCATGCGCTTTGCATACCGAATGCCGCTGCTCGGAGACAGCGTACGCGTCCACCCACGCGATCGATCGCCCACGAATTTCCAGAGCATCCACGACCACAGGTGGCCAAATAACTACAGGATCAAACGCATTTCGGGCAAACATTCTACGAGTCCCTACCAAACAATGCATCCAAAGAAGAAGGGGACGAAAATCTCCTTCCACTTCCTCGATTCTTCTCCTCAACATCGATTAACGTCGATTAATCCAGAAACGACGGTCCATCGTACATACCAAATCATCCTAACATCCTACTATCGCACCACGAAATGTGAAAACAAATTTAGCTCCAGCTCCATCGCGACTATTTCCATACTCCCATTCATCCTAGCCCTTTTCGGGTACCGGAGGAAGATCCTGGAGCATCGCGGTCACTCGAGGAGAGTCATTGTCGCCGAGAAACCGTCCGTGATGCCGTAAATCCTAGAAATTTGTCAAGAGGGCCCCCACTTTGGGTTAAATTTAAGGTAAAACGTAGTTAATGGTGTTAAGGAGCATCGGCACAATGGCTCGAGGCACTCTCGGTGCCTCGCGGATCGACAATGGGACACTTGCGTCGCGTTCGTCGTCCCAGCGGGACAGCGAGACGTGAAAACCGGCTGCCTTTTTTTCTTCGCTCCCCAAAAGCTCTCTCGGGCCCCATTGACGGGCCCGTAGGAGGCCCTGGGCCGTGCCAGTCGTCTCGTTCATTCATCGGACCAGGAACGAGGCCGCCGATGAATGACCGGCTGCCTACGGAAAAGTCCAAATCAAAAAATTGTCACCCTCGCGCGCCGTCTCCTCTTCCCTTTGCCGGATCGGCGCCTTTCAGTCGCGCTTTGACATCGAGCGCCGCCACAAAGCGACGTCACTGAGAATATTTCGTGCTGCCCGAGTGCCGGACGACCGAAACGGACGCTTCCTGCGTTCCCTGGCCAGGGCCACTGAGCGGTGGCAGCAGCGAGGGGATAGAGATAATCGACCTCTAATTTCAGAACTGGGCTTACAGTGTAATTAGATTCTTCCCCGCAGTCGTCCACGTATTTCATTAACTTAGAATTATAGCGCGAGTCTAGCGGGGAAAATGGAATATTTATATCATTCTCCGTGAGCGATCAATTTGCGACTTATTAGGATCACTCTACTACGGCACCAGTTTGACTCGCGAATATCCAAGAGCCGTCAGAAGTAACGCGGTTGGGTTTTATTGTAACGGAAATTCGTCGGTGAATATTGTAACGCTGAATGTCTGAAGAGGGTGCGAAAGCAGGACCGAAACGTAATAGGAATTAATATATCATCCGTTGGTTGGAAAATACAGCGTGTTTTTATTATCCTTTCCTTTTAAACAACTGCCATTCAGCTAGGAATCGCGGATTGCTCCAAAATCTACTTGCTTTATGATTACCGTGCAATTTCTAGATCCGGGAATATACGAACCGACCGATACTCGAGATATTTCATGTACTTTCCTTATGGTATCATCGAGCCGAGGTATTATTCGTGTATGCACGGTTTGATAAACGACGCAACCTGGGTTACGGCAAGCTCCTACCGGAAAATTAAACTACCTCCAAATCCTCGTAAATCGTGCATCGGCCTAAATGACTTTGCCGGCGGTAGACGAGCGGCAATTCAATTTTCCGGCTCCACGCGTGCTCACGGCCGTCACACCGAGATTCAATCCGATGTCTGGTAATGCGAGTGATATGTAGTCACCGGGAGGACTCCTTTGCGGAGCCATTAGCATGCGAGCTCGGACAGAGCTCCGGACGAGGCCGAATAATTAGTGCACGTATCAAGTCCGTGCGGATGAAAGTTCAGGTAGGGCTAATTAATCTGGCAGCTGGGCTCCTCTAGGCACTGGCCATGCTAATAACATTGGCTGTGTAATTCGTCGTTTTGGCCAGTGAGCCGACCTGTTAAATTACAACGATTTTGGAAATGGATCCGTGAAAGTTCATGCATTACCCTGCGAAGTCCACGTTGATCGTTTTAGACTTTGTCGGATCTTACGCTTCTTACATCTAGCTATTATGTGTATTATATGCGATATTATGTATATGCAATATTATATAAAAATGTATCGCTATGCTAATTGGTATTCGTGCGAAGACCCAAACCGGAGAGGAGTATATATCGTATTTGAGTGTCTCTCACAAAGAGGCGGAGGAATAATTTTGATTCGAGGTCCGGTACGTGCGAGGGAAGAACGGGAGGCCGATTTTATGAAAGCTTATCGCCACAATGGCCGGCACGAAGAACCGTCCAGGTGACGATTTACACGAAGGAAGCCACGATGAACCCCGTATGGCGAAGCCTCGCAGGATGTGCCCTCGACGATCGTTCACGTTTAACGAATCGCAGAAGGTCAGGGGCGGCCGTGATTCGCCGAAGGGTCCTCGAGTGGCCATTAATGAGCGCCAAGAAGAAAAAGTCCGTGGGGACAAACCGCAACGGTTTCCGCTCCCAAAAAACGGGAGGAGCGGGAAGAAACGGGCCGATGGTGGAAAGAAAGAGAGAGGCCGTGAAGAGAGCGAGCGAGCGAGACTGAGAGCGAGAGCGAATGAGCGAGCGTGGAAGCGAAGCTGAGAGCGGACGAGCGAACGCAGGGTAAGAATACATTGTGAGTGAGTAAGGATGAGAGTGAAAATGAGAGAGAGCGAGAGAGAGAAGGAGAGAGAGGGAGCGAATAAATACACGAGTGAGAGTGAGAACGCAGGCAAAATCAGTGGAAACCGATTCGAGCTTTCCGGTTCCGGTGCATTTAATTCATTTCATCTTATGCGCACTGAAGAGCCGCTCGATCAAGCCTGACAAAAAACCGCGGCGACAGCACTTCACTCGGCTGAGGAGGTGGCGGGTACCTCTGCTACTCTACACCCTTGTTCCCCTCGGAGGGGGAGAGGCGAGGAGAGAGCTAGAGGGGATGGGGCAGTGACGAGGTGACAGCGAAAGAAGAGGTGGTGCGGGCACTTAAAAGTTGAAACCGTTTTTCCCTTTTCGCACGACAGAGGGACAATGGCGACTCGTCGGCTACAACGTTCAATCGGCCAGCTATTTAAATCCTTGCCTCACGATTTCTCTCGCCCTAATATAGGAATTAGACTCGTGCATTTAGCCACGATAATGCCGATGATGATGGATCTAATCATTTTTCTCATCGTTTCCTATATACCGGTTTGCAGTAAATTATGCTCGCATCTTGGCCTTCATCGATTATCCATCGAAGAGATAAAGGAATACTCGAGAAGCGTATTTCGATGAGAAACCTGAAATGTTCTGTAACGATATTCCATTTAACAGGGTCGACATCAAACGGCCTCGTCGAAAAACCCGAGCCAATGCCATTCCACGAACGTCTTTGCGAGCGATCGGCCTTTCTCGAGTGGCAAATCTGCACGGATCAGTGGCTCTCGCTGTACTTCGTCGTAATCCCACAGTGGCCGGCTGCCTCGAACTGCGCGGTACAAAATCGAGGACCTTTAAGGAGCCAACTTCCGACATTGTCGAGCGAAAAAGGGAGACAGAGAGAAAGAGAGAGACCTGGTATTGTGCAACGAGTCGCTGGATTTCATCGCGTGCGCCTCGAGGTGGCTCTCCGAAAGCTCAATGACGCGGGGATAATTTAGGCGCACCGCCCACAAACACGAAAACCTTTTTTCGGGATGTTCGCTCGATCGATCGAACGTCTCGTCCCTGCGTCGCGATTCTGCTCGTCGTGGCGATGGTAATTCGGCCTAAGGAAGAGAGCCTGTCATCGTCGAGAGGCCGTTTAATGTATCGCCTATGAAGGATCCCTAATCCCGGAAGATGTAAAAGGTCCCTTTATACCGGTGCGAAATTTCATCGCGACTTCCTGGTATTTGGGCCTCCTGAATGTATCTTATTACCCGCAAATCACACGTCTCGACGCTGTACATTTCATTCTGGAAATCGTACGGCACCCTCCGTCTTTCCTTTATCGCGTCTTTACGTCTGGCAAAGATGATGACTTACCTCTTTTTTTTTTCAAATTCATTTTTCGGCACCGACTGCTAAGGTCATTTGGCCTAGGACCTACTATTTAAGGTGGGTTCCAAACCACCAGAACTACGGTATATATATGGCATAGAAAAAGCAGAGGTGATGGGCGGAATTCGAACGACTTACCTCTTATATCTCATTTTATTCCATGCCCGCCCAAGTGTATAATTCTTAACGTCGCTCGGGCCATTCCGTGAACCGTTGTAAACAGCGGTTCAGCGATGCGTGGAGAACTGTTTTAGACCGTAAGAAATAGGAAACCGTGGGTTTGGAGAAAAAAAGAAGCGGAAGGTAGCGCCAAGAAGCGCCCACTTTTCCGAAGTTTCAGGGCGCGACAATAAAGACAGGGTTTCAGCGAGTCATTACCGGATCATTACAGGTGGCAGGTGCCTACCCCGTGCGTATCGTATTACCTGCAAACTGTTTGGTCTTGGTATCAAACCGTGAAAGGCGCACGTTAAACGCACCTGTGTTTCGAGCGTGTCCGTCTAATTCCGGGTAACAACTTTTAGGAAATTGGCCGGGGGGGATAGAGTTAACCGAAAACCTGACCAGGCGTGGCGCGATCGACGCCCGATCGTTCTAAACGAGCTCCTACGGAATAACCGGCAATAATTAAACGCGAATAGGCCGCGGTGATGTTCCACTTTTTGATTGATCAACCTTCGCGCGCAACGCGACGAATCGCGCTTCCGCGGAGAATTCGGCTAGCGGTCGAACGAACTCCCGGTGTTTGCGTATTCTCTGTGCGCTCCATAAACTACTGTACGGACAACCGTTCGTCGAGAATGAGCCGGCGCGAAAGGATTGTTAACATAAATTAATATACGCATTATACTGCAGGCCGGCATCGGTATAATGTTAATTATCGCGCGAAGCTCGTGCCGGGTAGTAATGAAATTTGTGGAAAGCGCGTGTTGTTAGGGAAATCGTAATTATTCCAACGTTTGCCGGTGGTCATGCATATTTGCAAAGGCCATACGCTTCCATACGGCCAGTTTATATATTTCGTTCGGTTCTTCGCAATCGCGCTTGGCGCTAATATTGACGATGAACTGGAGAACCTCGAGGCCCTCGATATAATGTGCGTGCAAATCGAATCGCTAAATTACGAAGCGCGGGGCAAAACGTGCGCTGTGTGCTTAAAAATTAACGCTTCGTTTAAGGGGCGCATTATCGTATTTTTCCATCGATCACGCAACCGCGATATAAAGTCCATCGACCTCTGGCCGATCGAAACTTTGCATCGTGCGCCAGTGGAGCGATAAAATAGGCTGGCACCGAACAGTGAGGTCGAGCGGTACGTAGCCGAGCGAACGTTATCAGCGCTAATAACTCAGCGAAAATGCTCCGATGTCATACGTAGGCCAACAGTAGCCACGCTACGTGACCGTACGAACGTAACCAAACGCAAGAGCTGACCTTTAAAACGGAACGATCGAGGCTACGAGGGACCGCGTGAAAATTCCGAGCGTATGTTTGTTAAATCTGCTGATCTTGAAACACGGTTTATTTACCCGACGGACCGTGGTCGGTTTATTTCCAAATTGTGCAGGATGATAAAACACCGAGCCGAAAACCGAACGCGCGCTATTTCCAGGAGCATTTTCGTTTGATTTACGACGAACGTCGAACGTGCCGATCCATTTGTATTCGTCGGTTAAAAATTGGTAACGCGCGTACAGTTTTGATGGCGGTCCAGTTTCGCGGCGCAATGAAATTTCCCACGATATAATATCCCCTCCACCTTCCTCGCGACGAAGCGCCCGTCAAATCCGCGGCGAAAATCGATGGACGAGCGGAACGAGTTTATTCGCGAATCGCCAATCGTAATAAATCCTCGTTACAGACCGCTCCTGAAATATATCGAACATCGCTCTTCGACGAACGTCGATCGTGTCTCCAAAAGTCGATGCGACGATTTCTGATCCGCGCGAGAGGCGTTGGAAAGAAAAAAAAAAGAGGGCTCAGCCGGGATTTGAACCCGGGACCTCTCGCACCCAAAGCGAGAATCATACCCCTAGACCACTGAGCCGCTTATGACGACTGTGCCTTATTACGGGAAGTCACTGCATGGCGATGCGAACTTTCATTTTAAAAAGTCACCATCTTTTTTTTAAACTTTTTGCGATACGTGTTGGTGTATTGTCGAAGAAGTACTTAATGAAATAGACGTAAATCCCGCTAGACGGTTCTTCTTTAAAGTGACTCTGGAATATATAGTGGGAAAGCTCGGTAACGGAGGTGCGAATATTCCAAAGTTTGCAAGGGCAATAAAATGAGACGAGCGACGCGGCCGTAATTTTTTTCCTCGCGTGCTGTTCCAGTGTTTACCGTGAATTATTCGAGACCTGCGGATAAACGAAACGTACGGTACACACGAGCCTCGATAGGCACCGAGCGCCATGAATGCAAAGTGAAATCGGGCCGGAGTAAAAAAGCGGCGGTGACATTTGGCCGGCATATTTGTCAGAATTAACTCCGTGAAATTGCCAATTAATTCCAACCTCGCGGCCCCTTCTGCGAAAAAAGAGGCGCGAGGGCCTCTCATCGATTTCCTGCGCGGCAACAAAAAATCTCCATTGTGCCGTCCTTTCGTCGTACTTAACCAGCTCGGAGCCTCGCAGTTGCGCCCTTTGGGCTGCAATAAAACACGAAGGACGATAAGGACCAATACCGGTTGGGCTCGAAGGCTCCAGCGAGATTTGTGGCCGCTCCGCTATTACGTACGAGGGCCAAAATCTAATCTACTATTGACTTAGATCGTAGACTCCATTCCAGAAGAATTGGCCGGCAACACTTGAGGCCATCGAGAAGAGGAGATATATTTGGCCAAACACCGCGCGGGATATCGGCGAGCGAACGATGTTAGAAGTATCATAGCCCGTCCTCGATGGTGCTTACATCATTTCCCGAGCGTTTCCATCCTCGACCTTATCTCCAACTTGGGCGCTGAATGTTGTTCCTAGAAGCACCTAAATGCTCCAAGAATTACGATCCAATCTCGGCAAGCGGAGATATCGAGAGGCCGCGAATTTATGTCTCGAGTATCTTCGGAATTATACTCCCTCCTCGCCTCGAACCATGTATTCTTCAAGGACAGAACGCATCCAGATCGACTGGCTTTACATCGAACAGCTCGAGAGAAACCTTCTGCGCGGATCTTCCGTCGTACGGTAATCGACCTTCGGTCACCACCAGAATCGACACCTTGGAATTCTCCTCAGGTACCCTTTGACCGCGGTATTCTCTCCACAGCTTTGAACCTCGCCTTGACGTGACTCGATAGCGATCTGCCAGTCCTCTCGAACCAGACTACAGACCTCTGCGGCGATGAACACCGCCGAATACTCGATTGGCCTGCAGCTCCCACGTACCTATGCGCATCGATCCTATTATGCAATAAGGAAACGAAGAGGATCCTCCATCCGTGAAGTACACGTATCTCGAGCTCTTACGATGTAGTTTCACGCGAACCAAGGAGGACCCTTCGCGACGCTTACATTTCATTCGTGTGAATCGCGAGGAGGATTCCCGCACAATGCGAACGTCCAAACGTTCTCGTACCTTCGCGCCTTGACGAAGCGATTTTTCCTGTCACGGACCGTTTTCGTGGCCATCGGCACGCCTTTCACGGCTCCTTTAACCCCTGCCTTCCTCCCGCACCTTTTAACGTCACTTTAACGCGCCTCGATACCGATCAGCCCAACGAGGATCTTCGAAAATCCGATTGCAGCCCGATTGGCATTCTCCTTTCTTCTCTCTTCCACCTTTCTACCCTCCGCCCTTCTCCCTCTCTCTCCATTCCCTCTCCGTCCAAAAGTGGCGTGCAGATCTCGGTTTTCGAAAAACCTCTCAGATCTCGCCGAGTCACCGGCCTAATCCTTATTTAACCCCTGAGTTTATCTGCCGGATCGAGCCGCGGGATTAACTTAACCGCACGGCAACAATGGGGCACACGAGAAGACACCACTTAACGCCGGGTACACCTTCGTCCGGGTCTATCTTGATGGAGAGCCCAGTGGATCGCGGCCAGGGAGTTGTCAGTCCTCGTCGAGGTACACGTCAAAGGAGGCCATCTCGTGATGGAAATTGCCTAGACGGTACAATTAGTCGGGACAATTAGCCACGAGAGAGGGCCAATTAGCCCCGACACGTGCCAGGATCGCGAAGAGCCCGGGATAAATCCACGACCTTCCACGGCTCTTCCCGGATAATCGCGATTCTCCGGGTGTCGATCACGGCATCGATCGTGGTTTACCTCTCGCGGATCGAGCGGTGTCAATTGCTGGAAATACTAACTCGTGTACGAATCATTTTAGCCGGATTTATAACTGGATTCTAGCTCGATTATATAAACTAATTTTAGCCGGACGAAATTACCTCTGATCGATGCTCCAAAAAAAGAAACACGGTAATTCGTTAATTTCCTATACGCAGAGAATCGAATCCACGTGCTGACGCGCGTCAAAGGGAATTACGCGACGATGGATATCGCCCGCACGGTGCGATTAATCGGGATAATCAACCGAGGAAAAGATAACCGACAAAGATATTCAATCGCGATTCTATTTCGCCGAATAATCCACTGTATATCGGTCGAACCGTGTGATCGAACAAATAATCGTAATTCAATAACCGTACGATTTAAACGAGTAATCGTGATCGACATCGTGCGAGCCCGGCGACGCTTTGGCAAAACATCCTTCCGCGCTTAATTCATTTCGCGACGCCGCCGCTCGATTCGACAAAGAGCTCGCGATCGAGAGACGATCGTAACTGGAGTGCGTCGAGCATTACGTGGTCGTTGGCATAATGAACGCGAAACACAATCATAGGCGCGAAACGCGATCATCGAGGCGGTCAATAATCATCGGCGCTTTTCGGTTTAATTAAACGCCCGCCCTTTCCGCGGGATACGATGGAAATGGCCAAACAATCGTGACCGTGGCCCGCAGCTCCTGTTAACTTACCGTTGCAAGTGCTGGCCCGTTAATGAGGGACTTTGCATAACCCTGCGAGCCCCGGGCCCCCCGTATCAATGGCCCCGACTCGGGAATAATAGCGGGACAATGAGCACCGGTCGGAGAGCGGCGGCATAACCGGCTATAAAAAATCGTGGCCACTTATGTCTATGCTAATTTTATCTCGCGGCGAGACCAATCGAGCCCGTAAATCAGGGAGGCCGACATAAATCCAACGGGCCTGGAAGTGAGAATTAATTGAGGAGAACGACGGGGGCACGGTGTGTAAAGCGACTGGGATTGAAAGCGCAAGAAATGTTTGGCGAAATCGAAAACGTCCTGCCTCGTGTTTCCCAATTGTAAACGCAACGTGCGGCTGGGGAAATCGCGAGGGAGAGCGAATCGTCGAAAATCCATTCGCGAGTCAAATTCGAAAATTATATTTTCATCCTGCAGGTCGAAAAAAAAAAGAACTCCCCGCGTCGACAGGTCCGCAACGCGGAAGCGTATTCTGAACGTTTCGGAGAAACGCGATATCCGTAACGAAACAATCGTTGCCTGGCGCAAGCCAACGTTCGGTGAACATGTTCGATTCGTTTAATAACCAGTTTTATCTCTGCAATTTATCACGGGCGCGGTAAATATAATAGCCTCATTAAAACGCAAACGCGTCCCGTAGGATTGACTGCGGCACGCTTAAGGGCCGCGAATGCTCCCCAAATATTACGTATCTCCCGTCGATAGGTACGTAGCTAATACAAGTTCTAAAGCAAACAGGGAGTTTTTTTGCCTTTGATAAAAAGGATAACCGAGCAGAGAGGGAAGGGGGGGGGGGAGGGCCAGAGATCCCCAAAATTCTGAATTTCCCTCGAAGCGCCACGTACTCTTCGCTCGCTTTTTCAATCTCTATTTTTTTTTCTGCACGCTACCGACCGCCTATCGTACTTTTTTCTCGTTAAAGTGTAATCGTGCACCTTTGTTTATCCGCTCGAGAAAAAAAAAAGATCGTTATGGCACAATCCCATTATGCAAACACGGTCGAAACACGGGTAGAGCACGGCTCGTAACGAAGTACCGAGCGAAATCTCCGAAGAGGGTGGAACAGACAGTGATGGCGATTAAATAAGCGCAGCGATGGCTCGTTATTCTTATTCGAAAAGTTACCGTGCGTATCCAAGATGTCAGAAATGGCAAAAGTTCGTGATTTCCCAGGAGTGTGCGGCTGGCAAGCAGAGTTCGTCTTTCGGAAGGACGAAGAGCGATGCATTCAACCACCAAAACGAGTTTCATCGCTGCGGTGAAAACCAGGCGACCGTGGATCGATCGGAGGCCCGCGAAATTTTGGCTGGTTGGGGAAAATAAAAGTCTTTCGCCACGACGCACGAGGAAAGGAGACTTTGAGGTCCTCGCGAGAGTTCGTTGCCGATTACAATAATTTTCTCGATATTTCGCGATCGAGTAATTCCTTGCAGAACGAATCACGCGAGCGGCACGTGAAACGAACATTGTGAAAGTTCATTATTATTCCCCGAGGGAACGCGGTGATTTACGAGCGGGAATTTATGTCGGAAACGATGATCTCGCGGGGAGTAAAAATCCATCGTTCCAGGCAGTTCATAATTAACGTAGGCGACATTACGACCTCGATGGGAGCAGCGAGCCATTAAAACTCCGTAATACCGATCGTTTCGAGTTTACTTGCATAGGGATACGTCGCTGCCCTCCGCTCCTGCCTATTTAGCTCCTCTTGTAACCGCGTAAGTTCAAGCGTAATCACGGTCTGTACTTATCTTCGCGTAAATTTACGAGTTCGACCGTAAACCCTTTATCGCGTGTAACCGTAAATTCGCCAAGCCCGATTTTACTCGACTAATTTTGCAAATCCGATTCGACACGAGGCTTCGCTTATGCTCGATATGCGAAGTATTCGTTATTCATGCATCGAAGAAATACGCTCGACATTATTACGAGTTAATACCTTTTTAAATATGTTCGCAGAGTAAATTAGTGATCGCGCAATAAAGCGGAAAACGCTCGTAAAATATTATTCTATACATTATGGAAACAGAGAAATTCGAGTTTCATGATAAAATTATATAAATATTAAAAGTTAAGCATTAACGAATGAAATACAAACAAATCGTACGCAAACAATTCAAATACTGTTTGCGTCCACGATGGAATACGCGATTCGCGTACCTCCGTGTGTTTTTTAAAAAATTTCATCGATGTAAGAAGCAAGTCCTGTCGCTCCATTGTGCCTAGTGTAAAAAGACGATACGTCGTGTTTATTCATCCCTCGAGACAAGGAGCGCGCTTAATTAACGAAATTTCAATATTTTCACCGGTACTCAGTGTTAGAAACGGACAAAATGTGCCGGTCGCGAATGCGTTTAGAACCTTAGGGCAGGTTGCTCGTGCGTAAACGGCCTCGTTTGAAGTTCGACTCCGCGATTTCGCCTGGCAAGTGAACCGTTAAGGCCCCGTCGAGTGGCTCTCTCGTCCAAGCAAAATGCGAGCAAATCTGCATCGGGCTTCCTGGAGATACAAAATACAATAGCAAAATACGGTACGATGGGACGAGGAGGTGGGAAATAAGCGAAGGTGGAAAAGTCCCGGAAGTCGTTATGCATTTCTCGGAATCGATGGCGAGTCGAGAGAACGCCGGGGCTTATTATTTCGCCGCTTCGTTGATTTCTGACATTTGAATTATACATAGGAGCGGATAATTTGACGTATTCCGAGAAAATAACTTTTTCAGCGTAATCGAAGCATTTCGGAGTAATAACTGCGATGATGCTTTGAGCGAAATTGCGATGCTGCGAGAGGGAATGCAAGGTAAAAATCCTGGGCAAATAATTATTCTTGTCCTTTTGCTGTCGTTCTACCTTATACCTGGGCCGATGATTAATCCTCTATGGCCCGAATTATATCCGCAAATTATACGAATTGCAAGACATTTGTATGATGTAATTTAAAGTGTAATTTAAAGTCGTCGATGAATTAAATAAAAATCAGGGAAGAGCGGCATTTCTTTTTAAAGAGTACGCGGTAATAGGTGAGATTAGTATTTCTTAAACGTACTTGGATAATGATGCTTCCCTTCTGTTCATCGCTCATCCGTTCCCTAACTACGGAAAACTCATTAAAACGACGTAAACCGATATATCAATTCTTTCGAGACATGGTCGCGTTATGCGCGCGGAAAATTCTGCGCGAAATATAATCCGATCTGCCAGTAGAAGAGCTTCGGGGACCGAAGTGAACCTGAAACCCGTCTTCTTTCTAATTATTCCTTTTTCTCTTAACTTCCTCCTTTCCTGGATTAACCGGATTTGGTTAGCAATGGGTTCTGCGATTTTTAGAAATCTGGTGAGTTTTTCCACGGTGGAGAATTTGTTTTTATTATCTCTCTTCTTTTCTTTCCTTTTTTTTCTCGTCTCGAATATCCGCGTTGCAACAAAACGCGCGGTATGAGAACATTTGTCCTCTTTCCTTTCGGACTGGCGCCTCAAAGACGTTTGATTTCTCCCCCAACCCTCTTTCCTCGCTCCGTATTTACATCCGAGAATACAGGGGATCTCCGCCTCGGCTTGGTAAGCTTGTCAAACGGATCAAGGGAGACACAAGAAACTCCTGCGTTTTGACTCGTTTACAAATCCGCCCCATTATCCGTTCCCCGGTAAACCGCATTGCCACGCGTGGATCTCGTGTGTACATAGGTGAACAAAATGTATTCCTTGTGCACACTGTGAGCTTACAAAGATCTTCATTCCTGGGACCGCACGATTCCTTTACGCTCATGTATTTATATATACGTATTTAGATATATGTATACAAGTTCAAAGATACTCATTATCCTTGAAAGAAGCGAGTCTCGCGACTAGATCGTTGTTCTTCGATGATAATAAATATCTTTAGCCAAACGCGGAAGAGCAGGTAAAACAATGCGATTGCGATCGATGCACGAAAATCCCCTGGACTTACGGGAGTTCATCGTATGACCCAACATCGGATAATAATGGAAATTAATGCAGATCATAATGCGTAATTTGTTACAGGGGTGTGTACAGATTTATCGTTCCGCCGGGCTGTTTCCGATAATACTCTGGGTTAATTATGCGCCGGGATAACATTAATTGGGCAAGGGGCACCTTTGGATCGGGCGATTGCAACTTTGACGCAACATCGAACGCGGCCACGAACAGAGATCGCCATACTTACTGACGTGGGTTCGACAGTTTGACCATAGCGAAACTTCCATTGAAGTCCGCTAGCCGCAACGCAGGCACGAAACTCTTCTTGCGTTTTTCAAAACCCATGGGCAACTTTGAGGCGCCTTTGATACCTATTCTCCCCTCCCTCCCCTTCCTCTCTCCCTTTCCACCCCTCTCTCTATCTATCTAGCTGTCCGTCTATCTATCTATCTATCTCTCCCTCTCTCTCAAAAATAGAAATAATGGGTGGAGAGATTGGCAGGCTGGAAAATCGCACGCCCATGGGCCGGACCAACGGAGATTTGTCTCCCCCCCTCCCGGTGGGGGAAATAATCTTCCCAGTGCCACCAGCATTTTTCCTTTCCGCGATCACATTTTGCGATCCGATCGATTTTTCTCAATCAGCGCCGCGGCTCTGCCTTTGAGGATCGGCCGTTCATTTCGGGAATTATTGAATTAAGTAATTAAATTTCCATCCGACCCCCTTTCGCCTCTCCCGCACCGAGCGGCTGGGTATTAGCGGGGAATACGCGGGCCACGTCCGGAATTTTGTTCCGCGATAATGGCACCATCGACGTCGGGGCCGCGCCATTAATAAACCCGGCTTTTAATTAAGTTCCGACAACAATAACCGCGCTATTATTGTAATCGGCATTAGGGCGACGGTTATCAGGGATGCCGCTTCGGGCGCGCTTATCCTCCGCCAGTCGAAGAACCCTCGTGGCAATATCCGTTATGGAAAAGCCCCGCGATCTCGCTGTTGCCTGGGAAAGGAAAAGTTCGAGGAAAGCTCGAGCGAGGTATTCGTCGAGCCTTAAAGGGGAGGCCGGCAAATAACATTTGCTTGTCGTTCTCGAACTTCGCGCACTCTCTCCAACTGTAATCCTCACAAGCGAAGAGTTGCTTGTTCGGTAAAGAGCACGTGAAAACGTAAGAAGCGTGGTTTGGGACCCACCTTAAACAGTAGGTCCTAGACCAAATGATCTTAGCAGTCGGTGCCGGAAAATGAATTACAAAAAAAGAACATAAGGCTACGTGGAAAACGTAAAGCACAACGAACGATAAATACGTTTAATCCTCGATCCTTCCACGTCTCCGACGCCTCGCGACTGTCCCGACAACGATCCTCCTTTCCAACGACAATTCCCCAACAACGAGCGGAGGACGCGCATAAGGTACAATACCTTACATCACTTTCACGCCTGTACAGCTCGCCACATCTATTCCATTACACGGACTTAAGGAGGATAAAAAGGTTTATTCGCTCGAGTATTTCGTACTGGGCACGCTGAATCCTCCAAGACGCCCTTGCATTACGGAAGATCCACGACGGTGCGGGATCGAAAGTCGTTGCTTTCCATTGTCTAGGCTCTTGGAGGGAGCGTTACGTCCGAGATACGCTGGGAAATTCGTTCGAGACGAGTGCCCGTTCTCCAGGAGCTGTCTCCTGAGAAATATGGAGCCGCAACACGCGAGGGCGCCTCGCGTGCATGCCCTAACATCGATGTACTTACCCAACGTGGTGGCGGACGAATTTTCAGGAAATGCGATTTGAAAAGTTGTTACGTAACTTTAGAAGCTTAGGACGCGAAACGTACGAGGAACGCGATGCGGTGTCTCGAAAAGTTTAAGGGATAAGGTATCGTCAAGAATAAAAGTGAAGGTGAAAGGGGGATGCGGAAGGAGTTCTGGAAGTTTATGTTAGGGCGGTTTAATGGTTCGTTAAACGTTTCGACGTTCTCCTGCGGATGCGCTACAAGCAAACAGATATGAACGTTACGGGGCGTAGCGCCTGGGGCGATCGCTTATGATTTTCGGTTCGACATACAGAAGGGGGTATAAGCCTGATACTTTAAAAAGTCCTGTGCAAACTGTAAGCAAACCCTTTGAAACGAATATCCGCGTCGGCAGAGAGGAATTCAAATAATCTTAGAAGCGACACGAATATATCTTAAAATACACGTCCCAAGGCGCTGCATATCATCCCTCTATACATCCTCCGCGATTTCCACCTCCTCGATACATTTTTCTACGATTCTTCCCACGATTTCGCCATGCTTCACGATTATCGACGCGATTATTCTTTAAATACCAAGAATAGTTCAACGCGAAAAAATGTTTCAAGGTATTTCCAAATATTCCATGCACCGCTTAGCGTAAGCGGCCAATAATCGATCCCGAGATAGCTATAACCCTGTCGACATTTTCTTCCAGCGCTACTTCCAGATGGCAGAAATTGATTTTTAAGACGAGCCAGCGAGCGAGCCGTGGACTTAACGAGGCATCGGCCAACCGTGTGTACTCAGGCCTCGAATCATAAATTCATGACTCGAAGCTCGCAATAATTTTACCCCCGGCCTGCGTTGTGCAAACGATACCGTCCCCAGGCTCTGCCGTGGAAGTATCCAGGCCGATTCTGTTGCGTGCGTTGGGTACATGCGTACGTTGCGTGCGTTTGATCGAGCCTCTCTCTCTCCCCATTGTGCCCCAATAATGCTCGAGCGGGCCGCTTCCACGGGGCCCGTGGGTGCCCCCATTGTTGCCACGGACGATGCTACCCTTGGCTGTGTACAGAAGTGCTTATTGCAATAATGCAATATAAAGATACCATCGGGAGCTCGATGGCCCGTGTTCCTTGCCGCGCACGCAGCCCTCCCTGCGCAACCAGATTTCCTTCCGACTGGAAGGTAAATTAATAAGCTCCGCCATGGGATCCCTGGGTTCGTTGCTTGACTCGCGAGCTCCTAATTATTCGACTCGTAAGGTCCTAGGAATTGGCCCAACCCTGCTTGTGCGAAAATGGATTTTATCCGCCTTTAGGAGGGAGATTTTAACACTATTCTTACCAGCCATTTTCCAGGCAGATTGAAATGTACACGATATATCCTTAAAGAAAAAGAGGACGAAGGAAAAGTGTCGATGGATTAATTTGTCGATCAGTACGCTGCGAGAAAATCATGAAAAATCTCAGAAGTAAGCGCGTCTCAAAGTTCTACGATTTTTCAAAGAAATCACTGGATATATCTGGCGTGCGGTAAATACACTTTATCGACTGGAGCCGGTTATATCCGGCGCCCACTAAGCGCGTTAGATCGGTTCTTAACCTACACGATGCGCCCTAATGGCACGACCACTATTCGGTTCTGCCACTATTGGAGCGCTGACGCAAAGAGCCGCAGGAGCAAAAGGGTTAATGATACGCTTTTCACCGACGCGCCCCATTCGGCGTGGCGCGCATTGAATAATCGCTAATAAAGCTACAGGAGCGGCCCTACGCGCCCATTGATTCGCGCGATTCACGATCAATCGCGTTTTAATTCGACGGCACTGCGCTCAAAGGGGCCGACCTGTGATTATGCATGCGCCGCGCGAGTTTGTAATTCTAGCGCGGCGCGAAGGATACGCCGTGGATAGTGCGGCGCGATGATCGAACGATGAAGTGACCGAGATGTGCGAGAGTCGGAAACGAGCGTTGTGTCACGAAAGATCCTAATTTCGCGATACGTCTGGAAGAGCGAAAAAAAAACATGCACGCAGCTACATTATATCGAACACCCACGTACGTCTCCTGTCCTTTATATTTTTTGAACTTCGATCCGTATTACGTGACGGACGTTGACTTGGAGGTAGAAAAGGACCACGAAGAAGTCGCTTTTCCGGAAGCAGAGTATAGCTCGATTTGTCGAAGAGAACAAATATATCAGAAAAAAGAAATACACACATATATGTATATATAGATAGATAGATAGATATCTGTTGGTTTTTCATTTCCCCTTTCGCGCCGCAGATTAGAATTTAAATGCACATTTCGTGACTGAAAAGCGGACTCGTTAATTTTCTATCGTGCCGGCCCTCCTAACACATCGCGGTTTTCCTCGCGTGCGAATAATTAACGAGGTCAGGCGGAGCCGTAAAAGGCAAAGAAACCGGGCAAACGTGATTCCTGGTTTATGGGGGCTCAACGCTGATGGTCACTCGGATTAGATTCGGTGAGGTATGGATTCGCCGATCGCTACGACGCCGGCGGGACGGACGACAAATTGTTATCGCCGGATCGCCACTGACGGGACGTATGGCGGATTTCTATGAGAAGGATTCTCGATTTCGAATCATTCGATCTGGCTCGCTAATGTCCCACTTTCGTGGAAAACGTATCGCCGCCTTTACGATGAGACGAAATCTGTGACCACGTTTTCTCACTTTTCAAATCCTTCCAGGAACGATGTCGAATAATTGCAGAGTATTTATAATAAAATAAATGTTTAGAAAAAAATAATATCAACCCTTTCCTGCCCAATGATTTCCAACCACTACCAATCGAGCACCTCTAAATCCTTCTTCTTCAAAACTCAACTTTCTTACCAAAAAATTATAATTTGGCCTGCAAAGGGTCAAAATGTTTTTTGCACAATTTCTACTACCCGATTCATGTATCGCGCGTGAGCAAAATAAGCAGGTACGTTAAAATCGTAAAGTATATCGCAAAGTGGAGGACATGGTGACGAATAGTTTAAAATCCCAGTACAGCGGCGTTTAAACCCTAAACTTCGAGTACCACGAAGCGTTCCAATTTCCTCTCAGGGCTATCCAGGTTAATGAAGAAGGCTGTACATCAATGGGGTTAGAGCCCGTGACTGGCCATCAGGTAAATTACGTCACGCCTAGCAGTGTGTCCAGGTACCTACCAGGTGTCACCGGACCCTACCAGCAGAACCATTAGCCCCTCGAATTTTCCTCGTCCCTTGGACCTCCACCCTCCCCTCCCCTCCACCCTCCGCGTATTCGAAGTTCGAGGCGTGTTTTGCCACACCGTAAGATCGGATTCTCCCGCTTCCAACGGGCAGGCTTTGTCGGCGATGCGATGCCTCGTGGGCTTCTGACAAATTGAGGAGGGCGAAGGTGCACCGTGCAGGAGTGAAAACAAATTTGTCTCCGCGGGGTCATTGATATATCGATTCTCGAAGCGGGCGCAACCGATGCGTTGGTACTTACGCGTCGCACGATCAATCATCGCGCGAACTGGCTGTTTGCTATTGACATAACGTTATCGCAACGCTGATCACAAACGCGATATCAATGCTCCTTCGCTGCTTTCGTAGAGCAACGTATCTCGAAGGACGACCACGCGTCACCTCGCGATAGAATTACAGAGAATCTCAGTACTCGTTCCTTCGTGATGTTAGGTAATTCTTGGAAGAGAAATACATTTTTAAGAGATCGATGACTTAAGAGGACGTCAAAGTGACGGTCAGTTGTTTCTTAAAAACATCGTTGTACCTTAACAAACTACCGGATGGCGGTGAGGTCGAATAAAAATGGAAACAGGAATATTTCTTCGTGTCATCGAGGGTGGATCGCATGGCTGCCAATACTCGAGCGCACCGTAGATTCGTCATCGCGTAGAAAGGCTCTCGAGGGCCGTTCATCCGAGCTTTACGACTTGGTTGAGCGGCGCAAGACTTTCCTCGGGGCAGCTGCCGAATCTCGAGGCTCCTCGTTGCACGCCGACTTACGGCCTCAGGGACGGGCGATTTGTCGGGAGCACAGTGGGCCCCCATTTCGATTCGGCACGGCTAGACCTCGGAGGATCGTGCGGCATCGCGGAACGGAGGATTTCACGCCTCTCGAGAAACGAGCATTGCGAGCTCCTCGAGTGGATCCTCTCGAGGGGAGAGAATCGTGCGTGCACTTCGCTCCAGCGCTTTGGCCGACTGGATGATCGGCGAATGCACTCAAGAATGGCGCGGCTTCTGTGCTCTGCGGCGGCCGCGTGAAATCGGAGGATCCTCGACGATTCGCAGGGCCTTTATCGTTTACCAACGTTTTCCCCTCGCGATTCCTCGAACTGCGCGGATCCTGCACTCGAGAGACCTCCGTTTTCTCGAGAAGAAACGCTTCCCGGATATTTTCCTGAAACATCGATCCCTCGTCTTGAGTTGAGAAGATTTTATATCTTCGTATGGCGCTTCATGTATTTTTTGCCTTCCGTGTAATGTCAATTTTTGGCGGAGTAAGGATAACTTTCTTCTGTTTAAGGATAACGATAAATGTAGGATAATAAACGATGAGAATAAAGATAGGATTCGATGAAAGGCGTATACTTGATTTTAATAACGCGTATACCACACTCGGGAGTGGAATCAAACGTTCCTACATTTCCACATCACGTAGAGGGAGTTTTTGGCACGCGGTAACCTTCTTTTATCGCCCACCCAGTTCTCCTTCGTCTTACGATTCAAACTCTCTCATACCTCCGCCCCAACTTTCGGATCGTTCATATTCATTCTGATTTCCTCGTCCCGAATATAAATCAAACCTCTCCACTTTCCGGACTATCCAAGTGCTTACGAGGCTTAACGAACGTCTCCCCTCCGCGCGTAAATTCCCTCTGCGCTTCAAAAATGTGTACCTACACGGAACGAACTGTCGCGCCTACGTCCAAGAGGAATTTTGTACTCTCCTATGAGATACACTCACTTCCGTCGAATCTTATTCCGTGCCACGACACCTTTCACGGTTTTAAATAACACTAGATTATCTCGAGTACGATGCTCTTTCTTCATTGACAACGGGAAATTCGCTTAACCGAGATCCTCCTCGAGGTAATGCCAAAATTAATTGCAGGCCGCACATCCGACGCTTCCGTTATTCCGGGGGAAATGAATGCATAAATACGTCGGCGGAAGTTCCGACTCGCGAGAGTGTCACTTGAAACTTGGATAATCATAGTTTCGAATTCGCAGACGGCGGAGCGAGCCGTGCGAGGCGGTAGAAGCGCCGCGATGGAAAAAGGTTAAAGCCACTTTAAAGCGGACGGCTCGGTACGACCGAGTCTCAATTTTCTCACATACCGCCGGCAATTTCTGCTTCATCGAGAAAGACCGTTGGCCTTTATGAAAAAGCTGACGTTGATTAAGGGAGCGTAATTCGAGCATCAGCCTCCGCCAGCGAAAATTCCTCGCTTCGCATCGTTATTTTTCTCCTTATTCAGAATCGACATTTGGATAGTGTGACAACACAAGCGAACACTTTGTTATCCCTCTTCTGAAATTGTAAATAGATAGATAAAAGCGATAAGATATCAGGGATACTTAGGAGTTTTCGAAAGGCCGTGTAAATTATTACACGGTGTGTAATAATATAAAAGCGATGAATATGTATGTCTAGTTTCATGAATATGTATATTCGTGTTCTCCACGCAATTGTATATCAGCCCGAGCACGCGTATGCTAAAATTTCCATTCGATATCCTGCGTGACTCCTCGAACGCATTTACGGAGTTTGTCGGATTTACTCGCGGTTCGGGCTTTCTGGTAAAGAGCAAACCTCTGTTTACCGACCGTTTTGATAATGGGCCGTAACTCGGCAAAAATCGATACGTGAGCAAAGTCACGAACGGTGCGTCGTTTCCAACTCGTTAATTCGCTGAGTAAAGGGCAATAACGAGGAAAGTCGATTCCAATACGTACGATTTTAGTACAACCATATATATATACCTGTTAACTATATATAGACATAGATATAACCTAGATTAATTCTTTCAACTTAACTAGATACAACCAAGACATAAACGTATACATTTATTAACTAAATTTCATCGCGGGATATAAATCAACGTATTAAATTTATCGACATTTCTCCTTCGTCCCTCTTTTCCTCAAGGCTACCTTCGATACCTCTAAACACATCTGCAAAGTGGCCAATAGGTTTCGCGGTGAATACGAGTATCTACTCATCGTCGTCCATCGAGGAGGATAAATTCGTATTAATTCCGATCCCCTTTCACGACCGCGATCCACGAGCGACCTAAATACCGAGGCGCAGGTACTCATAAATCCTACCATCTGGCACTAACGACGGGTTAACAAGTAGATCAATCTCCCCCGCCCGAGGTTTTCGACACCTCCGTGCATCCGGGCCAAACGACGGACCTTCAGAATGGCCCGAGATGCGTCCTCTCGAAATCAAGCCGGACGGGCCGACTCGAGGAGGAGGGCTTTAATACGAAATCGATAATCCGGGTGCAGGCGAGTGGAGGAGGACGAAGGGATAAAGGGCGAGTACAGGCCACCGCGGACAGGCCGCATGCGATTTTCATCGGACATCGAAATACTCTCCTCGCTCTAAAGGCCGAGCCGCGCGTCTCGAGGCGTCGCTATTCGAAAGCTTTGAAAAAGCTCGACTGAATCGGACGCCACTCGAGCTCCGTACTGGGTACCGCGAATTATTCTCGTCCCTTCTCCCCTTATCTCGGCAACGAGGATATGCGCGTGGCTAGCGAAGCATGAGATTTTAAATATTAGGCGTGGAATCTTGCTTCCACAGTTTTCCCATAGATGATTTTCGTGGTAAGCGAGGACTTCTTCAACGCGGCATTTGTATACCGTCCGAGAGATAGGAGAAAGTAGTGGCCAACGATGGACGATGCTTTGAATCATAGATGTATAACCAGTTTCTTAGGATAAAGTCTCGAATTTAAAAAAAACCAGCGGAAGGAAAGTCGCATACCTAATATATCATGATATTTGTAAAACGTACCTGTAGTTAATCGTGACGATGATCGAAATAAGATGGACGATGATCCCACGGTGATCATAGGACCAAAGCGTAATAAAAGAGTAACGCTCGTCCAGTCCCAAGCCAAGACGCGTACCTTACACGGAACCCCCCGCAAAACCTGGAGATTATCGCGGACATTTCCAACGGATCGGCTGGGAATTTCTTTCCGAAATTCCTCCCCAGGGCGTTAATACGAAATCGATACCGCCTCGTGCGTGAAATGGAAAAGGAACGAAGGTAGGAGCGCCGGGCAAAGTACGGCTCCTCCATTGAGCCACGAAACACGTGTCCGTGGAAAAGGTACAACGGATCCGTGGATGTACCGGGATCCATCGTCGGGTGCCATAAAATCGACATAAAGCCAAGGAGAGCGATGCTCGAGAGCGAGGATCTTCCAAACCCAATGATCCCCTCGAGGCCATTATTATCCTCGTAGTAAGTCGGGCTGACCAGATGCTAAGGCCCTCGACTCTTCCTTCGGTAGTATGAATTTCATTCACAAGATCTCGGTGGCTCCTCGAGACTCGCCATTGTGGCCTGGAGTACCTGTAACCTAGAAGCAACCTTCCCGCGCCCTGGAGACGGAAAATTCAAATTTCTCGCCACGGGAGGAGTCCTCGAACTGGAGAGAGGATCGAGGGACAGGGCGCTGGTTTCAATGACGAGACGGGGGAGGACAGGGGCGGAAGGAGGAAAAGGGAACGGATACGCCGGCCATTCAGGAAAAAATCCCGCGGTAGTTCCTCTCGAAGGTGTTTTCTTCTTGGTAATCCTCGTGCAAAGGCCAAGTGCCTCTTCGAGGTTCATTCAGCGCCGCGCGGATGAATGGAATCGAACGGTGTACTCGTAGGCGTTAGATGGAGTAACGTCATTCGAAGAGTGCGAGCCTCGACGGGGGGTCGCCGTGGGTGTTTCTCGAAAAAGTCGATCCCGAAGGCTCGAGGGATCGGAGAGCGAAGGAGAGAAGGAGGAGGGAAGAGAGAGCGAGGGTGGGAGGTGGGAAAGGTGCGAGAAAGAGGCTTAAACGCGAATAACGATCGGCATCTCGCCACCTCTTACGAGCAAGTCCCTTCCAACCGAAGGTGCCTTTCGAAAAATGACTATTTTAATAGGATATAATACCCCTGACATTTTTAATCCTATCGCGGCGACGCTGCACCCCATGTTTTTTTTTTTTTTTATCGCGAAGACTCCAATTACGCACGCCCGACATTTTACAGTCCCGAGGGAGAGAATTACAGCGGCGAGCGATAAATCATCGAAATGTCGGATCGACGATATGTCGCGCGCTGTGGCCGTGAACGAAGTACGAACCTTCCACGGTTTCCAGATTTCAAGCTTTTTTTTCACACTCTCGAAGGGAAAACAGCCCGATCGCCCTTCTTCTGTTTCGCATCAAAAGTCTCAGGCTGTGTTCTCCGTAGTTTTCCTTCTATACACTTTAATATCCTCCTTATTATTTATACGATTCTCTTAGAAAACGAAGAGGGACAATGTGTTCCCGCCAAGTTCCAAAACGAACGCCACAATTTCGTGAATCCGGGATCTTTAGCTCCGACAATCTCGCAGCTTTTCTGCGCGAGACCGAAGAGGCGGGATCTCGCACTTAAACGGTCAAGTTAATCCATTATTCTTCGTTCTCCGCGAATCTAACCCGACTAAAGTCCCCCGTAACAATATCCGCGCCGAAAGAAATTTGATCCCTCGCCGAGGATAGAGAGTCGGTAAATCGGAGAGCCGAAGGAAATGGTGGGCGGCGCTGGAGGAAAACGATTTTTAAAGCGATTAACGAATCAACCTACCAGGAGCTCGAGGCCGGGGAACGATCGAGGAATTAAAAGCCGGGAGCGCGAGAGATGGAAACGAGGTGAAGGGAGGAAGAAGCGAGGAAAAAAGGGGGTTGCGTGGAAAAATCGGAAGGTCTTCCACGAAGGAAGCCGATTTAACGCCCTTGGAGGGGTTCTTGAGGGATACTAAATTTCCGGGAACGAGAGCTGGAAACACCGAGAGATAACGAACGCGATAAAAATACCGAGGATGTCGGCGACATTTGTAAAACGAATCGCTTCTTTTCTCCGTGAATTTGCGTTACTCCTCTCTACCGAGTTGCGGCCTTTCAACTTGTCTTGCAAGCGGAAAAGGAGACACGCTCATTTGTATTACCGTCTCGGAGAAATCTCGTGCAAATACGCGGTATGTGTTTCGTCAATTTTTGACAACGTCTTTCGACGGAAGTTTGCGACATCGAAAATAATAGGTTGTAGAAAAGTAGGAAGTAAAACGATAATAGCTTGCTTTAAAAAGCAATACGAAGTAGATCTTTAAGCGTGTTCCAGTGTATAAACCCTTTCCAAATGGCCGTGGAACACCTCTTCAGGTTCAGGTTCAGGTTCACACTGCTCTTCCGCGAAGAGTAGTCTTTGGATATTTCCTCTGTGACTCTGGCTGCTTCACTGGCACAGATATACCCGAGATACTACTAACGAGGTATTCCGGACTTCGCACAGCTCGTGCGTAGGTGTATCGTTATTTTGCGCCCTGACGCTCCGCCTGCTCATCCTCACCTTGAAAGGCGCCGCTCTTTTTTACTCCTGGCCGACTTTGCGCCGCGTCCCCGTGGCCTTAACCGCCGGGTGCTTTATTAAACGCGAAAGTGCTTAAGGAAACACCGAGATGCGCGCCGGTTTTCACTTTGCCTCGCTTACTCCATCAGAATGTCGCGCTTACCCTGCGCCGGATTTAAAACTGACCGTACGTCCCTTCCACGATTTTCCTCCAGCAGCGATTTTATGAAACTAAATTTAGAGACGCTCGAGGGTATCCTTGGATCGTTAAATACGTCATTTGCGGATCGAGAACTCGATTCGGATGATGGATAAAAGAAATGATGAGCGAGAGGGTTGAAATAAAAACCGTAGAAGATCCGTAGAAGATTTTATATCTTGAAAAAAGAATCGGGCGGCAATTTAATTTCATTTAAGTTCCATTTAAAAAGAGCAGCAATTAATTTCTCCTCGCGAGGACCAGTTCTATGAAGATATATATATATAATTTGGAGCAAGAAGCGGATATGAGTAACGAGGTCTATGAAACATTTACACTTGCTCAAATATAATATCGAATATCCCTTTTTTAGAGGAGATATTTGCAATCTTGTCTAGCCATCCGGCAGACGTTAATTAATTATCGATATCTTCCAGGCTGATAGCTTCCGATAAATCGATGGAAGGCCATCGTCTACTCCGACGCATTGTACTAAACGGGTATGCGGATGAAGATGACTTTGACGATCACTCGCGCAATAAACGTCACCGCCTAAACGACGCGTAACGCTGAGTGGATTAGCGCTAAATCGGAAGACCCATTTTGCTTAATCCGCGAGCATCCGTCCTAAGTAGTAAGTTTACTTTGCCGATCGATGCCTCCCAATTGGGATAAACGGCTGGCGCCCTATTTTGGCCATGTATGTCGGATATGACGATAATCCAACCAAAGCTAAAGTACAAGCCTGCCAGCGAGCTTGTATCTTAACGAGAATTCCGAATTTCGCGATTATCGCCAAACATACAGATGTTCCGCCATATGGAATATCAAACGGAGCTTCGTATTGGAGGCTTCGATTTGCAGAGTCCAGTGTGATACAAAGACGCGTAGAAACGCGATGGAGAACGCTTCTAGTTTTTACCCACAACCTTTGCCATTGAGTTCATCGTTAATTCGAGGCGAGCCGGATAGATATTGCACCCACAGGATGGGAGAAAGGGGCAAATGAACAAACGGACCGATCGTGGCTACACGTATTTCGGTCCCTGCGTATTCCAGGCGTCTTACGCTTTCTCGGTCGTAAATCTTTATTTGTCAGAGTTCCTTAAGCCCCGCCGACGTCCCGTGGCTCTGTTCATTCGCGGGGCTTTTTTCCACCCCCGTCGAGATGGAAGCGGACCGCCAATAGGTTGCCGCACCTCAACATGCACGCTTACGTGCCGTGATATTTACCATAATATCGCCAGGTATCTTTCACACGACGAATTTAACACTATTCCTACTCAAATGACCGGTCAGTGATTTGTTTGAAAAATCGTACAACTTTGAGGCGCGGTCGCTTCTGAGATTTTTCATGATTTTCTCGCAGCGTACGGATCGATAAATTGATCTATCGACGTTTTTCCTTCTGGAAAATGGCTGGCGGGAATAGTGTTAAATTAGATCCAGAAACTTTGAGATCGGAGACAAGGCTCTATTGATGTATTCAAACTTCCTATTGCTCCTTCGTTTTTTTAAAAGATGTATACGAGCTTCTAAGTACGTCCTGAAAGTGGCCAGTGGTTCTAGCGTTAAGGAATCCAATCCTCGAGGTAGAATTTCGAAGCATCCTGTAGAACGAAGGAGCTTTCCTCGCAGAAAGCGGTACTTCATCGCGGTGTACCGACAGAACCACCGCGGCTCGTTATTTGCCGAAGTTTCTTGAGGCCCTGCGGGGCTCTTCGCGGAGGTTTCGCAATGCGCCTCGACGATTCGCCCGCGGACGCTCGTTGGTGATCGAAACAAACCGCGAGCTTCGAGAAAGAAAGCACGGCCGACGACAAGACCGCTCGACCAATACGCTTTGGACTCACAAAACGAACGATCGAGCAACAAGGGCGCCCCACGTTTTTTTTCCCTCCTCATACATATTTCCCCGGGAATCGCGGTCTCGAATCTCGTTCACCGACGTTTTACGACTCGCCTTTACGACCTCGTCGCTGAGATTCTGCGCTGAATTATTATCCATGAACGAACCTCCCTTTTTTCTTCTGTACAAGTCTAATTCTTTAAAATGACCGTCCTCATGAAGGATTGAAAACTAAAACCAGCCCTGATTCGGTCTTTGTGAAACACGACTCACCCTGTTTTTAGACTTAAGATTAAGATCCTATTTAGATTTAAGAATATGCTCGGTTATTTCAATGGTTGTGCGATTATTTTCCAAGAGGGAGGAATGGCAAAAGCGAAGGGACGGTGGGAAGAGAGTAGAGCCAAATGAGTCGTAAAGTCCACGATCCTGGTACTGAATACCGGATAATTAAAGAGACCAGTATTCGGTTGAGGCCGCGAGGGAATTGGAGGAAGGAACGCGAGTTGCTTTTTTCCCCGAGACGGGGAAGCGTGACCTTTTCTATTTCCCCGGATAGCTGGCGCGGCTAGGCGCTCCTGCTAGTCATAAATCTTTATTTATCGAAGCTGGCTGAGCCCTGCGGGCGCACGGATCGTGCGCATCCTGGCGCAAGGTTGCGGTAAAACTCGAGGGAGACCGGGGGCTTAAAGCTCGCCATCGACACTCGCTTCTTTATGTTGCTGGGCGACACGCGCTGGTGGCGAAGCAGGAACTTCCTCGGAGGTATCGTTTCCCCCCGCCAGGCCGTCGAGAAATTGGAAATCGTAGCCACGAAATGCAGGCCGCGAAATAACAGCTTCAATTTTATCCTCGGCTCGGCGCCAAGGAACTTCTGTACCGCGAGTCTCGATGAAATGGTGCACCTGGACGAATTTGCTACATCCGCAACTGGAATTTCGTCCAGCGCATCGATTCATCCAACGACGCGACTACGAGGCTCGTTGTACCCCAAAGTTGTCCTGCAGTCGCCCTTAGAGGCACGTGTAATTCGGACAAAAAACAGACATCAAATGCGCGTCGTTAAATCCAGAGCAGCTGGCGTTACGAGGGACATTAGCGCGGGCATTAAATGCGAACTATGTTCCAAATGAACATTCCAGCCTGGACGGAGCCCAGGGGCGCAGGTTCCGGAGAGTCCGCTGAAAAAAAAGAAAGATGGACGCACGAACGTACATGCGAGTGGCGAAATACTTTCCCCTCCACCCTCTCGCGGACCTTTCAACGACGACGACGAGGAACCGCAACCCTAACGACGCTTCCTCCCCGGGGACGTTTATTAAATTAGGAACGAAGGGGCAATGCGCTCGATGCGAGCTCGAAGCATTTGGAATGCACGGCCCGCAATCCCTGCGATGAGTTTTGTCGAGGAGAAGATCGTGGAAGTGTGCGTGACGTCGCGCCATTGGCTTTAGGCACGAGGATCCTGGGTGCATTCGAAGTATGTGCGTCGCGATGGAGGTTTCAAGCGTGGTAGATGCGCACGTATCCTGGTCGCTGTATACATTCACTGTAAGGTCATAATCAAAGCATGAGTCCGGTATGGAAATAAAATTAAGCTTTAAATCGATCATTGACGAGGATCGGCCAATTTCGTAAATGATGGATTTAAAAGTCTGTCCTTGTATATAGACTCTGTCGAGGATTATACGTACATATATATTATGGTATAAAAAGGTTTATCGTTTCGAGTAAATATACATGGTCACTGGGTGATACGTATGTAAATGTGCACGTATTTACAACGTTTGATTAGTTGGGATTGCGTTGTCCTTACAAATTAGCACGTGTGCACGCCGGCCTGCAAATCATTTGCCCGACATTTCTATTGGGTGCACCAAGAATATCGACGTGGAGCAAATAAAATACTTTCGATTACGAAATCCCACGGCCGTGATAAATGAGAGAACAATCGTGTCCGCGAGCCCGAGCAGCGGAGCGATAATAATTCCCAAGGAGCCCGCGAATTGGCACGTTATCAGCTTTGCGCGTCGGAGGAAAACAGCCGCGAGATATTCGAGAAATTAATATCGAATCATCCCAGACTCATTACGACGGGAACTTGCGGATTCATCGGTTGCCACCACCGGGTCTGCATATTCATCCCGCCTCGAAAACCAATAATTTCACGATCATTATATGCACACGTATCGCGTTGATCTCACACACGCACACGTCGCATTAATCTTCGAGGAGAAGTTCGCAGCGTTAATAAACGCGTGATACGATGGTTTCGGCATTACGGGGCAGATCCATTGTTGGATGTCCTCCGCGGAGCGACTCGTTGCATTTAGCATATTGCATCGCTCCCGTCGTAACGATACGGCTCCACCCCAAATGTCGAATATCACGGAGCCAGGTACGAAGGAAACGATTCCCCCACCGCCATCGTCGAGAATCAAAGTGCTCCCAAAACGAAGCAAATCGCGATAGAGTATCGATCGATTCCAAGCTTCGTGGATTATTTGCACTCGAGGCATTCTTCGCTCGAGGGAATGAGCGACTCGAGACAATTTCTCGATTATTTCCCGAGTTTCTTACGGTTAACTTAAAATCATTTCAGACACAATTCAAGGTTTTAAACATAAATATAATATTACCACTCGAATCATCGCGTAAAATCGTCCGATGAGTATGATGCCCCTTTCGAGGGGCAAAGGACTAATAATCGAGGACGCTATCGTTATTCGTATAAGACATTTGTACAAAAGAAAAGAAATCGATCCAATTTTAATCCCTTTAATGAAGATCCATAGGAGAGTCGTGGACACCTTCTGCCTCCCTCGATACGATAGGCGAAAGAGCCGATGATGCATCATTGTCGCAGTTGCGACGGTTTTTAGATACATACCGCCACAGTAACAAAAATCGTCGCGTCGCAGCGGCCTCCATCGTTCACTGTCACGCATCTTTTTATGGTCGCACTTCGAGTGGCAAGTAGAGAGGAGAGGAGGGAAAAAAAACCCTGGAGAGCGGTAATCTCGCCGTCATTGCGCTCCGCTGAAAGCGCCAGGCCGTCCACAAAATTGCTCGCTCCATATATGCATGCGCGCATGTACGCCTCGAGGTTGTCAACGTGACGCGCAATATATCATCATTTTCTAACTGGCCTCCGAAGGAGGGGGGGGGGTAGAGAAGCGGAGTGAAAAAAGGGCGAGAGGGAGAGAGAGAGAGAGAGAGAGAGAGTAATTCAACGAAGGGCGGAATTGAACATGTTTCGCGTATTCATAACTCGACAATGGACACTTGAACCTGCCTTGTTAGACGGGAGCGGTGAAGCGAGAAACTGGGAGGAGCTGGCACCTATAGGCCGTTTCAGGGCCCGCTCGCTCGTTATTGATGGTCCTGCGGATGAAAGCGTAGGTTCTTCATCGTCTACGGACGAAATCGTCCTTCCGACGAGGTGTCGGCCGGAGGACATGGCAAAAAATCGGGACCGCGTTTGGCAGCGGCAGGGCCATGAGCGCGTTAACCCTCTGCACTCGAGACGACCTATTTATCGCTCAGATCAGCCATCAGTACAATACCATACTACCTCTAGTCTACTGTATAACATATCAAATATGCAACTTTGCCTTTGCCGTGTTTTTCCGCAAATTCGAGGCTTCATTGCAGAATCTTGCTTATACCTTCGGGATTCAAAGTATCGTCCATCGTTGGCTAAGCTTATCTATTTATTTCTAGCACTGTGCATAGCTGAAGCCATCTATAAGAAAACGGCGGAAGCAAAGTTGCACGCCCTAATATACATGTATACTGGCGTTTGCAAAATTAGTATCGATCATTAACCTGTTGAACATAAGGTACAGAGGCGCGAGTTAAATCGCGGCAGCTCGAGGGTATTCGACGAATGCGGAAGATCGATTATCGAGAAGGCTTCCTCGAGGACGGCTCTAATGGGTTTGAGAGTCGAAACTCTCGAAGGACGGCGTGGAAAGAGCGGCGCGCCGGGGACCTGCGAAAAACTCGATTACCTCGGCGCAAAATACCAGCGCTGTTCTCCCTATTTGGCCCACGGCCGCTCTAATCCGACGCGGAACGTCCGTTCCAGGGGCAGGTCCTCTCCGATCGGTTTTAATCGAGCCGATCGATCGTGCGCAAATAGAAGGCTCGCGACGAAAATTGTCCGCCTGCCGAGGACTGGAAACGAATTAAACGCCCGGAACAACACGCACGGCCGGCGCAGGGCTCGAATTTAATTCTTAATTAAACGACGGCCGAAAGTTCGATTCGATACACGGCGGGCCTCCCTTCGGCGCACCTGCGCCACGACGCCACGTGGAATCCGTAGAACATTAGGCGTGCAGCGGGAGAAAACAAATACGCGTCAGCCGGATGAGTACTCGAAGCGTGGGCAATATGTGTCCTCGACCCTAAACTGTCGTGTTGAAAAAGACACGACGACGTGCCGAATCCGTAGCTCCTCTATGACGCACTGGCGCCGACTCGAGCGTTCCGTGATTAAATTCTAGGCGAGCTTTCGTACAGAGAGAAGCCGAACCAAGATCGTTTGGTTCGTTTCTTGCGAATATAGTGAATCGTTGATATATATTTCTCGTGGCATCGAAATGGTTAAATAAATATAAATATACGCATGGTGTATGAAAGTATTAGGTGAGTGAAGTAGTGTGCCAAAATGAAATAAATGCTATTGACATATTGGTTAAATAATAAGAATTATGCTAGATTAGATTATGCTAGATTCTTCTTGGTTCCTTGGTGATTGCACTCTTGGAAGGTATATTTGGTCGAGAAACGACCTTTGTCGCGGTTACAAGTCCAGAAAGGAGGCCATAACAGGGGTGCGATGTCCCGTGTCATCGGCGGCGGCGACGCCACTGGAATTGGAACACCGAAATATGGGGTTGCTCGCACCCTATCCACGCACGTGTGCGATTGCAGCGCACGTTCGTCATGGTTCTGGTCCCGAATGCGTGGCACAATAACGCCCGCTAATGTGCGTTAATGTGCGTTATATATCAATACCATGTTTATATTGGATACCGCTAAATAGGCATAGCTCGCATTAATCCGCGCGAACGATGTACAGGGTGCTTGCACACCACCATATCTGCCCAATGGATTTTGCCCTTCTATGATCGTTTACGCGATACGCGAGGATGCCAAAAAATGCCTTCAAAAATTAACTTTTGCAATAGATTTAAACATTCGCAATTAAACATTAATATTTAAAATCTCTAAAAAATGAAGGTAATCGATAAACCTATCGACGATTACGTGGAAACGCATAATAGCTTCAAAGAATATATGTAGAATCGAGCACCGGCAATGTGGCTTATAGATTTGCTTCGCATTATAATGCACGTTATTTGCGTGACCATGAAAATGAATAATACAGCGATCACAGGCCGCGCACGTGTTGAACCACTCGGCGAAATTTCACTACATTTCTGATAACCACAGGTCTCCTCCTGTGTACACGCTTTACCCTCTCCTGAAATTCCATTGTTTTAAACTCTGGGAATAATAGTCGAGGTAATAGGATCTAATGGCTAAATTGGGGCACAGATCGTAGCGTAGTGTAATTACTGCGGTTAAAGTAGACATTAGTGGTGTGCTACGTGAAACGGAGTATAGCGCGTTACTTTAATTTTCACGAATAACTCGCCGAGGTTCGGAATATCGTTCCAGATGGATTCCACGTCGGCCAGTGAACGCTCCGCGATTTCCCTGGAAAAATCGAGGGACGATCGGTACCACTCGAATCCCCGTGTATTGAATCTAACTTCAAACCTTTTACCACGACACCGCCGCGACCAAAATTTGTTCCAACGTAATCCAACGTTCTTTTATGCGAAGCAATTACAGCCCAGCCACTTCGCGTCCTTCTCTCTCTCTCTCGCGGACCATATTTTCAGGAAACTCCCGCTCATATTTTTTCTATAAACAACGCAAACGCGCAACGAAGCGCGAGCATGGCTCCACAGTTTGGCCGGAACGAGGATGGAAACTTTGGCATTCGAGGGCAGAACAAATTCGCGGGGAAAAACGCGACGGAAAGGCCGCGTAACGGAAACTCGTTTGCGCCCTAATGGAATTAGTTTGCATTCGGCGCTGCAGCCGTTTCGAAAAAAGGAGAATCCATTTCTCCTACTGGGTATGTAGGGCGGACTAAAAAAAAAGAGGAAACGGGGGAGGGAGAAAAGGAAGTAGTGGAAAAAGAGAATGTTTACAGGAGAAGCGTGCTGGGCGTTGGGGAGGCGAGAGAAAGAGGGAAAAAAAGCTAATGATTCTTCGCATTTCGACCTATGGCGTTGTTCAGCTCCGAGAGGCGACGGAAATGGAGTCGTCATCGATTCCATCGAAATCGTCCTCACGACAAATTCGTATTAATGACCGTGCGGGTTTCATTTCGAGCGTTTCTGCCCGATCATTCTCCGGCACAATGTGACGTAACAGTTGGGACAGGGCGCAGCAGGGCCACGCTTTCTTTCAGGGTCCGATTCTGAATCCGTCGGACACCGCGCGCCGGATGGTGGGATAAGACATTTGGACTTCTGTCATGCAGATTTCTCGATGGCATACGGCACGAATGCGCAGCGCGCTGTTGGTCGTTTAATTACGAAAGACCCGATTCATCCTCCGGCGCCTTGATTTTCCACCGCGTTTCACTCGAAATGCACCTAATGCAATCATCGTATTTCGATATGGTCGATCAAATTGTTTTTTTTTTTTTGGAAGGGTCGACAAACTATCGACCGATGTATGCATTGAATATACTCGCGAAAGACCTCGTTACTTAGCCCTAACATTTTCCTCGCACGCTCACTTTCGCTTACTTGTAATATAAATCTACAGAGCTATGAGCCATAACATTTCAATTAATATCTGTGTTTTACTATAGCATTGTCTTTCATATATTCTGCATAAATAAATAACAATAAATAAAATTCCATGTAAATAAATACTGTATTTCTCGAAGCTCCCGAGGAACCGAGTAGCGCACAGTAAATATCATTCGTTCCATCGTGGTACTCTTAAACTCCAACCAACTCTCGGTTCGTTTTGTCGCAAGAGAGGAAGAAAAAAAAAGGGAGAAGCCTCGGCGTCGTCAGGCGCGTCGAATTAGCCGTAGGGTACTTTGATATACGCCGACGAGTGCCCGCGATTATTTGCCCCGTCATTAGAGGTTTTTGCGTACTGTTTCCCGTGGGATGATATCCAAACACTCGAGCTCGCGTGCACGCGCGAGGAGAGCTCGACAATCGTTACGAGGGATGAAGAGGGGGGAGCCAAGTGCACGCGTCTTCGGCCTTGCTGCACAATCAAGTGTCCCTCATTATTGTTAGCGGTTTATTTGCCCGGCGCAGTAGTCAATGAGATGTGATTTAGTAAACAAGTAGCATATTGTCGATGGCCGCTCGCTGAGCCGTGTGATTTAATGTTTCGTGGAATACGCGCACGGTGGGTCGCGATGCGAGAGAGGGAGCGCATCGATTCTCCTCTTCTTCTCGGGGTATCAACGACTGATGATTTGAACGAACCTTTTTCTCGTTGCAAGGGGAAGGGTGAGATTTTTGAATCGTCTTTTAATTGCAAGAAAAAGAAGCTCCGCGTTTATCGTTTATTTTAAGACAATATCGATCGTTGGTAAGTCAACTTTGGAACTACCGATCACCTTTGAGAAATATTCAAACACGATATACATCTTTAGTGGAAAGAAGAGGAGCTGCGGTAGAATTATGCAAGATCGTTTCGATTCTACTATCGCATAAAGATAAGAATGCGCGGAAGTGAAACGTTCGAGAAGTCGTGCGCAGCGAGAGACGGTAGAAGTCGATTAATACGAGAGATCCTTCACCGGTCGAAACGAGGAATTTTATTTCTGCGCGTCTTCACATTCGCCGCAGGTTCATCGATATTCTGTTACCGCAAATCCTATCGCTACTTCGTCGATAAAAACAACAATCTCCCTGAATCCACTCGCGGGTAAATCCGGTTCGTCTTAGGGGGCTTTTCGGTCATCGCCACGTAGAATCTCAGGATCGGAATCTTTTCCCCGTCGATATCCTCAACCACGAGTATTTTATACCGCTTCGAACCATTTATCCGTATTCCTCTAACAAGCATCCCGAACAAGCTTCTATATCCCCAATTAAACATCTCCATTAAGCATCTCGTTATACTCATCGCGTATTGCCTCGATATACCTTCCTGGTATCAATATCGCGATTTCCACAAATTCATCGTAAAATAATTTTAATTCATCGTAATATGAATATAATAATGAATAATAATAAAATAAATTTCAGCGAACCGATTATTCCCCTTCAAGGTTCTATTCATAGATACGCATCCACGAGGATCAAAGTTTGGAGTTAGAGCCTCTTATAGGTTGCGTTCAAAAGTCGAGGTGCTTCCATAGGAGGAAGGAAGGCCACGTGGGAAAACGAAGGACGATGATGGCGCAAGAAATAGGGCAACGAGCGTAAAAGAAGAGAGAGAGAGAGGAGAGGGAGAGACGGAGGGAGTGCATCGCTCCCTGGGTCCTCTCCTTCGGCGGTAATGTAAGTAATCTGGCAATTTTCTGGAACATTGCCCTCCTACAACGCGAAGTTCGTGGAAAGTCGCGGGAAGCGATCCTCCATGCCGATGGTCGGCCCGCAGTCTTTCCTTTGCTCCAGGATGGCATTTTCGACGACACTCGCAAGCCGACCTGCTCTAAAACGCTCCTTTTCGGAGGCATACGACCCTCCTTTGTGCTCCATCACCAGAATTTCCTCTCCTCGGCTCCCTTCTTGGCTCCTCCATCGGCGCACGAGGATTCGAGGACGACCTTCCGAGCCACCATCGACGCGTGGCCGAATTTCTTAACGAGCCAAGCCCGTGCCCTGACTTTTTCCAGACATTCCTCTCGGCAGCACCTCGAGTTGGACCTCGGGGCTTTATCGGTATCCCCCGTACCCCAAGCAGCTTCTCCCTGTGTTCCCTGTTTTATATTCTGGAGAAAAAATGCCGCGATTGTCACGGGGATATTTCCGTGGCTTTGTCGAAACCTGGGTTGTCCTACTTCTTTTTTTTTTTTATTTCGTCGCAAACTACGATCGTTATCTCTAATTTCTCTAGGAACAAAGCGCGTTTTAAACCGCGATACAGCGACGCGCCGCGCGACAAATGCTACCACAACTAACCGACTTTTTATGCTAGGCTCTACGCGCGGATTATTCCACGCACGTGCGAAGTACGCTATCGCGTTTCTCTCTCTCTCTCTCTCTTTCCTCTCCATTCTCTGGCGCGCTATCCGTCCCTTTCACGCTACACCAGATCCTCCCGCTATGGGCCTTTGTGCTTTTGCGCATTGTATCGCCGCCGAACTCGCCTATCGTCGGTTTCCCCGGCGCAATTCTGGCGCTGCTGGAAAATGAAGTGCCACCGCTCGTGGAAAAATTCGCCATAAGACAATGGATCTTGACGATCGTTCGTACGCGCTTCGACTCTGTCGTCGTGCGATGCTTTTATTCGCATCGCGAAAAATTCGCGCGGCGGACGATGATTTATCTCGATATATGGCCCGTTTATTTTGAAAGTGGTGTAAGTCCATTTTCCCTTGTTTCGAGAAAATCAAAGGCTGGCATATTTGTCGATCGAAAAATACCGATTAATATTACCGAGTGTGGCAATGTTTCTACTTGTATATCGTGCAAATGTAAAAAGCAGTAGTCAGTGATCTTATCACCTGTCTATCGAAATGGACTTACACCACTTTCAAAATAAACGATCCATACGATCTTCTCCCCAACACTCGATTCATTACCGATCTGAATTACCATCGCGTCACTTGCCACGCAAACTTACAGTACCTACATCTCTGAGGCGTGCAACGAAATTTATCGATCCTATTAGAAGAACCAAATTGTCGTCGTTCTTCATCTCGGAGCTCGTTCCAGAATTTCACACCAAAATACACTCCTCGAACATCCTCCGACTGCTATGATACTCAATAAAGTACCATTACGCTCTGGCGCACGGCTAAAGTGAAATCTAGGCGCGCGGAATACAAATTTCCTCCCCGCATTCTGCATCCAGCCGTGGCGCAAAACGAAATCGCGTATTCCGGAGGAAACGCGGCGTCTCGTAAAATGTCACGCCTCGCGGGCACGGAGAGTTTCCCGAATAAATCTCCCATCGAGCCTCGAAGCTGCGTCGATCAGGGAAATATTGTTTCCAGAGGTGGAATTAGTCGAGTCGTTTCAATTCTGACCTGGCGAGGAGCGGCAATATGGTTTCCACGATCCACGAACGACCGAAGACCGACGAGTGCAGAATTTTCGGGCCACGTGTCGCCGGGCTTCTGTCCCTGGCAACGTTGATTGGATAAATAATCTCTGGGATATTATAGCCTATTCTCCAGGGTGGAGGACCAACGCGTCCTTCGGAGAGGCGTCCTTCATCCTGGAACCGTTGCCAAGGCGCGGGATCTTCCTCGAGACGAGACCTCGCAGCTCCTCGAGTTTTATGAGTTTGGCTTCTAACGCGCTCGAGGCAAGTACAAATTTGATCGAGCAGGAACAGGGACGGGGGATTTATCCTTGGAACTAATCGTGATATCGATATTTTGATTAGGCACGTTTTTTCCCAAGCGCTCGGAATATCACATTTCACTGGTTACATACAGTCGCCCCTCTCTATCTTCCGATATCAGTAACGATACATATTCCCGGAATTCTTAGAGATGGTTTATTCATTTCTCAAGATATCTCCGGTAAGTTTCCGCCCGAGCTGTGGCCGGATTAAATTACCGAGGCTTCCTCCCAAAACGATTGAGATATATCCGGGCTGTAATTGATCGTTAATGCGGGACTTTTAAGCGGATAATTAATCGAGCCGGTTATAGACGAGGAATTTATTCGAGTTGTTCTTCCTCGAAGCGGCTCCTCCGCTCGCGGCGGTATTCTATGGGCGTTTCCAGGCCAAGTTTTATTTCCACTATGCGCGGCCCGGCTTTATCTCATGAAAATTGAAAAGCCAGGGAAAAAAGCTTGGGGGATTTTTGTGGTAAACTCGCGATGGCCCTCTTCAACCTTGGCCATTCAATTCCGGGCCAGCCAGGGCCGACCACCGACGAGGCGCCTACCGGCGTGTCAATTAAGCTACTATTTACACGGGTTAGGAATTAACGTAACGCCCAGCTCGCATTCAGCCGCAGCCTGCGACGCATTTTAATTAAATTTCCCTCCGAACAATTTTCGCATAACCGTGACTGTTTTTAGAGGACATTCCGCGCGAAAGCCGCGCGACCACGCTTCGAGCGTAGCCACGCGTAGCTCAAGTCCGATGGAACTGCGAGCAGCGGCCGAAGCGGACGCACATGCAAATAACCTGCCCGGGGGGCCTCCTGGATTGTTATTCATGCTACGCGAACGTGCAATTACCGCGATGGAACGTTCGACAAAAAATGTCCGAAAATTCTGGACCTGACCTGAGATACCGCGAGAGTCGACGTATAGAAGCAAAGGACTTGCTTGAGATTCTTGAAGGAGCGCGATACTCTTCGTCTCTCGATCCGGATTTCCGCTCGCGAATAATCAGGATTTATTTCTGGCCTTCCAATTAGTTCTGGCGGATTTCTTTCCCCGTCCTCGTGCTTTTTTCCCGCCGTACTTATCGAGGTGCGAAACGCGGTCGTGTAATGCTCAAAGGTATTCCCAAAAGCTTGATTCCCGTCGTCGCCCCGAAAACGCGCCGTTTGCCACGGCGTCGGCTCGCGCGCGTAAATTCGATTACATTGTACCGCGTTTCTGCCCAACCCGGCTCAATGAACCCGTTCACGATGCTCAGCGAAATAGAAACCGATCTCCCCCGACTTGCAGTATCGCGAATTCGGCGCACGTTGCTTTGGAAGTTAATCCATTCGTAATCGAGAGCGGCCGAGTCGCCAGAAAGGAATTTATGCCGCTCGACGAGGTACGGCTCGTTCTTTCACCGCGCACCGGATAGAAGTGTTACTGTCAATCGTGGTCGACGCTTGTGAGAACTCGACACGAGTGGCCCTCGACTGCCATTTGTTCGTTGATTTTACAATCCATCGCCAGCACGAGCGTAGAAATAAATATAAGGTTATTATAACACGTGGATTCGTATTGATGGTTTTAACAGAAAGTACGGAAGCGAATCAAAGATGACGAATTGTACGTACGAAAGGTATTATTTTAGTAGCACTTCTTGCGAGAAGGTGATGATGATTAAAAGCGATCGTCAGCGGAGGAAACGAATTAAAACCAGTCGAGGACAAGTATACTTCGCCTCTCACTCGGTATAAAAAGTCGAAGGAAGAAGGAGACGCGTAAGTGTCTCGCGCTTTTCCCTCGGGGATGGCGCCCGCAAAGCGTGGAGCCATCGATGTTCTAAAACACGTTGGACATTTCTCGAGGAGAAATGTTCGTGGCAGGGAAATGCAAATTCGTTCTGCACCTTCGATGGTGCGCGTGGTAACGTCATAAAGCGACTCTTAATTTACATATTTTTTTAAACTCGGTGCACATTTCCCGCTTTTTCCCGTGGAAAGAAAAAAACTTAATCAGTTTTGGAGAGCGTTTGCGAAAAAGTTTCGAAAGTCCGCGCGAACCTGCTCTTTTGAGGGAAGAGTATACGCTATATAAACGTATCTGTGCACGTGCCAGGAATGCGAATGACAAAGCGGTTTTTGTATCGAGGCAGGAGGAAGTACGGTTAACCTCTCGGCTTAAAAACGTGAAACGGGGTACAAGACGGGTATTTGGCAAAATGGGGTGAAAAAATATGCGAACACGCGGAAAGGAGGAACAGGTTCGTCCCAGGGAAACCAAATTCCTGGCGCATGCACCGACGATTTATGACCCAAGAGAAATTGTCCCTACGCATCCTACGCGCCGCCCCGATGTCGTTCCACGTTTCACGCGCGAAAAGCTGCTTTCGATTTATAAAGTAAACGCGTACACAGAATCGTACCGGATAAACACGATATACGGACATTTCGGGAATAAAATACATTCGGCAAGCAGTGGCCCGTAACGATGATATTTCGTTACGACCAGACTCAAAAACCAGCCGCGCGACTACAATATACCCGATTTAATTTAAAATACTAACATTACACGTTCGAAAAATGTATCCATTTCCGGAGTTTAGCCTCCAAATATTAAGCTCGCGAATGAAAACTCCGCGCACGAGACAGAGAATTCCCAGATTTTCTCCTCCATACATACCTAAGCACAGTACAAATCAAATTTCGTGCATTCGCTTCAACCGTTACTACGCACACATAGCCACGTATATACGAGCGAAAAGAATTAACTTCATGATTCGCGAAATTAAAAAGCGAATGGTAAATTTAACTCTATATTAAAATCGCGTATATTTTAATTAAATTATATCCTTCTTCCTACGCATAATCAAATACAGCAAACGACCTCGGTGATCAAAGCTTTAAACCAATTAAAATGCAAAACCTCTACGACGCTGGACAAGGATATTTCAGCGATACAACCTCGGAGACACAGAGATCATCCGCTAGATCCTCCTTGGGCCGCCTCTCGTCTCCCGTTCGCAGGACTGCGAGTGGACGAAGAGGTGGCTAGGATGATCCACGTACACGAGGATCCACGGCGACGCAAACACGCACAGCCCTCGGAAACCATTCACAGGGGGGAGGCTGGATATCCTCCGGCTTCGTCGGGGCTCGAAGTGGTTCCTACGCGTGAGAAATTGCGGTTCGCTCATCGGGACGAGATATCAGAAGTCTCTTCATCCTCCAGCACCGCGCCTCGCCCCACGCCGTGACCCAAGAAAGGGAACTAATGCCCAATGATAGCCACCCCCCGACTGCGAGAGAGCGAAATCAATAAAGCGGCCCGAGTTTTCGCCCTCTCTCTCTCTCTCTCTCTCTCTCTCACTCTCTCTCTTCCCCTTTCGAGCACAGCCCCTTGGAGCACCGCTGTTTGCAGCTGGAAATCGGGCTTAATTAAGGGCCATTACTCGCCTCTGCTCTGTCGACCTGCAATTCGGATCACAGACACGGGGTAGACGGCGGGTCCGAGGTATCGAGAGGCGACGTTTCCGGTCGAAAATGAGGAAAACCGAGGCTGGCGATCCCGATGGGATTTTCGAAGTTCGAGGAACTCCTGGCGGGCGCTTCTACGCCGTGGGAATAGAGATTGGTTTAATACCGAAATTACCGAACTGGTCAAAGCGACTCGTCGATGGTTTCTCGGAGAAATTGCCTTGGCTTCGCAACTTACTATGGTATTCTGTAATCCTCTTGCTCCTCGTCTTCTTTCATTTTGAACATATGCGCGCTGTATTTGAATGTATTTGGAAAATAACCGATGATTCTGGTTCTTTTTTTTACACTACAATTCGGCATCGCCTGCTAAGCTCGTTTGGTCTAGGACCTACTGTTTCAAAGTGGATTCCGAAACATCAGAGCTACGGTATATGCGGTACATGGAAAAACCATCGGTGGGTTTTTTTTCCAAATTAACCTTTGGCACCAATCGCTAAGGCCATTAGGTCTGGAGCCTGCTGTTTTAAAGTAGATTCCAGAGCACCAGAGATACGGTACGCGTATCTCATGAGAAAACCATCGGTGATGAGTGGGATTCGAACTCGGCTCTCCCGCGTAGAACTCCAAGCCTCTATCCACTATGCCACTCCGACAGTTCCAGTTAATCTCGAGATCCGGATCTAGGGTGGATGCAATTTTCATACCACTACCATTCGGCAGAATTCGCGGATTTGTCGCGCATGTGTCGGATGGAAGATTGTCCGATAATTATGAGCGGACTTGGAAACCTCGCTTTCCCAGCGAACTGGTCGAGCCAAGGCACGGCCATGGCTGACCAGAGGAGTTTATCGAGATGCCGATTCTCCACGGACGGGGTGGGGACAATGGGGAGGGGAAGGTTGCGGTCTTAAGTCAAGCCCCACGTGAAAACTCTTCTCTCGATCCGGTTTTCCGGTCCCGCCGACAACCGACCGTATGGTTCTTCAGGGTAGGCGTGGCGCGGACGACAAATCGTCTTTCGATATACGCCTGAGCGATTTCGAATGGCAGGGAGGTAACGAAGTAACGAGCGCCGTGGAAACAAGAGCCTATGGAAATGTTTTTTCCCTATCGGCGCTCTCATCGATCCGCGAGTGTATCTTGATCCTCCCTCCCTCTCCCTCCTTACCTCCCCTTTTACCAACCCTGCGACCGACTAGATACGGATTATCGGGCGCATTCGTTATCTCGAACGAGGATATTAAAGTTTTCCATCGATTTACGAAAGCCAGGAAGTGTCGAGCTTTTAATGATACGATTAAATAACGACTACTTGGCTATTCACATTTCGTTCGAATAACACGTTCGTCGCTCTGCCCGTTATTCATTTATGAAAAAGGAGAGAAAAAAAAAGGAAAACCGTGTGATCGAAGGACGTCGACAGACCGACAAACGAACTCGTTATTCCGCAGTTGCGAAACAAAAGTCTATGTCCGTTGCTTTCGAAAATCAGCTGGATCAGCCGGATTTGCTGGGTAAACGTTTAATCCTTCACGCTCTAATTCCCCGAGCGCCAACAGTCGCACGTTGCTCGCATCGCTCGTGTATCTCGCCGTTTTCCCCCTTTTCATCCTTTTAAAGTCATCGAGAAGTAATTGGATGTGCCACAATGACGGGCTCTCGGGGCTCGAATCGATCTCGATAAGAATAATTTCGGGCGGCGCGGGTATCGAGAATCGGCGAAGCGAGCGGCGCCTTTAATTTTCTGGAGTGCATCAAAATCGCGTTATCGCACAAACGACGTCCCGCAAAATCGAGGCGCCGAATGAAATCAGCCCATCGATACTTTAATTAAAACATCGAACGTAATTACAATGTTATCGGGGCACCGCGGGCAAGGAGGGCCGTGTCGAAAGTTCGCGGGGCGTTTTTGCCCGGGAGAGAAATTCGCCGCGAGAAGCGGAAGCAGCGAGGAAGGCGACGCAGGAATGCGAGGACTGAATTTCGCGCATGGGAAAGAAATTGTCGAGGGCGGACACCCAAGGTGCATTCCCGGAAATGCGGGATTACCGGCGCGTGAACTCTGAACTTATAAACCGCGCGCACCTAAGAATTCCAAACCGGCATTTCAGCGATGCCTACGCGCCCTTAATAGTACAGCTAATCCAGGGGATCGAAATTATGATCCCCCTGCGAAACTAAACGAGACCCATTCATCCCGCATTCTCGCGAACCCTTGGCCAAATTCGAATCCGCGTTAAATTCGCGTAATTCGACGACGCCTCGTGTTTCGCGCTGTCTCTCCTTCGACACTGGGATTTATCCACCTCGAATCTCGGGTCCTTCGATCGTCCTTTGATTCGAGAAACCAGGACCCTTTCCAAGCCAAGGCGGTTGATGGACCGTATTCCTCCTCGCACTGGGCCGAGTCAACGTATCGAAAGGGTCACCGCACTGTGACGAACAATGCGAGCTCCGGTGAAAAGTCCGTGAACAGAATCGACATGGCGATGGTATTGTCGATGTCTTAAGGTTTACCCGTTCCCGACAATGTACCATTCAAGGGGAGGAGGCGATCGATCGATACTTTCTTTGAGAACTCGGCCAAAGAGGCGCGGCGGCGCGCGTGTGTGTCGACGTATCGGGCTTCATCGAGACCGAAGGAAAACGATGGATCACGAGAGCCAGTGGCGCACCAATCGCCAAACAGCCCTTTCTACCAGAAAACCTCTCGTTCGTCTCCCAAAACTCTCGGTTGTGTCCCTTCTAAATGTTTTCGATTGGTAGAAAATACGCATCCGCGCATCCACTTTGTCCTCCTAATTTCTACGCCGTTAGACGTTTCCCCTTGATCTTGCATCGATCAACAGTGATTTTTGGAGAATTTTCCATGATTTATTATTAGGAGCCTTGAATTTTTCTTCGCGATCTTTGCATCGTGTATTTCAGTTGCCACGCCACTGGGGAGAGAACGAAGGAAGCCCCGTTTATCTCTGCGGATCCGGAGGTTCCGGCGAGAGAGTGTCGGCGGGCCACGAGGCCGTGATTCGTTTTGACAACGCAGTTTAACCCCGTCGCGAACTCTTAAACGGCCCTCCCTTGTACTCGTCGGGCGAATTAGAGCGCTGTGCACTTCGGCAGATGCCAGATCGCAGGATAAGCCAGCCCAGATGCAAACGGCCCGGAATTTATGACGCTTATCTGCCGTAATCTGGCTCGAGGAAAACGATATAGAAAGTGCGAATATCCGCTGGAAGATCGTGTTGAGCAGTGAGCGCCTTCGCCTTTACTATGCTACTTTGTTAGGATAGAAAATAATGATGATAATAATATATAACGGTCGCAGGTGCAGAGTTGCAGGACAAAAGCTTTATTTCACGTATCTCTAATTCTCTTCTTTACATTAAAATTAATACGAATATAAGAACCCATATATATTTAATGAAATACCGGTAGTTATTTTTTTTTGGTGGATATGCGAAAGAAATTTAGTTCCACCCTATTACTTCGTGGTGTTCAACCATGTTTTATGGCGTAGTAAAGGTACCTATAAAGGATAGTTTTCTCCGGAAAAGATAGATATTTGGCGGAGGAAATTTCTGGATATTGTTTCGAACGCAGATTTCCGATTAAGTCGGTATGGCGTTAAAGGGGCTTAATGGTCGATTAAGTAAGCCATAATAGAAAAAGTTTCGACGTAACCTAGCCCTCTTCCGAGTTTAAAACTAGAGATTATAGCCGTCGCCGCCCTAACGTAGTCGGCCAATATGGCAGTAACACGATACCAGCGCGCATTACCTCTTTAATCATAAAATCTAACCCGAGTAAGCGCAGGACCAGAGAGAAGATTAACTTTTTACGATAAGATCGTATAGTCTGGCGCAAATTCGGCGCCCCTGAGAAGAATAAAACGATGTCATATTCGTGGACGTCGAAGGTATCAATTACGTTTATGCCCCTACGATGAATATAAACCGGTTATAAACTTATACGATAATTATAAACCGTGCGTTGTAAGGATTGAGTATTAAATAAACCAAAGATCCTCTCGGACGCTCGATCTTAATCCGTTGAGGGATTTAATAAAGCTTGATCGATGACTCGATTAAAAAAACAAAGACCCCAATTTATTCGAGGAGTTTGGAAGGACGCCGTACAACTTTGATGGCGTGTTGCGAATTTCGATCGATAATAAGAGTCTATTAAGATCATATCTCGATGCTGCCGAAGTTTCCTCAATTTTTTTTTCTCCGGAGCCGGATTTCCAAGTTGAATAAGCGATTAAAATCCCCGGCCTCGATCGCACCCACTTTGACGCAAGATCACAGCCGTAACGAAGCAGAAATTAAATTACGGGCTGATTTAATCGGGTTTAGACCGCGATCCTTCTCGCGACCGCTTTGCTCCTTCCGGAACTGGCGCAAAAAGCGCGTAACTTTGCGCGATAAAACTTTCGTCGCTAAATACCAGCGCGGAATCAAAAAAAAAAAAACTGCGGCTTGATTCCATTTATCGATCTCAATATCCGCTGAAAAGTTTTATAAAAAAAAAAAAAAAATTTTCCCGACGCTTCTCGTCGAGGTGCCGCTTTTTTTTTATGATTAAAGTTTATGAAGCGCACGATAGAAAACGGTTTGGATTCAATTACACCGCCCGTAATTTCATCGTACTTTTCGTTTTCCTATTCCACCTATTCCAGTCCTCCACAAAAAGTCGGTATTGGAGTCGACGCGAATGGCGTGATCCGTGGATCGCGGAGCATCGTCCATACAAATATCGGCGATGAAGATTCCAGGGTTTAATCGGTTAATCGAGGGTAAACGCTGCGGCGGATAATGGGCCCTCGTAGCTGCGCACTTTCAACGGCCATTAAATTGTCCGCGAAATTGCAGTATTGCAGCGAAACGTAATCTTGGTTTGGGAAATTAGTTTTCCTCCCAATTCTCCGGCGAGTAACGGCGAAACTTGCACGAATCATCGCTCGAGGAGGTTCCCACAATTTTAATTGGCAAGCCGCAATGAGGCACCGACCAGTAACGCCGATTAAGGGCCCCTGTCACAACAAACGCACGGTTTGCGTGCTCGGACAATTAATGCCACCTCTTTTAGGGGCGAGAAGGGGGCGGGGGGGATTTCTCGTGTTCCTTTGTCGACTCCTTTTTTGTAGGTCATGTGTCACGTCAGAGGCGTAGAATTGCCGCGGGCCGAATGAAATCGTCTCGTCGTCAGATGTCAACCCCAAAGTGCGGCCACTCGAGTTGCTCAAAAGGGAAATATGAGCGCTGCCAAAGCGAAGGAAGGATTTCAATACCGTCGCCAGTTATTTGGGCTTGTAAAAATTTAAATTGCCCCCACTGGAGGGCTTCCGACTAAATTCGATATTAAACGGCCGGAGGTATCTGCCGCGGGAAGGCAGCATATCTTTCTGAGTCACGAATCCTCCTTTTTCTTTCACCTGTTCCTTTGATTCGTACCGTGTACGTATCGCGGCCAATTGGATGAAATTCCGCCATTTCAATATATCTATACACCTTTGGATATTTACTCCGATTGACCAGGATGTATGTGTATATATATGATAACATTTTTATCAATGTTCCTATCAGTAAAACGGAGGAAAGGTATTTCCGGCCATTCCGAAGCCTTCCTCGTGATCCACTGCAGTGGCTCGTGGTATAATTTCGATGGCCAGCGGTGCAGTTTTAAAATTGCAGCCGCGCGGGTCATTCGTCGAAGAAATACGAGGCCGAGCAGGAGGATGGAGGAAATTGCCGTGATTCTGCAGGCAGCTCGGACGAATAAAAATTCAAATTGGGAGATAAAACAAGGGGGTAAAGCGGCGTGGCCAGGAAATAGAATAAATCGGAAACCAGAGGATCGAGGCAAAGCGCGTTTCGAGTAGGAACGTTCGATTCCGAGATCGCGAAAGCAAATCGCGTTTCTGGTAATAAAGTAAAGGCCGCTCCTCCTGAAGAGCCTCGCTTATTTTGGCATTTCTTGCTCTCGACGAAGACGAGCCGAGCCTGGAAAACGGATCATTAATTTGTTCGTACTTCGTGGCATCGAGGGTATCCCTCGTGAACCTGACCGACGCAGTTTCTCGTAATGGAATTTTCGAAATTGCAATCAGCGAGGATCCAACTTCGATTCCTCGCGGCGTATTTCCCTTACCTTCTTGATATTCAAGCCGGTAATCCTCTTACTCGTCGCAATAAAGCGGTGCATTGAATTTTCATAAAGCGAGGCCATCAAAGGCATCTACCAGGCGCCCCGCCTATGCGCTTTTATAAATACCTCCGGCGGGATGCCTGGATCTTAAGAGAAAAGAAAGTATCCCTCGCGGCGAGGAGACATCAATCGAGGCGCCAGGGCTCTGGGCTTCTCGCTTGTCCGTATCCTTTCGCCTGGCTGCAGGATTCGTTAATTTGAAAGGCACGCATCCGTATAATTACCAAGGACACGCTGAATGTCGCTAAAAATATGAGGACACTCTTAAGGATACGTCCACGTTTAAAGACTGCAATCAGATAAGGTCGAAGATGGAGAATTTATGGATAACTCTTTTTGTGATTATTCGTTAATTATAAAAATCTTAGTGCATATTCTAATTGTTTTTCGTGAATCTATGAACACGTTGATGAGCGACGATAAGCTACGTAAAGTTTATATTCTTCATCGATCAATCGCGATTCAGTCTCTCGAAGTGTCTAAATAATGAACTATCGGGAATGTTCGCTTGGGTGCAAAGGCACGTACTGGGAGTCTATGACATTCTCAAAAGTAAACGGGATAAAAAGTATCGATCCGCGATGAGATTTTTTTGCTGTACGCATTTAAAATTCCTCGGTTGTATCTCCGGGAGACCAGCTGCAACTACTGTCGGGGAAACTCCGATGGAACTTTCGGAGCGGCTTGTTCAATAAAGTTTTTCGTAAGTCGCCCCTCGTCCAGGCGCGCCGGGGCCGGTTCCTACGGCGTATTTACATTTAAATTGAATTTTCTATTCGCCAAAACAGCGGGCCAACGCGAATTCTTCGACAGCCGAAAATTCTGCGTCCCATTCTCCATTTCTTTGCAAACCCCTTATCACCTTTTTCATCGATAAGAGCGAAAGATTGCCATCGACCGCGATTCAAAGTTGAATACACTTAAAAAATCCCTCAAATCTCGGCTTTAATTAATAATTATTTATATAATCAGTATATACAATAATCAATCACGAAGCTCTAAGATATATTTCGCGCCTACAGTGCCAAGAAATGTTCGCGGAATGCAATGGTTGCACAAGGAGAAATTAGATGACAAGAATTAGAGCGTGCGCTAATTTGATCGATCCAGGGAGGCTGTTGGTTCATTCAAACATTAGTACGGTTTACCTAGGTATTATCTCAGTTTCGAACGGACATTTGTAATCAAAAGCTCTCGATAATCGAATACCTCAGACGGAGGAATCTTCCCGGCTCGGCTGGGCTAAACCGAATTAGCCGGAGCCAAAGGGCAAAAGGAAAACGGCGAACCGCAAGGGCGAGCGTTAACTGGCTCGCCTCGTGGCAAGGCTTGATTACGAATGTACAAATAACCATCGACGTTTCATTAGGACGTCCGTACGATACTTTACCTCTGTGAATATCTGCTTCCTAATTAGATAATACAGGTTATACGTTAAACATGATACGTACCTGCGTTTTCACGTCCCACACATCGATAATATACGTCGAATAGGACAGAACGATGGATGTTAAGATTGTACGTAAGGTCAATATATACAAAGATGGAGGAAAGGGAAGGAGATTCGAAGGGTGGCGATAATAGAATTCGAAAATCGACGAACACGGTACCACGTAGACATTCTGTATTTCCAGTACTCGGCGGTTATTATAAATAGGTCCTTGCACAAGTCCACCATACCGCTTAGTCATTTGTTACAATATATATATATATATGTGTGTATACATATCCTATAAATATATATGTATATACGTAAGATTAATAAATCATTCTTTACGAGCTCGATAATTCTACGGGGATACCATAGGTTTATGCGTACATATATTTATGATGTACCGCACGATCTTTAACACATGCACCGGTACTGCTCGATTGTTTGGTTGCACTTTTCATCGTTATGCATATGCAGGGCGAAACGTGTTCCCGAAGTTCGTGTTCCCACACGAATAAACGTACACTGCCCCGGCGCCTCGAACACGATTTACATCGTAGGCAACATCGCAATTCGGGTTAGCGCGCCATTATCACGCGATACGTAACGACACCAGGGGAAAACTCGAGATACTATGGTTGCAATTATTCATACCTCATCTCGAGAAGTTCATCAGGATTCCCCGGATCAAATAGCTTTCCCCGATCGTGGAGAATAATCGATCAATTCGAGAACCAAGACGAAGCTCGTGCAAAATTACAATGTTATTTTTTTACTCTTCTTCGAAGCGAGCTCCGAATCGAATGAGCGACCGTAGTACAGGATTTTCACGTTAAATCCACGCTCTTGCAAATAGAATTCACCCTTTCGTAAAACAAAATCACCTTTTTGCTAATAAAATTCACCCTTTTGCAATTGGAATTCGATTGGCCAAGGGACGAACTCGTTTTTTTGCAAAATGGTGAATTTAATGTGAAAAGCCTGCATACGTATAGCGTGAAAATATTCAATGCTAACGACCGCGACTCGGATCGAAATTTTCCAGCAAAAAGTTCGATCCATTATCCACTATAGAGGGTCGGAGAAAAGTGTCGCGAGCATCCCTCGTGCCTCTTACGTGGCCGTGAGGAGCAGATAAGCCTTGAACTTCCCGGAACACGTTTCTGTAGAGCGTACGAACGTCGTCGCATCGTTACGATATTCCCCTTGGAAAGGTGCGATGCAGCGACTCTTCAACACGTGCCACGCTATTATCGACGCACGCCTGGCGTTAAAGCGATATGTTAAGATTACACGAGATATTCCTGGCTAAAATCGCGATAGTCGGAGGCTGGAACCCGTGAAAAAGTAGCGGCGGCTCTCGCACCGATGGCCCCCGGCGGTGGCAAGGATCGAGTAGCTTTCCAAGGTTAGTCGCGATGCTTCGTTGGAAATAAACTTGTTCCTCTCGATCCTTAAAGTTCGATCAAAATATCCTCGCTATTCGCGGAAATAATGAGCCTCGCAACGTCGAAATTGCGAGGCCCACTTTTTCCGATCATCCTCCATCCCCTCCGTATTTCTACCAGAACTTCTTCCCGAAACCCAAGCACCCAAACCTCTCGAAATCTCAATCGCGAACTTCGCAAAACAGTTTCCGATGCAAGGGGTTTTGAGGAAGTTTTATGGATGCCTCGATCTTCCACGGGCGCCTTGTATTTCGCCGTGTAATCAAGATTTTGCGTTCACACCCAAATATGACCCGTTTTTCCTTTCGAGTGGCATAAGCTCGATTTTGAGAGAGTTTGCGTTGTTATTAATCGGATATAGTCAGCTTCTTCTCGTATTCATAGTACCACCATTTTTCGCTCGAAATCGGAGTTATATCGCTCAAAGTCAAAAAAAAACGGCTCATACACGAATGGATCGAGGCTCGAAAGTTCGCTGCTTCTCCCGCTGGGATTCATCGGTATGGCAAACTCTCGAGCGCGGATTATACGGAGCTTTGGTCGAGAAACGTTACGCGATGGCGCAAGGTGCGTGTACACAGTGATTAATACCCCGGATGTGATTCAAAGCGGTGATTGGACCCTTTAAGTCATCGTAGTGAGTACGCGTGCCGTTGAGTTGCGAATCGATACAGCCGCTAAAACCACCTCGGTCTTCCCGCGAACGAAAGGATTCTCGGCGATCGTTTGCTCTCGATGGAAATCAAGGAATGCCGCCAAAGAGGCGCGCGCGACGTCGAGGGAAAATCGACTCGTTTCAATGCGCCGCTGCGCTTTTCATTTTCGTCTTTGCATGCGAGCGATTCAATGGGCGCGTGGAAATCGATCCCAAGAAAGTTTCGCGCGCGTATCGGCCGGTCGTATTAACCCCGATGGGAAGTCAAACGTCGTTGCCGATAGGAACGAAACTTCTTGGAAGAGTAAATCGCCGACGCAAGCCAACAGCTCCATCCATTGGGCGCGATGTAAAGGCCCGATGTCGAGTGAAAAGGGAGAACAAAGCGGGAATTTATTCGACTCGAAAAATCGTCATGGAATTTCTGCATTTCTTGTCGTAGGAGCATTATAGCTACTCCATCTTTTCCTCTCGAGCTTTATTATCCAAGTCGAAGACGACTTATGTGCATCCAATTTCTGAAGTAAAAATCAACGCACAAGGGAATGACTATTGGACTGCCCGATGGATATCGCGCGTCTCTCGTTCCGGGCTTTATTTTTCACTCCGCCGGCAAAGGATTGCCTTCACGGGCTCGCCTTCCATCGACACGAGGATCAAGGCTATTGCGATGCGCCGGCTTTTGACGGCGATATTGTTTGCGAAAGGCTCTCAATCAAGGAAAATCAATGGGGCGCGGATCGCTCTGTAGTAATCGCGAAATAACCCCTTTGCGTGTTTTAATGCTGGTAGCCTAATTGGAGCGCTCGCATTCGAATTGGCCAATTAGCGATGGAAGCTGCACAGAAGCCTCGATTTTCCTCGGACCCGATGGCCGGATAAAAAATCTTCCACGCCAGGGGCATGAAATACAGCGAAACAGGGTGATTTACGGTCGACGGCACGATGGATGGCGATTTCTCGAAGGAGTACGAAACGCGTAGAAAAATGTAATCGACGACCCTCTTTCACGCGCCATGAACAGTGCCTGAAATTCTCTCCACGAATATCTGCCACGAGCTCGGAGCCTCCTCCAAAATTTTCAACTTATCGCGCGGACCTTCGCCGGTGGATTCGAGTGCTTTGCACGGTATTTTTGGACAGCGGGCCACATAGGATTGAGAGTCTGAACGTTTTGGACCTGAATTTTACCTCTCAGGCGTGGCTGAACTTCGACGCGAAGTAGGAAGAAAGTCGAGCGAATGCTAAATCAATTTCTTATGCCATTCGATACTCTTTCGGAGGGAACGAAGAGGATATCCGCGAAAGACACTAAAGTGGCGCGTGATAGAGAGGGATGGCCTCGGCGAAAGCCAGTATAGCGGCGCGCCGTGCCTGAGAGGTTAAATTTGAGCGGTTCGTAAGTCACGTGGCGGGGTGAAATGGGTCTGACAATCCGGGATCCGTCGGTCAGGCGATGGCTCGACCGCTTGTAAACATCTTGCCGAATTCGGGAGGCAAAGGGGCCGATCGAATTCCATTACTATTCATGGCACGCGAGGAACAACACGCGAGCGTGTCGCGTCGGTGAAGCTACGTTAAAGCCTGGACCACAATTCGCGACTCGGCGCGTGCAGGTAATCCTAAAGACTAGAAACACGTACGTACGGCTAAACACACCTGGCGCGTCCCTATTCACGCGTATTTAACGTTAATCGGCGGCAAACATGCATCTCTTAAAACGAACGACAAACTCGTGCGCCACTTCGTAGACTCTGAAGGAACGAAAAACGGTTCACCCTCGCGACGAACGGCCGCCCAATCGGCGTTGCGCGATCGAATACGTCGGACGCCCCTCGGGGCGTCCAGTATAAAAATAAATAAACTCTCTATTCTATAGGCTTTCCAAATGAAATTCACCCTTTTGCCAAGCAAACTCGGCCGCCTGCAAATGGAATTCGAACCTTTTGCGAAACAAATTCGGCCGCTTGCCGATGGAATGCCAAGGTCGAATTCCAATCGCAAAACAGCGAGTTTGCTTTGCAAAGGGCCGAATTTAATTTGGAAAGCCTGTATGTAATCCAACGACGGTGTCAACGGTACGTCTAGTAACGCAACGATCAAATTGCGAGTCCCGCTTACATCTAGATTCGACAAGTCGAGAGCAGAGGGCATTGAGCGTTTTCGAATCGACGATTCGCGATTCTCCCTCCTCGAGGGGCGCGAGGCTCCCCTTTCGACCTGTCGCCAATATGGAAACGTGCCTTAGGTTTAACGCATCTTCGTGCCGGTTTTACGTGACTTTCCACTCAAGTCATCGACCGTTCGTCCCATCGAACTTACCTCAGCCCTTTGCTGTAGTACGAACTGCGCTTCGGAGGCGCCTCCCACTTGCCCTGCTTTTCTTAAGCCTCGAAAACTCCTCGTCGTGACCCAACGATTATTCCCGGAATCATTCCTCATTGAACATTGGCTTTACACATCATTCTGACCGGTATTATATTACAGGTTCTTTTTTGCGTTACATTCATCCCTTTGCATAACAAATTCATACGTTTGCAAATGGGATTCAACCTTCCGCGAAACGAATTTATCCGTCTGCAAGTGGAGTTCCATTGGCAATGAGGTGAATTCTATTTGCAAACGGGTCAATATGTTTCGCAAAAAGATTGAGTTCCATTTGCAGGAGAAGGAATTTCTTTTGCGAAAGGGTGAATTTAATGCGAAAGGAAACCCGTGTACCGACCAGTACCGCGTGGATATAATCTACATCGTGGCTTATGAAAAATATGTTTGAAGGAGTAAGGATAAAGTCCGCGCACGTGGCTTAAGTGGCGCGATTAACGATGATCCATGGAGGATCGTTAATCGTGAATACATCGCTAGTCCTCCGAGCTCGCGAGACTGCGAGCGTTCTTCCTCGAAATCCACGAAAAGTGGATCAGCTTTATCCGGCGATTTTTATTTCGCAGCCGTATCGTACGTCACTTTGTTCCACTCCGGCAAGAAATACGTTCGAGGTAGCGCCATTTCGAAGGGATATAGCGACATTGGTTCCACTTCTTTTCGCATTTCGCAAGGTGGAGGGAGGCCGGCCGGACTCGACCTCGACTGAAACATCGACTCTGCGAAAGCTTCTCCACGATTTAAGGCGAACAGCTGGGAAAACTCGGCCGTCTTCCAGATTTTGATAGGATTTTACGCAAGACCGACCATCCGCATCGTTTTAACCTCTTATCCCAGGACAGCGGGATATCCTGTGATCCTAAACGCGCCCTTTACCGCTAAACAATCGACCCAGCTAGCATTCGAAAGGAACAATGATCGTATGAATAAAAGTAAGTGGCAGTAAAGGAAGTTTAATCGTGAAACTCGTAGACAGGGAGTGCGCGCGTCGTTTGACTTTTACCACTGCTGCAGATCCGCTTTTATTTCCACTCGATTCCTCGTTGAAACGTGCATCGCCTACTCGTATTCCTGGTCGCAAAGTATCGCGAGTTTCTCGTTAATGTCTCCTCCCAGAACTTTACGTTATTAGTCCCTTTAATTATTCGATTAATGCTAAACGTCCGGATGCACATCGTTGAATGTAATGTGCCAACTTGGAAGTATGGCCTTTTCTACGCCTGCTTACGCTAATTAAACCTTGTTAATCGGTGTCAAATCAAATCGTCGACCGTGCTCGCTTCTGCTCATTGTAAAGTTTGACGCGAGAGATTCACGGTGTGCCAGACGCGACACAATTGGAGAGCAAGTGGCGAGCAGCAATGTTTCCACGATACACACTGGGATGGCGCGATTCCGGACGAAATGGATGAGCTCGTTGAGGAGGTACAAAACCTGCTGAAATTGCGCCAGGCTGCGAACGATGCACGTCGATAACGATAACAATTAAAGCTCTATAGCCCACGGTGATTTCAAAGCGACGTTTCGTTTACGCGCTTTCACCCAAGTCCATTGTTTCCTTCTAGATTACTATTTGGTTGTCGGAAAAGTCGCCGCGTTTCCATTCCGCGTTCTTCAAAATTGTCAATGCCGTGAAAATGCAATTTCACCTTGATGTAACTTTTTTCCTCTAAATCGGATATTTGGTGCCAAAGGGCGTTTGCTCGTTAACCAATTATTATTATTATTCTTGGTGAAAGGTCACTCGTCGATTCGATCGCCAATGTGGAATATTTTTTGCTTTCCCTTCAGGGTTTTGGAGAAACGCGAATTCAAAAGGAGCACGAAGGGCCTTCCTCGTCGAACGATCCTAAGCGCGACCTCTTTCGAATTCCTCCTCACGTACGCAATATGCGTGTAACGAGGAGACACTGTTACCTCGTAACGCGGTCGATCTTTCCTCCTGCGAGCAAGTGAGCCATCCAAACGATTCCGGTTCGCACGTAAGGCGGTGCTCAAAATTGAAGAAACGTACCGAGGAGGCGAGGAAAAATGACGAGGAATGCCTCCACGTTGAATCGAATTGAATCGATAATAATATAGCACCGCGGCTTTTAATAGATGGCTCGGGACGTTCGTGGAATCGAGGAGTATGAGAATAAACGGATGTGTATCTATATACAATACAATGTACTTTAGCCAGACTCGAAGTGCATTTACTCTTTCCCCCAATGAGATATGTTACGATTCGATCTACTTGTTCCCTCAATTGTGGAAATATTCCTCCCTATATTCTTGGTACCATTAAGATTACATTAGAGTTTCGAGCAGCGATGCAGGGCCCGTCTCTTTTTCGATGTCAGGCAACGTAAGTGGATTTGTCATCCCCATCGACCATCGTGCCTCTCGACTTCGATGCAAATTCCCGACATCCTAACGAGCATTCAGAATTTCAGTAGAGAGTAACACGATTGCTAGTCTCCCAGCTTTACGAGTGCGATATCACATCCCATCTCCACATCGTTACACGTATTTACTCGTCCAACCTAGGCGAGGATAGGAAAATCGAGTCGAATATTCGAGCCGAAGTTTCCATCGAATCTCCCGATATTCGGGATATTTTTAAGGGCGGCCCGAATACCTCAGGAAAAAGGCTCGCTGGCCCACGTACCAAATTTCATTTCGTCCATCCATTGGTGGCGACTCAGGACGCGAGTTGGACTCCCTTCGGGCTCTTGTATATGTATGAACCTCGCAGTACACGCTCATGACTGTCGTATCATGAATTATGTAGCTGGAAAATTGCGAGGCAACGCGTGTACCGGGCCAGACACCTGAAATTCCGAATTTCCGCTGGAAACGATTTTATCGCGGCCAGAAACAGAGGGGTTGTGTAAACAGAGGTCGATCGATTCGCGAGGAGCGTCTCGTCGATGCGTCTCCCGCGAATCGCGAGGCTGGCAAGTCGGCGAAACAGACATTTTTCTCGAGGCGTCGGAATAAACGTCCTCGAATGGGCGCTTCGTCTTTTGGCGCACGTAGGCGACAAACGGGGCTGCCTCGCTCCGAGAAAGCGGGACGTATCGAGGACGCAGGGAGACTAATGGAAGGAACGGTTGAGACAGAACATTCGAGCACCTCGAGATACCGACAATGATGATTCGATCGGTAAACGTCGTCCGGCCAATTTGACACGATCGTTCGATGAGACCTGAGGAATTTTAACGCGTTCGCCGTTGAGGAAATTAACACTAGAACTACCAGCCACTTTCTCGGCATATTTAGAACACCACGTACATATTTAAAAAAAATGGGAGAGTAAAGGGAAATATCGGTAAATCAAAATGATGATCTAAATATTGCACGAAAATCATGGAAAATCTAAAAGAAGACATCGTTATAAAGTACTACGATTTTTAAAAGAAAGGACCGACCAGTTATTTTCACTGGTTCGGTAGTTCCAGTGTTAAGAGCGCCTTGGGTGCTAAGAGTTTGTTCCAAAGGAAAGAGCGAGACTTCTTTGAGTGAGATATTAGATGCAGATATCATTTGCAGGAGTAGTTATAAAATGAAAATATTAAAAAGATTTTCTCTCTCCAGCTATTATTTACCCATGGTCGTGCGTACTCGTTCGAAATAGCGCTCGATTCAAAAATCATAGCGCCAACTACGAGATGCCACGTAGTTGACAGTGAACGCGCTAACGACGGCGCTTTGTATAAAATAATCTACCAGCTCGTTCGCGCGATTACTCCCTCAAAATCTCCCTCGAACGTCTCCTCGCGGAATATCTTGAATCGAGGCGGAGATCGAGGAGGAACTCTCGCAGACCCGATCGTCGATGACGCGTGGCTAACGAAGAGACATCTCGCACACATCTACATTGACGAAGCTTACGACGACACAGATAATCGTTACGATGTTAAACTCGTACAGACGATAAGGTATGGACCCGTTTTCGAACCACTGCGCAATTACCGATGCGAAACGTAATGCCTCAGCTCGCGGAGTGCGCCAAGCGAAAATTAAGATTCTCGATGTCGTAGCCGGAGTTACCACCGTGATCTTTGGTCGATTCTCCTCTAACGACTGCCGTCTACAAGGGCAGGTACATTTATTTACAGATCGAAAGAGCCTGCAAGGTATCCTAATACGTGTACCGACGTGCCGATTTAATTGACGCTTTTTTTTTTATACACATACATGCGCCCATAATCATGAAAGTGTCGCGAGCCATAGGCTGTCTCCTTGACCTAAGTATTGGCTCGGCAACTAAGCTTCCACAGTTTTTTTTTTACTTTTACACGCGAAACCCATGCTCCACGCTTCTGAATCTTTTCCATCAAATAGAAATGTTTCTCTACAACAGCATGGGAACATTCTATTTTTTCCGCCAATTTCCCTTGTCGTTCGACGCGGATTTTCGCGCGAAAGCCGTTTTAATCGCTCTCCATCGAATTCCCATGTTGAACTTCACATACCAATCACGAGTGAAAAGTTAAAATTCAAAAAAACGACGGGAACTTAGTCGTCGAGCCAATGGTTTCGGATGGTCGTGCTTCGAATGAACGCAACGAAAAAAATGCGCGATTAATTCAGTGCCCCCGAATTCTTTCTTTGACCACTTGCATAATTACCGGCACACACGTTCCCCTCCTCGAAGACATTTCAGAGGCGAGAGCAACGGGATTATATATATATATATTTTTTTTTCTCAAAACGGCGAGGCCGAAGCGTCGCGAGATCGCGAGGGAAAGGCGGCCCTTCGTTGATTAGGCTTCGATCGCGTGGCGCGTTGGTCGGGGATCGAACGCCCTGGACAGGAAGGAGACGCGTCCTCGGATTTATTTACAGGAGGAGAGAAGATGTCGCTCGCCTGGAAAATAACGGGAGATCTGCCTGGCGCGAGTCGCGAGTCTCGCGAAAACCGCCGATCCTTCCTTCGCCCAAAACCCACCGTCCATTTTTCGCGCTTAATCCTCTGAGTGCCGGTAGAAATTTCGTGGACGCCTCATGGCCCATAGGAGAAACCATCTCGATCGTGAAATCGAGGATAAATTTATCGCGTAATCCTAAGGAGTGTGGCGTAACGAAATTTATCGTAGTTAGGAAAATATATTATAAGAGAGAAGGAGAGGAAGCTTTGCCCTTGGCACACCTTCCCATCGGTATTCAGGAAATCGATGCACCGTCCTTAGGCTCTCAAAGGGTTAAGGCTCTCGAGCGAGAGTCGAAGTGGCGAGATCTTTCGGCCATCCTACCCCATATTCATCCTTCTTCCCGTGGAATATAAGCGCGAGGGGGCGAGCGGCGGCGGCGGCGGCGGCCTCGAGGGAAACGCGCCGCGAGCTATCCATAGAAACGTTTATAAAAAGTGCCGCGCGAGGAGCGAAGATCCGCGGACAACGGAGCGCCATCGTTTTGGCGCCGATCGAAAACTCGTTCCTCGTCCGACGCCCACCGAGTGCGCGCCACGTGGTTAACTCTTTTCGCGTGACTTCGGACAGAACGTAACGTAAAACTGGCTGCTCACGTCAACGGAGGTTCGACGAGGGCGAAGCAAAAAAATTCCAAAGAGCCCCGAGAAGCCTCGAGGGAGCGTTTAAAGAGTTTTCACTTACCTCCGACCCTCGTGGACGCGCTCGTGGTCGAATAAGCGATTATCGTCGATCGAGGGCGCGGGACCTTAAACATCCTTAAACATCCTTAAACTTGGGAACCAGTGAGATTTTTTTAAACTTAAGGAACGCACGGGCCTTGGCGGAGTGGGGGCCAAGACGCTTTATCGTTTCCACTTTGTGCAGCGCTGCTCGCGGAGCAGGATTCTCGTGGAATCGTCCAGGGAAACGAAAGGAAAAGGCGATCCCTACGATCAATCGGAGATCTCCGTTCCGATTGGCAGGTACGGTACGTCGCCAGATTTTCATCGAATGAAGTAGATTCGAGCTTTGGGTCGACGGATGCAGCAGCTCGCTCGTCGATAAGAATCCCAGGTCTGCTGGCGGATTGCTCCTTGTTGCCCTCGCTGTTGATGCCCAGCCCCTCCTTTTTTCATCCTTCTCTCCCTCAAATTCCTGGCTAGGTTGTCATCCTTCTTCCCCCAAATTCCTGGCTAGCTTGTCTTCCTAACCGAAACCAACCTCGTCCTCTTCCATCGCCAGCGGATGAAGTCCAAGGGACACGATTAAAACGAATTCCTCGCTCTTCGTGTAACCGTCTCGTTGCTCAGCTTCGAATTGCACGACTCGTGGTATCGTGCAAAGGGTTGCGTTACGATCTTCGGGGTGCGAGATTGATTCGACATCGAGGTCAGGTTGCAGCTTGGGAATCGTTCGTGTATCGTATCGTTTTCACCAAGGAGCAACTTCTTCGTTGTCTTCCACGCCCATCGAATGAGCGCCGACAGGGCCTTCGTTGTCGAAGAAAGTTTTTCCACTCTCGAGCCGGAGCGCGAATCCCTGAAACTCTCGTCGTTATGCGAATGGCCTCGTTATCCATTTTCGCCATCCACGTTCCGGGCAAACGAGCCTTTTCGAGTTGGAGACAGCAAGGTGTACCTGGCGGGCTTGAGCCAACGCTCGTGCGCTGATTTTCTGGATTTTCTTGCGAATAGTCTTCCAGGATGACGACACTGCGATCGATCTCACGAAAGGAAACTCTCGTTTAGCTGGAAAATACAATTTTCCGCAAAAGACGTTTGAGTCAAACCGGTGATCCTTGATTTTTTCGGATGAATTCTCGATCGTACAGGATTCGATTCGCGAGGATCGCTCACAAGGATCCACAAATTTTTCCCCATCGAATTTAAGGAAAGCCAAGACCGACCAATTTTCTTTTTCAAGCCTCGCACGATGTATCTTCTCGAAGAGCAGCTTCTCCTCCCTCTCCCTTCCTCCTCTTCCGGAATTCTTCGCGTCTACAATTCACTCTAAGACCCACTTTTTCCACCATTCACCAACCGATTCATCCCTCCTCCGTCGTGCATCACAACTCGATGATGTCGGGTGCTCGAAATTGCACCTTGCTGCAATACTTCACTTCCTGAACGACCTCGACTCCGCAGGCGCCTTTGAGACCCTCCAGCACGAGGTCGTCCTCCTCGTCCTCCTCTTCGACCTCCTCCAGGATCTGTCCGTTCAGCGACTTCTTCTGCTTCACCACGGCTGCCGACTTTCTGCTCGATTCAACCCTCTGGCGAACGGTTCGCCATGGTTATTTGTATCTGGAAATCGAACGGACGAAACACCTTTATGACGACCTTTCCTCTCGCTCGATACCTCAGCTTCGCGATATTTTCGAACGATCGATACTCCCTAAATCCCACAAGAACGCTTAACATTTCAAACACCCGTCGTTGCGCGCCATTCGAAAGCCGATATCCGAGTTAAAGTTATTCAATAGTAGGACTTCAATGGAATAATACTCGGTACAGTTATTCCAGCAGTTGTATATTAATATAGTTAATTTCGAGGGAAAGTATTTAATCGTGTTCTGTGGAAATCTTATATCTGAAATTTTCCGGCGAACAATTTCGCGCAAAAATCGTTGAAAGCAACGTGATATAGGGATCCTATATTTCATCCGCGGCGAAGTTATCGATATACCCGCGCTCGCGGATTTGTGGCCTTTCGAACTCCGCGTTACAAGGCTCGAATCCAAATCGCGCTTTTTCCCTCCATTTCCATCGGAGGATCCGTAAAGCATTCACGGCTTTCCCTCATCGGCGGGTTCCCATCGCGGTACATTTCCCTTTCTCATTCACCGGTAAAACGCACCGCGCGTCAGTCAAAGGCAAAGGCAATTGGCACGTGGAAAATTGGCTGGATGCACGATGGAGCCGGCTGAAGCGGTGCCAGAGACAATGCGAGCGCGCGTGTCGCGCATTTCTCTTTCTCGATCCCTTCGATCGAAAAGCGTACGAATGGACGAAGGATAAACGGCGGTTTGCTCTCCGCCCAGGGCGTGGGACGCCTATCGTTTCTACCAGACGGCTCTTGGGTATATACAAGCCCCCGTTTTTTGCCTCCTCCACGAAATTTCGACCTCCCGCGTCCGTAATCGATTCCTTTCCCCTTTGCTTCCACGCCCAATTTGTTACTCGAATCGATCTGATTTTGTTTGGACGCCGGATGGCGAAGGGCTTTGATACTATCGACGATTGAAAAGTTTTCAAAACGCGCTTTCCGCTTTAGTCTCTACGCTTACGATTTACAACACGAGATTGCCAAAGTTATTCCTGTAATTTTAGGCATGTATCGCCAGGTTTCGGATTTGGAGTGGATTCGGCAGTAAAGTTTCTCTGTATGAACAGGTAGAATTGGCGTGTGCCGTGGATTCTACTGTAGACAATTTGCAAAGTTGCGATGTTTGGATGGTTTTGGACGTGCAAAGATACGCCGCTGTATTTAGTCCCGAATCTGTCAAACCACCTGCGGCCCGTATTAAAGCAGAACTGTATTAAAGCAGGGCACGCATATCGTGGGTGATGTAATTCGTAGGGCTGTTATAATACGCGGTAAGCTCTCGATTATCCAGCCAACGTATATCGACGTGTCTCGAATAATGCAAAGCGATCGAGAGTCTAAACTTCCTCGTTCAACGTACAATCTTATATCGTTGGCGAACATACTGTCATTAGCGATTTACGTTTACATACCTCTCTTTTCGTTATACCCAATTTTTGTGACTAAAGTTTACGTGAAACTATATGTATATAAATTTGTCCGTTAAGACCTACGATGCTTATGCCATTCTAGTATTCATATAATTTATATAAGAAACAAATTACCTTTCCGCCAAGGGGCACGCCAGGATTCTGCAAAACGCCAATCCAATGGCGACCAGCAAACTGGCGGCGATGGCTGCGTAAACGACGCAAAGGTGAACCAAAGCGAAGATATACAGCGTCTTATGGCACCACTTGTTAGGGTCATACAAGTCGGCCTTGTACTCCGGCCACTTGATGCGTAAGATCCAATAATTCCCTGAAGCAAAGCGAACAACATTCCACTTATTCACGAATCATATTCGATCATATCTCGACGCAAAATCAATCGGGTTTTCTCCTTAATTCGTACATTTCGTAGCTGAAATTCGGAGCAGCTTCGACTCTCGCTTCTCCTTCCCCCCACATTTTCCTCCTCGATTCATAATTTGGAAACCTTTCCAAAGCTTTCGAAATGAGAAAGGCCCGGCGATAACGAAGCATTCGTATCGTGCGAAGTCTACATGGTATTTAAGTAGCCAGCAATTTCCTCGCGAGGAACTGTCGCGCTGGTCGAAAGTGGAAGCGCGGTGCTCGAGAGATCTACGATCCGCGAGAACTGGCGCAACTGCGTAGAAAGTTACACATGACACATGCTCGTGAGGGTTATCGCGACGCTGCGCCTTGCGCGATCACGAACGTCTGGCGATTATATTAAAAAAGTTGCGAGCGAAGTAAACCGGACCGCGCTCAAATCCGCTGGCGCGCCGTTACGAAAAGATCCTTCCGCTCGCGTGGAATTAACGGGCCAGACTCGCTCCCGCACGCGGAAATTATGCGCTCTATGCAAATTTGCAAAGTGCCACGTGGAATTGGAACGGCGTGAGGCGGCTTCAACGTTAATTTCTGACCGTAGGACTGAGCTTACAAAACTGCGAGGGATATCGTATTTCCCGGAGAGCAAGCAGATTTTATTCTCCCGACAGATCCCGATGGCCAACGGTTAATTAATCGTCGAAGCTTTCGACATCGTGCTCGCACGCCGCGCGTGGAATTCGTATCATACCGTAATGTGATTATCAATTTACAGCTAGAGCACAGGATCGATTTTCAACGCTATGATCGGATTAATAACAGCAGCAATTATATACCGCCCGAATCGCGTGTATTATCCAAGCCTAACTCGAATTACATCGCTCTTTATACGTTCAGGACGAAGTTCGCTCGATGATCTTCGCGGGAGAAAAATCGTGTGCCTAAGTAAGAACGAAACACGATGGGACGATAAATCGCGGTTAAGAAAAGGTCAGGCGTTTCAATCGCGAGCTCGAATGGCAAACGGTACAAAGCGGAGGCATATCGCTCGGCGTATTCCGATCGTAAAAGCAGGGGCGACGGAGTCGTTCGGACGGAGTTTCTCTGCAATTTAGGCGGCAAACGGGGTCGCCGATGGCCCTCTTTACGGAGCACTCGTTCGTACGGTCGTGCTCAAACGAAGTCACTGGGAAATTAAGATATCGCGGGTACGTATCGCGGGCTTGCGTTAACGTGCACGAAGAACGAAGGTACGAGCTCCGCGCCACGAAAGGTACCGTGTCGTTTGGTTTATGATAATTCGAATCCGGTTGGAGCCATTACGGGATAGCGAGGATAACCATCGGCCTGGTATTGCCAACGGCTGGCGGTTAACCGCGGTTCGACGAAATACGAGTATTCTCCCGAAAGGCCAAGATAATACGGAGGAGCTGTTCGTCAGTGCCGCGGTCGGTCCCATTGTACGCCTGACATCGATCCGCCTTTCGTGGAAGGTAGATGCTATGTAACGCTCGAAATTATCTGACATCGCGAAGCGCCGGTTTCCGGTTCTTTCCTCCCCCTTGACTACGTTATTTCTCGATCGGCCATTTAACTTTCTGCCGCGCGAAGGCGAGACGTTGTGTGTAGCGAGCAAAGGATAATGAATCCTTGAATGGATACTCCAATTTTCTTTTGATATGTGTATATATATATTTTTTTTTATATGATACGTGTATATATGTATGTATGTATTTATGCATACATGTGTGTATCTATGCATGTATGCGTAAGTGGTTAACGTTAGTTCGAGGGTTTGTTCCAAGACAAAATACCGAACGTACGAGCGTCGATAAATATATGTTTTTGAACTTCGATCTCGCGTATAAGGTAAACTTTCGATTATGGCGCAAGCGAGTGGATCAACGAGCTTGTTAGGATAAGCCATCGTTGAGGAACGAAGAGTAAGCTCGGTGCTACTTACCCAAGGCGAACCAACAGACTAGGAAGCACGATAAAGCTATAGAGACCAATTTCATCGGCGATATGTGGGATCTGGCGGCTGGCACCGGCAGAACTTCCGGCCTCTTCGAACGTATCTGAGAATAAAGGGCCCAGAACATTTGCACGCCGCCAAAGGCTCCCCCGACGACCATGTAAAGTGGAATTCGCGACTCATCCGGACAGTCCTTCAGATACTGCAAGCCTGGAAAAATGCGTACAAGCGAAAGAGACGTTTTAGCGCATCCGTTTTAGTGCACCCGCGCTGCTCCCTCCACGTTCGCGGTTTACAGTCGCAGCTTTTCAACGTGTTCGGGGGTTTCATTCGAATCTCCATGAAACGCTTTGCGCACCGCTCACGATGAATTATTTAACGATAATCAGCGTCGCTTGACTTTTCCTCGCGATCGACGTACCCTGCTTCGATGTCGAGCTAAGGATAAAGCGGCATACAAACCCTCGCAGCGGTTCTTCCGTTTGGGATATACAAACTCGCCAAAAGTCACCAAACCCTCTATATTATCAAATTCACGTGCCGTCTAATAGACACTAAAATATCGAATAAAGCGTACCTCTCGATATCAGCCATCATCGAGTAAGAATCTATCGCCTCTAACCCGCTGCAGCATCGTCCTAATTCGATGCGAATACACAGAAGAATATAAGCAAAATACGAAGGAAACTTGTACTCCCACAAACTCGAGGATAAGTTTACCAAGAAGCATTATCATTCGCGACATCAAATTACTTTGTCGAAATACAGTCTACTCTCCCCCTCGGTCCTCAGAACTTCCCAACAAAAATGAACACCACTTGCCCCTCCCCTCCCCCTCCGCGTGTCCAGAGTCGCAGAAACGACTGCCTTCGAAACTTCACGAGGCAACGAGCCGGCTTCTTCGAAAGCTCCAAGTGTCGTTAACCCGGAGCTGCACGTCAGAACGGACCGACGCTCGAACCGCTTTATTATCCGCGGGGTGGCGAAAAATCGATGCCAGGGGGGCTGGCAGGAGGATGGGGGGGATGAAAAATCGAGCGCGCCTTGGAACGACCTCGATAATTTAAGGAATCGGGACCGGTTTAACGACTCTCGTGCCGCGATAAGCCGAATGCACGGCCTGCACTTCCGCGAAACGGCCTTTATCGATTCGCGCGGCACATCATGGGGCTTGCGGATACGCGATGAAGGGGTGAATGCACCTGCTCCCGCCGCCTCCTCCTCCTCCTCCCCCCTCTGGGGGTAATTCTGGCCGAGGATCTATGGCCTAGGAGCAACCGGGCATGACCGAGAAATTAAGTAGGTTTGCATGTCGCAAGCACCGCACGCCAGCGGCTCGCGTGTCGCGAATCCGGCGCTGGGGGAGCGGGTCAATTAGCCAGGAAACGATGTCGGGCATTTCGCGAAATTTAACACGCTCCACGACGACTGCTCGGTCCCCATAATTGGGTCTCCTTTCCTTACGTTCCTCGCTGCTTTGCTGAGGGAAAAGCGGGTGTGCGGGTTTTTACTTTTGTTCATTTCCCTTTTTTAGGTTTGTCGTTGTCGTCTCTTGGATTTCCGGCATCGACTTCTCTGGTCATTTTTTCGTGGACCTACCGTTTAACGTGGACTCCGAACCGCAATCTTGCTTAGTGTTGCTATAAGTCGTATTTTAGATTTGATTGTACATGTGAGCGTCTTTACGAAATTTAATTGGGTTTGTTGAATATGGTTATATTTATGTTGAGGATATATTTGTGGGGATGGAAGAGTAATGGTAAGATCGAGGAAATGATTAAGCGGTGTTAATCGGATGGTCGTTTCGCTTGTACATGAATTAACGGTTCGCTCGGTATTCGTTTGATCTGTAGGATTAGCGACAATGCTTTGAGGCAAGGCTGCTGTTCTGAGTATTTCTAGTGCAATTGCTCGAGTCGTAAATAAGTCTGGCGCCGATCGCGAGGTACAAAGCACCGCCTCGAATACCTTGCGTTCTCTTGGAATTCTTGCATACGAAACTTTGTTAATTTCAGATGGACTTTCGGGTCATCCACGAGGTCTAAGGTGTCGTGAAAATCTTCTACACGATCCTTTGTATAAAATGGCGCACAATTTTGGTTCTTAAGAAAAAAAAAAAAAAAAATGGAGAAAGAGAGAATGAAGAAAAAAGTAAAGTACAAAGCGGTTAGCTTCATTTCCTCGCGTATCACTGCAGAAATATCTCACTCCCCGCAAACCGCCCAACTGGCGGTACTTTGAATAATCCAGAACGCGCATTGGTTATGCACGCCAGGTCTCGCCGGATACGCTCGAACCGGAAGTGCGGCCGGAGGAATGAAATATCTGAGAAGAGAGCTCACTCATAGCCGGTGATAAACGGCCGCGATTTATTTTCGCCAGGAAAATCCCCGATGTTGATTCGCATCGGTAAGGGCCGGCCTGGGATATATTTCCGTTACAAGGACACTGATAAAGGGACCTTATCTTCCACGCCAATCGGCATTCGGCGCTGCCACAACGACGCAAAGCTCCGTGGGGACTCGTCTTCTGCTATCAAGTCCCGCACCCTTCTCTTTTTTCGGCGAAGCGTCGAATCGACACGAAGATTGGCAAGTCGCGCCAAATCCGTCCGAATTCCACGAGGAATCGACGGTTATTAAAGGCGCGTCGAACCTACATTTCGCCACTTCGCGCTGAGAATTAATGAAATACTACAAAAGGATCTTGTTACAGAACTACGTTATATCGAACTGCGCTATTGTGATTGGTTACAAATCAAGTGCTTGAAAGATTAAATAGAATATATCAACGAAATGATGCATATTCATTAAAATAACACGATCTTAAGTGACTCACGAGCAAATGGTAACGATTGGTAGCGGAATAAAATCAAGGTGTTTGCAATCTTTTTTAATCGTTTTACTCACCAAATATGAACATCAAGATGGGCATCGTGGACAGGCAGGCCAAGCATATGGTAACCACCGTTGTCTTGCTGACGACCCTCAGAGCCCGCAGGACGAAGTCGCAGGTGCTGTTGGCCTCCAGATGGGCGTCCTTCAGCTGGAAAACTACGGAGCCGTAGGTCGCGATGCCAAGATTCGCGGTCTCCGCGCAGCCCTTTTCCGGTATCTTGATGCCACCTGCGCAAAGTCGGCGCGACTCGTCGCCGGAGAACTGAAAATAAACGATTTCGCGGCCCATGATTATCCGCGGCCCCATTCTTCCAGCACCGCGCGACGATAAGCTCCTCGCTTTCCTCCAATTTGCTGAAAGTGGAAAGGAAAGTGCCCGTGGCGAAAGGATCTCGATCGTGGAATGACTGCACCGAGAAAAGGCCGCGACGCGTAAAAGTAATTCATCTTTCGAGGATAACTAGCGAGAAAATTCTGGGAGGATTTGAGAATAAATTCCTTGTCCACTCGTATTTCCCAGCGCTGCACCTCGAGAACACCGTAGGAAAAACCTTTGCTCCAGAACTCGATCCCAGGAACTTGCAAGCGTCGATGTATACGATCGAGGATACATTTATCCCATTCTGGATAGCGCCTCCTTAAATATATTTGCACCCTAATCCACTTTCTCACGAGTAATTCTAAACAGCAAGCTCTTCGATTCGTCCGCTAGTAAAATACCTTAACCCTCTGTGCTCCTAATTATATCCGCAAGTTGCACAATTCGAAAGGTATTTATCGTGAGAAATCCTCGAGCGAGAAGCGGTTGGAAGTTCACGAGTGACAAAAAAGTAGAATTATTTAGCGAAACGTCGATACGTCGACGTGCGACCCGAAAGCTGGACGCGTCCGTGGAGAGTTAAAATGCTGGACGCGCGTTATTCTCCGAAGTGCGTGGAAAAACGAGGCCAAAGGCGCGCGCGCGCGCGCGTGGCAATTTCGACGAGCGCCTGTCGAAACGGCTGAGCCCGCTGACCGCTTCGGCGAATCGACAGAACGATTCGAGAAAAAGGCGATTGGAATAGCGTCCGCCTTCGACGTTTCGTTTACATTTCCCCGCTGGGAAAATCGATCCTTTGAGGGATTCAGGGGCAACTTATACGCTTCCGGCAAGCGCCTCGGACCAGGCAGGACGGCGAGAAAAAGCTTCGACCGTCACCCTTTGGCTCGCCTCGAAACCTCCCCCGATTTTTAACCCCGCCTCGTTTTCCAGATATATTCACCCCGCGTACCTTTATAAATCTTCGACGTCCCGAAAAGCTCACGGCCACCTCCCACGCCGACTTATCCGCCGACTCCCACGCGAAAGCGAACAGGAACGCGCGTATCTCTGTTCCGTACAGAGGATTAATCCTTTCAGCGGCCAGGCTTTTATGGCTTTCGTCAAACAGATATGCGTGGCTGAAAAAACTCCGCGTTTCTACTCGAAAACGCGGGATCATACGCGGGCCCCTGTTGATGCAAGGATTTAGTATGGATTTTACGCGGCCGGCTTTGCCCGGCCGCGCATCTTTGATAACGACGTGGACAAATTAAAATAACGAACTACAAGGCCGCGCTCACGTGACTGCGGAGTTACGCTCTTTGTCTCCTCGCATCGGCCGACGAATTTCCAATATTCTGGACAATGACGCCGCGTGACGCAGCGTTCGTCCGGCTAAGGGGAATCCTGGCGTGTTTTTCGAAAATATTATCCTGGCCCTGCAAATTCAAGGGCTGAGAGAATGGAAGCTAAAGACGAAAGCTCAAACACGTAGCTAATTATGGTGAGAGGATGATTACGAATTATTACGAATCTTCTGAGTTTTTATTTAGAAGACTTTCCAATATCCACCATCAAAATCGGAGGTTTATATAAACTGACCTATTATAAGACGAGGAATTTTTAAAGGTTATTCGTGATTCTATCGTGGAACCATTAACATTTCTCCTTCGACTTTAAGGATCTTTTTCAAGTACACTTAAATATACCCTAAGGTAGGTTTTACTTTAAAATTCTTCGAAATTCTCCAAATTTAAAATTCGGCCCGGCTACGATTCTCGCGAAAGAGGGCGAAGAAAGAAAAACGTCCGACGAATAATGGCGCACGGTGCGCAATTACGTCCAAGGTGCAACTCTCGGCTGGGCGTACATTTTTTATTTCCCGACAATTTTCGCCGCGCCCTCCGGAGGTTTTCGCGCGTATTCCGCATGTATGCCGCCGGGCCCAGGGCAGTTCGTTATGTTCTTCGTAAATTTCTCACCCCGGCGCGCCGCGACGTCGGATGAAAGTTCTACGAGCCGCGCAGGCCAGGTCGAGAGACAGAGGCGCGGAGTAACCGAAGAGGAAATTGCTGTGGTCGTATCGTCACTCATTCGAGGCACTTGCACGCGTATCGCTGTCGCGCCTCGTGGGAATTTCGAGGAATTGCCAAATGCAAGCCACGGAGGATTCGAAATCCTCCAGGATTAGTTTCGGCAAGAGGAACGTTTCAGCCCTCGAGCGGTCGATGTATCTTCCCGGATTTTCATCTCGAGGAAAGCTCGAGCAAACTATGATAACGCTTAGGAGGCAAATGCAATCGGACCAGCGCGAGAAACGCCAAAGGAAGGGGCAAGGAAACGCGACGCTCCGCACTTTCCTCGATTATTTTCGCGAGGAGAAGCGTTTCTTTGAACGATCAGCACGTCTTTATATTCGTACCTGCGATGATCCTGATGAGAACTCGATCTCGATTCGAGATCAACGATTGCGCGATGTATAAAAATACGTGTTTATAGGATGTATAAAATAATAAAAAAAAAAGGAAATCGAAGGAGCGGAAGAGGAGTACTTTCCAATGCAAATTAGGCGACTTCGTTCCTTAAACGATCATAACGCGCGACACTTTCGTTGACAAAACTTCTCCCCGACTCGGCGCACAAAAGCCACGGGGGGCTTTGGGAGAGCGTAAATATGCGAGACGATGCAAATGTGCCTTTAACGAGCATACTTCTCGAGCTTGCGATTCACAAATTGGGTAATTACGCCACGGTATCGGCCACCTCGTTACCCGATTCACCCTTCGCCTAAGTATTTCTACTCACTCAGCCCCTCCGTCCATCGAAGAGCACCGCACACTGGAGAATTACGAATATTTCCACATCGCCCCAAATGACTCTCCAGCACAAGCTACCCTCTAGGAAAGACAGTCCCGCGATTCATACGGGAGGACAGAGCGGAAGCATCGTTTTCTCGAGGAGGCGAGCAAAGAGTTGGGAAGAATCGCGGAGGATAGGAATATCGAGGGAGATACTCTCGTACCTGCGACACGGAGCTGCTGCCTCTCCTCGAATCCGCCCAGGCGTTCGTCCCGTATCCGAGATTGACCTGAGTGCTGCTTCCGCCCGATCTGACGCTTCCTGAATTTACTTCCCTTTGGCGATAAGGGGAGGAGCTCCGGTTTCTCGTAGTTCCTGGGAAAACATCTGCGGTTCAGCCACACCTTCCTGGAGTTATTTACATATCAAAACGAGCGCGGATAAGGGGATATAAGGTGGGCGAAATTCCAGGATGGGCTTCGCGGTTGCGATAAGGGATTCCATTTTTCGATCGACGTTCGCAGCGGGGAGTAGAATGTGAAATAAAATGGGAAGGCTCGCGGGCGCTTTCGAGGGAGTAATTCGAAGGGACAGTCGTTGGAGGATGCTCGGCGTTGCTTTACAGTCGCTCCAAGGCGAAATACGATCGCGCACGGGTGGGAATTTTATCGACATCCGGCTATGTTCCCTTTTTAATGGCTCTCCCCCTCCCTCCCGAGCTGCATTGGCAAATTTACGTTCTCAATTTGCGCTAGCCCGCTCCAATCCGGTGGAGAAGAATCGATTACCGCGAGACGCCGGCTAGCTCTTAGCGTATCGATAATTTATTGACCCTCCAGGCATCCCCGAGTAACGAAATTCCCGACTTCCATTACTTTCAAAATTACTCCAGCTTCGGTTGGAGTAAATAAATTTGCCCCTCTCATACGCCGAGTCCAACTTCCGACGATTTAATCCTCCGCCACTGGACACGAGTTTTCTGGCTCGGATTATTCGGAATTTCCACGAGGAAAGGAGAAACGTTGCCCCCGTATGACCCGTCGAATTGGATACCTATAGTAAAAACAGTCGGGTAGATATCTTAATGAGCACTTATCTTATGCTTGGGTAAATCGAGTTTTATGGGCTTTCGGAGAAAGTTACGATGGCGCCGCAAGGCCGCCCTTTTCATCCTGAGAGCTTAACATTGACGCATTATCGCGGTGCCGTTACGAATATCTCTCACCAAGGAGTCCACCTTGGCGTACCATCGATTTATTATTTCCTGCGACGCAAGGTATTTGAAATTATTTCTTTTTGTAATAATTCATATCTCTCACGTCCACCACTTGCTCGTGTATTATCACGAAATATCTCGATATATTGTGGATTATTTTTAATGTATCGTACATACTTTATTACGGATTATATTTTTATACGTTATGGATATTTTATGCAGATTATATATAGATTTAAGCGTTATACATAGATATTTTAATAGCGTTGGCTGCAAATCGCGGCGCTGCCCGTGCGTGTCGTCGCGCCACTCGTAATCGTTTCGCGCGACGAGTCAAAGGGAGCCTGACTTATTTAATCGGGCCGAAATAGAAGCTTCCCCGGCGCTGGATACGACAGAGGAGGATAAATAATTTAAGGGCCGCCGGCCAGACGCGATTCGCGCGGGGCCATTAGTCATCATATCGGACACACGAGTGACCGATCGTTCGGTTAGCGTCCATAAAAATTGAAATAAATGTCCGTAAAGCGACCGAGCCGGAGGTCCACCCACGAGCGAAATCGTGCACCGTCCAGTCGCGCCTCGAATATAAATATTATTACGGTAAACTCATCGATTTACGCCCCTGCACGTTACTTGGATACTTTCGCCCCAGCATTTGCCCGTCTGCTGGAACTATTTACCCCGTAAATCGAACAAATACTTTTTCGAGCGCATTTTACGAGGTACTCCCGACGACTTGCTCGAACACACTTATACTTAGGGATACTTGGGAACGCTCTAGATCGCGGGCCCTTAACCTGGAATCCCGGAGTGATGTTCCTTGAATAAGTAACACGTACATACACGTAGACATTAATATAGATATAGGCTGATAAATACGATTAATAATCATTTTTAATAATCTCACAATCCGTACCCTTATCGTGTATCGTGCTTTACAATTACATTTGCAATAAAAATGATCTATTTAGTTTGAGTTTGTCTTTTCGTATCCAAGAATATTATTCAGAGAAGGGGGATGCAAGGACTTACTCTCAAAGGGATTCGTATAAGAAAAAATGCGTCTTCTGGTTGAGTTCCGTGGCGCATTGCGTTCGGTAGCCAGATTTCGCGTGGGATTTAGACATCGCCTACCCCCTGATGGCTCTCCACTTTGGGAGTACACGCGTGTGTCGCCACACACGATGGAGCATGTGTCGAAGCCAGAGAACACCACGTACACGCGGCCAAGATTGGCTTAGCCGGCTTAATGCGGTTACATCAACACCCGTGTGGCTTTACGAGCTTTCGAGCAGCGATGCTAACTCGACCCTATCATTGACCGTGATACATTCGACGATAATAGCTCCAGAGGCTAAGTCGAGCATTATCTTCAAAAGGATGCTGATCCGAATGCGATTAACCCCATCGGCATCGAAACAAAGGCACCGCTTCGAATTTCCCCGCGTATCGTTTGTACGCGCCACGAAGAGAGGGAGCTTTTACACCCTAAGTAGGACTAATTAAGCGCTATGCCGTTCATCCCTCCTCGTGGAACCTCGAATGGAGGATGAGAGATGTACGATTTATTTGAAACTACCTCAAAGGCGTAGAAATACAGGAACCTCGCATCGAACGTACACACCAGATTTCGCTACAGGATTTATATCGATGTTGCGCGCAAAGTTTTTCTCGATGCACGCGTAATTTTTCGACCCCGATTCAACGGCATTCAATGGCTTTAATTCGTTGCCTCTCGATGTTACGCGTGTCGCAAGCGGAACAGTGATTTTTAAGAGGCCCGTTTATTTCCGCTGTCAATTATTCCACGCGTCTACTTTGTATTTTATGGCCGTAACGCGTGGCAGTGACGTGCAACGGTTGAATATCGTGCCCCGTTTGTTGACGCCGCGGCCCTTAATATCAACGCTGACATTTACCCGGCTCCGCTCGCATTATTCATCCACGGGCAGGGGCCGTAATTTTCGAAGCGCCGCGAGGGGCACCAGGAGAGGCGCCTTCTTGAGTTTCCAAAAGGTTTTTCCGCGAAGCTGGATATATCGTTGTGCACCATGGGAATATCGTTATGCGCGGAGCGAGTAATTTGGGTCGCCAGGAGGAAAATATCGCCGGCACTTGGAATACGCAAGAGAAACGAATGAAATTCAGGCCTCCCCCGGGACTTTGCTCTGGGATAACGAGCATCGAATTGCCGGTGCATCCTCGGCGGCGTTAAATTCGATTCCATCGCGCCTACTTAAAATAGATTCCCCAGGAGTGAAGTCCTCCGATCGTCCTCCACCGATCATTCGTTCCTGACGCGCCATTAATAATTACCCCGGTCTCATACCAGGGTTTACCCACGACTTTGGAAGCTACGATTTCCCCCGAGTCGCGTTAAGTCGCTAATTCACCCAGCGGCAATTCTCTTAATAAGCCTTAATCAAATATCGATGATGCCTTTCGAGGGATTCCCCTAAATCCTGCAGAAGTGGCCAATAGACGCGTCGGACAATCGGGGTTCCCTCGATCGATAGTCCCACAGCCAGAAGGAATCCGAGGATGCACCAAAGCCGGATCATCGGTACACCGCGGTCCGATTCGAGTGCCACGAGCAAAGCGGCCAACTTCAAAGGCGAAGAGAGCGCGCCCTTACCTTGATCCGCGGAGGCTCTCCTGGGGTCCTGCAGCGCCAAGCTGCCCTTCGTCGCCCTCCTGTCCTGTATACCCCCCAGACTGCCTCGAGGACTCCTGTCGATCACGTCGGGCCCGATACTGCCTCGAGGACTCCTGCTCTCCTCCTCGTTCCCCCCTCCGATCGACCCCCTGGAGTGCCTGTCCACGTCGTTCATCCCTATGCTGCCTCGTGGCGACCTGTTGACCTGCTCGTGGGGCGCGATGGAGCCTCGCGGACTGCGGTTGCCCTCCGGACAGATCGACCCTCTAGGAGACCTATTAGGATCCGGGGCGATGGACCCTCTGGGCGATCGATTGGGATCGGGAGCGATGGAGCCTCTGGGGCTCTGGTTCAGGCATTCCGATGCTATCGAGCCACGAGGACTCCTGTCCACGTCCAAGGGCGTGATGCTGCCCCTCGGCGTCCTGGCCACGTCGGGACATATCGAGCCTCGAGGCGTGCGGTCCACGAACTCCAGATTGGCCACGCTGCCACGCGGACTCCTGGAGGTGTCCGGGACCAGGGAGTGCCTGGGACTGCGGCTCGGGATGACTCCGTTTTCCGGCATCAGGGAGGTCCTCGAGCCCGCCAGGGTCACCACGCTGTTCCTGGGGCTCCTGTTGTACGCCACGTCGGGGACCAAGGAGTTCCTGGGGCTCAGGGGGACGTCCGGGACCAGGGAGTGGCGTGGGCTGTGGCTGATGTCGGGGATCAGACTGTTTCGCGGGGACCTACCCACGTCCGGGACCAGGCTGTTGCGCGGGTTTCGACCTGGGTCCGGGATCAGGGAGTTCCTGGGGCTCCTGCAGTAGTCGTCGGGGACCAGGGAGTGGCGTGGACTGCGGCTCACTTCTGGAGCCAAGGTTCCGCGGCCCGCGTTGTACTGTTCCGGGTCGGGTAGCATTCTGTGACCGGGTGCCTGGGATAGGGAAGGCTCGCGTGAGTGATTGAGGAGTGCGAGATGAATTACGATGATTGAGATGTTCGATCTTGGGGACGAATGCTCTGATGAGAACGCTATGAGAAATCTGTTTGTCGTCTGCAGGAGTATAAGTAGAAAGACAGAGGAGAATGTGATTCTACGATAGTCTACTGTGTATCAGAGAGGTTTGAATTGAAACGGAATATACGCTTTCGCGATTAAATATTCCGATACGAGAGAGTCGGTTATTAGATTTGAATGTTGACGAGGACGATGATATATGATTTCGAAAGGATTACATTGCTTTATTTCTTTCACGCGTGCAAGGGTTATTGTATTCCTTGTTTCCGTTACGAGAATCAAGCCCGTCGTAACCCCGCGTTAGCGCAAACGTATGCAAATGATATGCAAGAGAATACCAGCGTGTAAAGCGGTCGGGATGAAAAATATTCGCCCACATATTTCATATCACGGGTGAAAACCGATATTCGAAACGGTGGGTTCGTTCAAAACGTCCTTGAATGCTTCCACGTAATTGAATATTTCATACCAGGTAGCTTGACAAAGTTACGGACCTATCTCTCGTATTTCACTCATATTTCGGATCAGCGAGAATGCGTAGGTATAAAATAATTTCCAGCTCCCAGTGAAGCGGACGTCGAGCCGTTGAGGTTCCCTTAGCGGAATTAAAACTGCAAATATTCTCGAATAATCCAGATTTATTACCAAAAATCCCTCCCTGACCGCATCTCCAATTTTTACCGACAAGGCTTGGGATATAAACGAAAATCGCTATTCGATAAACCCACCATCACGCGGCTACGAATTATCACCGCAAGTACTACATAACATTCCTTTCAGCGCGTCAATCGCTTCCCAAAACCGAACACTACTCCCGCGTCGATGTTCTGAGAGTGTGAAGACGGTTCGCGCGAGAATGAGTAAATATTTGACGGAGTATAAGTGCGAGCGGCCAGAGAAGAGTCAGAGAGTACAGAGTAGAGTTTCATAACAGAACTCGCGGACCGCAGAGTCACGGAGTCGAGTCAGAAAAGTGCGAGTGAGACACACGAAGAATCTGTATTTTATCAACGGTAATAAAGCACGTTTGCGCGTCGATCCAAAGACCTACGAAAAACGCGCCTTCCTCCGCGAGTCTAATAAGTCCCAAGATTAAAAAAAAAACTCTCCGTGGGCGAGTCTTTCGAGCCATTCGCCTCCTTTTCTCGCCCCCAATTTCGCTGGCGCAAAAAATGCCGAGAGAGTAGCCAAGTGGAGTACCTCGTCGGGCGAGTCGCTCCCCGTTTCCAGGGCGATATTCGGCACGAAGCTGCTCCTCGGCGACCTCTGTCTCTCCATATTCCCCCTGGGGCTGGTTTGGTCCAGGATAACGGGTTTTTCGGTGGCGACGCTGGCGCGACGGCCCCTCGGCCCCGTGGAAGTGGCGCCCGCCGGATGCCCGGAGTTCGCCACGCTCCGCGACGCCCTGCGGCGTCGCGATGAGGCGCTTCTATGCAGCATCACGGTGACATGCTCTCACGCCTGAAACACAGACGTCCCTTAAGCTCTTTTTCTTTCCCTTAATTAATTTTCTGCACCGACTGCTAAGGTCGCCTGGCCCAGCTGGTTAAGGTGGATTTCGAACCACGAGAGCTACGGTATACGTATGACATGGAAAAACTGTTAGCGGTTTTTTTTTTTTTAATTAGTTTTTGATACCAGTTGCTAAGGTTACTTGAGCTAGGAGGCACTGGTTAAGGTGGATTTCTAACCAGAAGAACTATGATATACGTATGACATGGAAAAACTATTAGCGGTTTTTTTTTTATTCATTTCTGACTGAAATTACTAAGGTCACTTGGCCTAGGTAGTACCGTTTAAGGCGCGTTCTAAACCAGCGGAGTTACGATATACGTACCACACGGAGAAATCAGAGGTAATGCACGAGACTCAAACTCGAGTCTCCCGCGCGGAAGCCCGAGCCTCTATTCACCACACCAGCCCAGTTCCTACTCCTTCAAACCCTCGGCCCAGTGCCACGGTGGTGCGATGGATAAAGTCCGAATCATGCCCATCAGCTTTTCCACGCGATACCTCCACTTTAGTTCTGGCAGTTTGGGATCCACGCTAAACGGTGGAGCCTAGGCCGAACGACCTTAGCAGAGTCGGTGCCGAGTAATAAATGGAAGTGCGTGCTCGTAGCAGGAATCAATTTGTATTTACGAAGGAATTGCGAGTGATGGATATTATATGACGCGAGAGAAACGTAGATCAGGACTAATCAATAACCTAGTTTGCCGGCTGGGCATTCTATTCGAGGCGGAACTTTTCCGGCGCCTCGTGCCAAGGGATTTTAGAACGAGGGAATTTCGAAACAAATCCCGAATCACGAAGATGATTTCGGTTCGCACGAATACGTCGGCCCTAGGCACTCATTGGCCGGGAGGAGATAATCAAGGGTATCGGATCGATTTTCTGCAAGGGGCATGCCAGGACAGGCACGTAATAAACTGCCCGCTAAGAAGATGACCCAGATACGTACATACGTGCCCGGCCTGCTCGGCCGCCCTTTTAATTCTAACGGCAATTTCGCCTCCGCTTAATTCCGCGGGACGTTTCTTCGGGACGATAAGAAAGTAGCTGGCCGCTCAAAGGTGATAAACGTTATCGATTCGAGTTCCCGCGAGGCAACGAGGCTGCTTACTTGTATCGATAAAGCGCCCCGTCCGCTGAAAGAACAAAGTGGGTCGCAATCAAGCGTCGCTTATCGCGCACCTCCGTCTGCTCCTCCCTCCGACGATCGCAGCTAATGGCAGAAGCTCTCTTCAAAGAGTGTCTCTCCTTTTTAAATTACACCCCACCCCCTAGCGTCTATTTGGTAGAAGGAGCATCGAACTTCGGCAGAGGCTTTTTGGGTAGAAAGTCTTTCTCGACCTCTCCTGCTCCCAGGATCAATCCCTTGGGATCCCCGTGAATTTCGTGCGACTAACTCAGGCCGTGGATTATATTTAAATTATGCTTCGAATTACTCGCTGAAGAATTTAAGGAATATCTCGGTTTCTAATAATTAGAAGGAGGAAGCGGCTGTGGGTTTTCTGGTTCGCGATGTAGGAGGGTTGAGGGTCGAAGGGTTTTTCCGGGAGAAAAACTAGGCCTTTTAGATCCATCCGCGACAAGTAATTTCGACAACTGGTGTAATTTGTTGTAATAAATTCCCAGAACTCCCAACTCTGGCCATGACCCTAGCAGCGGCTTACCTCCCTTCCGAAGGATTTGCGATATGGACGAGAAGTTCGCGGGAAACTTGGGCCGATAGGTGTAAGCCTAATGAACGTCGCACCACCTGGCTGCCAGGGACCAAGGGAAGGGATGATTTACGTGATCAATCCGGAAACGATGCCATGGACATTGCGCAATGGGGCTTCTAGTCCTTTAACGAGGGATTACGCGGTTTCCCTGTCTGAATCACCGGCGTTTCACGGAATCGAGGGATTAGCATCGTCGCACAATTAGCGCCTTCTATTCTCAGCGTCATGGCGAGCAAAATGCGACGTCCTCAAGCCGTTGGCTGTGCATGACGAGTAGACTAGTCGTAACGGAACGTCATTCTTGCAAGGAGATAGCTTCGACTTACGCGATTTAAAGAAGAAACGCCACTTGCTCCCAACGAGTGTAATCGTCATACACAGCTAACGGGTTGATAAGCGGACAGGACGTCTTTGCCAAGAGCGAACCTCCATCCCGGCTTACATTCCCAACTCGCTCCATGAGAAGTTTTTAGAACGAGCTTTTTCGCGCTCTCGACGGACAGCTGCGGGTCCCTCGTGGCACTGACCTTTTCTTTTTCAGAAAGAAATTAGCGGATACTCCGCGTGGAACATCTCGGGTTAAGAACGTTAGTACGGAGAAAGAACGACGCTCACAACAAACGCGCTGAAGGTGGAGACCGAGAATAAAGGGGGCGATATTTATTCAGGCTTTGTACACGTGCACAGCCGCGGGCTGGAGTAAGAGTAATGAGTACACAGCCGCAACTACCCCTACGGGGCACACATGTGAATTGACTTTTTACGAAAATAATCAGAAGGAAAGTGGGGCAGGGCTTAATTCCGGGCTAAGTCGCGCGATTCCTCGTCCTGAAATATGCCAAAATGAAAGTAACGCCAGACGAAGTAGCGGCTGATTATCCATTACAGGTTAGAGGTCGCCGATCCACATTCGTGTTCTTTCAACCTTCTCGAAATATCCTCGCTTTGTCCCCCTGTACGATTTGAATTCTCCATTTCGAGTTGTCTATCGGATTTCGAGATTTGCATAATACCGAGGGAATGGGATGTAGGGGTTCAAAGGTGAGAGCGTAAACGCGGTTCTGTCGATCGAGTTGTATCGAGGGGAAGACAGAGAGGAGTGTGTCTAGGAAGAAAAAGGCGAAATGCCTTCTTATCGATTTGGACTTCTGCGTCGTTATTAGCGGGGCGAGCCATCGATCCGCCGGGCCGACATGCCAAGCGCTTGCTTTATTACCAATAACGACAGGTGTATCTACACGGCTCGACTTTTCGGTAGATACACCCAACTCTTTCGCTCGCATGCTTTCGTGCCATTTCGAACTAACAGGATGAAAAAACATCGTCTTGCTATTTTCCTATGCCAATGAAGAGAATAAACCGCGTGGAAATGGACAGGCGGTTGATTTCTCCGTGCGAGTTATTTCAAAATCAAAGAAATGCAAGAAGGAGATGCACTTTGTCGATCGGCCAAGATCGTGCGTTAAATTCGGCGAAATCTCCTCCGTCGTTCGTATGCGAGCATCTCGCTGTAGCGGCGCGCTCGCTAATTAAACTAACCATTCGGGCAAGTTCGCGTCATTAAGAAAGCAGCGCTGGGGAGAAACAAGGGGAAAGTCCGCCGGAGCACGGGAACACGGTATGCGTTGCAGCAGCCAAACTTTGTCGAACCTTGGGAATTTATCTCCCGCCACGTCCTGTGCTCCGCCAAGAGTGCGCGGGGCAACCTTGGCCGCAAGAATTCCGGTTTCGAAGCGAACAAACTATATATCCCCCTTGCACAGCGATCCTTTATTTCCTTTTTCGCGACCTAACGATGCCCCGAATTTTCCTCTTCGAGGAAACCACGATCGAGTATCGAATCAATCGCCCAAACCAGAATTCCGCGACTTTCGTCGCCTTATTTCAATCTTCCGCTCGATCCATCAAAGGATGGTTAACGAATATGTTGAGCGCTGGATGATCGTAGATTTTTATTTTCTTTTTTTTTTATTAGGCTGAAGCGGCAGGAGTGAGGAAATGTCTAGGGGCCTCTCTGGTAATACATTTTAACGCGAAGTACCGCGCTGATAGGATACTAAGAAGGCGAGCCGAGGACGTGAAATATTACAGGGAGAAGTCTTTCAAGTACCTGTATCGACGTTATGACTACGTAACTATCTACCGTACGCTCGTACATCGTGCCAGAATAGGGAATGTGACAGCGCAAGGGTAAAGCTCGATATCGCAACTTTATTACATCTTGCGCCAGGTCTCTTGGGAGAATCGGCTAGTATGCGATTTGCGCGCGTAAATAAAATCCTATCGACGTCCTTCGTCCGGCGTACATTTTGCCATTGCACGCGGATATTCGCGGGCTCCAGACGTCGGAAGGTTGATCCTGATCTACCAAGGATATCACGCATTAAAATATACCAGATCGCTCGAAACGTTAGTGCTCGATTGAACTTTTCAATGTGAAAAACGTTTTAACGCAAAATCGAACTTTCGCGCTGACCTAATACGCTATAGTCCTACCAATTCGAAACTCGTCTTCAGGCACGGTTCACGAGTACGACGATCGGAAAGGTCAGTGCTAAAACCGAAAGAGCAAACGAGCAAACCATAAGCATGTTTGCGCGTGAGACCAATCGTCCGAAAGAGTGAAAGGTCTCGTGATTACGCGCGGGAAGGAAATTCCCTATACGATTGTAGGTTGGCATCGATGAGGAGGGGGAAAAATTAAGGGGGTTACGAGGAGTTGGAAAAATCCGCGAAAAGGCAACAGCGTGCAGGAGCAGCGATTAATACGTTGGACTTTGGAAGGGAGCGCGAAAGCCGCATGCAAAGCGCGCTTCGGTCGAGTAGCTTAACGGCCCTCGGTTAATTGCACCTGGAAAAAGTTAAACCCCCGCTTTTTGCGGGCCGTTGGCTCTGGCACCGACCGAGACAGAGTTGGAAATTAATTAACCATATCCAGGAGTGCGGTCCAATTACCAGTTACGCCACTTTGATAACCCGCATTGCAGCGAGCCGCCCGTCGGACTTTTTGATACGCCAATCGTATGAACGCGTATTAAGCGTATCGAAACGCCACACTGGGCATTATCGTTATTCGTATACGCGATTATCGCGGCTCCCTTTTCCCCAGAGGCTTGTCCGCGACGTCGAATCCGTCGCGAACGATATGCAACTCGCGATGCGTGTCAAACTTTGCATCGAGATGGTATATCCGAAGATGAATAAAACCCAGGAGGAGGAAACTTTGAGGAATAAACATCGCGGTCAATTGCATTGACTCGTGCTATAAGATGGAAGTCGAGTTTGGAACACAAGTTTTCGCGAAGTATATTCCCCTCGCGATGAGAATTTTATTAAGCAATGTAACGTGATGTACAATGCGATTTTTTTTAGTAGAGTGTAGATAGGATTTTAATAAGAACTTTGGTTAGAATTACATCGACAATAAGATCGTCGATGATTGGCGAGAGACACACAAATTCCACTAGTATCAATAGCAGCGTATTTTCATAATGCAGCCTCGCGTAAGAGTTGTCAGAAACACTGGTTAAACCTTGAGGAAATATCTCGAGGTTTTTCTTGGACAAATTCTAGAAATCGATTCTTCGATCCAGGGCTTAAACCTTGGTTTAATAAGAAACGTCGTAATGCGAAGCCGATAGCGGTGGATCTGAAGGGCCAGTGACGGGCTGGTGGCAAACGAGCGCGGTCAAGGGGGTGAAAAAGAATTTGCAAAAAGTTACAACGCGACCGCAGTCCGAGCGTTAAATCACGAATGGGGTTCAAAGGGCGAACCGAGGCGTAATTTTTGATCGAAAGTTCGCGAGAACTTTTTATTCCGGCCTCTGTCCGTCCAATCCAGAGCCAGAACCGAGGATTTAAGTTAAGAATAATTACTTTATTTTCTCGTTATCCCGTATCGAGAATTATTGGATTTCCCGGCTGAATCTCGGAACTCCGGGGCTCGCTTTAAACGAGGGAATTATTCGGCCAAAGTAATCGCTGCTGAGACCTGGCTAACCGATACCATTGCTGGTCGATGCGAAATTACATCCACGATGTCTTCGATCGAAGCTTTTCGGAATTTAAAATAAATACGACGACGCGATAAAAGGGAAATAGATTGACGTTTTACTTTAAAAGGAAAAGTAAACGAGTATACATTAAAGTGTACAGTATTACGTTATGCTGGAAATATATACCCACATGTAAAGTACATTGGAAAGCTTATTATAAACTATATAGCTTACAAAGATCGAGAAAAGAAGCTCGTCCAACACTACAACCACCAGTCTCGCCCGATCGTTCCTTTGAAAAATCGTGGAATTTCAAGACGCGTATTTCCCGAGATTTTCCCTGATTTTCTTCCAGCGTACAAATCGACGTATTAGTCTATTGTCATCTCTCCTACATCCTCTCTTCTTTCCACGATATATCACGTTATCCCAAAAGTGTCTTTCCTCATCTGCACGCAGCTGCTTTATCCCGTAATGTTTCCACCAACATGAAACCTAATCCCTCAAATATGCTACTTTTTACCCTCAGTCCTCCTCTATCTCCATACCTAATTCGATCTAATAACGCAAAATAAAAAATATCGTACACCCAGTATCTCCTTACAAAACCAAAGAAACCTTTGAGACAACCCAACACTTAACCAACCTAAACACATCTGCAAAGTGGCAAGTAGCGCCAAATCAGTCTATATATAGGATTAAACCAAGAATCCTCACTCCAGGTGTTTCTTTCCAAAGTCAACACGAGGAGGGGGGCCCTTGAGTCTTCAAGATTTCTTCTCAGGGCTGAAAAAACGAAGCAGAAACGCCTTGTTTCCCAGCAAAGGGCGGACGATGGGACAGGCAAATCGAAGGTGGCCGGCCGACGAAAAGGAAAACGACTCGACGGTTAAAGCGAGAGGCGGTCCCATTAACCTATATACGGATCAGTGACCGCTCCCTTTCGAGCCTCCGCCCCCTCCTCGCCCCCCCTCGCCCTTCTCGCCCTTCGTTTCGTCTTCTTTTATCATTTCTTCCCCGACGTCCCGAAGTCCATTTGTTTCCCTCGTCGGGGCAAATGAAGCGGCCGGCTTAACGGCCTGGAACCGGGGCCAATTTTGAGGAGTGGCGCGGCGTGTACACGGCTGGCGATTCGTTTCAATTTTTATCGCGCACGGATTATCCCGAGGATCCGTCGAGGGGACAGGATAAGTGCTGGCCTGCGGAATGAGAATGAACGGAGAGCGTGCGGCGTGGAAAACCGCTCCGACCCTCGATTCGAAGCCTGAGCCGACCAATTTGGCCCTACGGATGTTTCCTTCGCATTAAGAAGAATCGCCGATTCTCCGTCTAACGGACCAGATATTCCTACGTTTTATATTTCAATTCTCCATCCCCGCTCTCGTGGAGCTGGCATTTCGGTCTACCTTATCGATACTTTCCGCGCGTGGAATGATAAAGGTGCGTGTAAAATCGGTGTGTATGGAAGATGTATAAAGTAAAGTGAGAAGACGTCGAACCTTCGATCCTCAGACGAGATATTTCTCGCCTTCTCCAAGACCGCGTAAACCTCCGAAATGCCAGATGGCCTTCGTCGCACGTTGGAGTCCCCGCGACTTACAGCCAGCCCGGCATCGCTTTTATTCATATTTGTACGTCGTTTATTCCCATGCGCGGCCGTAAATTTCCCAGCCAGCGAAACACCCACGCTGCGCGGATCCGTCGGTACACCGTGAGCCGAAGCGACGGATGTTGAAGGATCTCGAGTCTCCGGGAGCCTCCAGGATCTCGCGTCTCCATTCCTCAGCGTCTACTTACTGGTAAATTGCCGAGCGGATGGAATTTATCCGCGAGCTTGCCGGATCGAGAGTCCACGAAGGACGAGCGGCGCTGCCCTAAGAGAGCGAATTCGTTTCGATCGCCCGCGTGGAAATGAGACTCTTCGAAGGGAAACACCGCGTCGCGATCCGAGCGTCGCCCAGGGATTGATTTGAATATCGATTTATCCAGGACTCGGTATATCGTCCCTCGAGAAATTCTCCGGCAATCTTTCAGGCCCCGTCGATCCTCCCGGATCGTCCGCTCACGAGGTGTAACTTATCCTGCGTAACGAGGCGGTCTCGATCGCTGAATTACTCGACGCCTTTCCTCCGTCGAGGGAGCGAAACGCGAATGGAGTGATGCTGAAGTGTGAAATCCTGCTGAATTTGTCGGCGATTGGAATCGCGCCACTCGACGATCCTTTAAATTGCCGGTTATCGTAACTTAGGGTGCTTTTGTTTCAGCGTTGCTTAGCCTCGAATCGCGCGAAATAAGGATTGCGGGCTGTGCTCATCCCCTCTGAGTTTCTTGATAATACGATCTCCCCTTTCTCGCCCATTACGCGTTCGCAATTTCGCCTCGAAAGTTCGTCGTGGCGGACTCTCGCTTCCGAATTAATGTCGAAGTGAAATAATTGTACGGTAAATTAGCAGCTATGTATAATTGGCTGAAGTAAAATGTACTCCGAGGAAAGTGGGAGTTTAATTTAATGCGTGCTACGCACAGTTTCGGGAAATTCTACGGACTTGTCTCGACCTAATATTTACCCAATGATATACCCGGTATTTTCGAGAGACCGAGATCGACGGTCGAGGCTCGCGCGAGAACTTCCGCCGGAATTTTCCACGCGATTTTCCGACGCAAGTGAAAGGCCGTTGCGCGACGTTCCTCCCCCGACCAATGGCGCTTCAATGTCGGATCTCGCGGGATTCCTGGTTGACCTTGATTTCCCGATTTCCCGCTGGGAGAGCGCGGAAACAATTCCACGTACTAACACGCCAGACGCGTTCCTCCGAAAACCACTGTAGCTGGAATCCCGAGAAAATTCGAGGGCGCGAATCGTATTCTTATTATTATTACTTTATTACTGAGGCAAGCGAACCCTTGGTATGTAGAGAGAATTGGATAAGTAGAAGAAAAGACGATATGTACGAAAATCCTCATGAATATAATCAATGATGATAGAATAGTGCAAGGTAGTTTATGGAAGTATACTGTGTTTTAAAGTATACTTCGAAGATACTAGCGATTGACCAAAGAGATCAATTTTCGTTTCTAATTCTCGTAAGAGGCACCGCGAAGCTCCTCCTCGAATTCCAGCTGGCAAATGCGCACCATCCTGGAGCCTGCTAAGCAAGTGTTTTCCAATACAAAGTGCAAACCTGGCTTTCAGGCGGGAGCAGTGCTAAACGGACGAATAAAGATCGAGATCGCGGTACGCGTCGAACGAATATCCCGGCTTCCGTTCCATCCTCCTCGATTCTTTTCCTCGAAATCAACTGGAGCGTCAGCTTAATCGCGATCCCTTAATTTCCACGGGGAAATGACGATTAAGGACGTATTCAGAAGCCGTGGCGAGGCGCAGGTTATCGGTAAGACTCGCGAAAGACGCGATAGATGGGTAAACCTCTTTGCCATAAATCTGGCGCGGAGATGCGACTGGATTTATCGACACGTTGCGCTCTGATACTCGTTCCGGGAGAAAGACGCTTTCGATGCGAATGCACAAATCAAGCTGCAAAGAGTATGGACCAAGTGTCAAGGCAAGATGCAATCGAGTAGAAGGTCGGTCCTTTTATTTCCTATAGCATGAAAAAAAAAAAAAGACGCTTCTTCACAAAGGCAAATTTGATACAGCCCGATACCTCGGATTCTAACAAAGAGGAAATACATTGCTACGCCAGTCTTCCGCGCGTTTGTTTGAAATCAGTCAGACCATAAAGATACATCAGAGATCCCGATGAAAGGACTCCCACCATCGAAATCCCAAAATGTTCAAAGGAGCGCGCTACTCGAATCGTTTCGTCGTTCAACAGCGAGAAGCATCCGGTCGTGTGCGCTCAGGGCGCAGCTCCAAAGCCGTAAGGATAATTAGTACTGCGAGATAAGGCTGTATGAAAAGGCACGACGAGGTGTTGACAAACATAATTACGTTAATGCCATTCGGATTAAACGGGAAACGTAATTGCATCAGTGCCAACCCGTCTTCGTGACCTATCCCTTAACCCAGGGAGCCTGCATAATGCGTAGGAGCCCCAGAATTCGGGATAACAAACGTGCCCGTCGAAATATATGCACCTTCGTTACCAGACATTTGGGAGAACAACCGAGGAGGCATAAGCTGTGGAAGTTCGAGGAATAATACTCGGAACCTTGATATTAACCTTCTATGAGCCCTCGTGTAACTCTTAGCTCACTGTAATATATGTTTTATAAAATACTCTTACTCTTTCGTACGATAAAGTACACGCTTCAATTATACAATGTCTCTGAGATAAACAATAATAATATTAAAGTATGAAAGCGAATAGGTCCAGGTTGGACAATTTGCAGATACAAATCGGGGCCCATAGAGGGTTAAGCTCTCGATAAAGCGAAGCGAGAAGCGCTACGATTTTTCAAGATCAAGGAAGCGCGTGTTGCGGGTTCGAAGCAGGACTTTTCTCTCAAAGAGTTCCCCGTTGTTTTCCTTTTTATTGCCGCCAGACAAGAAGTGGCGGCGATTACAAGACCGACCTTCAGCGCCAGAAAAATGACTGGGCTAACACAGTGGATTCCACGAGACGTCCTTATCTCGGCCGTACGAGACCCTCGCGATTTTTTGGAAACAGCTGGCAGGGTGTACCAATTAAGAGGAACCACCTCAACGCGCTCGTGATTAAAACGTGAGAGTTGTTAAAAATCGTAATTAATCTCGAGCGAGTATCCTTCCCCTGGATCACGCGATATCCTTCTCTCCATCGAGGCTAATTATAAATACGATCCGTTCCAGGATGTCGGGTTCGAAACGAAACGCGGAGGAAAATATTTGACATACCGTCGTTTATTAATTTCGAACGCACGGCCTGTTAAAGGCGGAACGCGAAGTCGAGTGAAACCCAGGGATTTGACGGCACGCCGCGAAAATTGCGCTCCCTCTCCCATCCACCTGGCTTTTTATTACGTAATATCGAGGTATAAATCAGGAGCGATAAATTACAATATGCAAATCGTAGGACTGTAACGTGCCAGGTGGGTGGAACGCTCCTGGCGGGGGCAAAAAAGAAAAAATAAAGGAGGGGCGGACGGGGAAAAGGAGATATCTCGTTTTTTATATCGGAATCTTCTTACCATTTTGATGTGCTCCGAGTATACCGCGGCCCTTCCTCTCCCATGGGTATAAAGGCGCACGGTTATGCCCGAACAACTCGGTTATCCTAATTCAAATTGTTCGAGGGCGAGGCCGGGGGCCGAGGCGCCGAATCCGCTCTCTTCGCTCGCGGAAAAACAAGCCCTCGAACCAGCATTCCCGTTAATACTCGGCCGGGTCGCGCATTTCGCATTCCTCGCGGATTTTCCCAAACGTCAAGGACGCGGGCTTGCGATCAGAATTGTTCGAGGCGCGGCTGAAATTGCATTAGTAACAACGTGCATCCCGGTTTGATGGGATTCCTGGAAGTTTGTCCCGAGGTAACGAAGGGATGAGTCAGCGGAGGATTGTATTTTAATTGTGCAGATTGTTTGGTTAATCTTTGAACCGACTTCGTTTCCTTCTCCATTCCGCTTTTATAAGTGGAAATGCGTGTGTACGCAGTATCGAGCGATGGTACCAACGAAAAGCTACTTTGCGTCGCCTGCGTGCCGCCAGAATCTCCTACGGATCGTCGTCGATCACTCGCGAAGGCGAGAAACTTGGGGTGCGAGATCACCGAAGTTCCCACGAATTTCTCGTTGCCAGAGTCGATCGGACGAGGCCGATAGTGTACGACTTCGAAGCTAGGATCGATATGGTGCAATAAAAATAGAACTGACTGCACAGTTATTTTGCCAGCACGGCGGATGCGGTCGGATGTGACAGAGCCGGTCGAAAAACGTGTTGGCGCAGTAGTTAAGGCGGTCGAAAGTCAGCCCCGGAGTAAGGGGAACGGGTTTAACACTATTCCTACCAGCCATTTTCCAGGCATATTTAGGTGTACTATATACGTTCCTAGAGAAAAAGAGGACGAAGGAAAAATGTCGATAGACTGATTTATCGATTAGTATGCTGCAAGAAAATTATGAAAAATCTCAGAAGTCTTAAAGTTTTACGATTTTTGGAAAAAATCAGTGACCGATCATTTTACTGACGTAGTGTTAACACTAAACTCTGCAAAGCAGTCAAAATGATGGGTTAATAATATATTAGAAAAATGTATGTACTTCGTAGGGAAGCATTTTTTTTAAAGATATTACACGATTTTAGCGTGGATCGTTCTATTAATGTATTAACATCACTTCTTACTCTTTTTTCTATTTAATAATATATGTAGTATACATAAATACGCCCAGAGACTAGCCGGTAGATTTAGCAATAATTTCGACGAATCCAGAAAGGTGCCTTTATATCCACGTCGAAGTAACGACCCTCTCTTTATCGAGGAACGCAACCAAAGCGCCCGAGCCCAGGGTTATTCCATACAAAATGATCGGGATAAATGAAAAATTCGCCATTTATAGAGGTAATTCCGTAGGATCGATACGTCGTAGATAGCGCGGGAAATTAATGTATTGTGCCTCATGCTCTGCCATGTGGAATTTCGTGTTTTAAATATATCTGTCCTTGAAGTCCCAGCTATATAAATATATCTATCCTTGGAGCGGCGATAAATATACCTATCTTCGCAAAATATTCATGAAAGGCCTCGCGTAGAAAAAAAAAAAAGAGGAAAAAGGAAAATGAAAAGAAGCGTTCGAAATGCTTTAAAAGTTCCGACCAGCCGAGCTACGTTTTCAGGTGTGCCGCGCGAAAATCACGAGAGACTTCCTTAATTACTACGATTAACCGACGGAGAGGAGCGCGGGCTGAAACTCGGCTTGTGTGCTCAGCGTAGCTCGCCTACCCAGCAAGAATAATCCCGAGGCGGCCGTGCATGAGTTCTCGAGCGTGACACTGGACGTCGATGAGGAGGACGGTTAATAATTACAGGGAGACTCCTGAAACTTCGGCGATCGACTCTCGTCAATAATAACCAAGGGTCATTGTGAGGGAAATGCAAGAAGTTCCTGGCGTCGCGCGGGGCATCAATATTAAAACGCAGCGTGCATGCGAAATATTCAGGCGCCGATGGCAGCCCGGCGTCCTGAGATTTCTCCCGGGTCGTCTACTCTGAAAACTCTCCCCGGCAAATGGGAAATAGTGGATTAATGTTTGAGGGCCGCTGTAAAATCTAAAGAGTTGCAGGGAGCTTTTAGAGTAATTTATCGTGAGCCGGCAGTGCTACGCTTTGCGCAGCATTATAGCCGTGTCAGAAGGGCCGAATCCTAATGGACGGCATTCTAGTTTTTATCCTCTTTTCCCCGCGAGGCTGAAAAATTGAGCGGCTTTGCCATGACGAAATTAAATTAATTAAGCTTCTCCGCCGATTTTCAAGAAAATACCCTGGCGATGTTCAAATGCCCCGAAAGGTACTCGCATGTCCCTTATCTGCTTCATCGACCCCTTCTCGACGCACTTTCTCGAGTCGAACGCTTCTTCGTCCAAAGGCAATCCGGAGAATCTCTTATCCTTGCTTACTCTCACTTGATCACTGTAATTTACAGTGTTTATTACGAGCATAAGGGTGTAATCAAAGGCTGCGCAAAGCGTCGAGAGGATATTTTAATATTCGCGGAAGTACGTGTTGGCGCGCCTCGCTTCCTTTTTGTACAATCGCGCTAAAACGGGAGGCAAAGGGATATAAAGAATGGTCGAGTAAAGCGGGATTTCTGCCGCGGGAAGGAAACTGTAGTAAGCCGGGAGGGACGAAGATTATTGTCCAGAATTAGAGCGACAGAAATGTATGGATAATTTCTACATACGTACGTACGTGCCCGGAGTAATAAATTAAAATGAAATTCCGCTTCCAGAAAGCGTATTCTCCATACATCTCCGTGTATCCTGCGCCTTCCGTCGTCCCTTTGTTGCGACTTACGCACGCAAAAAGATATTCAGATTTCTGTTTCGACGTATTCCATAATACGAGCTTTCCTTTCCGCCTGTCTCTCTATTTCGAAGAATGGAGATAAATGCTTTCCTGGTAATATATTACTTGCCCGAAAGTGCAGGCGAAAATGAAATCTCGTTGCTCGCCCCCTGCAAAATTTCGGCGATATTTCTCCGATGCGTTCTCTCGCTCTCACCAAAGTTACAACGCGGAAATGTAATAAACATTGCCCGTGAAACGCATCGCGCTGTGGCGCGGACCGTTTCTCAGTAATACGCGTTTGCCCCGACCAATTTAACGAGCAGACGTTTATATCGACCTTTGCGCGCTTGTACTTGGAAACGAACGAATTGCCTGAACGTGTCGTCCGTAACGAAATTTAGGAAGAGGCCTCGACGATCGTGAAGATGAATTTCGTTGTCTCCAAATTTATTTCGCAAAGGGCGCGAGATAGGATTTAGATAATCCGATTTGCCTCAAACATCTGTTGTAAGGTCAAATAAACCATGCTTTACTAAGAGAAGCCTGAAAGGAGCAATCGTGCTCTCGCGCGTATTGTATTCGGTCTTCCTTTCGCACGTTTGGTTGCTTTATTATATTGCGCTCGTGCAAGAGAAATTCTTGCCTTTTATTCTCGTCACGGATGCAACTTTCTTTCCTACGGTTTATCGTCAACAATGGATCGAGTTCCAAGCAGCAACATTCGAGACACGGTCGCTGAATACCGAGTTTACGCAAATAAACGATGCGGACAAAAGCACCGACAAATGAACCCGGACGCGTATAAATGTCATCGTTGCGCAAGGAAATTCTGGGAATTAAAACAACTCGCGAATGTGCTCTTAGCGAGCAATTACCTTTTACGCTTAATAATCTCCCCCATCCGATTATGATAGACTGAATTTTCAGTCGTCAAAACGACAATACGTACGACGAAGTCGATTATTCCTCGCCACTTGGCGAGGTTTATTAAAATTTAGCGGTTTACAAATCTAACTCAGATATTCTTGTATGCTACACGAGCGTTTGGAAAAAAAAAACACGAGAAAGAAAAGTCAGAGATTACATAATTTCTGGGCATTACACTACCTTTGAACGTTTGTCTTTTTTCAACCATTCGACGTTATCAATCTATCACGGTGGCTGATTGATCCCGAACAACCGAAGGCCTTGCCCTTGGCACATATCTCGACCCAATCTTTCGATGTCGCACAACGAACCGCCAAACCCTTTGACCTTTCCCAAATTTCCTTTCACCAAAATCCTACACTACCGATCCCTCGCATTTTTTCCCCGAGTGGAAATCGACGACTTTACTCGCGCCCGCTTGTACGTCAAACGTAACTCGGCACAGGAGCGCGAAGGGTTACCGTTTCGTTGCCAAAAGGCGCGGCGCGAGTTAAATCCGGCCAAATAAATCTCTCGTCGACGTGGACGAAGGCGTATCGCGAAAGAGGGTCAATGCCCAAGCCGCGTCTGTTTACAAACTTCTTCGAAAAGAGTCGTTCTACAGCCGAGGTACACACGTAATATACGTACGTAATGGCAGAACTACCTGTAAAACCCTGCGAAAGCTCGGGAGTCGGCGAAACAAAGTAGCGATATTCTATTTCCGTCACGAGCTTTATTTGGCCAAAGCGGGAAGCCCCGCGCAACGAAGCGCGCTCAATTATTGCCGCTAAGCTCCCCCGACCACTCGTCCTGGCGGCTTAATTGAAAATTAGTAATCATCATTAATTATATCGCCGACCGGCCGCGACTCGTCGGGCCAAAAGGAGCCGCTTTTTGTCCGGGCAGCGTTAATCGGGGGAAGGTTAACTGCGCATTTACTCCGGCAAACCTTTCATGAAGAACCTACCCTGGCCAAGATGCAACCCGCCGCCTGAATATTCCAAAGCACGGTAATTGCACGGCGAGGGTGAAAGCTGAGGTTTTCCGGCAACTCACGCGCGGCTTCCAGGAACGAGAGGGCGATGCGAATTTACTCGACCAACGTGCAACTTTGGGGGATATTGTCCGAACACTTCGCGCTCTCACTCGTCCTCGGGACGTAGATCCCACGCACCCGAGATTTCTACCTGGGAAGGCATCGAGATTTCCACTTTGGAAGGCGAACGTGCATCGAGCTGCTCATTACTTTCCACGCGGGATAATCTTTCGTCTCCGAGCTCATTTGGAAACATGAGAAAAGTCAAATCCTCCTCGAGGCGAGACTCTCGAAACGCAATGAACCCCGTAGAATCCTCGAACGATCCTTTAACTCTTTGCACTCGACGTTTTTCTTCATTCGCATTGCCAGCAACTCGAAGCAATTTCAGCGGAAAGATCGTATTCGCGTATAAGTAAATGGTACGCGCATTAAAAGGAAATTCAAAGAGTCGCGACCGTCCTTTGTCACCAGAAGTTTTTACGATTCGTCTTTGTTCTTGTATCACGAACTGACAATTATCTGCAATGTCTCCATAGCGGAGCCCTCGAGTTCGAAGGCAAATTTCAAAATAGAGCCCCCGAGTGCGAAGGGTTAATACAACTCGACGTCCCCGCACAGCAGTTCCTCCTATACTCTATGATCTACTTTGCACAACATTTTTCACGCTACTCTCCAAGCGTCCCAACTTTCGTATCCTTCATAATACACCCGTGTCCCGAACTCCCCAAGTTTTATAATATAGGAGTTTCCTGCTGTCGAGGAGCAGGGGTAAGCGGGTACTTACTCGAATACGCAGGGCGTTCGAATCGCAGTCGCTCATGTCCGCCTGGCTTGGCCTGGTTTTACCGGCAACACACCTAGCACCTTGGCCGGGACCCTTTTCGCTTGCCTCTCGCACCTCACCCGTTTTGGAATAACACGATAAGCTCTGTGGCCCGCTGAGGCCGCGCGGCGCAAGTTATCCCATTCGCGGCACGAACCCGACTGAAGGCGGCCCGTGAGAGGGAGCGGAAACGAGTATAGCGTGGGGTGTGCGAATGGGGACCCTCATCGACGCGCGTCGTCCCTTATCGTGGATCCGCCTTAGGCCACCGCGACTTGCCCTTCCGTTTCCAACTTCGTAAGAAAGAGGGAGAGGGAGAGAGAAATCTGCGTGGCACCTGTGCTTAACCTTTCGCGCCCACGTCTTTCTTTTACACACTCTACGTACTCGAGTATCGTTCTTTGGATGTATGTAAACGCAGTGTTCTTAGCTGGAGGTTGATTCAAAAGCTTATTTAATCTAATTCCTGTATATTTAAAGAAGCGAGGATACGTGTAGGATATTGAAGCACCGCGTGACTCGAGTGTTTGACGGAAGCTTCCTCTGATTTTTCAGGGCGGTCCGTGGAGACGGTTCGTTGAAAATCTGGGGCGAATTATATAGCGTGTAATGCGAGATATAATAGATATGGCACGGGTTTGTTTTGTGCAACGAGTCTCGGGGATATTTAGTCCGGGCTTTAGCCTTTAACGCAAATCCCCAACCGTTACTCCTGTAATGTAGAATAATCCGGGCTGCTGGAGAGGAACGAGGGAGGAGCGTAAGGTATCGTAATAAGGATATTTTTAGACGGACCTCTGGGCTAATCCAATGCCTTGGATTAATCTTGAGAAAAATCCGGAGTGGCCGATCGATGAGGGGGGAGGCGATGGGACATTATCACGAGAGAGCGAGGCACGCGAAGGAGGAAACCGAGCTGCGGGGATGTTAATTGGAATCATGCTTGCCGCGCATCTTCGCGGAATTCGTCGCTCATCCGCGAATCGACGAATATCCTTCTCTTTATCCCGAAAAGCTCGTTCATCGTCCGACACATCGATCGATGGTCGACTCGAACTCGAAGCAAGACCACGGAGCGTCGTTTATTTTCGTTAGAGCGGAAGCGAAACTCGATCGCAATTAAACTTCGACTTTCGCGACGTGACGCGCCTTCAAAGTCTTGCCCAAAACTCGGCGCTGATCCGCGGAGTCGCCGGAAGAAGGACCGCGGATTCCTCTTCCAAGGATCGTTGGATCGTGGAGGACTTTGGCGCGGATAAGGGCGATATTTACGAGCGAGGAGAGACTCGCGGTCGCTTTAAAAATTCTCACCAGCTCCGCGACACCTCGCAGTGCCAGCCCCCGTTTTTCCTTTGCCGCGCGACTGCAATCTGCCCGGGCAGAGAGAATTATGTCGCTTTAACTCGGCCGCCAGGCGCGCTTTGAAGAAGCCTTCCTTATTATTTATGTACCCGCCTTTCCCCTTATCGCGCGCTCGAATGTTCCTACGAGGCACCAACCGAATTTCTGGCACGATTTTTTTTTCCCCACCGCGAAACACCCTCGCATTTCCATGACCTCCCCTTTGGACCTAAGTAATAGACACTTGGTGCTTAAGCCGAGCTTTAAATCACCCTGTTGTGTACAAATCGTATGAAAAAAATCCGTCGCCCTGTTCGCTTGATTTTAACGATATTCCGTTCAATTTACGGACGAAAATTTATCCCAATATAGATTTAAAATCAACAACGTACATCTGCACATCGAAGAACAGTAATACGAATGTTATATACTTTGTTCTTCATTTAATATTCTCATACTTAATTTTTAGAATTTTCTTTGCTATCAAAGCTTTTCGCAAAGCCAATTTTTATTTCATATAGGCGAGGTGAAAATTTCACGGGAGGAAGCTGTTCTTTTACGCGGAAGTCGAAGCTTCGTGTACATTGTATCAGCGCGGAGTCGTGATAGCACACTTAATAAGTTCGTTATCATTACGCTCGAGTATGTAAATGCGGATGGGATCTTTTGGCGTAGGGCACGGACGGGGGGCGGGGGATGCAAATTTTTGCCGATACCCGTCCGTGCGGTGGGATATAAAATTCAAATTTTCGAAGATCACCGATGCGCGTGCCTCCTGCGAAATATAAATATGCATGGACGTGCTTCTCTAAATCTACTCTGATTGAATACGATAGCCGATAATCGTCCGGTGTTCTTCGCGTTGTATCGGAGGGAGATTTAACAAAGCTTTCTTAAACGCACCCAGGCACGTTTGGAATATAGCGACGAATTTGTCCCTTGAACATCGATCGAAGATCCAAAATGCAAAATATTCGCGGCCACCCCTAATTCCATCCTCTACTTATACGAAATTTTAATTTCGTTAAAAAGAAAAGATTTAATCGGTAATCAACCAAGATTTGTCCATTACAAAACCATATTTACGCACGAAGGAATTCCACGATCTCGTTCTTATACTCGAAGAATATTAGGAGAGAATTATTCGGAACGAAGAGCCTGGAGTTTAATACCTCGCGGATTTAATCGACGGTTAGAGTTTAAATCGTATTGCGTCCAATGCGGTTGTATCTTTGCAGCTCGACAAGGAACGCGCAGTGTTCGAAACGTCGTTTAACAAAACTTCATTACACCCCAGGCTCTTCGACTAATCGATGCACGCTGAATGTTATATTTGATACGGTTGGAAATACCTCGTGATCCTTTCAGTTAAAATTCCCTCTTAAAAGGCGAGTTCCAAAGGGCATAATCTTAACGGTTGGTAAGAAAACTCGAGGGAGCTAGTAAAGGAGAGATAACCAATTGTAAATGCAGGAGGCGGTGTCCAGGGGGAAGGAAGAAAAGGGTGAAGCATCGTGCTCTTGGTCAAGCAAAAGATCCTTTCGTACTCGTACATCGCTCAAGGTGAGCGCGTACAAAGCATCTCCTCCTGGCCGCTCCTGTACTCGCTTTGATGTAATTTTAAAAACGCATTACCGATGCCCCGCTTCCGCTCCACCTCTCGATCTTTCCTATTTTCCAGAACGTCCATTTTTATCGATAAGACGCGCCCAGCGACGCACTTTGCAGTCCCATTTAGGGGCTTCCTCGTGTATCTTGAAAACGTACACTCGAGTGCGCCATTATCTTTGAAATACGTTTTTAAGGAGGACGCCTGTATAAACCGGACGGTTCGAACGAGAGAAAATAAGGTCGTCGTAGACTTATACGACACTCGATGGTGGAACACCATATAAAACTGCATCCGCTCCTTGCCTCGTCGAGTTGGAAAAAAAAATGACGAGTATCCTCGTCGATGTGTCGACGCTCATCGATTCTGGCTTCCGACAAATAATCCCAAGGCTCTCGATTTTCATTCCCTCCTCGATACGCTGCGACTTGAAGAAAAAATATTGGCACGTGGTGTAGGTCCGCGAAAGAGCGCGGAACAAACTTTAAATGTATTACAACGAGACTCGTTGAGCGTGGAAGAAGGACGGAAATGCCTTTCCCCGGGGGGGGGGAGGCTGCGCTATAAGCGATTATAAACAATCGATAACTTCCTGGAACAATCGAATAATGGAGATTTCCATTTGGCAACGAACCGTAGATCGCGTTGCGGGCCACTTGCGCCGGCCTCAATGGGGACTTAATCCGAAGTTAGAGCTGATCCTAACAATACTTCATTGTCGATTGGATCACTGCGATTGGATTGCGCCAAACTACGTTCGAACCGAAGGCTCATGCCTTTTGGCCCGGCCATGCCCGGGCGGCTCGCTGTAATTCGCATGGCTCGGAGGAAATCTGCTTTCGGGTTGATGCGGCGTGCCGTTTAATCTCCGCCCTTGTCGCGAGATTATTCCTACCGAATGTGCAAAGTGCCGAAAAACAATCTCGCCCGGGCGGGACTCTGCGCTCGCGCATCCTCGATCCTCCCTCACGGGTATTAATCACCAGCTCGCAATGCGAATCCGCGAGTTTGGTCGAATTAACTTCGCGAATCCTTGAGGATGATAATGCAAATTGCGAAAACCGATTGGCGGAGGGAGGTGGAGCTAAATTTTATCGTGGATTATTCATTAGGCTGTGCACGCCGAAAGTTTAATCGGCTCCGACGTAACTCGGCCAAATTAAAATCGCGCATTGCACCTGATTTATTCGCAAATGCGAAATGAACGTGTTGCACGATGCTGTTTGCCGGCATAATATATACTGTGGGCGAAATTTAATATCGCTAGGAATTAGCAGCGCTACCTATGCGCCACGTGTGTTCCAAGGCCCATCGCTGACACGGTCCATCGCGATTAATTCGCACAGTACACACGGTCATGTCAAAATTAACGGGCACACGCGCCACCGACTATGATTCGTCCGTTAATACCAGGCCTTGGTGAGGGACTAATCAGCTATCAAAATAGGATCTGGTTCTAAGCAGCCAGACAAAAGCTCGTAATACGGATTGTCCTTGCTCATATCGCTGATAACAATAATTCGTCTATCGGGAAGAATAACTATCGCATCGAGAGACGTCATTTCAATTCTAAATCGATATAAACCCGCAGTCGAATCTTTGCTCACTTTTTCCACTTCCCACTCGTTGCTCTTCCTTGCCAAATAGAAGAGATTCAAGCAAAAGGCTGCCATGGATTTTTAACCTTTATCCCACCTTCGCGTCTCATTGGATTTTTAATATAATTTAAAGGAAGTAATGAAGAAGCAAAGGTCGGGGTGAAACCATTACGAGGTCGTGCTTGGGACACGAATTGGTCTCGATCTAACAGTGTTCGCCGCTCTTCCAGGTCAGGCTCCGCCAAATCTCCAGGTAATTAACAATCATCGTTAAGCAGTCGATGGTTCGAATAGGCGATGTACCGGGTAACCAAACTCGCGTGCAGGCGCGCGTAATTAAAGGGGCGATGAAAAACGATTAACGAGGTCAAACACAACCGCGAACGTTGAATGTCATCGAGAGGGTGGATTATCGTGGGCCACAATTATTGGCCGATACGATGATTTGCACTCAGGAAAATTAGCCCTCTGTCGCGCGGCATGGAAGAAATTGAGAAAAAATCGAACGTACATTCTCGCGCCCCCCCCCTCGATCCTTTCACTGTAAAATAAATTACGAGAGATCCTTCGCATCGATGGTTTAACCCAATTTTCGTATGAAAATAATCAAACTCATCCTCTTCCTCTCTATCCCAGAATAGAAGATTAATTACGAGTAACGAACAGGTTGTTGATCTTAGATGGAACAAATAATTGCGAATAAACCAACTGAAATGCGAACCCACTCAGATAGGACTCGTATTGAGCTATATTAAACTAGAATCACACAGGTAAATGAATTCAAAATTAACTCCTTAAATATCTACGTACGCGTGTCAAAGAATGAGGAAAGAACGAGCGAGGATATCAAGTGAACTATCGCGCCAGTGCCGTTTAATGGAACAATCGTAATTCTAATATACCAGCACGAATGTTTCAGCGCTCTCCAAACGTTATCCCTAGAAACGTGGCTCTTTTCAATTACCATCCCCGTAGCTCGATCGCCTCCTTCGACGAGCAAGCTGAACTTCCAAGCCTGTTCTCCAACAAACTAACTTGTCACCAACAGCGACTGCGCATCCGATTTCGACAATTGGATCCGCGGGGATTTCAAGGCAGCCCTTTGGTCAAACGTTCGAATATCTTTTCCTCGCACTTTGATCTCCGAATCGGGGCTGTTTTTTGCGCCGTACGTCCGAGTTGGAAAAGAGCTGTAGGACGGAGGGCGGAGGGTGGAAGAAGGAAACGGTGAATCCATCACGATGCCTGCGATCGATACTTCCTCGGTGCGATTCGTTATCGCTGGCTCATCGTCGAGGCAATTGCGTGCCGGGAACGCCGTCAGGAGGGTGGTCCTTCATTAAGTTGGCACATATGTGTGGCGTCCATCCGGTCGACGCTGTACGCGTCCTTCGTTCCCTGGGAAAAGGGCGGACATTTCCCGAGGCCTGCTTTACGATTGATGCCCAAGTGTCGTCCGAAGGATAGGACGGAGGAGCGGGATAAGATGCCGTCGAGAGATTGGAGAAACCCCTTCGTTCGATCTTGGACTAATTTCGTCGTTCCTCATATGGATGCTTGGTCATAATTGTCCGTAATTCGTCATAATTATGGTATATAATTGCACGAAGGGATGTAAGAAGCGGGTATATACCCCGTAGGATATTATATAAATATCGTCCAGCAAAGGAAAAGCTCGAGTCTCGGTCCAGTTACCCTAGTGTCCGGTTTTTTTCTATACCTTTTTTTTTTACTATCTTTGATTCAGTCGCCACCTTCGATTTTTTAAATTTTATATTTAATTTCTATCTTAATCATTGCGATTGATGCTATAATTATCGAGTCACGCGATGGTCCATAATTATTCGCACATGAATTTGAGAATACTGCACGAGAATCGAGGAGGATGATCGTTTGATTCTGGTTTAAAAGCACGCGTATTCATCCGATCGGTCTGTAACTTTCTTCGTTTCCTGCACAACGATTCCTTTGAGGTCCCGCGCGAAGAAGGAAAGTCGATAGGAGCTAGTTTATAATCCGTCCTCGATCGATGAGTTTGAATTATTTCCGATATCGCCGCGCGACACGTGAAATATTTCGCGTCGCCGAGGAGAGGTAGCAAAGTGCATGTCGGGCTGATAGGTCCACGCGTGTGCAGCATTCGGATCGTACAAATGGTCCAAGCTATGCACGCTCTTATCATCCGGCTACAAACGCTTTGATCTCGCGGACCAGATACGACCTAATGATTACCCGGCTTTGCGCTAATTAAAGGCATCGCTACTCACGTTTGAGAAGTCTAACGGCAGCAGGTCGGCTAACGAGTTCAGAATCGGGCCGAGGTGAAACTGGCGCTGCACTTTGGATAGCGTGGCTGGGAATAAGGATAAGCGGCTCGAGTGTTTTTAAAAATTTAACTCGCGCAGATCGCTTGATACATCCACGTGGAGAGGTATAGTGTAGTACGGTATAAGGTAGTATCGATCGACGCGCGACTTTTTGGACGAACCAAACGCACTTTCATCCTCCGCGTCCAGCATTGACCGAACAGAGAGTCCAATCATTTTGATATCCCCACGAGGCTCTTTTGCCAGGGTGGGGCGCTTTTGACTCGATATGCTTGCCGCGAAATCGTCGGTCGTGCCTGGAAGAAAGAGCGCCGGAAGTTCTCGCTCCAAGTGGCCCCGTATGTCGACGCAGATTCCGCTCGAACGTTCAGGACCATGCGCGGCGAAATCGCTTTTCGATCTAATAAAGCCACGGATACCCAAAGATTTTTATTTTATCCTCCTGCACATTGGAAATTTCATCGCTATTTGATGCGGTCAGGCGTGTTATTCCGAAATCGGACGCGATCGATGGGACAAAAGGAGGAAAGCCTCCCTCCTTCGAAAAAGGAAACGGACGTCTCTGATACTTTCATTGTGCTATGTCGACATTTTCGAATCTCGATATGACTTATGTATATGGAGGAGGATTTGTTAAATCTATAGATTCGTGAAATTTGATCGGAATATCATCGATCTTAATAGGGTCCATTAGTATATTCGTATCGTTCCAGTTGATCTTCGGATATTAATGCGAGGAACTTCTGGGAAGTCTTCGACGACGAGTTATCGATGTGAGGAAAACGCGCAAAATTCATTCATCTTCTGCACCGTTGTTTTCGTCACGCGAGGAACCCGCGTAATTCCTCGGGTCTATCCGAACGACTTTTCCTGTCGATCCAATCGGTCCTTTTATACTTTCCAATACCCCTCCCTTCTCATCCCGCGCTCTCGCTCTCTTCTTCGCTCTTTCACTCCCTCGTAGTCCATTGGACTCCTTTTAAACCCGGATTACCATAGATATTGCCACGTTTAATGGAATCTGTCAACCGAAGGAGGTAGAGAGAGAGATGAATGCGTTATCATAAAAAACTGTAGCATAAGAATCATAATAAATCATGAAAAACGCCGCGCGAGGGAAACAGCGGGAAAATGAAGAAACAAGGAAGAAAAGTCTCGCGAGTCGGATTACGAACGACGCTAATTCATCATCCAAAGACGACCATCGTCGCGAACACGGACGCTTTGGTCGTATTCACGCCCAAAGTCACTTGTTTGCTCGGCCGTTTGATCAGCGGCGTCGATTGTTAAGGTAGCGCAGCCCTCGAGCCATTGTAACTTGAATTTCCTAACACCGTATCCAAGCTCAGCGCAGAAGTACAGCGGAGCGAGCCAAGTGTATAACGATTTCGTCCCGCTGAAATTTCATATCACTGATCGACAGAGGAATATCAACGCAGACTCCCTCCGATTTTTCACATTCCCTTGTCGATATCCAGTTTTGATACGTTTCAAGTTTTTTTTATTGTTATACAGTATACACGTACTGTTCTCCAACTTATATATGTTATCATGTACAGGATATACAGTTTTAGGACGTTTATTCGCCAGACAGTTTGTGCAGTGTCCTGTAACGATCTAACATTTTCTCTCCCCGTAAAAGCTAAAAGGGCGAGGGATCAACGTGGATGATATCGGGAGAAAGGGTGCAGCGACGGGAGGAGTTGCTTCAGCGCGATCTTTCGCGGATCCTCGAAATACCTTGTCACCGAGATTGCCTTTCGGTAGCAAGAACGATCGTTCAATGTCTGTTCCAAAAGGGCCATTGTGATCGGCTTATGCCAAGGAGGAAGTCGCGCGAACGCAGAATCCTTTGTGCGTGTTCCCCGTGGAAAATTGACGAGTGGAAAAAGGAGGACTCCGCGTACCCTTTGCCTTGGCTCTCAAAGGAGTGCATTACAAGCCCGCCCCGATAACTAGCCGAAACGAGTTTCCTACGAGGAGACGCTCCTGCAAGGTTTAAGAACGATCGGACGATCGTCTCGATGAATGTTGAATTAAATGAGAATGACTTTCAGGATTCAATTCCGGGGTAGCTAAGCCGACGATCAATCGACAAACCGCGTTATCAGAGTCGTCGATAGCTTCGACTGGGTTCCACGATGCCCGATAAGCCCCCCCCCCCCCCTTTTCCAAGCCCTCGAAACTATCGAACGCCGCCGAGAGGAAGGCTGTACCGCTTTGCGAGAGAAGAAAACTCAATTATGCCCCTGAGCTGCTATTTTTAGTCGCGAGTTTTGCAGGAAATTGTGGATAAATGACGGGGAAAACACCTTGGGGCTACGCCTGCTCGATAAAAATCCCTTCGAGGAGCTTGGAAAATTAAGCGAACTTTTTGGGTCGACCTTACGTCGCTTTATCTCGCTTCGGAGAGGAGCTTGACGATCGTCGTTTAAGTGTAATCTTTGAGAAAGGGCGAAGATTGCGAGCGGATGCTCGCCAGGAACGAGTTCCACCTCGAACTGGCGGAAAAAAGTTTGCGGTTCTCCGGCCGCGTTATCCCCTTTGACGAGAGCGCGTCGATTCGAACTCCTGAAGGTATTAATCTTAGCCCTGGTCACGTGATATTTCCTCCGAATCGTCGATCCTTTCGTCGAACTTCATCGAGGTAAGCGAACTTTTATTCTGGACCTTTCTGCCCCACTGCGATCATTCTCGAAACGTTCGAGGGTTACGAATATGAGTTTAACGCTAGAAGTACCAGCCGCTTTCTGGGCATATTTAGAACATCGCGTACATTATTTAAAAAAAGGGGGCGGTAAAAGGGACTTTCAGTAAATTTAAACGATGATCTAAATACTGCATGAAAATCACGGTGAGTCTAAAAAAATACATCGTTACAAAGTACTACGATTTTTTAAAGAAACGACTGACCAGTCATTTTGATTAATTAACTGAAAAAAAAAGAAGATCGTGGTCCTGCCTTTCGCTCTTCTAAACTTTGCTTACGATCCTCATGCGTTTTCAAAAGCCTGAGATGCGGCTTCACCTATATCATTTTATTTATCGCTCCCGCTGTGTTTTTTTAAATAAATAGCCGCGTCACACGCGCCATCGATTTCAAGTAACAACCCTCCCTTTTCCACGTTATTCAAATGCAACGCGGCATCGGATAGACGAGATCGGCTCCCCTTTGTACCGTAGATCGTCGAAAATATATTTACCTCGGATATCGATCCGAGCGCCGCGTGATATATGAATTATTCCTCCTTCATCCGCCGGATAACGTTTCGACCGCACTGCCATTCGCGAGGAGAAGACCTTTGTGGATCTCTTTCCTGGCATCCTTACAGAGGGCTTCGATCTAACTACAATGCGCTCGATTACTTTACTTTGCTTTTTGAGTTTGATCGGATATCCCTAAAACCGTTTATCCTCTCCTTCTTGCCCAAGATTGATTTTGAAATGTCAACCGCGCTTTATAGGCATGTTTTTATAGGTAAGACGGTGCCCTTGACGTGGAAATTCATACTTGTATCCATTTGTTACGTAATCCGTGGGACCGATTATTAACATCATTCGTTACCCCCTGGAATTACAGCACGGGTATCAATTAACTCATCGGGCAGCGCACACTCCTGGTCTGTAAATATATAGCTTCCGTGTAGTTGAATTATTAATTGGTAATTTAGTAGGGAATTTCGAACTATGCATTATCCGCGTTTTGCGGTCAAACGAAATATACGCTCTCGCGGTTGCCTCTCGCGTGCAAAGAGGATGCGCTCCGCTCGTTCGAGATACTTTTCCTCCCCTTTTTTTCTCCACGTACTTGCGAGGAAGCGCCGCGAATGCCGCTTCCGGCCGAAGTTGAAATCCGTACGTCGATTACGAGTGGGAAGATATTAATGCGCCTCTATCCGGTCGAATATCTCGAGCCGTGGGATGTTTGGCATACGGTGGCGGAACGTTCGAGTAATTTCTATGCAATTACGCGCATGTTTGCCATCCATCGGGTGTTTGAACGACCGTTAGCCAAACATATGATAGCCAATTATGTTGTACGTCCAAAACGAATATGGGCCTTCTTCGGTCCGCGGCTCGTTTATGGCCGAGCCAGTAAAGCGGAGGAACGATTACGATTCCCAGAGGTCGATGGAGAGCAGGATCGATCGGCCATCCGGGTAAGAAGTTCGATAAAACGAAGACGGTTATTGCAGGGCCACCTTCGGTACCGCCACTGCTCTCGAACTCATAATTTAACGAAGAATTATACCCGGTAATACTGGGATCTAAATATCCTGCGTTGGACACTTTATTTCTCCCCACTTCCCAAACAAAGTGATTTGTCGCTCGTATATCGCGGGCATAATTGAGAAAAACGCCCAAGCCCGGCCCCGCTTTGCTGCTCTGTAAATTAAACAGCGTGCCGAGTTAAGAAAGCGATGCTGTGCGGGAACAAAAAAAAAGAGGGAGGGGAGTATTCCAGGGTGAAAATAAAAATTAACAACTCCTCGGAGGCGCGCGAACGATGTTTTGTAAGCTTTGACAGGCCACAAGCGTCGCCGTATGGACGCGTGGAATTATTAATTCGGGGAAAGTTAAAATCAGTTTGAGGGCAAACTCGCTAAACGCGCCGGTCTCAAAGTACCGACGTTAATTAATCCGGTAATTCCGCCTGCTCCCCTGGATACGGCAGGTGTTCTACAGGATTTCCCACCTCTCCCCTGGGATACATTAAAAACGCGCTTGGAATACGCGAGGCTCGACCTAATAGCTCCGCTTACGCGACGATATATTCTGGATCAAAAGACAGGAGATGTCCTTCCAGGCTTTTTCTAATCTCGTTCTGTTCCTGGCCAAATCATGACCGATGGCAATTTTTGTAAGAGACGTGGAGTACAGGTACTTTGTTTCTTTTTTAATTAAATTAATTTTCTGCACCGACTGCTAAGGTCACTTGGCCTGGGATCTACTGTTTTAGGTGGACAAACAGGCGGAGCTACGGTATACGCGTTACATGGAAAAAGCAGAGGTGATGAGCGCGAAAGAATACTTTGCAAGGTACGCGACAACAAGGGAGAAATTTGTTCCCTGAAAATCGCATTTAACCTTCGAGCGGAAGACAAAAAGTCTCTTCAAGACGTCGCACTTACGATCGAGCCTCGAAGCGAAGCATCGCGTACGCCCTGGAATTAAAGTGCTGGCCCATATATCGGCAAAAGTGATTCCGCGCTCGTGCTCGAAAATGCATATAAGCTCGCTCGTAACCGCGAACAATTGCCCTCTCGATTATGAATATGGATGCCCTTTAAGAAAATTGTTAACAACAGTCGCAGCGTGCTGCGCGTTATTCGTAGCCGTATTGTTCGCTCGTATTCCATAGCCGTTTCCGCGTACACGAGCTTTCCAAAATTCCATTTCACCGAAATTGCGGTACTTCAAGTGCTACGTACAAAATACAATGCCGGGGAAGCTCAAAAATATGCTCGTTCGATGCCTCCGCAGCCCCACGACCCGCGCGGCTGCAATCCGCAATCAAAACTTTGCGACATTGCCCCTTAAGTATCTACTACCCCAGCAGAGATCGCGATACAGCACCAATGTGGATCGAAAACATTGGCGATGAAGCAGCAAAATTCGACCTCCTCCTCGTTCTCATAAGAGTCGCGAATGTCAGAAGGGTTGTATCGCGAAGTACGGCGACTTCGCGATGTATCCTCAGGTTCCGACCAAGTTATGTCGCAGATCGGGGGATTACGTCTTTGCCGCGAGGAAGGGGACGTTTAATAACAGTCGTTTCAACACCCTGAACCCCTGATATACTCTCCATTTTCTCCCTGGCTCAGCCCTCGCTGCACCGTATCGAGCTCTTAGGTATTATAAAGTACGTACGCGGCGCAGACCGCGGCCTTGCTTCCTTTGCAGAGGTTTCAAAATGGAAATGCGCACTTAAGCCCCGGACTCCATACTGCCGCTGCTCATTAATTCCACATCAGAGAGCTTACGTTCGGGAATAAATCATGTGCGACCATTCGAGGATAAATAAAACGCGGTTTGTGCCCGTCGGAGGACGCGCCATGAAAGATCCTGCGACGGCACGTGCGGTGCGAATTCTATGGGAAATGATCTCACGTGACAAAAAAAAAGTAATCGCCACTGAATCCTTCCGCGTTTCTTGCGTCGTTCGAGGCGCAAACATTCGTATTCACGTGCCAGCTCTTGACATTCGTCCGAAGGACGCTGCGTTTATACCGCTAGTAAAAGCAAACCCTCTATATTTATAATTATATCCGCTAATTATACAATTTGCAAGGCATTTGCTCTGATATTTCAGGTCGGTGCTCCTGCTAATCATTATCGATACTGTTTCTACCAATTAAACACCTCTAAATTGTTTTTCTTCGAGATCTCATTTTCCCAAGACAATCCTGGATTTTAGTGGTCTTATCGAGCATTATAATATCTCACGCTTGATAATTCTCTATTCTCCATCCGGCGATCATTCAATTTCCTTACCAAAAAATAATAATTCGGGCTGGAAGTGTTTAAGACGTGTACGTCATCTCGCGAGAGAGGAAAATGATTTGCTCCTCGAAAACCGAGGAGTATCGCCGCTGGCTCCATTGAATTTCCCAAGGTCCGTCGGGCACGAACGACGGGAGGAAACCCTTAAGGATCCGAAGGTGTGCCTTTTCGATCGAACCCACAATGCCAGGCGGAATTGTTACCGGAATAACCGCCTTTTAGCTTTCCTCGTGCAGGATGAGCATCGAATTGGGTCACGATGAAAGCGCTCCTAGGAGAAAGTGTGGGCCAGAATTTGTCCTGCCATCTCGTCGCTTCGAGTGTTTGCGGTAACCTTAAACCGCCCTCGAAAGCCTTAGACCAATTTTACGCCGCTCGCTGACCACGTCGAGGATACGTACAACGTTTTCCAGCCGCCTGCTCTTGCATCGAAAGTACACTTTGTCCGCCGGTGTAACGAAAGTTCCTCCACGAGGCGCAGCCCCGATGGGGGATCGGCTCGAATATATCAACCGCGGGTAGTACTTTGAATATCGAGCGTCGATTAATCGGCGTGCAGTACAGTCTATTGAATCGTCCGCACGGAAAACGAGGAGTGATGGCCGCGGCAAAACGAGGGAAAAAACGCCTCTTCCCTCATTTTTCCCTTCTTTTTTCACCATTCCTGCATTCGGCATGTTCCATCCGCATGAAGGATATCGCGATCCCCCCTTTTTTCTCCCCCTTTCATACCCGCGGCGCGTATTTTTAACTCGAAATCCCCCACTGTGCGATGGCCTAACGATCGTGGATTAATCGTGACCGCGCTCTGGATCGCGAACTAATTCCGGCCGCGTCTTCTGGATCGCGACTAAATCCAATTACAGCTAGGAGGAGACGGAGCCTCGAGGCTGTGTAAACCGGAGTGGCGTTCCTAATCGTAAATCATTGTCCCGGGCGCAATGGAATATAAAGCGGATTGTAAATATCAATATCGAGACAGCGCGAGTTTCGCGTTTGGCCGGGGGAGCCAATAATTTTGACGGCAATCGGGTTTCGCTTGTCCAAGGTACAGCGCCAGCTTTGTTGTCCGTCGAGTAATGGACTTTACCGCACACGCCTGATTTTCTCGATGATACTGCACCCTGCAGAATACGTCGAGGGACGTATTGACGCCGTCTAAACCTGCCTCCATCGTCGATTGAACACGCTGCGCCCGACTAATAAAGGTGGCTCTTACATTCGTCGAACTGATCACATCGATTACGGATTCTCCGCGGTAATTCTTGTACAGGATCTCCTCGATGGCTGCTGGATGCTCCTACGCCTATGTCGAACGAGCTTTTTGTCTAACCAGATATCCATTTGTTTGATTCATATATGTACATTTCGAGCAAGACGAGTATCTGGAGTAATTAAGACCGTAGAACAGTTGGAAAACTAAGGACGCGTTTGTAAAACCAAAGATTGTGTAGATAAGTGGAATAAATTCATATAAGAAAACTCGATTGGCATCGTTCACCAAAGCCTATCAGAATAGCTTCTCGATTATAAATCATCCGAGAAACTCGCATTGAGATAACATCCATCGAATCGAGAGGAGGATCGGGTATAAAGAGAACGAGGAAAGATCGGTGATAAAAATTAGCTACATCAGAGACAGAGATACGATATTGGCCCTCGAAGCGTTCATTTCCCGCTCCAAACCGAGACGCCACTTCCGGCGGTCCTTTCCATCAAAGCGAGAGGCTTGCAATTATTTTCCGGCCGGTATTAAGGATGGGCGGACGCGATCGATCAACGTGGATTCCTCGAGCGTTATCGAGTCGATCGATCATGGGATTAGCCGGGAAGAATTCGCCTTTCGAATCGCAAAACAAGGCGGTCTAAAGTGAAAGATCCCAGAGCGCTTGGGCTCGATCTTTCTTGGCACGATCGCTCTTGAGGATGACCCTCGCGATTGCTTTATGCTTTTCGACGTGACGGGGCACCGCAATGCAGAGCATCCGATATAATGGCCGCTGGACCAAACCGGAATTGCTTCCGGATAGGATACCAGCGTCCAGGATTAACGGCGCCAGGATCGTAAAGCTTATTGGCGTGGTGCCTCGATTTTAGTACGCTTCCGCGATTTACGCAGGCGGCAGTCAAGTTTACGAGGGGGAGAAGAGCGTCTTAGTCGATTTGTGCGAATCGAGTGCAAACGGCCGTCGAGGCTGCGTACGCTCAGGTGTCGTTTTGCCTTTACTCGAAGATTTACGAGGCCCCTTCCCCGGTTTACGTTCCTCCTTCTCGCGAGATAATTATGACCTCGAGAACGCCGCAGGATGGAATTGGAAGCGGTGGGATATGTGGAATAATAAAATATCGCAAGGCAGTGGCTGGACGAGGCTTACAATACGGAATTCTTATAAATATCCATCTACACGATAGAGTGAAAAAGGTAGATAATCGAGTCTAAGCGATCATTTATCTACTGCAAGAAAATAGAGATTTTTTAAAACTGCACCGTTACGAATATAACGACGAGTATAAAATTATCTTCTGGCAATTTTAATCCCCGCGCCGCATTCTCCACGAGTTTAAAGGATACGAGCGAGACGCGCGCGGTACGCAAAGCTGGCAAATGGTATGCAAAATTTAATTGGCGTGTCAAACTCATTAGGGCGCTCCGAGGTTAAACGCAGTTCCATGCGACGCACTCGTCGAGAAACAATTTTCTGTTATAATCCGTGCAGCTTGACCTCCAGCTTCGCGGCCAGTTCTACGTTAAACAAATAACGATACCTCGATGGCGCTGTAGACGAGTCAGTTCCAAGGGGCGGCGTAACAAAAATCGCAACGATTCGATTATAATGACCGTTGACCTTCGCCATAATGGATCCGCAATCAGTCGTGGGATGAAATAATTCCGCCCATTGAATCGAGTCGCTTCAAATGAAACCTTATAGCTACGTCTCGGATAACTATCGCAATAACTTGCAATTTGCGTCGTTTCCGCGTCGAGTAGAATCGCAACTGGAATTACCATTATTACTCTCGCAGTTTCGGTTTGATCCAATTATCGCTCCTTCGGCACACGTCGAGCTTCCTGAAAATGAAATCCGAGAGCAACAGTCCCGTAGGCTTTGAGCCCGGGAGAATCGTCGGGGCCTTTGCCAAGTTTAATCCTGGAGTGTCCTCCTCGAGCCACGAGGAGAACTCGTACCAACAAGCCTAACGTTTCTTGGAATTACAAAAGACGCTCGTCCTCTCCTCGTTACTTTTTCATGTCCTCTCCAATTTTCTCAAAATCCTTGGACAAGCATGTAAAATGAAAGGGAGGGTTAGGAGGCAGAGTTTAGAATTCAGGCGCAAATCGCGTTTTTGTCCGGGTGATTGTGTCACTTCTCGATGCCTTCTATTTATTTATTTAATTCCGGTAATCCAGCTGGAAACGAGGGACTTCGAACGTCGAAAGCCTAGTGCTTAATCCTCCTTACCGCGGTGTGCATAATCTCCTCCATCGTCGTCGAAAATCGATAACGAAGTCCCGCGATTCCAGCGGGAGTCCTCGACATCGACTTGGCCGCACGCTTTCGCACCGAATAACGGTATAATGCGGGGATGCGTGTCTTTGACGCGTCCGCAACTACCTCTGGCCTCGACACGACTAAACGTGGGAATAATTAAACCGTAAGTCCTGCGAGGAAACGGCGTCTCGCGGTTCTCGGATATCCCCGATTACCAACTTCGGACGCTTTAAACGGATCTGGTATCGATTTGACAAGAAAATTCTGTCCCTTTCTGTATCGAACTTTTGTATAAAAATCGAGATAACCTTATATAAAATCGATTAACCTCTAGCTTCATGATTTTAGTTCCGATTCCGCGATTAATAATAGTCTATGCAACAAGGCGCGCCATTTTCCGGAGCCTTCGATGGATGATCCGCGAACGACAGCTTCGATCTCGAGAGTTCCGAATGGATCGTGCATTTCCTCGGGACTTTTCCTCTCGGATGTGCGACGTGTCATATTCAGGGTCATATTAAATACAAAAGCTGCGGTGCCTCGAACGGGTCACTTAAGCAGGTGCATATTTTTGTGCTCCGATCGCCCGTAAGTAGGACACCGAATCCTACATAACGCCACTCGATTCTCCTTCAGAAAACATCAGCCAGAAGAAGGTCGAAAGCGGGCTTGAAAGTTGTGGATGGTAGGAGCTACTAGAGTTGTGCGAGGCTATCGTTGTATTCCGAAGGTAATAAATCGGATGAGAGATTTTCGACGATTTCATGCATCCTCGATGCGTGCAGGGTCGTTGACCCCTCCTGGCTGATGAAAGCGGCAACTCGATGAAACTTCGCGAAGATAAGGATGTATCGTAAATACCGAAGCGTCGTAAATTGGAAGCTTCGGCATCAGCTCGGCTAAAAGTAGAATTGAAACGTAAGAACCGATATCGGTCCGTTATTCCGGTGCTTTCCATTGTCGATTTCTGGGGTCGCTGCACCATTGAAAATAAGTGTATATTAAGCTTTCATAATCACGGATTTGAAAAGTCTATTTCGAATATCGTATTAATTTCAAGCACAACGACGTAAAATCGATGCTTCATGTTTTCCTCTGTAGTTTATTATAATGATTTCCTTTCGAGTATCAAAGGACTGTTTTTTTTCTGTATCCACTCGACGTAATTTACTCGATTCCGTTAAAGTTACACGCGCGTTTGCTGTATTAATCGTTGAAAGGGTATCTCTAAAAACCTCGCAAGGTACAACGTTATTAACCTGACTTCGGATACTTCAATATTAGAGCAACTCGAGCGTAGAAGCCTAGATCGCGAAACGTGCATCGCCCACGCGAAATTTATAGCGGTTAAGACGCGCAAATAATTCGTCCACTAAGTTTCAAGGATGCCCAAGGAGCGTATAACTCCTCAACATCTCTCGCGCGCATCGAGGGTTGTCGCCTGAAAATCCAGCGCGCCCCATTAGAAGTTCCAGACTCGACGATAAAATCGGGTAATTTCTTTTATTCAGCATAAATAGGGAGTCTCTTCGACGGGAAGCAAGAAAAACCCCAAGGACTCTTCTTACGTCGCGTCAAGCGGCGGTAACGATATGCAAATTAAACTAAATTAATTAGGACGCAGAACGAGAAGAATCCCACTCGAGAGATTAAACGCTCGACGTCTTCCGAGCGAGGCGGCGCCTTTTGTACCATTAACTCAGAAACAACATCCAGCGCCGGGAAGAGGCGGCCTTAAAACCAAGAAACGATTCGAATCTCCCACACGATACGTCCGCGTTCGTTTAGCGAGTACAATCGAAGAATTCCCGGAATGACCGGAGCACCGAATGGATTTAATTAAATGGCGAGCGAAGCTAAAGGACGGGGGCGACGAGGCGGACGGCGAGGTTTGGGGAAAAAGGACGCGAAGGGGCTGAAGAAGTCGGTCCTCCCAGAACGGGAGGATAAATCCACTTGGCTGCGGGACGGATCGAAAGGGTAAACATTTGGAGCTTTCAAAATCCCCGTTGCCCGGACGAACCAGGCGCTCCTTCTCGTCTCCCTTGTATTTTCTTCCAGCGGCTCCTTCTCCAATTCCTCCTGTAAACCGACCGAAGATTTCTCCCTGTGTGCGCAAGGCGTGTTTTAACGCTTAAGTGCAAGTGCGAATGAACCGCGGGGAAGAATGCCTTTCCCTCGGGCAGGGCAAACACGGCTACGAGTGTTCGCGTATTTTCCACGGTGTGCATTACCAGGGAGCATAATGTGCCTTTATTGGTATAATTAACGAGGTATCGTGTATCATAAGCGTTTAGCCTCCGAACAATCGGCCCGCGATAACGTACGGTACTCGAGGAAAACGATGTTGAGAAGGAACATGATATTTGGAGGAATAGGAAATGATATCCGTGCCGATGTTGGAGGAAATCGCAGGGGCGGCTCGGCTAATTTTTGGCATCAAGGCTTTGGCAGTATTGTTCGAGAGTAATTTCGCTTGGAAATTTCACTTCGTTACGCCCATCGTTTGGCAACGTTATTACATAACCGCGGAGTGTAATGTGGCCTAGTAGGTAAACTCCGCTAAATTTACCGAGGTTTGCGCGCCGCTTGGATTAAAGCACATGCGACGAAGTACACATGCTTCGTGTGCACAGCTCCGTCCGAAATTCCAGATTCCTGATTTCTCGGATAAATGTCCAGCGAAGTCTGCGTCGAGGATAATTATTGACTTCGTATTGAAATTGATTTTTTTAGTTTAGTTTTTAGCTTAGGTTTGGTATCGATTGTCATTCACAGTTTATGGCGAGGATAGGGGATGAAATGAAATAAAAATATGTGACTGGTATTAGATACGATTTTCTACCTCCGCATTCCTTTTTCCTCGTATGATTATCTCGAAGACAATTCCTCTGTGTAGAAGCATGAGAAAATACCCGGTGGCATAAAATGCGAGTTCGCATGAAAGGGAAAATATCCTGACAATCTAATACCAGAAATGTCGGGCAGCGCGACTTCCAAAGAGAAAATCTCTGTGGTAAAAAGGCTCTCACGGTATAATGCCCATATGAAATGACGTTAAGGTCGTTCCATTATGGCAGACTACCGAATGGAGGTCTGAACCTCCTATCCAGAAATTCAGGGTTCGATCCGACCCATCGGCCCCGAAATGTAACTGCGTGACAACGTGTATCGCATCTCCCTTTCGTTCGCTGGAACTTACCTTAAATGGCGCATCCCGTGGTTGACGTACAGTAATTGTCCATTGTGGAAATCATGGACAATAACACTTTGTGGACATAGGAAAAATTAGGAAATGTATTTGAAACTCGACAGTAAACATAGTGAAATAGATCGAACGCAGATGCAATTCTTACCAAATCCTTTTGCACGGAGTTTGATACTCGCAATACTACAAATATGATGAGTTTTTTTGAACGCAGCTTGAATAAAAAAAGAAAAACAAAAAAAAACGGTGGGATTACACGATACAATTGATATCCAATCGATCAGCAGACATATCCGTGATTCCACGCTTTGCCCAGGAATATCACGGGTATAGATAATATCGTCAAAATATTATGGCATTGCGACAGAGCCATTTCTCGACGCACAAAAAAAATATGCCGTCGAGAATAGTCGGCCGTTCTCTGTGCGCGTGGAATAAAGTAAAAGGTCGTCGAGCGTATGGACGTCGGAAAATTGGAGGTAAAAGCGATGGAAATGTGTTGTTATCGACAACAGCTTTACGAAGTGTCGCAGCGGGTACGTGTCAGTCACCTCTAGTGGGGTTTAATAATTTATTTTATATTGCCGGTAAGATCGATATATCGACGTGACACCGCGCACACATCACCTGTTACGTACCGTTACACAGCACTGCGATTGTACGATTATGTGGGAAGCGAGGAATGCAGAATCATAACGGGCAGGTCGTTAAACCAATTTCGTAATCGTTTATTACCATTACTGAATTAATAATATAAAACGATTCGTCCATCGTTCGTATAGCATTACGACGTCGTAATTATCAGTGCACTTAGATTGGCAATGGGGTCAAATAATCTTTCAACGTATGGTGCTACCATGTAACGGAATAAAATGAATTCCTCGTAGGTCGAAGATATATCGATAATGCTGAGAAGAAGTCAAGTGTTACTTATACATACTCGATACGTAATACGTAAGTCTACATAAAATCGTGGATGGTTGATATCGTATATGGAGGCGTAGAGTTAAATAATATATTCAAGAATCCCAAACTATCGTCCATGACGCGCGTCCTCGATCGTCGGGAGAAACGTAATGTTCACTCGAGGATAGGAAAATTATCCTCGACCAAAGTCAAGTAACTATTCCATTCCAAGGACGATGAAACTCAAATAATTCTATAATCGGAAAAGGAAAATCTGCAAATCGTCCGAATCACCGTAAAGGAAGTACCGCGAAGTTCTGCCACTGGGCAACGAACAGTATCGGCTTCTTCGTTGGACCAAGGAACACCGACATCGTCTCAAGGTGCAATCATTAAATCGTCCGACAGCGTCGGTTAATGTACAACAAGTATCGCGTGTTTCTCGTGTTCCTGTACGTCTTTCGCCTGGATCTCGATTTTATAAAAAGTGTATACCCTACTAGTGTAAGCGGCGAAAATCCTGGCTCCGGGTTTATTCGCTCTCGCTGCCACCGCCGCGATCCGAACTCGAGTGACGAGAGCCAACTTCGCTTCCAGAGACCGATTTCCTCGAAACCGGAGATGCGGAGCTGAGAAAAACGGAAGAAATACACGTGACCAAATCTCTTCTCGTCCGGAGGAATTACCGCTGCCACATAGAAGACGTTTATCAGAGTAGAACGTACCAACAGGTGCGAGAAATACCGTATTAAATGTGCATGAAACGTGCAATGTACACGGGGAGCATTATATCGTTACTCCCACGCGCCTGTTATAATTAGAATTACGGTATTTCATAGCGATTCTATCCGTACTCTATGGAATAAATCAAAACCTTTTCGATATTACCTCAGATATTTTCGTGATATTGAAAGTCCGTAATTACCGATGTGATTGCGTAATAAATCGATAACGGATAAAACCGGATTTTTGAAATAAATACGCCATCGAGCATGCACGGAATACGTGGCATATTCGTGCATACAGCCCAGATGGAAAAAATCTTTCAGATTCTATATGGCTAAAAAAAAAAAACGAACCGGAGCGTTATTCGCTATTTCCACGTTACGTGCCCACACATATCTGAAATACTTTAATCTGTATAAAAAATATGAGAGTCAACATTTCGCGGAATTACCCACCGCACTTCGCACAATTGCCAGAATCGTTATACGCATTCCTGATTACCACCGTACATTTACGCGACCAAAACCAGCCAGCAAATCAATAATCAACGACGCGATATTCAGACTTTCAAAATGCACCCAATTATTTTTTTACGCGATTCTAAAATATCGTCCAAGAAAGAAAATACCCTTTTTCTTTTTTGACCTTAAATGGAAACTGCATTAAAGAATTAAGCACGACTCACCGTGCCGATCCGCTGGGGCTGCGACTGCGAGATCCGCTCTTAGATCTCGATCCAGACCGCGATCTGCTTCCGCTCTTCGACCTGGACTTCGACCTGGACTTTGACCTGGACTTCGACCTGGACTTCGACCTGGACTTCGACCTGGACTTCGACCTAGACTTCGACCTCGACACGGACTTCGATTTGGACCGCGATCGACTCTTGCTCCTGGACCTCCGCTCCTCAGAACCCGACCTTGAGCCGCTCTTGGACCTGGATCTGGATCGAGACGTGCCTTTCCTGGAGCCACTGGGCGACCTGGACCTCGAGCCGCTCTTCCTCGATCCGCTGCGAGACCTGGAGCGCGACTGGCTCCTCCTCGATCCCGACCTCGACCTCGACTTCGACCTCGAGCCTGATCTGGACCTGGACCCGCTCTTGGCGGAGCCCGATCTCGACCTGGAGGCGGAGCGGCTGCGCGAGCGCGAGGCGCTTCTGGATCTTGAGCCCGATCGTGATCGAGAGCGCGAGGCTGAACGCGATCGAGAACGCGAGCTGCTCCTCGAGCGGCTGCCAGACTTGGATCTCGAGCGAGATCGGGATCGCGAGGCTCGAGAGCCCTCGGAGTCGGAGGCGATCCTCCTGCTTCCGCGAGCGCGGTTCTCGTTGCCGCTCTCGCCTCTGTTTAGAGAAAATGAAGAGGATACCATCGAATTATTATGATAAACGAGGTGATCAAGGAAATAACGTTTAAATCGGTTCATGAGTAGATAAAATTAGTGAACAGAATTTGCAAATTGGTAAATCGCTTCGATTGATAACCAGGGGTGTTGTATTAATTGAACGAACTAATGTAAATAAATTAAATATTAATTAACGAAGAATAAGGAGAAAAGGTGATAAACGTAAATTGAATCTAAATTAAATTCGATGATTAGTTTTTTTAAATTGATTGAGTATATAAAGCTGCGAAAGGATTAATTGGGGGAAGTGCAGGAGGAAAAGTTTCATACCCGCTGGCGATCTTAAGGCCTCCAGAGTCGCTGTCCGATTCGCTGGTGGATATCGTCTCCTTCGAAAGGGGCATCTTGCCCTTTTGGATTTCGGACGTACTCTTGCGGATAGACTTGTCCTTCTTAAGTCCGCCTGCCTTCCTGCCGCGCTTAGGTTTCGGACGATCACTGTCCGAGCCTAAAGTTCAAGCAGAACGGGCGCTCTTGAATGTGGGAGTAAATAAAAGTATGCGCAATAGCGAGAGGAATATAATGGAAGCAAGACTGGAGCGTGGGAAACTCCGATTAGACTGCAAACTATGAGCGTCACATAAAAATACGTTTTTCCACGCGACAGTTATACCATAGAGCCGCTGACTTGCACTTTTTTTATTATTTAATTTCCAGCACCGATTGCTAAGGTCACTTGCTAAGGTTGGTATTGGATATATCGTTTAATGCTGTTTAAGCGGTACGCAGCTCAAAGGAGGAAACGAGGAGATGAAAAGAGGAGAAAAAGGGCTGTGTTCGTTGACAGACTCGTGGGTGTAAGAGACGTTGGACTTACCGCTGTCGGCGCTTCCGGCTTCCTTCTTGCGCCTGCCTTTGCCCTTGCCTTTTCTATCCTTGCTCTCGCCGCTGGGCTTCCTCTTTCGCTTTCTCTCGCGCGGTGCCTCCTCCCTACCCTCGTCCCTTCCAGAGCCACCGCTGTCGCTCACGTACTGATCAGTTCGCGGTTTCTTGCCCTTTCTACCTGGCTTTTCTGAGGGCATCTCGCCGAACACCAGGACATTCTTGGTCTTCTCGACGTACTCCTGTCGCTTCTGCAGCATTTCCTCCTCCTTCTGACGCCGCATCTCCTCCAACTTTCTCTGCTCCTCCGTCTGGCGCATCTTGAAGGCCTGCCTGTAAATAAGGAGGAAGGAAACCTCGACGTTGGAACGCGCTATGGTGCAATGTTTCTCTCCGTGGATTATTTCGGACGATTACCTCTCCTCTTCCTGCTTCCTACGCAGCATCTTTTCCTCCTCGTCGAGTCTCCTGGCCCTGGCAACGTGATACTGCGCCTGGGACAGTAAGTCCTGACACCTTCTTGCCTCTGCCTCTGCAAGTTGCTCCATCCTATCGCCATGTGCCGACAGGTATTGAAAATATTTATGGGAAAGTCCCAGCTCGTGAACAGCTTGCAACACGGTGGTCAAGGTGGACTTCTCGTCTTTCAAAATATGCGTTGCGAGTCGTTGAAGCACGAGCGCGATGTTGTAGAGTAATACGGTGTCCTGAGGTGCTACCCTGCGTGCCTGAAATATTTGGACGTGTTGCGCTGTCGTGAAGGAGGACGTTACGAATCGTTAAATAATTTACCTTCAGCAATGTCAGTTTGGCTTCCTTCAATTTTCCAGCTTTAAAGTAAGCACGCCCGAGATATTGCAGTACCTCGACGTGGTGATATCTGTAGAATTTGCGCAAGCAATTCTCGTACTGCAACAGGGGTGTGCGTGAGGCCAAGAGAATAATCGACTTACGCCGAGTTTGTTGTATATTTAACGCTTAATTACCATTTGTATGGCGCTAACGAATTGTTTCTGTTCGACGTAAATGTGCGCTATGTTCAACCAGACGTCGCAAAACTCTGCGGTTGCCTCTCGCACTTGGGCAAATATATCTCTAGCCTCGTTGACGCATCCTTTGTGCGCCAATACAGCGCCAATTCCATTCGCTGCCCAAATGTTCTTCGGATCGTTTCTCAGAACCTACGGAAATTACGTGAAATGTTTATGAATTCTTAAATTACACGAGCGTAATATTTGGGTAGGTTACCTGTTTGTACATGGCTAAGGCTCGATCTTGATGTCGCTTCTCACGTTCCTTGTCCTTTCCGCTTTGGTGCAGAGTCTGCAGCCATATGTTGCCCAGTGCAATTAAGGAGTATGCATCGGTGCTTGTGGTCGAGTTTTTAAGAATTCTTTCGAATTTCTTCTGACCTGGTCCCCACTCCATTTTTGCCAAATGCAGATTACCCAAAAGAGACCACGCATCTGGATGTTCGTTGTTGATTCTCAGGGCATCCTTGAACCAATCGGATGCTTCGTATATCTGCCCTTTATCTCTAGCCATGCAACCGAGCCTTAGATAACAATCGACGTAGTTTGGATGTTCTTTCAAGATATCCTTGTACAATTTCTCAGCCCGATCGAAGATACACAGCGCTTCGTTGAGCCGAGCCAAATTATAAGTCGTTGTAACAGCTATTGAGTTGTAGTATACGGAATCGTGCAGAGCATCAGCTTTGGAACGTGCGAGGGATTCCTCCAGATTTTTCCTGGCTTCCTCCAGGTTCCCGAGCCTTTCGGAATATGATTTGATGTGATAGCATAAACAGTTGCGTTGAGTATACGACTACATTTAATCGATAAAACATCTTATATACATACCTGTAATGTAATGCACCCACGTTGTTCAAAATTTCTGGAGGAATGTCTGCTTCAACTTTTTCCTTTAAAATTCTGGTTGCTGTGCCATATGCGTTTAAGGCTGCGTTAAGGTCACTTTGTTCTAATATCTGGGCCAGCTCGATCCAGGCTTCAACGTCATCAGGGAACTGTTCCGTTACTTTACGTAAATGATTTTTAGCGATGTCACGTTTCGATTGAGAACTTGAATTTGCGTACAACGACCCAAGAATCTTCATAGTTTCATAATTTCCAGGTTGTGCTTTCAATACCTTTTCAAAGCATTGTGCTGCCTGTCATGAATACAAAATATTATTTATCCCTACAGATTGCGTTTAGAATTGTGCAATCTTTCTCCATAATATTTATTCGTACATTTTCAGCATCACCACGATAGACATACATTTGACCCAGTCCAAAGTGTGGCAGTACAAAAACAGGTGGTGCAAACTGCGTTGCTTGATAATAATATTGAAATGCTTGATCGTAATCACCCTGAAAGTAATATTTAGTAAAAATCACAATGTTTATGCTCCGACTGCATTAAAATGAAACATACTTGGACGTGAAATGCTCTAGCTAATTGATAGCAACTTTCCGCTCGCATAGCTTCATTCTCTGTGTTATGAAACGCATGTAATGCCAAGTGCTGTACTTTGTTGTAATCCTTCTTGAAGAAGAAATGGTTGGCCAGATGATTTAAAACCATCGGGTTTGTGGAATCAATGGTGTAGGCCTTTGATAGCATCTGAACGCCAGTCCTAATGCTATCAGGCTGCTGCTGATTTAACTTTAAAACTGACAGCCCAACCAACGCCCCAACGCACTGTCCATCCAATTGCAAGGCTCTTTCAAATGCCAAACGTGCCTTTTCCTGATTGTTTAGCTTCATAAAACAATGTCCCATTCCTAGTCTGACTGCGGCCGGACAATTCGGATTTGTCCTAAGAGCCTTTTTGTAAAATGCCAGTGCACCCCTGTAGTCTTTCTTATTGAAAGCGATACATGCTTTGCCAAGTAAGGAAGGAATATTATTCGGTGATTGATTCAATACAAAGTTAAACTGGGCATCAGCCTGTTCCATCTTGTCGCCTTCGAGCAGGCAAAAATAAGCTCGACCGAGCAAATGGTTCTTCAAAGAAAAATTGGCTTATATAGCTACACCAAAAATATTGTAACAGCAAGTTCGAGGTAAAAATGAAATATACCTGGTCGTACATAATGATTTTGTCAGCAGTCGTATATAACAATGTAGCCTTTGTAAAAAGATCTCTTTTCTTATCTTTGTTTTTCTCTCTGTTGGCCTCCTGGACATAATAGGCGGCCAACATGTCCAAGGCGCGCATTTGATCTTTTTCATAATCACGATAATCAATTTTTGCATCGATCCGAGAAGATTCGAGTATTTTAATAAAATCCTCAATTTTGTGTTGTTTATAATATTCCAGCTGCAATGGAAAATCAATTTTCCTACGCATCTCTTTTTAACCACAAGGAAAATTATAATAATGTAAGATACGGAATATACATACGGCCAAATTGACCCAGATATTAAGTTGTGCATGTTCTTGGCGTAAAATACCAAGAACCTCATCTCCTTCGGGTAATTGGTCTAAATAAAGTTCTATCACCTAAGAAAATGCAATATTTGTACGATTAGGAAGCAATTTTATCCTGTTCCCGATGCGTAATTTATAAAACATATGCACACTTTGAGCAAGAAAATCACAGGCACAGGCATCATTTTCATGATCTTATATTTAAATTTAAGCTATAGAAAGAAAATAAATCCATAAAAATAATTCTCTAAGATGGCATGGTAAGGCGTTCAATCAGTTAGACAAAAAGGGTATAAAATGAAGATTTATTGTATATAATTTATTAACACATTCCAGTAGGCTTTGGTACCTTCTTACGACAAATATCTTAAATACACAATAGATACTGACAGCGTTCTGGGAATAATCAAACCAAGAGAAAGAAAAAAGAAACAAATCTTAATAAACCTTCTTTCGCAATCCTCAAGGTAATATCTGGACCTATACACCGTAACAGTATAAATTCTAAAACACAGTGTATACGTGAATAAGGTATAGGCCTTATCACACAATCCTTCATGGAGGTTAGGCTCACTAAAAGATCTTGACATTACGGTAACCGTGAGAATTTCGATCTGCACTCAAGAGAACTAGCACGAAACCCCTTTGGTATTTTCCTGATGCCTTAGATGTACTAATACGGTTGTTAAAGACAATAATATTCACCTCGTCTGTGTCACGAAGTGGAATCTCTATGGAACCCGCCATTGCGGTATCCTCACTGATTTTCAGGCAGTCTTACCAATCGTACGCACCGTCTGGCAATAAAAATCATCGCAGGCGGCTATTGAATTCCAAAGGGCGAAATTTCGAATAAACGGCCAATGCACTCGTAGTTAAATCGTCAATTTATTTAAAAAAAATATACACAATGCCTAAAATAAGGTTTCAACGCCTGTATGGACGACATAACGTAATTGTGGCTTGACGTGACGATAAACGCGATATCGCCGGAGATCACGTAGATATAAGAACACATTATTTAATACGGCGCTTTAACGTAATATTAATGCAGTACCAGCCTTTTCTTTCGTTCATGCGTTTTGTTCGAAAAATCAAACTGTATACGTTAAAATATAAATAAATACTATTGCCTGCTTTTATCGTAGGATTTTGCGTGTAAGAACGAAAGGGATGAAACCCTCGTCGATCCTCAAGCAACGAGGGTCGCGGTTTTGTTATATCGTGCCTCCAACTTCGACGAATAAAAAATGTCGGACGATAACACCACCTACGTGTGGCTTGAAATGTACAAAAAGAAATAAGAAGGTTTATCCGCCGTGGGATAACTCTTGAAAGCCGTTCAGAGAGATAAAATGCTCGAAGGAAGTTTGGTAAGACGAGCTTCGATTCACGATAACGACGCGCTCGCATTCGACAACGTGTAAATAAAGGGACACCTCTATCGCTTCGTACATACTTTTTCCTATTATTTCCTTATTGCGCGACACTTTCTCAGCGTGAGGAAACGCGAGCCACCTATTGGACACACCGCGCCTTCTACTTTGACATTTATAAAATATCTTTGAGCAATAAGAATACCGCGCACGTATGCTTTTCGAAGAAACGGTGCAAGTCGATCTTCGTATAAAAGTTGCTCGATAATCAGAAATACGTGAGGAAAGATCAAAGACAAAAATGTACGATCGAGGAGGAGGTCATCCTCGTCTACGACGGAACGTGCAAATAATGGGGTTTATCATATTGCGATATACGGGTATGCGGGGGCAAAGTCGCAGCGAATAAAATTGAGCGTCGCAAAAATATTGTCCCTCTTGACGGTAATATTTAACGTCAAGTACGACAGTTCGTTCTGCTCCCATCAATCTTTCGTTCACCCTGTGCGCCTTTTGTGTTATCCCAAGGGCGTCGGTTATTCCGACGATTATTAATTTATCGACCACCGCGGGGATACTAATGTCCTCGCATCGCCATGACTTCTCATCGCACTGGCGAACGAGCTGATTCGTACGCGCCAGCATAGCAATACTTCCGGTTTGCTTTGCAGGCTGAATTTATTCACGAAACGACTGCGCGATCGGTGAAAAGACCTTTATCAAACTGGGAGCGGGGAATACCGTATGCTTAAATATTCGTACAATCCATTACGTATTCGAACATGTAATCGTGTATAATAATTCAAAGCGTCGATCGGGACTCGATCGGCTTGCGAACATTCCGTGTGCTCTTTCTTCGAACAACCCTCGCGATCAGAATAACCATCGAACCTCGCGAAGGTAGCTCATACGGTTTCGAAGGTAACGCGGCAACCGTAAACGTCGGACATGAGACAAACGCACTTCGATCTACGCCTCTCCTCTATCGTTTACGTCTGGTATAATAAAAAACACCTCTATCTTTGGCACGTTTTCTCTCCCCGTGGAAGTTCTTCATGCGCGTACAAACGATTCTAAAGATGCTCGACTAAGAGAAACGTCGATACCTAACACGTCCCAGCTTATCCTTAGATACAATATGTGTGTTGCTACACGGCTATCTAAAAAAATCGATCGAACGTGCTATTAACCGTGACTATCGTATAGATATACAAATGCTCTATTCCCTTTCTCTCTTTCCAGTTTCACTTTATTCCTCGCGTGTGCATGAAGTGTTGCGTTTCGAATGAATGACTCGCATGATATTTTATCTAGGCAGTTGTTTTCCTCCCGTTTATTACTTACAGGCAGAACCGCCGTTCCCGTTTGTAGCCTGAAAGTGCGACAAATACAATTTATACATTCAGCTACGTTCCTCACAGGAAATACGGCGCCGCCGAAGGCAGATGGTGTGTGTGTCTCTGTGTGTTTATTCGGCGATCGGAACATCGCTCTGTACCCTCGGACTCGCCTATGGCGAGCCTTACTTTGTCTTTACACTCTACGCGTACCGTAGAATCGTATTGCTGTACGAACTAACGTGCGTCGTTACGTATATGGGACCATTATCATATCGCCGGGAATATTTCCATTCCGACAGAAAACCCAAACAGAATCTCCGTTAACGAACATCAATGCAGAGATCCTATCTCTGAAATCGCTTTACAACTAAAATACACCTGTACAGACGTGCGTAACGAGACCAGACGCGATAATTTCGAGCGTATCCATCGAAATGGTCCTGCTGGCACGAAATCCTGTTCAACACGTTTGTACTTGCCAATTCTATAGAGTTCATTTTCATACCGACACAATGTGACATGATAATTCATCCGTTTCGATGTAGATAATATATATACATGCATTGTATATAACGAGTAAAATGTAATATTCCGGGCACCTGGATAAAACGCGTATAACAAAAATTAGGATATCGCGATTACTTAAGTTAAGATCAATCATCCAGCTTTTTTTCCAGCCGAATGCAATTTTTACTGTTCGCTAACGCGTTAACAGTTTGATCACCGCGTTCATCGTACCTATGAGAGTTGTATCGTGCCTAAACCCTCCTATTCGCCTCGTTGCGACGAGCGGTGATCAACGTGTTAAACGATTAAAACAAGGGGTCAATCGAATGCATCTGGTCGCGTCAGAAACGCGGTTTACCCGCGAGATTGCCATCTGCCTTGGCCGGCCTTAAGATCGCCTGGACCCTGCACCCCCGTCGACTTCGTGCCCGACAAACATCAGGGCGAACGGATCGTGGTGGCGTTGGTATTTAAATACGAATTGGAAGACACACGTGGCACCGATCTCGATGCTACCTTTAGGTTCGCTTGGCTGCCATAGAAGGAGGTAAAGGCCGTGTCGGAGCTGACGCTCAGAGGCAAGCTCGTGGCGTCCATCGTCTCCCTCTCGCTCCCAAGGGTCGATGCCCTTATGTCGAGGGTGCCACTCACGCCGGACATTCCCGAGCTCGTGGCCATTTCCACCTCGCCGACGTCCGGGTGGGACATGTGTCTTAAAATGATGTCACTTTAATACATGGTCGATTATTCGTTAACGTCTTGCAACATACTGTCAGCGGCGGAAAGATGTAAGCGATGAGGCGATCACGGTCAATGGAAAATCGAGATGATAGATTAGATGTTTTGCTCTTTATTATCTTTTATCGATCTTTCGTCGCCGCAAATTTGGAACGTGCACATTGGGAAGAAGAGACGCCGATATGGACCATGGGATTTTCGCTTTGGAAAATCCGGATTGCTCCTTTAATTGGACCGTTCGTTCTGAGCAGAGTTGTTAGTACGCATCGTCTTAACGTTTCAAGACTCGAGATTTTGAGGTCGGGGGAGGGCAATTGGTGGCGAACATGCGCGAGGAATTTGGGGAACGAACGTGGGTGCGTGGGCTCGATCGTGTATCTTACCTGTAATCTGGAGCGGGCGGTTCGATGTGCTGCCTGCGCGAGTTCGATGACATCGGTGTTCTCTTTATGGCGTAAATGTATATGCCCGCCATTGTGAGCGTGTACGATACGAAATACAATGCGTGAAACTGGAACAGAGATCGAAGAAATACCGATGACGGCGGAACTTTGTACGAAAACTATTGGGTCGGGGGAATAATGGCTGGCCCGTTGCATTACCTTGTATTGGTGAATCAACATGCCGGATAGTATGTTGAAGGAATCCGCGGTTAACAGCGCCAATTGGAGCGCCGTTGCCCCAGACTCGAACAATATGACCGGCACCAGGGAGAAAAAGACGAACTGCGCTATGCAATAAACCACCGAAAACGTGATTACCGGCGCGTTGTCCCAGTGAAAGGATTCTATCTGCAGCCTCTCCAGGACGGCTCTGAAAGTGCGACGCTGTCTGGTAGAAAGCCGCCCGACCCGAGGATCCTTGATAATTAATCGAAGCAACTTACATTTGCATGCAGGTCAATATCGTGCCGAAGAAACCTATCATACCCAAATACTCGATAATGTCAACGGTTTTCACGGCCAACTCTTGGAGCACCGTGGTCACCGAGAACAATACCGCACCGCCCAGGCACAGCATGTCGCCCACGAGTTGATTTTTACCTTCGCACCGCACATATCAAACAATTGTTTCTTTTAATAAAACACGTATCTGGTTCCCAATTGTCTTCTATACAATTGATTCCCAATGATTCAAAGGATTGATAATACAAAAATCTAGAATTTACTAATTCTGAAGGATAAATAGCTGGAATATTTTTAATCGCCCGATGCATGGTTTCGGAGTTGCAAGATATATTTATTCCCCGGGTATATTTAATTCCTCGCGATCCTTCGAGGACCTTCCAAGGAACGGTGCTCGAAGGATATTCGGCTTTCATCGATCGATCCAGCATGCGAGCAACGATTAACTCGATTACCTGAGGACGCAGGGTCTTTATTGTCGTCGATTCCTGCCCACACCAGGCACCCCACGCCCATCAGGCACACGGAGACACCGACGATGTGCACCATTCGGTACCTGACACCGAGTACCAGGCACGAAAGGGCCAATGCTACCGGTATCGCCACGCAATCCAGAAGCTAGAACACATTTCTCCGGGTTAAAGCACTCTCCTCTCCGCAGGCTGCAACGTGTCGTGGCGACAATAGCAAGGCGCCCAACGACGCGCGCCTCGTGCGAATCGAGAATAGCTCGGCTGAGACGCGGATTCACCGAGTCGAGGACCGAGAACCGTCCTCCTTTCAACGGTGGGCTGCATTTGCGCGATACAATGGACCTTCCGTTCCATTCAACCGGCGACGTGACCGCGAGTTTTGTAAGCGGGGGATACGTACTTACTCGGGGTGAATTTAAAAGCGCAAGGTGCAACACCGACACGGTGCGCGTTGTGAACGAAAGCGCAGAATGCGAACGTGGATTGCAGGAGGAATGACTCGTGGACTACGTGCATCTTTGAAACGTAGGAACGGGGGTTTCGAGAAGGTCCATCCCCCATCCTTACGCGTCTTTGCACCGATAGCGCTCATCCGCCATCGCTGCAGGGACCGATCGTGGATCTCAACGTGGATCGAAAAGACGAGTGGTATAAGGGAAAGCGTGTGGAGCGCAGTATGACGTTGCGAAACTGAAATTGCCTTTGGACTTAATCGAGAGCGTGGGATGGCGTGGATCGACTATGGGTGGGTTGCTGGTAGAAATAAAAAGGTCCTGCGATCGTACTGCCGTTCGAACGAGGATGTGCAACGGAGTTTCCATGATGCATTAAATGTTCTAACTACCTGTATGCTGGCGAGGCTCGTGAACTGGTGCGACGACGTTATAAGCGTGCATGCTTCAACGTCAATAAGCGCCAGCAGTAAGTACCTCCATCCACGGGCCCTTATGACCGAAATTAGGCCATTTCCTACCCCCCTGCAGGACATCCACGTTGTGTACACTAGGCACATCATGACGTAGTGCGGAAGATTTTGTCCTGTCTCGCGGAAAACGGTTTTCGGCTCGTCAAATCGTTATGGATACGGAAATCCCTGGATTTTCATTTGGTAGGTCGGATACGGAGGATCCGTCTCGTCGATGACTTACCTGTTGGGAGGGACAGTTGGTAAGCGGTGTTGACGTGATGGTTTATGAGCGTCATGAAGCAGAGCACCAGCGACAGGAATTGTCCCATTATTATCGCCCTCCATACTGCCCTGTTGATCGAGACCGAAAGAAAAGCGTGCGTGTAAAGTTACGTAAACTTGGGGAAATAATTAGGGAACCGTGAATATATACGAGAATTATATATACATCTACCAAGATCAACGATATTCAATCGATATATAATCATAATTATATCAATGACAATATCAATGGCATCGATAATCGGAGAGTAATATCCTCGGGAAAACCACGCAACACCAACGAGTACGTCCACATCGACACCGGTAAACAAAACGTATCGCCACATAAGCGATTCCAAATTATCACGTAATCCGGCATCGGATCGATTTGGAAATCTGCCGGCGATCCTTCATCCTGATTTATGTCCCGCGCTCCAGCCAAGAGGTACCTTTCGCGATGAAAGAAACACACTCTTGGCACGCCGTCCAAAAAAGCCGGCTTGACGACATATAAAACCCATCGACCAGTTATCAAACCTCGCGAACTCGACTCTTCATGATAATGAGAAAAACAAAAGCCAGAAAAACACTAATAGCTGCTCTTTACTCTCAATATAAACGATCATCTTACAAAGAAACACATCGAATCGCCGGTCCTACCGGCGATATTCAATTCGACCCCAACCGCGTATCTTCCTGCTGGAAGCAGGCGCAAATTCCAATCGCAAAAAGCGAAGGCGTTAATCCTCAAAGAAGCCCACCGATTCCTCCCATTAGCAGTCACTAACGAGGCAAAAAAAACCTCACATCAATTACGATAGCCCGACGCGACGCGAGAGGAAGTTCGATCGACTTGGTAGAAGGGCTCGAGAGCCGGGTACACATCCGCGTGTACGATCGGTACGCGAGAAAACTCGCGGTAAACACCCGCCACTCTCGTCTCCGGATGATCCCCCGCCCCCGCGAGGCCGGCTCGGGGGTGGGCCTAGGTTCGAGCTCCCCCGAGGCCCCTTTCGACCCAGCCCTACTCACGTACCACTGTCCAAGCTCGGATATGTAATTTTCGATCTTGTCGCAGACGCCGTTCCTGGGCTGCATCGTCGGATTTTGGCCGCAGTGACGGTCGCCCGCTGACACTCCCATGCCATGGTGCATTTTCGCATGCCTGGGGCACTTCACCACCGGCAGGTGAGAGGGGCGCCTGCGCGACCTCGTTCCCTCCATCGGCCCCTACCAAGTGGGTGGAATCGCCTGCACCCCCTTTTTCCCTCTCGCGCACGGAGCTCGGCTCGTTGGTCGAGCAGCGGAGCGAAAGTACGAAATCGCGATCCTTGGGAGATAAATGGGGCTTTGTTGTAGCGAGGAACAATGGTTGGGAGATGTTGAAGCGAAATGGTGATTTTGGATTTAGGAGAGACGAGACGCGGTCGGTGGGAGGGATTTTTGGGATGGGCCGGTATCGAGATTCGGATTATTGGGATTTTGAATAATGGACTGGAGAGGATTGAATGGAAGGTGTGGATATGGGTATTGGTTTTGGAAATCCCTTGAGAGGTGAGGAGAGGGTTTTAAGGGTGGTGAAATGACGTCGATGATGTTTTTTCGATATTCGAAGGTGTAGTACGTTGGTGTGTAGAGTCTATAGGAGGATCTGTGGGAATTTCCTATGGCAGAAGGAGATATTTAATTAGGGGGGATGGTAAAGAATATTCGTGCGATAGAGAAGTATGTCTTTCTTTATTTTCAGGTAATCCTGCCGCAGAGTTTTATATACAATATATTGGCGTCCTCCGATATATTGCGATCTCAGTCATCAATAATCTTCAAAAATGTTTCTCGCGTAGCAGTAAAGATCTTCACATTATATAAACTTTAAATATGTTCAACTTACTTATACTATATTATATATCTCAAACTTGACTGTAATGAAATCAATTATGCACAAATGTGGTCGCCCGACGTATGAAAGGAAGGCAATCGTAACTTTATGAATATGTAGATTTGTGCAGTCGGTTCACTTACCATTCGTTAACAAGATTTCGCTAGACGAAGGCGCACGAAATGATGGACCTTCAATTGATTACCTATCTAAAGAGGAAAACTCTCTGTCGGTTGTACCATCCAGCCGTCCTTAAAAAGTTGGAAAAATAGGTATATTTCGCTAGTCCCAAAGTGTGATTAACGCCCGCGCATGCGATTAATCGAGGATCTTCTTACACGATTATCTCCACCTCCGGGGAATTCTTGGATAACGCACACGATTCACGCACCGATAACTCGGTATACGATTAAGAGTAATGACGAGCGTCTAATATGAAGGATACGCGCGCTCGTGGCCGAGCGCGGCCTACCGAAATACGAAGTAAAATGTAGAATTCCTTTAAGGTTCGACTCTAACTAGCCTGCCGATTCGCACGATATACGTGCCAGTGTGAAACTGGGATTACGATTATCGAAGACGATTTATACGGAGGATGTCTTCTTCGTCAATTGGGATCGATTGGTCCTCCAGTCGCGAGGCTCACGTCGGGGCAGGGGCTTTATTTCTTCTTCGCCTCCTCCTCTACCGCCTCGTTCTGCTTGCGGAAGCAGTCACCGACCGGGAAGAAGTCCCAGCACCTCTGCTGATACATGTTCCACACGTACGTTTCTTGACCCGTGTACTCGGTGTCCGGTTTGTTGATCAAGTGCATCAGGAAGAACCTGTTCGCCAAGCATCGTAAACCGTCGGTACGTGCGACGAGCGCATTTCCTCGAGTAACCAAAAAATATCCTCGTAACTCACATGTAATTCGCGAGATTATGTTCCTGCTGAACGTGCGTGTCGAAGCCGTGAGGCACCGTATCGAAGTACTCCTTCCCCAAGCCGCATATGAAGCAGTTGCTCTCCATATTCGTCTTCACGTTCTCGAGCTGGTCTCGAAGCTCGCCAAATGCGTCGATGATCAAACCTAAATTGCGATTAGGAGGTGGAATCAGTGTGATGGCGCGTAAGAGGATGAGCGAAGTGGAAGCTAGAGGGGCCCATTAATTTACCCTGGATAATAGCCAGAAGAATGACAATGACGAAGAAGAAGAACGTGATGTCGAACATGATGCGATAGACCTCGTAATCATCGCCATCCGGCTCTCCGATTTCATCACCGATGCCACCACCGGCGCGTACGCCTTTGTACAAATGGAAAACGAAGCACTGCAAGGAAACGTAATGGTTATTTATATATTAATAACACGGTGATTATTTGCGTCCAACATTTGATTATTCTCATCCGCGAACTTCTAAAGCGCACCGTTAACATGTCGTGACACTTCTTGTCGACCTCGTCGTCCTCCTCTTGAATATAAAATTTCCTAAAGAAGTTGAAGGCTATGACCGTGTATATATATACGACGATCGTCAGCAGCATGACGGTCAATACCAGTTGCTTGCCATTGTGCGTTACCGACTGCAATATCGTCTTGAGCGTCTTGAAGCCAACCGCGACGTCCAGCAAGTGCGCGGCGAAGAAAAAGTTGTTGTAATTCCCGAGTATCGAGAATACGAAGTACCATAAGCTGTATAAAAACGCCTGTAATCGAAGCGAAAAAGTCATGGCATTGCCCTTGGTTTGCTACAAAAGTCACGGTTTGTTGATAATCGTAAAGGGATCACTCACGTTGTCCGTGATGGTGACACCACCTTTCCATATTTGATACCTCCAATCTATGGTTACGATGCTGAAGAAAGGTATGATTTTAAGTGAAGCGCCGTGGAAATGTTTCATCGTGTAGTTATTATCTCTTACGTATTAGTTACATATTACTTACTAGTGTATCAAGCCTGAGCCCTCCTCTTCCTGCTGGCTGAACGACGTCTTCTCCATGCCCAGCAGATTGCTGATGTAATCGAAATCGTACGTTTCGCTGTACTTTTGTCGGACTTTCTTCTTCACGAATTTGTCCCAGTAATTCACGGGGAAGGTCTTGGCGGATATCACCATTTTGTCCCAGTGCGCCTTTATGTCGTCCTCCTCCGGGGTTTCAGCTATGTACAGACCATCGAACTCCACTCGTCGAGCGATTTCCTTTTCTCGCTTGAAGATCGCCAAAGGCACCTGATGGAAAGTATCGAATTCCTTTCTTCGTACCAATTTTTCCAAAGTACGAGCAAAAATCGCACGTCTTCCGTACCTTCAGATGATAATACGCGACCAGCATAGCCAGAGAAACGATGGAGTGAAGCGCAGCCATGAGCCTCATGATGTGAGCCACGTAGTAGAAGTCTTCTGCCACCTCCACGAATTCCAGCGCATCCTCCTCCTCTTCTTCTGATCCGTTTTCCCCACTGCCACTTCCCAGTTCCACCCCGCTTCCTCCCGAACCGGATGCACCATCGCCCGACATTTCGGCCAGCAAATCTGCCATCGCTTGGCCGCTTCCCTCCTCGTCCGAATCACTAGCCAGAGACGTAACCTGGAGTGCGAAGAGAATAAAAATGAACATCACGATACGATTGGAAGAACATTGAGACCCTCGTGCTCGATCACCTTGTAGAACAACAGCATGAAGTTGATGAAAAAGGCGAGAACCAGAGCCACGTATTTGAGATTGTAAAAATTCCTAGCCAGGAAGGAGACCACGCGATGACTGTATTCGGATAGATCGATGCTGGATCCGGATGGCTCCGTGATGATCTCTTGCTTAGCCTCGGCTTCGACCGCTGCCATAGCCGCTTGCTGAGCCGCAGCCGCTTCCGCAGCCGCCGCTGCTTGAGCTCTCGCTTGTTCACCTCTGTTTGGAAGACGTATTTGTGCGAAATTATACTTGTACTTGTTCAAACGCGCGATTAAGAAAGATTGCTTGATTATCCTCAAAATACTTGAATCTGATTTATATATCAGATGGAGTGGAATAGTGGACTGGAAGGTTGAGAAACTTTTAATTAATTTTTAGCACCGATTGCTACTTGTAGTCACTCAGGACTTATTAAGATAGGTTCCAAACTACCAGAGTTACAGTATACATATTATACGGAAAAACCAGAGGTGATTGGCAGGATTCTATCCACTGCACCACCATAGTTCTATAAGCTGAGAAACTCAAACGTACCCAAGTAAGTCCGCCAATGTAACTGGCGACTCGGCGTCACCGCCACCACCTTCTGCCCTTGGTCCTTCTTCGGCTCCACCCTCATCAGGGGTACTCTCCCCGGTTTCCTCGATACTCGATTGCGGAGTCGAGGTCGTCGACTCGTGCGGGGCTATCTTTATCTGCCCACCTTCTTCCTTTGTTATGTCCATTCCGAAGGCTTGCACCTGTTGCAGAGATTTCTCTTAGAATCTCAAAATGCTTTCGTAAAAAATAGGCACTCGATCTAGAGGTCATTATTTATTTTCATTCCTTCATTTTCGACACCGACTGCTAAGGTCAATTGTATCCTTGGAAATGCTATTTAAGGTGAGTTCCAAGCCACCAGAATTACGGTATATATATCACATGCAAAAATCAGAGGTGATGAGCAGAATTCAAACCTTGATTTTCCGCGTGAAAGTCTATTTCTATCCACTACACTATCTCTGGATAAGCGGCTAACGTGGAAGTTGATATACTGATGTACTGTTATATAATTTGATACATAATTGATATATAATTGGATCGATTGTCCTAAAGGAGCAGTGAAATACATATCGCTTACCTGTAAGTTCGATTCATCCGGCGTTGGTGGCAAAGCGGGCAGATGCCTCGATGGCTTCTCTTCCTCCTCCTTCACTTCCACCACCGGTTCCTCGACGTGCGGTCCCCTCATCAGCGTCAAGAGCAACCTCATGAAGTACCTGATCACGCATCCAACGCCAAAGCCAGAGTAGTAAAACGCGTAGAATATCATCTTGAAGAAGGCGACGAAGATTTCGGGTATCGTCATCTGCTGCATCTCCGCGATCTTGTTCTTGATGTTGGTCGGCGAGAATATGGAGAAGAAGAAGTAAACGCTGTCCTTGAACGCCTGAATGCCCCTCCTGATGGGATCCTTGTTCCTCTCCTCGTCGTCCTCCGTCATGTAAGTGTAAGAGGACTCCCTGGCCTTGCCAATCCCGCCGCTCTCCTCGACCGCCATCAGACCACTGGCGTGCTGCATCTCAAATATGGCGTCCTCGCAGAAGTTGATGAAGGTCTCGAGTTTCTCCTTCTCGCCAGCCTCGACCACCGTGTTGTAGAAGTAGGTCCTCTTCGACTCCTTGATCTGCGGCTTCTCCCACTGCTCGATGTTCGACTCCTTGATCTCGAAGTACACGCGCTCGATCTTCTTGTTGCCACCCAGGATCTCGATCCTTCCGAGGAAAGGCTCGAAATAATTCAGTACCGAGCCAGCGGTTTCGAGGAACCTCGTTAGCCTTGGCTCGTTTGGCATGTGCTCGGACAAATTCGTGAGCAGCACGGCCAGATTGAAGCCGATCTCCTTGGCTGGCTCGTGGAAGCGATCCATGAAGGCGACGTAGTCGATTTTACCATCGTGATTGACCTCGCAGCAAGCCAGCAGGAACTTGATCTCCTCGCTGTGGATATAAGATATTCTTATGATCTTTGGTGTTCTTGCTGTAAGCCTCATTTATGATAGGTTTGTGTAAGAGAAACGGGAGAACTGGGAGAGGTCGAGATCTTTGCTTACTCGGTGTAGCTCTTCTGTTGCTCCATTTTCTCCTTGAAGTCCTTGGGGTAAACCCAGCCGTCGCTGTTGAGATCGACCTCCAGGAAGCTGGGCGTCGAGACCAGGTCTTTGAGCTTGAGGAACATGTCGAAGTACTTCAGGATCAATTCGACATTGCCCGCGGATTCCACCAACGTGTCTACCATCTGCTTTCCGATCGTTCCATTCACGACGTTGCCTAGATTATTATTCAAATAACGAGCCCTCGTTTAACGTAATTCCTTTAATCGCACAAAATTTCTGCGAAGATCGTTATATTCGTAATTAAGATACGTACCCTCCAGCATGGACAACATCATCGTGATCATGTCTTTCTGCAAGTTCAACAACTCCTTCAGCAGATCCACCTGGCTGGAGTGCTTTGACAGCTTATCCTGCATGTGTGAAAATAAGAATAGAAAACCACCAACGGCGTCCCACAATCTCGAGTGCGCCAAGGCTTGCTGATTCTGCGCGCAAGGGCCCTGAATAACTTCTGTTAAGGTGTTGAAGACCTGGCTCGCAACTCCGATGGCCTTGAAGAAATTAGCCTTGCCGGCCGGATCGATCAGTTCCTTGCTGGAGTAATGCCAGTAGAAGTCCATAATGGATTCCTGAAGACGCAGAAGGTAATCGACCGTACAGATGACGACGTTCACGGTTGTGGTATTGCCAGCCTGCGTTCTGAGATAATTCTGCCAATCTGCGAAGCGAGAGGATTGTTCGATGAGAATTACAACCTGCATCGTTCCCTTCTTCTTTAATCGTACATTATGTCACGTGTTTTTATTTCACATATATTAAAAAAATATTAAATAGATATTGAATAAATATCTTGGAGAAACTGGTCCTTGCGAGCAGCGATTATCGACTAATTGATTAACGATATCTAATATTAAATAAATATACCAAAGTACTGTGTTTATTCTGCTTTACAGTAAATAAATTGATAATGATGCCAAAAAAATTAATAACCGTACTAACCGAGATTGTGGCCCTCGCATGTTAGTTGGATGAAGCGAAATAGGGCGCACGTGAATTCAGCGTCGTGCATGTTCTTTTCACCAGCCGCACCCTCAGAACCGACGCCCAATCCTTCGGCTTTGGTGTTCCTCTCAAAGGCATCCAGATCCAAAACGCTGCAGGAGTTCATCAGGCCGGCGATCGAGGTGAAGAAACCGACGTCCTTCTTCTCCTTCAGGTGATTCAGCATCCCTCGTTGGATCTCTATGTTGCCACCGCGTAGAATCGAGATTCCTAGCTCCAGAGTCTTCATGACCATCTCGCTCGGTACTCCTTTACACGCGGATATATGAAGCAACACCATTTCTGCGACTCCGCGATTTGCCAGGCGGGCTTGATGGAAGAGGAGCTTCTGCTTCTCCATTTCTTGTTCCTGTGCAATTTGGCCGACATTATCCTCAGAATTCGATAAATCATCACAATGATTAATGGCAAAGAAGAAAGTAACGGAAATCATTTCAATCAGATTTAAGAACGTAAAGGTTAATAAATTCCAACGACTAGGTGGAACGTGAAGATGCCTTACCATTAGTTTATGCATCGGCCGCTTGAGATTCGAATGAAAAGGATTCGTTAGTATCATTAGGAAATCCCGCATCTTGCGGATGAAATGAGAATCGTGACCACAATTTCGCTCGATGCCTGCTGATAATCGTTCTGATAATGGACCAACGAGGTAAAACAACGCGCAATGTGATCTAGACGAATGCAGATGTGTCGTGTTATCTACGATGATGCAGATCAGCCTCGAGGATACGAAAGAAGGTGTACATTACTCGATTCGCATTGCAAGCGTATGGAAGCGAATGGGATATCGCACTAACTACTTATTCTTACCATAAGTAGCTTATGCCCCGGCTTCTACACGGTTAGTGAGTCAAAACAAAACAGGCAGTTTGTTAATAATTTCCACAGACCCCGGAAAACCGCGTCTCGTTTCTCGTTGTAAGTATTATTCCATTAGTGTACAGGTACAGGTATTCCATGACCAAAGGAACAAAGACTTGTTGAAAACGAAGGGCTACATATTTTGTCACGATGATACTCACATGAATAGACGCCCCACCTTCCTCTTCGCCTCCTCCGCCTTCGTCCTCGCCTTCTTCTTCTTCTTCGCCGCAGGATTTCGATATAATTTGAGCATAGCTCATGTAAAGCGGGTCCTCCTGAAGGGCACCAGAGCGTTCTGTCATCGCGCCACGGCAGAATGTCGTCACCAGCTGGGTAAGCGGATCCGGTTTGCCCTCATCCTCGTCCTTATCCATCTTCTTCAGCTCCGCGTCCTCGAAAGATTGCTGCAAACGACAAAGGAACTCGATGAAGTACCGCGGAAGAATCAGTAGGATTCCTTGGGCGATTGACTCACCGTAAGGTCTTCAATCATCACCTCTTGGCCGACGTTCTCATCCTGCAACCAGAGCTCGTAGTAGGTCCGCGCGAAGATGTTTATAGCCCGATGCCTGGAGTGAGAAATTGTGTTGCGTATTCCCAAACATGGGTCTTATTTATAGAAATATGCATAGAAATGATTATCTAATATTTAAAGAGCAATCATGCGTCGCGATGATTAATCAATAATTAGTGAAGACACGAATGCATAATGCTAAAAAATATTAGTCGGCTCTGCTGCTTGATGAGTATTGCTTCGATTATTTTTTGGCATCATTTTAATAGCATCTTCGATTACTCTGGGATCGTTGGATTACCTTCTCAGTTTGTAGAGCGGTTCGCTACGCAGACAGGCGATAGCCGCCCTTTTTCTGGCCGCGCACAACACGCGCTTCCAACCATCCCCTGACGGTGCTGGTTTCGTGGCCTTTTAGCAGCGTGCAAACACAACTGTACATGTTAGATCGCAAGCAATTATTCCTTCGGACTGTTAATAGGCATTTGCACTTCTCTGATCCTCGTTGCCTACGTTTGCCAAAAATCAGGATGATCGATTGGGATCAAAATCATGGCGAGCTTCGGGGAACAATACTGCGATGCGATTAAAGGGATTATAAGTATTCATGCACGAAAGGGTTACTAACTCCATGGCGGATCAAAGGGTAATAAAACGGGAACGTAATCGAACTCAAAGAGGATACCTGGGCAAGGAATGTAGGGAAGTTTGGCGGAAACAAGCGATCACGGCTCGTTTACGCTGTATCGAGACCACTGATCGGTACTGACTCTTGCTCTGCTGTTGTGGATGATCTATCTACTCGAAAGAACAGAATTTCCAAATAAATCGACTAAATAAAGAAGAACGGAGATGCGAAGAATGTAGGATAACGAATAAACAACGCGTAAACGTTGAATACTTGCTACAAGTACATTAGTTAAATAACCATTTAAGTGAAAGTAAAATATTATTAATAATACATTATAAGTAAAAGTACAATAACCATTTAACTTGTCGTATTAAATTCTTGCTTCGAAGAAGACAGTTGGCAGTCCAATATGTATAAAAGATTTATAAAACCCAATGGTGTGTAAAAGGTGATGGAAAATCAAGATCCTAGACTTACCATGTGTAGACCGTAAAGAACCTTCGCCATGTCCGTGATCCTAGCAACGACGTCCTCCAATTGTTGAGCTTTCACCGGTTCCATGACATCCTTCTTCTGGCCCAGCTTGGAATACAAGTAATGCTGCCAGGACATCTCGTCTGCTGGATCGATCTTGTCCGGCAAAGTTAGCTGAGTCTTCGCGAACTCCGCTATGTCGTACTCCGGCATCTTCTTCAGGAATCGGTCCTTGCAGTGCTGCACCAACTCTTGCTCGCGTCCAGCGAAGAGATTCAGACCAACGGGCAGCAATCTCTTCAGACAGGCGACCATCAGAGAGGCCTGAACCTCCTTATCCTTGTCTCTCTTCTTGTCGCGATGTTTCTTCTTTTTCTGAGGACCAAGCACATTAATCGTATAACACAATGCCCGAGCCGACGCAATTCCGCACATATATTTACATAATCGGTACAACCATGTCGTACTAAAGCTTAATTTATAACTTAATTTATAACTTCGTTTACTTACTAGGCAGAAAAAAGTTCGAGAAACTTATGTCGTCGGTGGCCAAAGAAAGAGAAATTATAAAGTGTCAATACGGTGTTAACTTTGAGCAATAGGTTATTAGTATTTACATCCAGTTAGTAGACTTACGTTAAACGTACTGAGGTACTTCATAGAAGAAGGGTGTTGTTAAAGCGAAATCAGCGTGATGTGTCGTGATTTGAACGTAAGTTAGTCGAGACAAAGAAAGAGTCGATGGTTAATAGAAGTAGCGCAGGATCAAGATTTAGATTAAGCGATGCTAATAACAAAAGTGCTATAAGCTTCCTTAATTTCGATTAATCGCATCGACACCAACCTTGCCACCTGCAGAGGGCGCCGTGCCATCGGAAACCGTGGTGGACCTCCTGGTGGCCGTTGGCATGATCAGCACCATGTTGTCGATCTCGTTAGCCGAGATGAAGTTCTGCTCCTCGCGCAGGAAGTACTGGGACTTCGACCAGATGTTGAATATCGCCGCCACGTGATTGTAGAGATCCTCAGCCTCTGGTATGTTGTTCCTCAGCCAGTGATTCCTCTGGAGATCCACGTACTTTATCAGCAGCGGATAGAAGGAGTATATGTCGCGCACCAGCAGCTGCCAGTCCTCCTGAATCTGAGCCTCGACCTGGGACGTGTCGTCCGTCGAGGACTTGATGAAGCCACGAAGCGACTCCTCCTTGTGGAACATCGTGTCCGTTCGTTTCCTGACGCGCTCCGCCAAAGGCAAGAAGGGATCTTTCAGCAGCTCTTCCGAGGAGTTGATGATTATCTGTTGCGTGTACGCTGCTATCCGCGTCATCCACGGGGCGTTCTCGTTGCCAATGTTCTTCTTGATGAGCTTCAGCACGTTCTTCAGCAGCTGATTCATGTGGTCACTCGTGACCATGCTGACGTACGTTCCTTCGGTTGGCGTCACGTTGTCGGGACCCTGGGCCCACCAAAAGGGCAGGTAGGAGCAAAGTAGAGGAAGGATCACGTCCACGACGTGGGGGATGTCGTTGTAGGTCTTCTCGGACTCGACGAACTGATCGACCTCGCCCAGGATCGTCTCCAGGGTCGGCATGCTGGACTCCATTTTCGTCATGATGTCCTGCGCCTCCAAGGAATGGTCCGCGATTCGATTCAGCAGGGAGAACTGATTGTGCTTGTTGAGATGAGGCTCCAGGAATGCCACTGGGAAGCAGCTGGAAAAGGCGCCGAGACAGAAGCCGAGATTCGGCTTGTGGCGCTCGATCTCCGTTTTCAGGTACTTCCGGTCGTGGGTTAAACTTGCATCTACGCCTAAAGTGTAAAGGGCCGCCAACATCTTGTAGGATGCCACCTGAATCTCGTCCACTGTCGATGAGAAATCGTGTGAGGATATTAAAACGCTTGCTATGAAACGATACTCCTGATCTATTCTGCTGAGTAAGAAAATTGCTCTTCAGCAATTTCATTAATATCGTACCTCTAAGGATTAATCCTAACGTTTTTTTGAGATATTTTTGATAAGCTGTCCGTATACTCACGTAAGAGATCGCTGCCGTATTCGCACGCAGCGAGGTGATCGAACATAGCGGTCAGCACCGGAAGAACGACGCTGTTTACGTACGACAGTGAGGTCGAGGTCTTCAGATGAGTCCCTCTGAGGTGACTGTATTTTCCCTCCTGGAGATTTAATATCGTGTGTCCCAGATCGTCCGCGGTGTTATTGAAGAAAGTCAACATTGACGTTCGGATGAATTCCGGGCAATTCTTGACCAAACTCTTGGCGTCTATACCCTTGACCAGGACTTGAAGACAGCGGACAGTGATCCTGACGTCTGGACCGAAGGCTGCTAGTCTCGATCTCAAGAGACTCGCCAATTTGCAGAATAAAGCGGCCACCATTTCCTTCTCCTTCAGGGACGCAGCGCCAACGTTGTTCGTAGCGGTAGCAACAGCGATGAAGTAATTTCTGTGCGTGCTGAAGTACTTCTCCATCAAAGGCAAGACGACTTTGCTGAAGAACTTTATGTCCCTGGTGGAGGTTTTGAAGCTGTTTCGCCGACTGTAGGTGTCCGAAGGCTTCAGTAGCTTCATGTTGATGGTCGCCTTGTCCAGATAAGCTATGAGTTTCTCCAGCAGCGAGTAGGCGAACCGTAGCTCCACAGCGGCTCCAGCTCCAGCGACTTCGGTCTCTGCACCTCCTCGATTTGGCTTGTGCAACTTGTATCCCTGATACTGAAGATACTTGAGGAACTCCTGAGAACGCTCACGATCCTTTCGTTTCTCCTTGTCGGTCAGTAGATCGTAAGGCACCAATTGCGGATGAATACCTCCACCTGGATAGCAGGAATTACCACGATCAAGAAATCCAATAGACTACCTCTAGGCGAAGCTGTAAATAAAGAACTAACCGCACGTGATGAGTTCTTCCTTCTTCTTCTTGGCCCAGATGTCGTGAGCATTATCCGCCAGTCTCTCAGCCATATTTTGCATTTCTCTGCTGAGGGTCAAGTTCGTCATGTCGACTGGATGAGGATTGTAGTTGAAGGGATTGGCCGAGTCGCCCTGAAAGTTTTTGCGCAATAATGCGAGCTTTATCATTCGATTCTGATTCACGAGAATATCGCTGGAATATCTTACCTGACTTTTGGACGATCTTCTCATAGAGCTACGGTTCGTGGAAGGTACGTCGACCTCGGCATGCTCGACGCTCCAGCCTATAGCCAACAGAGCTTTCAAGCTCTCCCTGACCGGTTCCTTGTAACGCTCCCTTTCATAATCGTTCAGCATATTGTACGGCTTCAATCTTGGATGAGTTTTATTCGTGTCCGACCACTGTTCCCCGTATGTCCAGCCATTCTCCAGTTTCCTATTTGCCCAGGCGTCGTGATAGTGCTCCGAGAATTTTTGTACTATCTGATTGAGATCGTTGTTGAGAACGACGCTGAAAAATCGTAAATAAACTCATGAATATTCTTCGTCTACAAATCATGTTCTCGTAAACTCCAGATTCTCGTACTATTAAGCGCGTATACTTCAAGAGTATAAAGATATCGCCACAGTTCCATTTGCACGTTATGGAAATATCTTAGGAGAATATCTCTACGTTATTAAATTGTAAATGAAATAATTCGTATAAGTGATATTGCGAGGTGTACCTGGAGGTATTGATGGGTTGCGGATTGTAAGGCCCATCGGGCGATTGCGTCGATGCCGACTTGCTGCCGTACCATTCATCGTCGTAATTTTTGGACAAGGAGTAATCGGGTGGCAAGGCACATCCGATGGCCGTGAGACAGGGAAGTGCCTTCCCGAATAATTCAGGATCGTAATCCATCTTGGACAGGGAGTCGAATATATTGCTAAACAGAACCATCGTCAGGCGTTTCTCCTCGTCGCTGGAGGCGCCGTATGCTCCTTGACCCCCCGTGGATCCGTAATATTTGGCACATCGATCGTAATGCAGCGTCAACAGCTGCACAGTTGGATGATCGGTTTTGAAGATTTTTTTTTACTTATTTTATTTATTTATTCGAAGATCGAAAAGAATCTGCGTACCCTGAGAGCGACCGTGGTGTATTCCGACAACTTGGAAACGTCGACGGTGAGCTTCCTCAGGAGTTTGAGCAACATGCTCGGTTGCATTTGGCTGAAAAAACACGTTTGCTTCAGCCACGAGGAGGGGCAATTGAGACTTGGTGCGAAGCGCGACTATCGTGTATGAACATGTAAATAGGACGTGGTACATCTCTAGCCAAGACTTAGCTGTTCAAAGTAATATCAATAGAACTTACGAGAAATTTAACTCGTGGACATCTCTTGTTGAGCAACAAAAGGAGTGAGTTAATTATTTTAGTATAGGATTAGGGCCTGCGTGATTTACCTGGTAAGGGCGACGAGGAAGTCCGAGACGGCTTCTCTCTGCCCCTTGGTCAGCATGCGGTTCTTGCTCAGACGATAAACCGTGTGCAGGGTCGCGTCCAGTAGACTGGCGTAATTGTCGGCCTCGTTGTAGAATTTGGAATGCTTTATTAGCAGGGGCAAAATGCTGTTTCCAATGTAGCGATTCATGGCCAGTGCCATGTCCGACTCGTAACCGTCATTCTGGAAGAAATTAATAAATCATGGACACCTTGGTGTATGAAAACTACCCTGATGAAAATTCCACGAAATAAAATTAATTAACTATGAGTTGGTATTTCGTAAAGAGTGAGATAATCGGTTTTGTGGCATTGGTCATGATCCAAAGGGTTTTCGAATTAAAATTAATTTTTATATAAACCGAACCGCCTGGTCCGACATGTGCAGAGATTAAAATCAAACTCCTTACTCTGTCGAGCATCGTGGCTGCTCTTAAATCGGGCAGAAAGGCTTCCTCTAGGATTTTGAAGAACAATTCCCTGGTTTCTATCCCGTATACGCGTTCGAGGAAGAGAACGACGCTCTGCTTGTGCCCAGGGATCAAGCCGGATGGCATGTCGCTCTTTGGTCTCTCTTCCCCAGCGGCCGGATTGAGCAGAGTGAACCTCAGAGACAGGACCCCCTGCAGGTCGTCCAGAGGCACCAAGGATCGCAGAATGGCTCTCGCTCGCAAGGACTCGTTCTTCCCTGAAATGGGCAATCGACTGTGGAACCTGTGGATCCTCGTGGCTCTACGCTACAAAGTAAAACTTTCGTTTCGTATATTACCAACGGACTCTGTGGAGGCCTCTGTTGCACGGTAAAAAAAAAAGTAAACGCTATCATTAGATATTAAGACTTATGCGACGCGATTTATGACGATTTCCTACGGATTTGTGAAGAATATACGGATGGGTAGATGCTGCGTATGTCGACGTAGTCTACGGGTAAACGCACTACCAGGTACTGTACCGACTATTGCGCTTTCTACGAATTTAAAATAATATCGATGGAGTTTCTGGGCCTTTGATGAGGAAACATGGTAATATATGAAGAATGAATTCGAGGTGTGATCAATCTATGGATCTTCTCGATGCCAATGGACGTGGGACATTGAAATTTCTCGACTCTACCTTGCTCTATGACCGAAGAATCTGGAGCGCAACGACCGAGGAGATCCACGAGCGTGCAGTAGAAATTCAAGATCGCAGCTCCGGTGTCGATGTAATCCTCGTCGTCGTCGGATTCCGGAAGAGGATGTTCGAACTGCATCACCATCGCAGTGCCCTCGGGCTCGTCGTGCACCTGTTTCAAATACTAAGTTGATACCTAATTAGTGCAACGTTGTACGCTTGCACGTGATAATTAATTAATCTCTAATTCACCACAGACGAGAAAAAAAATGTATTTGAACGTACAAAGTCTAGTCACCGATAAATACTAACTTTTAAAATCAGGCTAAATTATTCATGCTTTGCACTTGATTATTACAAGATACGACATACCAGTTATCCTTGAATACGTTAGGGACCGGTGTAAAAATTGGACATGGTAGAAGATTACGGTTGAACGAAATGAGATTCGACGAAGCGAAAAGAAGAGAACGAGGAGTAGAAGTAACGGAGGAGTAGACAACACTAATAATGGACAGTGATATTATTCAAAGATGTAAGACGACACGTTTTTAGAAGAAGATGTCCCTACGTTAAATACGTATACGAGAATCGCATTGCAACACACATTACGAAAACATTGTCTTACTTACAAAAGTATCCTCGATATACTTTTAGCTCATCGATATATGGAAAGCGGCGATCGTGTAACGGGAATAAAACAGACCTACCTTTCGTCTGTCGGCAATACGTTCGGACATCTTATTGGCGTCGATAATTGCCCTCAGCAATCCCTCACCCTCGCCACGAAGCGCGGGTCCTAAGCATTCCGGTCTTCGGATCAGCAAACGTATCACTAAGTTCGCGTTCTCCTCGACGCTCTCCCCTAAAACCACAGATCGTTTTGAAAATTTTTTAAATTAAAAATACAGGTGAGGATTGGATGAGAATGGCGGGGGGATACAGGGAGAAATATGAATTAAGCAGAGAGGAAATCTGAGGGGGAAGTTTTGAAATGTACTACTACTACTATTGCTACTACTACTACTACTATTACTGCTACTACTACTACTACTATTACTACTACTACTACTACTACTACTGTAATAAAAATACATATAACATACCATTCACCCATACGCAGAATCTCAGGAAATCCAGGTAACGTTCACCCTCCACGGGATCCCAACCGAGATCCGGGTAGCCCTTCTCCACTAACTCCGAGTTTGATTGCAAACCGCATCGCGACAGATAAATCGCGATTTTTTCCAAGTAATGCTCCCTGAGGGCCAGAGCCAATTCCGTGTTTTCCATCAAGGAGGAATAAGCCACGTCCAATGGCGTGGAGCCCCTCAGAGAGGGTCGAGCCAGGAGGATGTTGCTGTTCTCCAGCAGGAAGTCGAAGTGATCGAACATAGCTTTCTGGTTTTGCCTGGAGGTACGGCAGAAGTAGCAGAGAAATCGACAGCACGCCACGACCATTTCGTGAGAGGTGTCCTTCTCCTTTGCCGGAGCCTCGCCTTCAGCAGCCTGCGCCTGGGTCTGGGCGTCGGATTGGGCCTGGGCCCGCCTCCCCAGCGTGTTCATCATGATGGCCATCACGTTCTCGTGGATCCTCAGCACTCTGATCAAGTCTGGATGCTGGAAGAACGTGTGGTTGTTGACCAATTTCCAGAGCCTCTCCCTGACCAGCTCCTCCTCTTCCTGGGACATCTGCACGGGCAGGAGAGCGCGAATTTGGCTAAGGCCGACCCACATGGAGGCGACATCGTCCCTGGTCTTGCTGTTGATCACGTAGGTTTTCTCCAAGGCTCGGATAAGCTCGCCCACTGTATCGTATTGGCGGACCAACAGGCTGAACATCTCGCGTACGAGTTTCGGGGTCTCGATCTGCGACTCCTCCGCCCACTTGACTATCGTCGCTATCAGCACCTTGCGGAACACCTCTGCGAATTTTGCATTAAACATTTCGATCAACAAGTTATGCGCAAATTCTTATGTTACGTTGATTATTCTTGTTATAGAATTTTATTTAGGTATTTTATTTATTTAGGTATTGTTATTTATTTAGGTATTTGCAGTTTGGGTATCTTCATTTAGGTATTCATTTAGTTACTTAAGTAGTATACCTTCAGGAGTTTTCTTCTCAGGTTCAGGTTCCGGCTTGGCTTCCTCCTCGAGTTCCTTCACGGCGTTGATGAAGTTGAAGAGCCTCTTCATGGCTCCGGGCTTTTGAATTTCCTCGATGGGTTCGTTAGCCGCGTCCGCCGCTTCTTGAAGGGCGTGGAGGGACACGTAGGACATGAGGTCGCAATGGAACTCGTTCATCTTCGTTATCAGCTCCTCCCCGCATGGAATGTTATCGGGGTCCTCGGCGTAATCCATGTTCTTGAAGCTCAGAATCGCGTTCATCTGCTCGCGAGGGGGACACCTGAATTCCCTGGTTTTTTTAGCCGCCACTGCCGAGGGCAGATCCGACTGCTTGATGTCGATGTAACGGCGCAGCTGGTCGGACTGCAGATCCCCGACGAAGTCGTGGCTGAAGGAGATGATGGATTCCACTCGATGGCGTAGCTGGATGTCGTTGAGGTGATGAAGGAGGTAACACATCTGCAACTTGGCGCCCTCCGCCATTTTCATGTGCAGCAGGCCCTTCTTGTGCTCGTCCTTGCCTTCTACAGTGCGAAAAAAGGAAATAAAGACGTCAGTCGATTCCTTTTATTTTCTTCGATCCAAAATCAAAGAGGATATCTCTGGTTGTATACTATACGATAAGAAATTATCATACGTGTCTTAATAAAAATAATATATATTTGGATAACAAAGCAACCTTTGTCAAACGTCGGATCCCACGTTTCGGGATTAATCATGATCAGGAGCTTCATTATGTCCTCGTTCCTGAGCATCCCGACCAAGAGCAATCTGTCTACCAGTTTCAACAGCGGCCTGCAATGGACAAAGGATCGTGATTCGAAAGTCCGCGAGCTACGCTCTGCGCCAGAAGCTGTAAAGCGCTGGTAAAATCTAATATACGAAGACTCTCATGGGCGAGAAGCGATTAATATCGAGCAACGCTCTTCTCTCCTGCAGCATCTCACGACGATTTAAATAATGCAGCATTGGCCAGGCATAGGCGTATCATCGTCTTACATACAGGAAAAGGTTCTCATTGCTGCCGCCGATCGGATCTCGATTATGAACTTGGTTGACCTCGACGGCTTCGTTCAGGGCCATCATCACGTAATCCCGCACGATATCGAGCGGGAAGAACGGACTGTAGAGGCTCCTTATGTTCTCGATCGTTTGATCGCTGGAAGGAATTTCCCTTGATGTCCACCATTAGTAAAGCGGTTCACATCTAGTCCTGGAGGAAATTTAATACTTACCTAATATCGGTCATCTTCATCTGCGGTCGAACCGATTCGGTTTCGAGGAATCGAAGGCTGTGCCTCATCTCCACGTCTTCGTACAGATCCTTCAGTTCTTGACCTGAGCATCGAGAAACGATCGGTGTACTTGTATAGATTGTATGTCTTGTATAGAATAATAATTTCTTTTTAATTCGTCTTCAGCACCGACTTCTAAGGTTCGACTTGAGGAATGAACACGGTATTATTATTACCCAAAGGAATGATGAACTCGTTCTTGCAAACTTCCATGGTCGTTGCGTGGGATTCGAGGTGCAAGGCGATAAGTAAGTCGTAAAATCCTTGTCGTAGGGGCCCTGACATGTACTCCGCTCGGATGGCGTACAGCAGTTGTTTCTGATCGACGTGTTGGCACAGCGCGTGGGCAGCTCTGTAGTTCGATTGGTAGCAGAGAGCCGCGTAAAGCGTCAGCGTGTGAGCGTGGAAACTAAAATGGACATCGCGTTATCTATTCACTGTCTTTTCAAGCGGACCTGCTATTCCAACTTCATTTCTGAACCTCGAAGAGGGAATTTGAGGATTCTCGTGCAAAGACTCGGAGTACCTGAGAAGCTTGTCCATCTCGATGAGCTCCAGGATGTCGATGCACCTGTCCTCCTCGGGAATGTGAAGAGCCAGCATGGAGATCGCGTCCTCGCACAGCATGGACCAACCTCTGATGTCCGAGAGCTTAAGGGCGTGCACCTGAAGCGACTGATTGGGCACTCTGGCCCACTGGTGGGGCTTCAGGCATTGCACTTTCAGCCTGGGTGGAAATTGGGGTATCACGTGGCGCTCGGAATTTTGCAAAACCGCAGCCGAGAGCGGCAGGGTCGTGGAGGTCCTTCCAAGTTCGATCTGAAGGATCTCCTTGCTCGTGGCCTCCACGAAGATCGCGGGGAACAGTTTGGTGTCCGGCTCCATCTTGAACTTGTGACTGGTTTCCTTGCCCTCGCAGGTGAAGGAGACCCAACCGGTCGCGGTGTCCACGAAACAGCCAACGAACATACCCTGAGAGGCGCCCTTGCCAGAAGAGTCCTGCGTCACTTCGTTGTACAGCTCATCCGCTCTCACCATATAGCAGCTCTGTCTGTCGACTCTAGACGCGCGAAGGAAGATATTTGATTCGATGATTCGTGATGTCGTGGCTCTTTCATCGACCACAAACCAATCTTATATATTTTACAATGAGTGAAACTTGAGATTTGTTCGAGAAAAGTATTTTACACGATCATTTGCGAGGGGTATAATTTTTTTATATGTATCAGTATACGTGACTTCATATGTAGATTTAATTAATAAGGCGAAAGCGTGGATAAAAAGGAATTTTTTGTCGATCATTTATTTGCTGCTCTGAGAAGGAGGCTTCGAAAAATTACACCTACGCATTTTCTCTGTAACCGTGGATTCATTTTTAAGTGAGAAATTATTTTTTAACGACTCACTGTTCCACTGGACGCTCGTAGTCGTCGACGATAACCACGGACGACTTCCTCACGCGAGATAAGTTGAAGTCCTTCGTGTGCAAGTGATATTGCGACGTGACCCAGCCGACGTAAACGTGCGTTGGATCCTGACCAGGAAATATTCTCACTCCGTAAAAATATTCGTTCATCAGCTTCAGACACTCGGTGTCGTAGATTTCGTTGCCGATCGCCTCGACGCCGCTTCCTGTCAAAACGGACATCGCCTTCGGAGCATTGCGCTCCGGAATTTGAGGGGGCACCACTTTCAGGTCCGTCTGAAATCAATTCGCGGGTCCTTTTCAACATCAAAACTATCAAACCACGTCTGTTCTTAGAAAAAGAATGTCCACGATTTTATTACGGAACGCAGATCATTTTACTGATCTATCGATATTTCTTCTCTTTCTTCCTTCGTTAAGAGGCATATTTGATATACTTATGAAGAAGCAGTGGGTAGTTTTAGTGCTCGAAAACTCGGTATTTCCCGAGCGACGATAGAATACGTTTAAATATTACCGTAGAGACGCGAACCTGAGGCGGTCTCGTGCCCGCTTTGGCCGTTCCAATCGTCTTGGTGCTTTTATCCGAGACATCGGAGCGCACTTGAGGTTCCGGCGTCTTCGACTTCGCATCCGGTGACTTCGCTTTACGCGAGAAGAACCTGAAACGAATTCCTCATAACTCCGCGAAATGTGATAACCGACAAATTAAACACTCTACTGAATTAGAGTTGCTTCGAATAAATTTATTCCACGACGTTTGGAATTTTCATTAAACTTTGAACTTACGGCACATCCTCCATTTCTTTGCTAAGTTTGCTAATGGAGATCAAAGTACGAACATCAGTTTACGAGCGAGAGTTTTGATCGCGGAATTTAATCGAGCTTTCTCGCTTACCGGAACGGTGATCGGCCGCGTTTCTTCTTGTCGTCCTTGATTTCGCCATTCATCTCCCCGTAGCCGTTCATCTCAGCTTCACTGATGGCGTTGTCCAAGTTTCCAGAACGAGAGCCGTAGATGGAGCCTTTCCTGGGAGGCCTTGCGGGTTTATTCCTTTGCATGGGCAACGGTGATTCCTTCATCATCTCGTCCGCTTCAACCGCGTCTTCCGAATAATTTCTCTGCAGTCCTGTAACATATGTTATCATACATTTATTATACAGTAATTGTATATTCCGAATAATTGCTTCCAATCCATAAGACGTATGTATCCCCCATCTACATTCGTATAAGGTTACAAGTAAAAGAAAATACAAAAAAAAGCATCGACTTTGATCAATCTCCGCACCATGCCTTTTGTTAACTAAAAAAAATTCTTTCGATGACTAAAAAAAAATACTCGATACTTCGACAGGTATTAAAGCTACGCGAGATATGTAGTGCATTCTAAAAATTCCTGGAGCTCGTTGTTAAGCAATCGATATTCCTGCAGATTTTCAATTCATCCAACTTACATCGCGAGACGCGAAAAACCTCGTACCTTTAATGTCGCTCATGCTGAAACCAGATTTCATGATCTGCTCCATGTGAGCCGAGGGCGCGGTCTGCTGCGCTTGCTCGATCTGCTCGGCGTAGAGTCTGTTCTGTCGCATTTTTATCTCCTGCCAGCTCTGCAGCTTTTCGTTCTCCGTCATGAACGTCGATTGGCAAATAACGGGCAGGGACAGTCGTAGGAACTCCCAATTGGCCTTCTCCATGGTCTCGAACGTGTTGTGGGAGATCTTCAGACACGGTGGCGTGTCCGATCCCGCGGGTATCCTGGCCACGTCTATCCTGGTGTCCGCCATGTCGTCGGTGTTCTCGAAAATCGGCTGATCCTTCGTGTACCAGTAGGTTACCAACCGATTCATGTTCCTACGAAGAAAAGCACGATGTCTCGCTTAGGATAAAAACATTCACAAGAACACGGAATACGCAAGAAACTTCACGTTTTCTTCTTCATCTGGAAAATCACTAGCCGGAGATTGTATCGAAAAGACTTACACGCAGAAGGGCTCGTAGCCTTCTTGCAAGCCGCAGGTGGTAAAGAATTTGAGAGTGTTCACGTCCTGGCCGAAAGTCAATTTAGCCCTTTGTCCTACCCCAAGGGTGAACGCAGGTACGAAGCAATCGCCTTGGACATCGGCGAAGGACGTCTCACCGCCGAGGGCGTCCATCAATAATTCCCCATTAAGGGAGAAGCCTAAATAGTTTAGCACCGTTAAAGCATCCTCTTGGAGGCGGCATGCATCATATGTTGGAACGAACGACCTCGTCGCGAAGCATGGAAAATGGTCGGATCTCGATATTTAAAATCCTTCAATAATCCTCTTCCTCTCTCGACAATTCCTCGTGAGATTCGTTATCGATTGTTCGATCGGTGTAGCTTAGGATCGTGGACGTTCGTTCCAATGCACGACACGCTATGAACTCAATAGCGGAATACTTAAGCAATATATAATCGAAGGGGATGCAATTATCGATGAGCAGCGAGTGTTAGAGAACACGGATACAATGCGGACCATGAGGATTCTTAACTAGCGGTTAAGAATGTTCGATAGGTGACGCATACTAAATACGCAAAGCGGGTGCTGAAGTAGTATAAGTCAAGGGAGACTGATCATGCTGCAGGTGTGACGGCACGGTGTAACAAAAAGGACAGTATTCTACGCACGAGCATTGCACTAGGTTTGAGAAAAATAATCATACGGAAATCATTATTCGAGGTACTGAGAGGGTGTTATCGCAACGGATAAGTGGGAATGCACGTATGTCGATTTAATCTGGGAAATGCTTCTCAACGTGAGCTAAACTAATGTCGATCAACGCGGCAAAAAGGTTTGCAGTAACGATGCCAAGGGTGCTGTGAAGTATTTACGGTGTCCCCCAAAAATGACCTCGACGTAAATTCAAATATGTTCACTACATTGCGATCCTATTTGGTATTAATCTCTTGGGACAGCACAATGCGCATGATTATTTAATCAACATCGTGATTTGGGGTCACCCATTTTGTTAGTGATCGGTTAGTATGAGTTATGAAAGCGCTGTTGTCGCTAACAGTATAATACTGAGTAGAATACTGGATACCGAAGAAGACGTTGGATACACATGATTTCCGTCGATCGAACATGATTTTATTAATAATGAGGAAACCAGGGCCGTGGCTGGTTTTGCGGTTAACCCCAACACGTACGAGAGTGATGTCACAGGATGAGATACAATCGACAGAGGAATGGCCGCTCCTTTCGCAGGAGCAACACTCGTAGCGACTACTTTTCATTCGGAGTCGCGGTTATTCAAGTCGGTAACATACGTTTACATCGTATAAGACACAGCACGACGAATTTTTGTATCTTTAAAATGATCAATCCCAGACGATAATCGAGAGTTTGGTCAAACGGATGAAGGACAATGATCTGTGCGAAGAAAAACCTGCGTGTCTCGTTCGATAAGTTTTCACGCGTTACAAGACGGTTCAAAGCGCTTCCTTTCTTGTGTTGCGATTATCACATCCGAGAGATACGCGTTGCTGTGTAAGGGACGAAGAGTTACGTTCACGATCGTCGTATCCAGTAATCTATCTCCACAATCAAATTATATGTGTAGCTTGAAATGGCAGCTGAAGCGTTCGCTTAAAGATTCCGTCTTACTAATCGTTCGGTCAATTAGATCCAGGAAAACCCCGACAACGTCTCCAACCTGCCATTGTTTGCCGAACGTTTCGGCTGTGCCCGAGTATACTTTTTCCTCCTTTAAAATAAAATTTCACCAGTTCAGCAACAACGTCCGCTGATCGTCGGACGAGCCTTAGTCATCATCCGCGATTCTCTTACGGCGCAGACCTTGGTCTATAGTATCGTCGGCACTACAACGCCGCGGCCTATCCACTATCGTTTTACAGCACTCGACAAGGACTTTCGCAGATTCCCTCGACGCCAGTAAAAAGTTAAGCCACACTTTCGAATGAAATTACCACGAATCTCATTCGGGTTTGGGACAAGGATGCAGAAAAACCAAGTCGACATGGAAGAAACATATACAGCGAGACAAATACAATAGTAGTGACGATAAAACTCAGGAAAAGAAAGTATAATGGTGGGCCTTTATATATCTGCTATTGGGAAATAGGGCTCTTACTGATAGTCCTGTCCGCGACGTCAATGAAACATCCGACTACGTCGCCCACTTGATATTTGTGACCAAATGACTCGTGGGTACCAGCGTGTACTTTGGTCACCTGACATTCACGATGGGCATATGGATTATTCAGGATTTTTTTCTCTCATTCATTTAATGCGGGCGATAACCACGCTAAGTTAGAAAAACATTATTACCTTCACGATAGCGACTCTGGTTCTCGAAAATATTCAAACAAACTTATCTGCGATCTATGATTAAACTCTTACGGATTTAAAAGGCTATCGTATCGTGATTAAGCTACTCTTATGTATATCCAAATTGTTAGCTTTCCGGCCTTTTTGGTCTCCGGATAAGCACCGAGAAGTCAGTGACGATCGTGCCAAGCGGATAAAATTGGGGACTTACGTTGTAACCGTCGAAGGCCCACGTACTCTCGTCGCTGCCAAGCATGCTCCCCGGATTGCAATCCGCTTTTGCCCAACCCACGCGCATCGGACCCGCCGTCAGTACTTCAAACTCGAAGTACCACTTGCCACTGTTAACCGCATAGTGCTTTTCCACTCGATACGTCCTGAAGAACAGCTGCCTCAGCCTGTTGGCCTCCAAGAGCAACGCTGTCGAAGGACAATGAATTACGTACCAACCATAATTACACAATATTCTGACAAAAGATTCAATCCGTCGATACGTTCGTTTCAAATACGCATTGGTCGTGCATCAATCACGTATCTAGCTTTACACAGTTAAAAGAGTTTTTCTAACATATTTACTTAAAAGATTTTTTCTGAAAATTCGAAAACAATTCCCTTCAATGTTCCCCAAATTCAAAAATCGTGCGTAATTTAAAGACAAACCTTCGTGCTGCTCTCCCGTAGGCGGATCCAGCATGTAACCGTAGACCAAGAGCGTCCTGACGGTTTCACTCGCGGTATCCCGATTGGCCTTCTTGATGGCTTCGTCGACCTTCGGATACGGCACCAGATGCGGGCTCCTCCTCATCTCGGAGTCCTCGTTCAGGCCGTACGTCCAGCCCTGGCTGATCCTCTCCTTGGCCCAGAGATTGTGAGTGTTCTCAGCGAGCTGGTCCACCAGCTCCTCCATCTTCGGGGTGAGCGTGATAGCGCTGAGGTCCAGCGGCGCTGGCTTGTAGCCGCTGCTCTGCAGGAACGGCTCGTTGGGCAGCCTCAGCGTCTTTATCCGCGAGGGTGGCTTGTCCATGGTGATGTAATATCCCAGAGCCAGGATCGTCTTCAGCGTCTGCACAGCGAGCTGCGTGTCGTAGCGCTTCTCCGCGGCTGGCAGCTTCTCGAACTGGACGATGCAGGGATGGATCTTCCTCATGTCGTCCCTGATCTCCCCGAAGATCCAGCCCGCCTCGATCTTGTTCATCGCCCACATCTCGTGGATGTTCTCCGCCAGCTTGTCCCTGATCTGCTCCACGTAGGAGGGCAGGTTCACCATGGACGTGTCGACAGGCGCGGGAACGAAGGCCGTGTCGTCCTCGACCAGCCATGGACCCGCGAGTACGACCTTGTTCATGTTGCCGAAGTAGAAGCAGGGATCCAAGGAGAGGATCTGTTGAGGGAGAAGGCTCTCCACCAGCGGCGAGAACTCGTCTGGCGGCTGGAACTTGAGTCTGCCGTGATCGCCGCCCAGGAGGAACCTGCAGGACAATTTGGAGGAGCAGCTGATGGCGGGGAAGAACATGCCGTCGAGATTGAAGTTCCTGAAGGAGCCCATGATCCTGGCGCCGTTGAAGGTGAACGTGATTATTGGGACGGTCAGGTCCAAGGCGCAGCCTATCACGTCGCTCTTCCGGATGTAGGGTTCCGTGGCGTTGTGGACGACCTGGGTTTTTCTTCCGCCGGTCCACAAGTGCGCACCGTCGAAACCGAAGGAGTAGAGGTCGTCGCCAACGCCGTTTCCACCCCATTTCTCTCCGCCGCCTGGGTACGGCATGTATCTGCAAGATCGACGATGAATCCATGGTGTATTTAATTCCAGATCTCGAGTTTAATTATATATTTATTTAATTGTACTCCTGGTTTATAGAGGGTGTTCAAAAATTCACGCAAGAAGTGATTTTGCTAGGAAACACAGGTTTGTCATTAAATATTTCGTAAATCGTACGTTTTTTATTGATTCATAAAGTATATGGTATAAGGTAATGTATGGATTTGCATATCGGGTAAATGGCCTCCACGGCTTTGCCGACAAATACGCTTTTTTTTGCTGAAATTTCCAGATCATGCATGAACTTCGCGATACCCTCTATAATACTCGGTTGTTATCGAAAAATGTATTAATAGAACAGAGAAGAGGTCTATTTTTACGAGCAACTCTTGGGAACATTATAAATACGTAACTTTTCAAATTGTTTAAATAACGAGGTTGTCTTCGCGAGAAACTCACCCAGCAGTGTTGGCCCAACCGATTCGCAAATGAGGCATCATGTGCGTCGTCTGCTCGATGTGATCCACCGTGACCTCGAAGTACCACTTTTGATATAGCGCCGAACCCTCGACTCTGCCCACGAATATATTTGGCCTCACGCTGGCGACGTGGTCCACCAGTTGCGTCTGAAGAAGCAGGTTCTTCCCCGGCAGAAGGAAGTCGCAGATGTTGTTCTGCGACGAACGAACCGCCACGCCGTTACCCACGCAAAGTGAGCACAGCACGTCCAGTACCTTGGGGTCCCTCCCGTGCTTCTCCAGAAGGGAGATGATGACCTTTATGTGTTCGTCCTGAAGGAAGCAAAGGCGTGTGTTTGCAAAAAAATTGAATCAGCGTCTCGATTTATGATCTTTACACGAATTATTTAAACCACATATTACATGGATGCAAAGATATGTGTTAGGTGTGAGTCTCTATTTGAGGTTTGAGAAGTATCTCAAAGCTTTTAGAAAGAAAGAAAATATTCGGGATATCCGTTTACCCTCATCATGTTCAGAGCTTCTGGAGAATCAATGAGAACGCAGTGAAGGACATCCAACATGCCAGTTCCCTCGCTGGAGGCCTGCGATCCCAATCGACTGAAGAGCCAATTCAAGCGATTGCTGTTGGCGAATTGTGCGCAGTTGGTGTGGTTTCCCTTGATGATCGCGGCCAGCAGCTGGTACAGGTATCCGGATATCTGATCCCAAGCCTGGCCACTCTCGTCCCCGGAAAGCGCCACGAGAAACCCTTGCGAGGTGATCACGTTGATCTTGTCGATGGCCTCCAGGATAAGGTTCAGTATGCCCTCCTCTTGGAACAGGTCCTGCCGATTTCTGAGTGCGCGGAATCGGTTCTGCTTCTCCTCGTGTTCTGCGTGAGTGATCAGCCTTGAGTATCTGCGCAATTTCTCAACCGTGCAATCGTGTTCCTTAAACTCTCGAATCCACCGAGCTTACCCATGTCGTCTTCGGGTTGAGCAAAGTAGTTGATCAAGTCCTCCAAGCACATCACCATTTCGTTCAGGTTAACGTTCTGGAAGAACATGGACGCCCTCCTATTCACTTGTAGCGTTTCTAGGCCTCTAAAACGTACGTAGTTTATTCGACAATAGGAACAACAGAACTTACGGCTCGTAAATAAAGTATCCGGTTGTAGTCTCAGCTTGGATTTTATTTCAATTAATATCAGATATCGCGCGAATTCGTCAATAAGCACTCACGTGATAAACTGGGTGAACAAGCTGCTACATTTTCGAATAACACGAGCGGTTCGTGACTCTTCTTCTTGGGAGCGCGAGAAATCCAGACCATCGTCCATCTTTCCTTCCTCGTGCAGCACGGCCTGCTTCTCCTCGACCTTTCCCACGCCCTTTTTCTTCGTCTCGTAAGACTATCATTTAAATACATCTCGTACATTCGATAACCAGAAATAATTTATAATACACCTAAGAATAATCTAAGCAGTGATCAAAATCAAACTTTCCAGTCGAAAGTCTCTATTTTTTCTACGTAAAAAAATGGATAACCGCTCAAGACTTAATCCTTCTATCGATCGCGGATGTCTGTCTAGTATGAGGATATCCACCTTGTAGGAGACCCAGAGGCACGTGGTGGCGTGTTGCATGATGACCGTCGAGTCGCCGTACTTGATAATCGGGGTGCCGATCACCTCAAGATCCTTGTCCTCGAGGACGATCTTCTGGTCGTCCTTCTCCTGCCGCAGCCAGAAGGTCGACGTTTCTATCGTCGCCTCGTTCCTTCAGCGATAAAGAGCGTTCAGGCGTTTGGCGGGAATCCCCCAAGATTCTGCCTGAACTTTGAACTTTACTATAAATAAGTGTTTACCTATCGACCAGGTAGAGCTCGTTGTTTTCCTTCACGCCGAGATAACGGCCGGTCGTCAGGTGTCTGATCCTCATTGGATGTAACCAGTTGATAAAACCGCCTGCCCACTTAGTCCTGGCCAGCTCCAATCTCCATAACGATCGCGCCTGGCTCATCACGCTGCCCCCCTCGTAAATTACTATGCTGTAAGTAATGCGATGTATGCTGGGGGAAGCTCGATCGCGATGGAGCCCGGCTAATTTAATTAGCGGGACGAAGAACGCTAAGTGTGCTTGAACGCAATGAGCATCTGGTAATAATGCGATTGGAAGGCTCTCTCCTGACTTTTGGGATAATCGCTATGACTACGACTTACTCGATAAAACTCCTTAGGGTTTTCCTTTCTTAAAGTCAACAAAACGCGAGGAGGAATTACGCGTTAACTCGATAACTATCCACTAAAGGCTTCCGCGGGGATTAAGTTAATCAATGAGTCGGGTCGACCCTGACGTGGAGAGTCTGGAGGAATTCTAGAGAGTTATGTTCATCGATGAAGCGATAAACGATAGCATCCTTGATCCAGGATGTATCGATTTCCAGATACTCTCGACGGTCCGCAGAATCTAAAGCATTACTTTTGGTTCGGCGTGGTGCTCCAGGAAGAAGGTATGGTGAGGCACTCGTCGCCGCCGTGGAAAAACCTGAGCACGTCGCCTCCGAAGACATAACCGACGTACTTCATTCGACTTATCCCAGTGCCGTAGGGTTGCACCGACCAGTGGGTCACGTGGAACGAGGCGTTGACGACCGACAGATCGTTCTCCTTGGTCGTGTGCTGGAAGGAAAGGATGGCGGAGCAAAACTTTGTTCCTACGCGAAGCCTATTCCTGGCGCAACTTTTTTTTTTAATTCATTTTTGGCACCGACTTCTAAGGTCATTTGGCCTAGAACCTACTGTTTAAGGTAGGTTCCGAACGATCAAAGTTACAGTATATAAATGACATAAAAAACCATCGATGATGGGTGGGATTCGAACTCTGTTCTGCCGCGAGTCAAGTCTCTATCCACTACATTACCATAGCTCTGACAACAGCTTTGATGGATCATCGTTGAAATGCCTGAAATAGGCATCGCGCCAGCAAAACGTATCCTCCGCTCATTACAGTGGAAATTGAGGGCGAATGTCGGGATTCATCGTTTCCGTAAGAGCGTCCTTAAGGATCTTACGCTCCTTCCTTTCGATCTCCACGAGCCGCGCGTGGATTCTGATCTTATCTACTTGCCCGATTCCGATCTCGGGATAAGGATCTTACCAGGTATCTCTCGGTGGCTACGGACACGAGAATAAGGTCGTCGCCCACTCGAACCTTCTCACCCTCCGATCTCTGTTTTGATGCCGGGTGCACCGTCCACCAGCAGGCTTCCCCTGAGGAATGGTACACGTAATGAAGCCACTCGAGGGGCGCAAGCCGGACGTGGCATCGAACACCGAATATCGCTACTAACCGTGAGAGTGTTGTTGTAGACCAACGTCGAAAGCTAATTTGTCGTTCGAGGAGCTCGTCGACAAACAAGCCAGGTACTGCAAAAGGTCCGCCGTTAAAAGCGTATCAAGATCGAGCAGCGGAATTGGATCAGGATGTTTTTTTTTTTAATTCATTTTCTACATCGACTGCTAATGTCATTTTGCCTGGAACTTACTGTTTAAGGTGGCTTCTGAACTATCAGAGCTAGAGTATATATATCGCTTGGAAAACCATTAGTGGTTTTTTCTCTTACTTAACTTTCGATATCAAAGTCAGTTGGCCTAGGGCCTACTGTTTAAGGTGGCTTCCGGACCACCAGAGCTACGGTATACTCATCACTTGGAAAAACCATTGATGGTGTGCGCTACCGTAGCTCTACCGTAGCTCTCAAGGACCAGAATATCATCGATGGATAAATTACCATGTCGCTGTTTTGATGCCTGAGGAGTATCGCATTGCCGTAAAGCAACGTCCTGTGCCCCGAACCGGTCCCCTTGCCCTGCGAACGTGAGAGAATGCGATGTTGAGAGGTCAATGCGCATCTAATCGATCCTGCCTGAAGAATTTCGACGTTTTCCAAAAGTAGACGAAGGCGGATCAAAGAAAGTATAGAGAAGCGTACCGATAAGAGGAGGCCATAAATACGCGGAGTTACGTTATGCTCGAAAGGCGAGTATGAATTATGGGAGGCTCGTTATCGATGTCGTGCAAGTTGTTAATCTGTTACTGGCCGAAATACAGACGTCACGATAAGTCCGTGCCATTAATCGTTACGTAATCATCGATAAGTGGAACAAAACAGAGGCAAATGGCGGTGTTACCAAAACACGAACGTAACCAGGGTTCGCCGAGTGATACGTAGGTCATACTTACTAAACTTTCTTGCTGCTGTAAAAAAAGAAGACAAGAGCTGGTGAATCTTTATGTCGGTACTCGACGTCGATTCGACGTGTATTACATCGCACAAAAAACACGCTCGTGAACGATGAGAATGGATTTGAGTTACGTTTTAGATCGTCTGGGGTTGCGATTTGTTTTTTTTTTTCAATAATAAAACGTGGGGGGGAGGGGCGGGTGCGGCGGACAGACGGTGAAAAGTGGTAAAAACATCGGCATATAATCGTTATACGGCTACATGGACGCATGCCACAATCATTGGACAAGGGTGCGTGCAACTCGATAGAAGTCACTCCGATGCTTTATCAACCAGTTGAACTGAGCTTCGAAAATGTAAAAACGTGAGCAGGCCAAACACGTGTCTACCTTCGAAGCGCATCGTCGAGTTTAGCGGATGCGAAAGAAGAGGGTCAGGGGCTTTAATTACGTTTCCTGCGTTTGACATAAAATGCGACAAAGCACATTTTATGGCCCACTCCTATGCAGGCCCTACACTCGTAGCGACCTGGTGACACTTAACGCCCGGCTTCGAATTTGGAACGGAGCTTTCGTGCAGAAGAATCGCATACTCTTTGCGCGATCGCCGGATCTCGTGCTATCGGCGTTAAGCGAACGTGGACACTCGTCTTTTGACGTTTGTAGGAAAAGAAAAACGGTTTATAGGTGTAGAACACAATCTGGATATTTTCGCGATAACTGAACGGTGTAAGAAAGAAAATAAAGGCGCCTCGCCGCGTAAGTATAGGGTGGGCCATTTAAAAGTTTGTTTTTAAAAACGAGTCTACGTCGATATTTAAAACCAAATCTTTTTTATCCCGAAGGTCGGAGTCTCCGATTTAAGAATAAAAAAGCCGTAGATAGTAGATGGCCCACCCTGTATATTTGATAATCGCGAATACGTGAGATTCTACTCGAAGTTTTGCGTGGCGAAAGGAAGTGGTACGTTACCGTCTCGGAACCAGCAGCAGTGACCAATTCCTGCAAGGCTCTCACCGAGAGAGCTTGCTCGATTACGAACACGCATTGTGAGAGGTCCGGTGGTATGTTCTAGGAAGAGAAAAAACATTTCGAATAAAGAGAAACTCGCCTGTAATCGGGAGAAGCGCTCGTTAAATTATATCCGTCCGCATCGTCGATTCTGCTTACCTTGTCTGCGATATTTTCGAGGAAACAATGCCGGTTACCGAAACCTTCGGCCGCTAAGCAAACCCTCTCGCCGGTCGCTGTGCAGGACAAGCATACCATGTCCTCCTGCAAATTTCATTTCAACGCACGAATTATTCCCGCTCCCTCGCGAATGCCATTCATGATTTTAACGAACGCGAAATTAATAGAACCGCCGACCCAGGAAATGCCGGCCCGTGCCAGGAATGATCTCAATACGGATACAAGCCGACGACAAAGCTCCACGCCGATTTCTTTCCCCCGTAAAACCAAAAGGCAGAGGGCGAATCGTATTTAAAGAGACCGAACGGGACATTCGATTCCTCGCGTGGCTTCGCACCAGGTGCGGAAAGTAATGCACGTTAACGAGCCCTGAATTATTCAGATCGGTTATAAACCTCGTCGCGGGCCTGCGCGAGGCGTGCAGGCCTGGGAATTCGAAACGTGCGCTAAAGGGAATATGCCGCAATCGTTCCCACGATTGTGCAATTACGTGTCCAAGCTTCACGGGGCAGCAATCATGCCCGATGGCAGCAAAAACGATCGTCCTGGGGGAAAAGTGTTCATTGATACCGCAGCAGCGTAGTACGTAAAAGTGCGACCTTTGCGAAATAGTGAAATATGATGTCAGCCAAGTAGCAGATGTAACGCGCCGTGCCAGAACCAATTTGGACGGCCTCAAGAATGCGGGACTACGATTATACAAGTACGCCGGGAGGCGCTCACCGAGCTTCGCAGGGCAAACAGCCGGGAAAACGGCGCTTTCGGTTTCTACGTAGAAGTCTTACTTACGAGGCCAGACCACGTTCTTGAACGAGCCGAGCGAGTGACTCATGCGATTCTCGGACGACGCGTCACGCGATGCTCGCGATAAATGCGACCGGAGGATGCTTTTATAATTGCTGAATATTTTAACCAACATCCCTCGGCCGGATTTTCTTGCCTTTTTCCCTTTCGACGCCGCGAGAGCCACGACCTTGGACTGTGGACGATCGAAGGATCAACGCGGCTGACCCGGGGATTATTCTTACGGCTGTTGGCGCCTTGAACTCGTTATATCCGGGGTGCTCGATAATGAGAGAAATTCGTCGTGCAATTTGCCGCGCCGCTGGAAACCGGGCCAAGGTGAGGGATCCTTCTGTGCCATTTTCAAGGGCCGCGCGGGCGACCTCACGGAGAAGAATCGAGACTCGCGGCGAACGTTGAATATTTCCCGACGTCAGCGCCGTTGATTAACAGATTTCCGATGTGTGCGCGCCAGAGTGCGCCGGCATAATTGAGCGATCGAGAACGTAATTGAAATCGATGGCAATTCGTGTCGAGCCGTAATCGAGTTATTTCGAGCGACGAATTTCGCATTAACGTCCATTGGGTTTCCTCGCCTCCGCTTCTGCCCTTCCGCGTTCTCCTCCTCGAGGCTCTGCCTCCTGGAGAATCGAAGCCGCGCACGCGGCCCGACGACGTCTGCCGGGCGCTCGGAAAACTATTAATATGCAGGGAAATAATGCATGGCTAATGCCGACAAGGATGTGAATTAACATAACGCGCTACCAGGGCTGAAACTATGCGACACGCGACTCGTGGCTCGTGTAGGGATGTAGGTGGATTTTTCACACGCGAAGAGAAGCCCAAGATTCGTCTGATGCGGGTGTTAGAGATTCCTGCGTCATTAGAAGCGAGTATTACACGCCGAATTTTCTAAGAGCTCCGCGTTCTCTTCTTTAAAGGTGTATCATTTGTTTTACGATTATTCTCCTTATTTTCGATGACGATTTTATTTTTAGTACCACGACCGTGAACTTAGAGAGCATCGTTTAAAGCGGATTTCGAATTATTAGCTTTGTTATAAATACAATTTGCGATGCATAAATAACGAGCGAAATTTGAAGCTGCGTCTGTTGGGCGCAAGCTTGAAATTCTATCCACTGCGATATCCCGACCATTAACAAAATCCGCTAAATAGACCACAGAATAAAGAATTACCAGAAATTTGGCACGAATAAAAAATTCGTGATTCATCTTTATGTCGAATTTCACCAAAAATCTCCGTCTAAGAAGCTAGTCGATGAGTTAAATCGGAGTTTCGCATCGGATATTCATCGAGAAACGCGACACGGTGGTTATTCGCTTTCACGTCAGTCACACAGCCTTTTATCGTTCGTTCCGTCTTTACAGTCCTTACGAAGGGTGTTTCATATTTTTCTCCCTCGCCGTTTAACGCGCGACCCTTTTGTTTATGGATTATGGTAATATGATATTTAATAATACGTAGGGGTGACACGTGCATAGATAATGAACCAAATGCACCAGTTACTTCCGCCGTCTACAGGATCAACGGCGATCGAAGCTACGTGTTGCGGTATAGGTCAAGGGTGCGCCTCCATTTTACAGCCGGATAATCCGCCGCAATTCTATTCGACCTGGTAGAAGGGATGATCGTAAATCATCTCGAATTTTGCATACGCACGAACCGGACTCCCGACTTCCGCGTTTGCAGCCGAGAAAAACGAAGCGGCGCTGTTTTATTCAAAACCGCCAGATAGGAAACGAGACATACGTATGCACATGTGAGATCGATAACCAAGCAATTGCGGATTCAAAGACAAAGCAGAAGGGCATTTTTATCGATAGAAGATACACCAAATTTGATCGCTAAAAGATATTATTTTTATCGGATGAAAATCAATAACGATCGAGTGAAGGATCGACAAACAATAATATAGGCTTAATATTTTGAATATGTAAATGTGCTCGAAAATTGAACCAAAGCTGTTCGTCGTTAAAATCCGGGATTACTTGGTTGTCAATCGAATGTATACGCGTATCGTGTTGTAAAAAAGTGATTCGCCGGGGTATTTAGCGGGACTTGAGAGTTACAGAGTGGATACGTCGACGTTTATGAGACAAACGCAATGGTAATGTACATGGATTACATAATGCGGCCGGTGCGACATTTTAGCTAAAGTATTTATAGAGGGAAAACTACGTGGTAAACAACCTGTTACTTATACAAGGTGTAAGCGGACCGTTTTGCGGGCCTGGAAAATAATTCGATACGAAGCGATCCCTGAATGAGAATTTGATCGATGAGGAGGTTTAAAAAGCAGTATCCAAAATTCCATTTTTCGCTTCCGACCGATCAAAATATAACGAATTAAAAGAAACATACGTCCTTGGTATCTGCATGTTTTATTGATAATTCCTCAGCTAACGATTTCTTTTATGCCGGCCGAGCAGTGCTGGCGCTGTTCCAGATTAAATATGCACTTAATGTAAACGATCCGTGGGTAATTAAATATATAACGACGGTAAATGCTGCAACAGCGAAATATGCATAATTTGCGAGGTATATGCAGAAATAAACGAAAGTCGATACATCCGTAACATTCCAAAGTTACGTCCCATCGTACAGAATTACCACATCAAATGTGATACTCTTAAAGAATATCTCGATAAACGATACACAACTCGTGCTCCAAGGTTCGCCAAGTATTCAAATAATACCAGAGAAGAGCATTAGTGTAAGAGTACGCAGTTTTATTATAATATTGATCATGGTCGGTGTCGTTTAATTTATTCCATCAAAGAAGCTCGCCGCATTCCAATTTGTGGATCGATACGCTACACGGTTGCGATCGTACGCTGCCTCGCGATAATGTGTTAATATAATATTATCGGTTTTTTGCGACGTTAAGGTCGTCCGACTTTATCCACGCTACACGTGAGCTGCCACCATCTCTGCAGGACCTTTCGACGCGGCCTTTTATTTTTCGCTCAACGCAGACGGCCGCTGAGCGAGGGCCCGTTAATTTAAATATCAGACATCTGCTTTTCGACGTAGCATCTTTAACCACCGTACGCACCGTATTGATCACGTGGCACAATGCGGCATCGATTTCTAAAATTAACCGTCGGCCGCCACTCGCGGCGGAAGATTGTCCAGGCATGGATGCACGAGGGATTATCCGATTTATAAATTTAGAGTATTGTGCAACAAATTCCGTAAGCGACCCCAACCGATGCCATGACTGGGCATTAATGCCTGGTCTTTTCGATGAATTATGAACGAAGCGCGTATAAGCGCGGTGGCCGAATAGCGGATTGCTGCGTAACGTTTGGAAATTGCGTAGGGGATCTTTATCTATAAGCGATCATAGGCGTAATGGCTTCTATTCGAAACGGACCGTGAAACTTCGGGATCATTTCGAAGGTCCGTGCCAGCGGCGGTCGAGTTAATTAATGATCGTTATAAGGCGAGAACGTGTGCGGTACGTGCGACGATATTGCGATTTGTACTTGTTCCATCGAGAAGATCTTTCTTGTCAACTCGGAACACGATGGACTCTCTTTAAGATTATCCACCACAATTATCCTCCTATTCCTCGCTTCGAGACTTTCCATTCCCACGATCCTATATGAAATGAGCTACTCTTTGGTTTTGAGAAACTTCGCGTATTTGTTCAGCGATAATCCCTCGTGGAATCGATATGCCACGCCTCGATCTCGTCGCGGCAGACCGGACTGTTTGACGAAACTTCAGATGTTTTTACCACGGGCGACATTTTGGATTCTGTACATACGTCAAATTGTCAAGTGAACGGTAATCGGGCAAAAGCAACTGGAAATGGAAAAATTACAGATCGAGGAGGGCGATGTTAACGATAGGTAAGGGCGCTGCTTGCACGTGGCTCGTTAACAACATTCGTTCTCACGCACGCGGATAAAGTGCTTCGTCGAGGAGACTATAGGATGCATCGCAAAATGGGAATGACCTCTGCTCTGGCAACCAAATGCACCGCTTCGGGTCGAGTATTATCACGGCGCGGATTCAACGAACGCGTATCCCGCACGCGACTTTTCGAGCGGCGCTTAAATCGGCCGGAATTCTCGATTAACCCCCCGCGATGGAATCTCAGACCTTGTACTTTTCATAGACCGCAGACGTCAGGCGCGTCCCCTGATCGATTTAATAGGATTAAATTGCAGAGGTATTTCACGCCTGATCGCGGTGGATAACGAATCTCGTTTAAACGTACCGTGTCTTGACTCGATTTCATCATTTATAGAGTATCGCGCGAAGGTAACATCGGTTATTAAAATTAGTTAACATCGTTATAATACGGTTAGATGTATAGCATCGCATTACGATTGAATTTAGTTCGGAAATGTCAAGGCTCGAAGCCCGCGTAAGAGTATTTCATATACCGAAAACGGCTTCATCGATCGTCATCTTCGTTTCCGTCATTATTTGCACAATCGTAGAATTATTCATGGCCATTGATCGAATATATCAACCTTTCGCGCTTTCGGTGCTTTCCGCCCTGACCTCCAGAAATCGAGGCTATTCCCTCCGCTTCGAAGTGAAACTCGATAATAACTTTCGATACTCCCGCGGCGTCTTTAAACGGAACTTCTATAATTAAGGAGGACTACGTTCGAAATTCTTCGCTCGTCCTGCTAACGAGCATAATTCGATGCTCCAACGATTTCAGTGCTTTCGACGAACAACTTCCGCTCAAATAAGTCGCAAACTACTTTCACGAATCTTGTCGTCCGCTCATGATTTCTGGCGTATTACTTCCACCTTCCGATCGCAATGGCCCGTGCCAAAGCGTGCCCTTGGCTCGAATCGCGTTACACGATCGTCGCAAGATCGTGCGCTAAATTTTGAACGGATGCCTGGTCGAAACATTTGTTTATCCGCGGTAGGATAATACTGAAGATGCCCACCTCGGTCGACCAGTTTGTTACAAAAAATCACAGTTTTCTAAAGCTGGAGAAAAATGCCTTTATCCTCGAGATTCCTCTCGCTGACCAACAGTATTTTATATAGTACCAACGATCATTGCTTTACAATATACCTGGATTGTAAAGACAAAACAAGATGCCTTTACGGTAAAAATCACAATGAAAAATATGAACTTTTAAAATAAATATAAAGACGAAGGATCCATTGAAACCGCGTCGAACCACCGTGCGGAGCGACGAAAGGTTCACGGTTGGACGATCCCTTCGTTAGCGTATAAACAAAACCAGGAAGCCGGGTAATTAGCGTGCATTTTCCACGAGTTTAACTCACACGCACAAAAGCGCCCTACCGCGCCCTCTCTAATTTTAATCAGTCCCTACGAGATCTCGCGATAAATTAACGGCGCTCTCCTCCCTGTGGCAGGGAAAATCAGCGAAATTGGTGCCACGAGGAAGTGATGGAGGAGGGAACGGGCCACAAGCGCAGGCGGGGAGGAATGTGCAGGCGTCGGTCGGAGATGAGGAAGTCTAAATGCTCGTGCAAATCGCGGAGGAGAAAACGCAGGCGCTTGCAACTGTCCAGGAACCCATTCATAATATTCTACCTGGAGATGTACTTCAAGATGCCGGGCCAGCACGTGACCAAAGTGGCGCGCGAGGCGGGGAAAAGGTGGTGCGGTATGTCCGAGAGGGAGAGGAGGAAGTACATAAGGCTCGCGGAGCGTGTCAAGCGCTGCGAGGGGAAGAGGAGGCGGAGGAAGCACTAGGGAAAAGGGCCGTGGGATTGATCTCAAGCAAAGGAGCCACGGAGGACCGAAGGGAGGCAATGAGAGAAGCGAAAGGCACGTTGAAATGCGAGATCGAGGAAAAAGTGGAGCGGAGGAAAGTACCAAAAGCGTTCGAGAGGCAAGAGCGAGAGAGCGAGAGAGAGAGAGAGAGAGCCTTAAAGTAAACGGGATAATATCGCGCAACCTCCGTGGATGAGGAAGATAAAGCAGGCACTAGAGTCGTCGATGACGCGGAAAAAACATCCGAGTAACAACAGCAGAGTTTCCTGCCTCGTTGAGCTCGTAAGCCGATCTCGTGAGACGATCGACGAATGGAAAACGCAAGTTAAGGCGATGAGTGAAGAAAACGAGGGATACGACGACATCGAAGAATCTCTACTCTACTTCGCAACATCCTGAATTCGAAATGTACTAATTCTAGGTATCCAATAATGTTTCTCTACATGCTCGAAGTGTCGCTTAGAAAATTCCTTGTAAAATTAATTTTCTCTCTCCAACCGAGCCGCGAAGATCTCGAACCGTCGATCGGTCTCGCGTACGTGTCCGATCGGGATATTAGATCGAAAAACCTTACGGAAGCGCGCTCACGATGGCAAGCGGCGGCGTTTGTCTTTGTGCACCGCGTATTTTTATTAAAGGCGGGTATTAAAAAGTCGAGCATCGAGCGAGCGCGGCTTACGGAAGCTCAAGGCTACCCTCGGCGACTGTGCGATCGCTTTGATCCTTGCAGGCCGAAGGGGGTCAAGGTCGTCGAGCGCGGGAACTTTAAGTGCTTCCCACGATCCGACGAATTTCCCCGTGCGACTTTTGCCAGACTGCGTAATCCGCATCGCCGCGCGATGTAACCTCGCGCTGCCCACCGAGAGATTCAAGAGGATTCCACCGTTCGGCACTGCGCAACTTCTCGATGCTACCACACCGACGCCCTTGCATTCGCGCAATTTTTCACCTTGGATCGATAAATTTTTAATAGACCGCGCGACGTTACTCCTTCATCCGCCACGCGCTCCTTTATTTTCCCCGTCGCTTTTGCTAATCGCACGGGAGGCGAGGGGCGAAGTTTGGGCGCGTCGAAACGTGCCGAGTGGCCCGAGCCGCGACTTATTCGCGATCCTCACGCTGTTTAATGTGTATACAGATCGAATCCTGCTCGTGCTCCGAGAGCTACGCGTAACCCTCTCCCGAAACCGGACGCTTCTAGAAATTCCAACTGGCCGGGGATTATCCGTAACCTTCATCTCGATGTGCACGGGAAAATCGCGCAGCGATCTCCTCCGGCGACTGCCCGCACCGCGCGAAACTTCCAGAAAGGAACCCTCCGCCGGGTCCCGCGCATCCCTCTCAGCATCCCCCCTGGATCAATTCCCCAACCGCGACCTGCCCCGTTCACCAGGAAGTCCCGCCTCGAGACATCGATCCGAGCAGCCACGAGGCCCAGCGTCTAATCACCGCGCAGAGCTCGTATCCTCCCCAGGATCCTCAGAAAGTATATAAGCACCATCGCAGATCCATCGACAGCCACGAAAGCTGTATCGTGTACTCTCTGGCACATGCAATCGTTATCCAAACACACCGATGATCCCAATTGACATTCGTCGGGATCAAAGGGTTCTCCCTGTGTAACGCCGCGGCAGTGGAGAAAGAGGGACAGAGAGAGAGAGAGAGAGAGAGGAGAGGAGAGAAGCAGAGAAAATTGGACTCACCGTGCGGAGGAACGATACGTCATCCTGCTCGGAGCCACCCTCGCTGTCGGCCATCCCTTCGGTGGGTTTTCACGTAACCTCGAGGAGGCGCGCCTACCCGCTCGTCCCGTGTTCTTCCAACGTGTCACCAGGCGGTGGCCACCCTCCTCTAAGGTGCGACAGAAGCGGCGCAGTCACGCGCTGTCGGCCATCGGCATGTTTCCCTCCAAACGTCGGCGGGGATGACGACGAAGGGGTGACAGCCTCTCGAGCCCTCGGTGGTGCACCGACGAGTCAGCCGCTACTGGCGCCTCGGGACTCCCCGCGCTAAGCGAGCCGGCTTCTGCGCAGGCGCGGCAACCCTTCAATCAAATTCCGCATGCTCGAAATTTCGCTCGTCTTTTTCCTACGCCCCGTGCATTGGCCAGAAACCGGAGCGTGTGCGTTTGTTAGCTCGGTTCGGGGGCTTTTTTTTCCATGCTCTTTGTTTTTTTTTCCGCCCTTTTTCTCCCTTTCAACGTGGAGTCCGAATGCTATGTGCCGCCGCCGGAGGTTGCAGCGAGCGCGAGGATGTTGCGACTGGGCGCGACATCGATTGAACATGGGCGGTTGTTTTAGTGCCCCGAGGGGGGAGGGGGTGATTGCTTTTGTAAGCCGCGGTTAAGGTTGATCGCGGCGGAGTTCGCTCGGTGTACTTGCGCCGAACCGTTTCTTCGTCGAGTGGTATAGGTCCAATTTTGGGAAAGCGACGGTTATTGTCGGTATTGGATGAAGGTATCGGTGTGCAAAGGAAAGGTGCGGTAACTTGTGCATTATGTTTGGACTTATACTACTTCGAAGAGCGCGGCTCCTTGATTGGGATATCGCTCGTGAGCGCGGATGTATTCTCGTGCGACTTGTGTCGTTCGCGAAGTAAATTTTGCGAATTGCGAGGTGTACTTACTCGTAGGATCGAGAGTTCGCGTCGCGCACGATGTATCGAGTTAATTACCGCGAATACACTTGGAAGATGTGGAAAATGGGTCTGAAACGATGTCGAGAATTTTTCCTTGAACGATCGTTGATTTTCATGCCGGAGATCGGTAGTTACATTGAATGACTCGAGCTTCCTACGGAGCTCTTCTAAGCAACCTGTAGAATTTTCTACATAATTAACGCCTCCGCGAGTGAGAAGACCTCGCGTGCGAACGAAAATGTAATTAGTCCGTTTCCACGTCGCGGGTAATTTACGGCGATAAGCCTTTCACCCGTATTTTGACCAGCGCCGAGTTTCTAACATTCCACACGCCTACTCTCTCCAGACGCTTGAAAAAACACTCCCAACTTCTCCCATCTAACATCCCTCGTGCGTTTATTTCATTACCAATCGTCAAAGCCCTTCTCGCTTCGCCCGACTTTCATCGTCCGGATTATCATCGGTGTCGTGCATCGAACGCGGTAAATTAGGCCGTAGCGCGCATCAGAGGACGGACGCGAACATTCGTACGGCGCTCGTATGAGTTTACTTAAAAATAGACGCGAACGAGCATCGATGTTCAACCTCACTTCCGCGACTGTCTCCGCGAGGGGGAGCGTGATTCAGTGAATGGGAGGTTTGTCGGATTCCGGGATGGATATAGAAAGTACGCCAAAGTGAGGTGGGACAGGTTCCGAAATAGCGCGGGCGAATTTTCGTGGCGAGCGACTTGGCCCACTTAATAGCCTTTAAGAGAGAAAGAGAGAGAGAGAGAGAGGGAGGGAGTGAGGGCGAGAGAGAGAGAGAGCGTCGCCAAAGGGCGCAACAAGGCGGTCCGCGTCGCCTTCCCTCGAGGGAGAGGGACAAGGAGGGAATAGACGCGGCGAACCAGACCTATTTGACTCCCGCGACTATTTCCAGCAACGGGGCAGAAATAGATGCATCCGCGACGGCTAACCGAAATACACGTATGCGCTAGGTTGGACTTAATTCGACCAAGAAACGCTGGCGTATTAATCGAAGGTTAAGGATAACGATTTCCTTGACCCACGGCCTTGTGTTCGAGCACGGGACTGGTCAGCCTCGTATTCGAGGATCGAAGCGCGAAGGGATGTCAGAGGTAAAATACGTACTTCCTGGAGGTCCGCGTACTTTCGCGGAAATTCGGGGACATTTCGAGTCTCGATGATTAACCATCCGCCTAAATCGAACGAGGGAGGCGACTCCCAAGCGTCCGTGGCTATTCGCGTATTTCGTAATCCCAGGGCGCTATGTCAAAACATCGGTTATTGCGAAATTCACGCACAATCCCGCTCCGTCTTATTTTAACGCCTCGATCTTCGACGTTCCTCCTGAATCTATTCCACGATATACCAGGAGGTTGTGGCTGAGAATTTCAACGACGACACTGAGCAGGCACTCCAAGAGGCCTCGAAGGTTCTTCGATGGATCGTCCCTTTATCAGGATCGAGCGAACCGCCGTTTCGCCAGTCACCGGGCCTCCGTAAAATCAAGGTGTCGATCCCTCCACCGGTCGAACCGACGTTCCTCGTCGCACACACCCCGGCACTTACCACCCCACTGCACTTGAACGTAAAAACGTAGGGAAGAAATCGGGGATGAGGGCCAGAATGCTCGACGATCACCTCGATAAACGAGAGAGGCCGAGTGGAGGAAGAGAGAGAAGCCGCGTTCCCGCGCACCGCGCGATCGATCTCGATCGATTCTCCAGCCCCTCCTCTCGATCGCTGCCGGCTTGGGGAGGGGGCTTCGTCGGTGGTTCCTTCGAGGGTGGCTTGATTCACCTTCCTCCGAGGTGACGGTCGGGCCCCTTCGACGAAATTTCTGCCGCGGCTCGGGGAGCTCTGCCTGAGCGCGGTGCCGAGCGGAATCGAGCAAGCGACTCTCCTCGGCTATTTTCAGCCTCGAGCCGAGCTTCTCCTCTCGCGCGTGTCGTTCCTCTTTGGAGGAGAGAGACGCCTCGACTGAGCGAGACGAGGGGTGAAGGCGATTACCGCGCTGCCCCCTCGAGCTAACTCGATGTTTAGGGATTTATCGGGATTATTTTTAGGCCCCTTAGAGCCTATTGTTTCCATAACGCCTCCTGGGTGTCGGTTCGTCGATCGGCTTGGGGACTTCGCTCGAGTAAGGTTAAAGCTCCTCGGTTTACCCTTGCCTTGCCTCGTGATTTTAGACGGATACTCGAGGAGTGGTGCGGAGGTAAAGAGACGAGGCTCGGAAGGTGTCGAGCCAACCTGGAGGCATTGCCTAGTTTGGCTCAGGGTAAATTACGAGCGGAGGGAATATCACCTAACGATATTTACCGTGGCAGTGGAATGAAAGTACGCGTTGGTTCTGCGTATGAATTATTCAGACTCCCGTTAGCAGCCTTACCTATTCGATATACGAGGGGGCAGAGAGTGTGGTTTAAACACAGCAGCGGCTGTTTACAGTACTTTCCACGCTTATCGTCGCGCGATCAAGGAGGAGAAGTATCGACCGCTTCGCGGGCCACCCTCGTGCGACGCTGAACAGGGGTGTTTCTCGCAGAGGGTAAAGCAGTAGCAATGCTTTTCAACCGAGCACCGCACCCTGAGCGGGATTTACCAGGGTCGCTGCTGTTCGAGCGAGTAGGAAGGTTGCCAAGGGAGTTTTCCATCGTTTTATTACCCAGTGCTTTCATCCTGCACCTCGCCAGATGGCACGCCGAGAACCTTCGTACTGCTACGACTTAAAATAGATATTCCTGCTGTTTAAGTACGTTTACCCGTGAGCCGCTCATCGTATTCGCAGAACGGCCCTCGAGCTCAAAGCAATTTCGTTATATTTTTATACCCAGACTGGCACTCGCTGTTTAATACAATGGGTGTAGGATCGAAGATCGGTGCAGTGGCGGTAGAGTGAATTGTATAAAATATATTTCGATCTAGAATCGACGAGCGCTGTTTACGAACAAGTGGGAAGTATATATCTAAACGTACACGCTAGCATTTATGCGAGCGACGAGTGAAATTCTGAACCGTTAACCGGCGTGTTATGAGGAATATATAAAAATTCGAGGTGGATATGAGATTACAATGGCGTATAGGCAGCTATCAATGTTATACACTATGTTGAATACCGTCTATGGGAATGACACATCGACTAGACGTACAATAAATCTCGCTCCGCAGCCTGCTGTTTGTTTCGCGGAGCCTCGGTTCAGAGGTACTGCGGTTGATTGACTCCCCTTGATCGATGGTTATCGTAGATTTATCGTTGTACATGAGAGGGCTGGTTAAAATTCCCTGTGTACGCTGGAGCGTTGCTTGCAATACCACGCGAATTTCAGTGCAACATTAGAAACTGACGTTTGTTGCATTAACCCAAACGCGAATGAGCCGATCGCATATTCGTAACCGATGCTGTACGATTAATCGGGAAAAACGTGTACCGCAAGGTAATTTTGATTAAACTGTCGATAATTAGGACTTCATGGAATACGTAAGACTGTCATTCGCTCGATTATAGACGAAACAAATTTTATTACGTAATGATCATCGAGCATACCACAAATAAGAATGAGCAAGACTTTCTTAATATTCGTGTATCGAGCAAAAAATATTTGACCACGAATTTACAAGTAAGCGATGAATTTAACTTGCGTAATTTACAAGCACGTTTAAACGCAATAAGCTTTGTAATTTTGCTGAGAGTTCAAACATCATTCTCAGCTGATTAATCCTAATTTTCGTGGCCTCACGTCAAAGGTTTCGGCAAATTTGCGAATTCCTTTTTTCACGTCCCGCGCATTTATCGTCGTGTGCGGGAAGTAATTCATTGTATTGTATCGATACTCCATAGGGTAAACCTGGAATCCAATAAATCGCCTTAACTTGACCCCCAGTGATCCCTTTATTGCCAAGCCCTTGAAAGGGGGCCGCGCTCGCTCACTCTTTCGTGCTGCTTGGCGCAAATAAATTTGCACGATCGTTCCGCCCCGTACGCACTGGATCTCACTCGGAGCGTAATTTATTTTCACCCGTCTGCACTGAGGGCAATTGCATCACTTATACACAAGGCAGACCGTTGAGGGTCCGAATTAATGCGTAATTCCGCCGTTTCACTTCGTTTCCATCCGTTTTTCTTTACGCTCCCGCCAATTTCGCTGAAGAGAAATTTACCTCGTTGGTAAAGAAGCAAGGGACGGGGTTGAAAGAGGGTATAAAGAGCGATCAAGAGAGGTTTGGTTCATTGAATAAAATGTATCGAGTCTCTAAGTATCCGAGGATTTGAAGAATACCTTGCCTCGATCTTTATATACTAGAAAATATCGAGCAAAGGACAAAAGCGATAGGGTCTCCGTATTTCAATATAATAATGAATAAAATCACATAAAACAAAGAAATAATAAAGTGTATCTATTATTTCCCGATAAACTTTTGCGACAACCTGATAATAAACACCACCCACCTCGCTTATTCCCCCTTCGGCTGCGCGTTTAACGAATTTCAAAGCTCACAATCAACCTAAGAGATTTTCCCCTCTAATTCCGCATATATTAGACGCGATACCGAGGAAGCCACTTCGAGATAGGATACCAGACGAAGCGAATTGAAGCGGTCCTCGTTGGGAATCCAAGAAACAAACAACCTTCGCGCTTGAATATTTCCCCGAGCGAGCTACGTGGATTTTTGTCAGCAGCCTCGAAAGCGAATTTCCAGAGGGTCGGAACCGGGAGCGTTTTATCCGTATCACGGAGCTAACCGAGGAACGTTTGTCCGCGAAATGGAACGGCGCTGCGACAATTGCGGGGTAGATAAGTCCCCGAGTTTAGCATCGATGGAGCGAGCGGTTCAAGAGAGCAAATGATTCCCTCGTTTCTGGAGGTGAAGAAGCGCTAAAGGGATTGCGGACAGGTGAGGGGGAGGGGGGATGATTTACTGTTTCAGCGGGATATCATCCGAGGGAGACACCCGCCTCCCAAGATCCGTTCCACCCTGGAGCGAGGCAAGATGTTTCCAGGTAACAATAAAAGTTTTAGGTGAGCCTCCAATAGCGCGAGGAAGAGCTCCACCTTCGAGGATAATGGATTTCGTCTTTAAGGTCCTCTCCAAGGTGCGCCAATGGATTACCAATGACGCGCTTTTCGAGCTAATTCATCATTTTCTTCGGGTCAACTTTAACGATCGCTCCCCAAAGTTTCTTTAATTTAGGGCATCGGTGGTCTGCAATTTATATCGCTCAAGATATAATAGACTGGGATCTGTCAGAATTATGGCGCACTTGATCGGCTCAAACGAAGATGCGATTGTCAAAACTGAGGCTTATTTCGAGAGCAAAGACGAATCGTTCTAGAAAAAGGGCATTGAAAAATTAGAGGAGTGTTAGAGTGAACGTATCACTCTTGAAGGAGAGTATGTTGATGAATAAATTCGAGTTTCTAAAAAAAATTCATTTTTGTTAGACCGTAGACTTAGCGAGTGATACGATACTGAGCCAACACGATATACCTTTTGGAAATTTTTCTTGCACACTGGGTTAGGATCCTCGTTTCTTTGCTTTAAAATCTATTGTTTAAGGTGGAGTTTGTATTATTTCAGATAAAATTCGAAGGCGATGACCAGGATTATTCGGCAGTGTATCATCCAGGCAGAGCATCGACCTGAATTTTCCTTGCCCACGGACTTACCCCTATACGATAAAGCCGCCCGAGTCTCCCCTCTGGATTCGGCAGTTCCGTCGACGTTTGGGGCTAGAAAGCTTTTTTGCTTCCCCCCTGACGGCTCTCGAGTCGACGCGACGTCGCTTTCGAAAGTGTAGGCATCGCCAGTGAACACTTTTCATGAAGGTTGAGAGGTAGGGGGATAGACTAGGGGAAAACTCGGGTTCAAGTTCCATCACTTTCGTGTAATATGTGTATCGTATGCTCGATGGTCTCGATGGATCACCGTAAACAGTAAATCCACACGGCTTACAGAAGCTAAGAAGTTTTCTCGAAAGATCGCTCCTAGAATTTCGTGTCGCCTCTAAATTTGTTATCCCTACTCTTCGATAATCAACCAGCATTATCATATATATATATAGGGAAAAGAACGAATGGATGCTTCGTTTATTCACTTTTCGAACATCTTCGTAAATCTCCTGAATTTTAGGTACGATCAATTCCCAATACATTTTTCACGAAACAGAGGATCACTTTACTTCATTTACTTACTTCTACTAAAGGCTAACACTTACGCGAAGCGTACAAATTTCCACGACCAAACCTCCGGAGAAAACAGTAAGAAAATCGAATTCGCGACTTTCCCTGGATCACGCAAGGGATCGCGAACTTTGGCGCATGGTATATAAATACGAACGTGTTATTAATACGAAAAAGGATCTCGGCGCGCGGCTAAATTCCATTGTCCAGCTTCTACAACGGACTATTTCGCGGCAAATTAGTTCAATCCGCGATAGACCCTGGCCTCGATGGCGCAATGTACACTCCGGGCCGTTTCTCTGGCTTTCATCCCGCAAATGAAGCGCCGACTGACTTTGTTGCGCAACTGGAGAAAATGGAGGGCGGTCAGGCCGAGCCCTGGTGACTGCTAACTAGAATAGGAAGTTAATCTCAGACTCGTCGACCGCACCGAATTAGCATATAAATTTGCCAAAATGATTTCCTCGTGTACGCGCCCGTTGGCTCGCATCCGTATCGCAATCGCTTTTGCGCGTTCACATCGGCAACATTATTTTCTACTCGCTGATTAAGCTCCTTAGGAGCGCGTATCTGGGATTTCTGGAGCGATATACGCGCGTTGAATATTACGTGGAAAATAAAGGAACGTAATCACTTTATTAACCTTTGTGAAACGCCTTTGGTAACGAAGCGCTCGTTTATTAGAGGTGGATAATAAAATGGATCGATTAATCGAAGAAGCGCGCGAGCTTAATATGGATTGGCCGAGAAGTCTGCTTCGATTATCCAAGATCGCGTTGTAAGAAATTATGAATTTCGTTTTCTTTTTTAACAATCGGAGGAATATCGTTTTAGATACAAAGTCCACATCATAGATTGGCTTGATGAATAAGTATAATGGATATTACGTTGCGCAACGAGCCAATGAATACCAAGGAGAATAGCGCAGGGCCGGCCTCAAAGCCGCTGGTCTATTAACACAATAACTTATCGTGTCCTTATTAAGGGCAGTGGCGTTCTGATATTGTGCTGGGTACTTAATGCCCTGTTATCGATACATTATGAATTTCGGTACTCCAGGCGGCAGACATCCCGGAACCCTAAGGCCACATGTAGACAAGGAGGATTGAATTATTTAACCACGGCTCCCATGGCGAGCCACGAGCCTAATTACGAGTGGAGGTGAGTTTGGAAACTGCGAGATGGCTGAAGGTCCAATTAAATTGTTATTCGTCTCTTCTCCAGCGTTGCTTCGGGATCGAACATCTCCAACTTCCTCCGCGCGTTATCTTAACCTTACCTTCTTGAATATCCATTCAAGCGCGATTTTACTCTCCACCTTCGATCGACGAGATCGTGCGGGGCTTTATCGTATAATGACACCATCGCAAACGCGATTGCCGTATAATTCATCTTCATAGACGCGCGATACGAACTATACGTAGTGCACCACAAATATACAAACCGCACTACCCATATCCAATCTTGTACGCCGTAGATCTTTTAAAATGACCCCGCCTCTCGACGTAAGCGCCAATAGGATTATCGAGTATTCTCATTTTCTTTCCGACAAAGCCTTTACGGTCCGCGAACGTGTTAAGATGCCCAGGATACCCGAGTTTCAATTTATCCTGGTTACAGTGGGTAAACGCACGTCATATACGCGTGACGCTACGAGAAATCCAGAGGTGATGGCCGGTGTACCAACATCGATCTTCCCCCTGGATGTCCCAGGTTTTATCCACCGCACCAACGTAACCCCCCGCGATAAATTCGTTCTAATCCCCTGCAAGAACGAACCGCGGCATGCAAGCTATTCGGGGACATACTTTCATTTACGGCGTTAAAGCAAATTGGAAATATGTTTGCCGGAAATTGTCCTCCTCCCTGGAAGATACGCGGCCATCCTCTCTCCCTAGGCAGGGCTACGAATTAATCGAAAAAAAATCCTCGTTGCCCCCCCCCCCCTCTCCCCCGGGAATAGCAAAGGTTCCTATTCGAAGGCGTAAGCGAGATCCGTTTTCCAAGTCGGGTCTGTTTAATCTCACCCAGGATCTCTAAATCGGCGGTGTTTGTTTCTCGCGAGCGGTAAAAGCGGCGCTGCGCATCGAAATTCCCCATAGCGCCCGCAGACGATGTCTAATATATCCAGGAATCCTCTTTCGAGTCGATCGTGACCCATCGGCCCGGACTCTGATCCAGTGCGCCCCAAGTTAAAAGCTTCTTGGCCAATCGTCGGGCGGTAAGAGCGGGGGAAAAGTTGCCGACGAAAGTTCGCCGGCTGCCGTGGAAATACGAGAGCCACGGCTATCCTGGATTTTCGCCCCTCCCCCTTCAGCCGCCTCCTCCGCGCCTCTTTGGAAAACGTGCCCGTTGGGATCCGCCATGAACGATTCGATCGTGGATCGTCATTTTCTCGTTTTTTTCTTTTTCTTTTTTAATTTTCGACACCGACCACTGAAGACACTTGGCCTAGGATCTACTCTTTAAGGTGGGTACCGAACTAACAGAGCTGCGATGTATGTATTACGTGAAAAGACCTTTAGTTGTTTTTTCTTTAAATTAAATTTCAACGCCTATTGCTAAAGTCACTTAGCTTAGGGTCTGTTTAAGCTGAGTTCCACTTCCATGGACTCGTCACTCGTATTTCGTATCCAACTAAATCGACATTCTACAATAATCCTCGCGACCGCGTATTATAAACTCATTGTTGCGATCAGTATATAAGGCGCGTTAAATTTGGATATAATCTTGTGGCTGGATAGAAAATCCTTGCTTTGCCCGTAAATTCCCGACGAGCGGTTTAACGAGGCTTCGAAATCGGTACAGAAGCGCTCGTTGCCTCGTAATGAGTTACTTTCGAGGGGTTACAATCTACTTGGGACTGGCCGATTAACCGCGGCAGGAGGGCCGCGAGGCTCTCCTCTCGAAACTAATGTATCGCTATTGATGAAACTGGCTATGATACGAAATACTCGATGTTTATTAAACAATAAATACATCGGCCACTGTGGGCCACACAATGGGCGCAATTTACGTTGATTGTACCGTTTAATCGAATGATGATGAATCCGGACCTGCGTAAACACAAAATGGGGGCATTTAAAACAACGGCGTAATTAACGAATAACAGGCTCGAACGAGAGAAGCAATGTACGCTTTATCCCGGCCGGGAAATGAGTATTTTAAAGAATGCTCCCATCCTAGAATCGAGTATCGGGAAAGCACTTTTGCCCGGACATAGCGTCGCTCCGCGATGCCACGGCCTGGCTGAAAAAATACCTTGCAAAAGTTTGCGACCCAAAAAACGGCCGCGAGCTCTGCCGGTCGTCGATCAGGGAGGAAAATAATAACGGGAGCCTCGCGGGATACAAAAGTTTTAATCGTCCGGGTTGAATTTAGGGAAGCGCGAAAGTGGAAGGGCCCAATGATCCGTGGAGGGGGGATTCGGGGAGTTCAATTTTCCCCGCTGGAGACACGTACGGACCTTCAAATCCGCGCGGCCTTTTTGTTTCGATCCCGCGGTAACTTCAATTCTGCCCGGCGCTGAATATTCATGGGATTTTATTAACCACGTTTCAAACATCGCTTTCGCCCGTGACACCCTTTATCTTCTTAGATCTGCACTTCCGCCACTGGCCACGCCCACGGAGCTGGGAAATTCTGGGGAAAATTAAATTTTCCAACCGCCAACGCCGATCGCATTGTCCCCCTGCGCGCCCTCGAGGTTCCGCCTCTGCACCGAGCTTCGTTAACCGTCACTCGTGAAATGCATCGGCGCATCCTTCGAGTAACGAGGCCAATAAGTCGCTCGCCTAATTTTCCTTGGGGCGACCGACGGATAAAATCCGGCCGATAAATGGAGAGATCCTTTGGCGGGATGTTTCGCCCTTTAACCTCATTACCCCGCGGATAAAATCGAGGCGGACTTCGTTTGCATCGAACGTTATTGGGGGGAGCGTGAATTACGTCCTTGGACCGCCCTGGAAACTTGAACTTCGGCTGGAGATGGTTCAGCTTCGATTTCTATGCTCTGGATTTATCCCGCTGCGCGTGGATCGTGTAAGTTAACTCAGGATAGAGTATGTTATTGTATATGATTATATTAAAACAATGGTAGCCAGGATTCAAGCTCCTACATCTTAGGTGAATAACGAGAGATTAAAGGAATTCTGTACGTTGCTCCTTTCCCCGCGACTTTGGCTTTTCGTGTAAATTCACTAAGACGCGCGAGGTTATTATTCCAGAGGACATTCGCCTGCAGGAACCTTACGGCTGAGGGATGCTGCCAAGGTAATGGAGACTTTAAATGCGGCTAAAAGAATCTACGGTGGACGAGGAAGATGTAGAGACCGGGACACGATAGGATTTCTGGCGCGGTCTGAAATTTTGGCACGAACCCGACCGTTCGACTGTGTAATAAGGATATTCCTCGTGGTACATACATAATATTTGAGGGCAGGTCCCTAAGCTTTCTCGGTCCTGGCAAATTCCTTGTCCCCCGCTGCGTACTTGATTGGCCTAAACTTTTTCCCGGTCGGGAATAAAACTATTCCAGGAAGTATGCCGCACTTAGCCGATCGATAATAAATTTCTTAAGCGTCCCCAGGCCGAGTTTCGAAAGAACCATCGAGAGCGGGTAGCGTTAACGAGTTATGATTTCGTCGGTCAGACTGGCGGGGCCTTAAATAAAATCGAATTAATTAGTCCGCGAGTCTCGCTGCCGACGACTAATTACATACGCGCGTCCGAGTAAACGGCAATATTCATTACGTACGCCAATTATCGCGCTATTAATAGTACGTATTAGGTAAACGTATCGCATTCACCTGGTGCATCTGATTAATTCTCTGTTTTAGCAGCCGTCCAAGCCTAAACGATCCGGCCTGAGCGATCGAAAATTAACACCGCTGTTCCGGCTCGTGAAAATATTACACTTTGAAACCTGCCACGCTCCTCCGACGATCCAAAACCGTCTTTCCTTATTTATTTATATATTTCGTATATACATTTATACATTCGCATTCCACCTGTCTCGTCTTCAATTTCGAGGCCCTCTCGAGGGGCATCGAGAGTCATTCCTCATCGCGATGTCCCGCGATAATAAGCAGAGACAGATTGGTGAATTAAAGAGTAAGAAAAATAGCCGATGTAAAAACCGTACCGTTACACGCGATGTTCGGCGAGATGGATCGCCGAAATTTCTCTCGGAATCCCGCACGTCGGCGGAGCTACTCTCGAGCTCTCGACGAGCGCGCGCCAGGATGGACGGTGGATACACGCAGGTTCTCCTCAATTAAAACGCCCGTCGTCGAGTGTCAGCTCCGCGAAAGGATCGCCGCGAACCGTGGACAGGCGGCTCAGGTTTCCTCGCGATACGATCGAGGTTATGACACGGGGAGAAATATCGCGGGGCTTTTAGTTCGTCGCACGTGGGCGGAGGCCGGGGCGCTTTTGCAGTACATCACGACGTCACGGCCGCCGATCGAGCCTCGAAATTTTCCCCAGACTGAAAACCCTGCGTCTACACCTTTGCAGCTCCTCGGTGGCTTAATAGGAGCGCATCGTAGGGAACGAGAAATTAATGTAACGCGGTGGATGCAAGTGGATGTCGGATATAATCGGCGTCAGCCAATGCGGAGGATTTGGTGGAAGTCGGATATATCCGGCGTTGGTAGGCAAGGAGTTAATTTTCGACGTGGATCGTTAAGGTCGATGGACCCATGGCGCGTTTACGACGCATCCCTTACCACCTGGTGTCACATGTTGCATGGAAGAGTCGATGTACGAAGGTCGAGCTCGAATATTCTCCTCCGTGAAGATCGCAACCTTCGTTCACCAGTTCGATCATAGCATCTTTCTTTCTCATTCGTTCTTTCTTTATACAAATTTCGATATCGGTTTTTGAATCTAATATTCTCTCCATATACAGCTCGAAATAATACAACACTCCATCGATACTTCACGATTATCGTACACGTAGAATTCCATTCCATTTCCATTATCTCCGATCATCGAGAAAACTTCTCTGATAAACTCCATCGATGCTCGAACACGTGCTTTCGGATGTAACTCGAGTGTATACTTCCATCCAACTCGATTGCCCGCTAATAAAACGGCTCGAACCGCAGAGGGTTAGGGCGAATACATTGGCGTATGGAGGTTCGGTGTACGCATGGAAAAATCCAACGGTGATGGATGGCGGACGAACGAGCGGCTCTTCCTCCTAGAAGTCGGGCCAGCCTCCATCCTCCGCTGGAAGCTCGGCCCCTGGGCTGAAACTTTCCACGAGTTATTCGCACGCGCATATTAGTGCACATTCATCCTTCGGAATAACGGTAACCTCCGACCTGAGAACAATTTATCGGGGCACGAAGCCAGGTACCTCAACGGGCACCAGGGTTACTTATTTGCACGTTTCCGCAGTTTACATCGTTTTAGAGGCCCCCGGCCGACCCCCTCTCTTCTCCTCCTCCGCCTCCTCCTCCTCCTCCTCCTCCCTTCGCCATTCCATCCTCCGGTCGGCCCAGTTCGTTCGTACTCGAGGCGCAGGAGGAATGAATTGGCAATACGAGCGGGAACGTTTTTGCCCCGCTTCCAGCTCGGTCCCCGGCAATAACGCTCCCATCGGCTGTTTCGAGAGTGTTAGAGAAGCGACCGAGCTGGCGAGCGAGAGGAAGAGAGAAGGAGCGAGCAGGAAGAGCGCGAGAGGGACAGGAAGGGAGAAGGAGCGAGCTGGAGGAGCGAAGGAGCGGGTGAAAGGGCGAGGGTAAGAGGGAGTGAGCGAGTTTGTAAGTGAATGAGTGGATGAGAGAGACTGGGAAGGAGAGATGGTGAGTGGAAGAGTAAGAGAGAGAGAGGGGGGGAATGGTGGAGTTTGTAAGTGAACGAGGAGATGAGAGAGCAAGAAGGAGATACTGCGAGTAAGAGAATGAGGATAGAAGCGAGCTGGTGAGCGAACGAAGGTGAGTCGAGAAAGAAAAACAGGGAGAGAGAGAGAGAGAGAAGAGAGGGAGGCGGTAACGAAAAAGTGGGAAAAATCGAGACGGCCAAGTTTTTCATTCTGATTATCACGGGACACTGTAGTTTTTCGAACGTGACGGATTAACCGTCCGTATCGTCGGTTGGCGCACGCACGATCATCGGCAGGACTCCCGGGAGCGGGTAAACCGGCCCGAAAGTTACCTGGGACGATAATTTCGAGCTTTTGCCTGGCGCCGGCGTTTCAAACATCCGATGAAACGCCATCGATTTCGCTGAATAATTCCAGGGAGTTCCGGGCCAACCCCAAATGAAATTTCCCGAATGGGAGACCGACGTGGCCGGCATACGTTGCCTTAAACCCTTTGCGCGTGTCGCCCGCGTCTTCGCTGTGTCGGGACAATCGCGAATCCAGAAATGATATTCGCGAATTCGCGGATTCCGAAAGCGAAGTTACGTGACTGATGCGACGAATTGAATGGAGGGGATTCGTCGAATATCGCGTTCGAATGTTGGATGGAGGACTCGTTAAATATCGCGATCGAATAAAGTGTAATACAGCATCGCGAAGATTAATTCTCGAGGAAGTCCACGTCCTTCTCTCGCTCTTAACCCATTAGCATCGACCAGCAGAACAATCTGTAACGTAACGATCGTCGCTTAGCATCGCGCGCGAGATATTCCGCGACAACGTTCAATTATCGCCAAGTGCGGAATAATACGCCCCAAATACCGAAGTCGCTCGCGTATTTAGCGTCGCGATGCAGATGCGTCGCGAATACTTAGAGGCGAAGTACCGAATTCATCCTGTACTTCCGTCCGCCTCTTCAACAGCAGTACTCTTAATTAAAACCGAAGCATCCGATGGATAACGCGATGAAGAATAATACGCCGCGAAGCAATGCTCCGCGGATAAACGCTTTCCTCGCAAGAAAGCACTCGTAAGAATTCATAGTTGTCTCGAAGATCGGCCGACGTTGGACCAGAGGGTAGAGAGGCATTCCGAGAGTCTTGCTTGAACCTCTGGACGAAGGGTGGGCGGGTTTTTTGTCATTCCAGAGATGGTCCTCGAGCGCAAGGAGTTAAACGTAGCATATCGGGCGCGATACGCCGCGGGCCGGCAAATAAGCGGGCCGAGAAGTTAAAACCGGCTGGTTTTTTTCGGTCCTCGCCATTGTAGTCGCCAGCGGGATAATACGCGCATTCGGTTAGCAGCTCGTACGAGTTCCAGAACGAGGTCCGTTCCGAGCAATGTGCTTAGCCCGTTGGGCATTGCGGTCGAAATGGAATTTCTGAGGTGCACACGCCGATCGTCTGGTCCCGGTGGCCCCCGTCGATGCTCCAAAGGTAGAAACTTTATCTCGCTTCGAGATCCGTTTTCTGTTTAACCCTTTGAGCCCTGCGGGCGCATGTACCTTTGTATTGTATGCGTGTCGCGCAAAGATGGACGATGGGCGTTTGTTCACGGATCGCCAAGACGACGATCGATCGATATACGTATTTACTAATAATGGTATAGCAAGCGCATTCGTACAGTTATATCAGTACTCTCTAATTTCTCTGCAGTCGAAGCTGCGTCGACGGGATCGACATTCGCGCGTGGGACATAATTTTTAGCCACTGTTATGCGGCTGGTATAATTAAAGGGGGAATAAATACGTCGATTAAAAATTGGGGAATTTAGGAATTAAGGTGGTGAAGTACGATATAAACGAAAAAGACATATTTACTATATATTTATTATTTCAAAGTATCTCGCAATGTTTATACAAACGTGAGACCTAATCTGCCAAATGTCCCAGTCCTTATGCTTCACTCGTCTCCTGGTTGCGTGGATAATTCACTTAAATAATACAAAATAAATATACGCCTACTGTTTCCTTAAAAAAATGCAAGGACGACCTACGCCTCTTCCTTACACCTTCCAATAATCCTTCCACCCTATAATGCGTATATATAATCATTTTCGAAAGGAGTAAAGCGCCACGGCATTCGTTTCCATCGAGCCAACTCCGCACCGAGAAGGTTAAGCGGGACAAATTCCGGCGTGGATCTCGAAGGTTTGAAATTGGGGCTGGAGGTCGATGTATCTGAAATACGGCGCTCGGGGAAAGGTCGTGCGCGGTACAGGGCGGCGTTTATTATTCCGGAATGGCGAGGGCAGCGAGGGGATACATAAGGAGTTCGAAAAGTTGGAAGAAGTACATTTTCCGCTTTCGTCGTTTGCAAGGTGGAGCTTTGAGCTTTGAGTTAACTGCCCGAGTTCTGGAACGACGATGTCCGCTGCGCCCACGGTACTTAACCCGTGGGGCATTGTAGTCGGCCCGGAATTCCGTGCCGACACCAATTTCTCCGTTACTACCCCTGGCCAAGCTGATGCTTTGGAAACCGATGAAACTCTATTTCCAATGGATTCGGCGGAACACGCTTCTAATGAATAATTTCGATGAGGGCCGGACGTCCTAATTTCGGCCTTCTTCTCGAGCCACGGATCGGAACGACTCGAACGAGGAATCCCTTTTTTCGACACGAACTTACTCGATGGACGCGCACGCGTTTGATATATAAATATATTATATATATATATCTATACATGTGAACATACGCGATACGTATGAGAGTAAACGAACGTGCCCATCAAAATGTTATTGGGATTGAAGGAAACGTTGACAATAACGCAAACCGTGCGACGAACGCGCGGTTGTTTTTAAAAAATTCCGCTAACCGCGCGTCGCTTTGAAAATACGAAAGCTCGTAAATCCTCGGAGGGGGAGCATTTGCGCGAGGAATTATTCATCCCTCGTAGACAAACCTTAACGATGGAACCGCAATTTTCGACGTGGCCCCCTCGTCATGGAAATCAATTCGCATCAAACGATGCCTCGTCGAAGTTCAATGCCGGTTCGCGGGGACGCAGTGGAGGATTCTGGGTATTGTATGAAAAATCAGGGGGAGAAGAGAAATTTTGCGGATGACTCCGATGCGAGGGCTTCCCGTGGCCTTGATAAGGGCCGTCGTTAGCCCTCCTCGAGCCTCGCCGGATTATTTTAACCCTCGCGAACCTCCAGATGGCCGAAATTCCTCCGATCGGCTCGGCGATTCGACCTCGAGACCAATGGATGCGCCAATGTTGCCCAGAAGTTTTCGAAGGATTAACTTTCGGGTCGCGGGACGCGAATCTGTCTGGCGACGTCCGACGTAATATCGCGTTTGTCGAAAGTTGCGCGCGAATGAATATCGTTTCGCCCCGGGAGCGTATTCATCGGATCGTCGAATGGAAGAAAGAGGAGGCACGTACGAGCGCCGCGCTCGATTTTTTTTTCCCTCGCGTAGCCACACTTTCCACTCCGTTTCAAACTACGCTCCACGGAATAACTCAGTTTCGATCGTCCGTAAAGATGCGCCTGGAAAGGAGCCGGCGGATGGAAAAGTTTCTTCCGGCGACACCTTCGTTTTTACAAATAAATGCCGACGTGGAAGCATTAAAATATGAGCGGAGCCGCTCCCTCGCATCGAAGAGCGACGCTCGGAGTCCCGAGCCGAGATCGAGATTTAAAGAACACAAGCCCGCCACTCCGAGCAAGCTTCAAATTCAAATGCGAGTATTCTCGTGGAATTTACGAGCTCAAAGTTCTTACGATGGCGGAATACAATAAGGTACAGAAAGGCCGCGTTTCACTTAGTTATCGAATCTGCGGAATTTGTCCCTTCGCGAAGAGTAAGAAGACCTTCGAGCGACGACGACGACGACGACGACGACGACGACTCGCGAAGCACGATTTTTCCTTCGTTCCCCGTAGCAGCGGTTAAAAACGCCAGCCGGACCGGAAAATCATTAAAGGAGCAGCTAGGAAGGTGCCCTCTTCGACGATTAATAAGGAATTTTCTCATTGGGAACCGCGCAATATGGGCGCGAAATTGTTACGACATTCCCCCATTCTTTGCTCGTCACAACGCTTCTGGGCGCATAATGAATTTCGAGGGAAATTTATCGGGCGAGAAGCTCCCGGCGAGGAGTCCTTTTTTCCTCATCCGCGCGTCGGCAGGCTTGTTAATGGTGTTGTAAACTTAAGGATTATACGACGCCGAACCGTAAGCTCATTTACGATCCGCGTAACCGCGGATATTGAAAAGGAACCGAGTACTGCATTATGCTGCCGCTTTTATGGCGGCGAGAACGAAGCGCCGACGCGATGTAGTCGACGCTCTCTTCCACGTGATTAAAACGCATCGAGTCATCCTTGGAGGATTTTATACCCGTTCTAAAGCCGGCCGCATTAACGGCTGCTCCTGGCTGGAGCGTAATAAAAAAATTCTTTAAATACGCGTCCACCCGCGTTAAATACTGCCTCCTTCTTCGGCGTTCGTCCGCCAAGCGTGGAAGAAGTCCACTGGATGGTAATCGAGGACCATCCTCGAATAAATTAAGGAATATTGTCGATCGGTACGAGCAGTTTTGTATTGAGAATATTAGTATATTTACGCAGTGTAAATTACTTTCCTCGAATCCTGCGTAATGTCCTTTGGATCGATCGCGTAATCAACGAAGAGTGGATTAATATCGTAGCTTTGAAATTATGAATTTTTCTGCGCTTATTATGAAATTGGATCGATGAGGCTTGACATTTTTTTTTGCGCGCGATGATTCGTGCTGCGCATCGCCGATTAAGAGAAAATCATGCACACTTCGGTTTCAACCGAAGGAAATCTGACCGTGGTAATACGATCAGTGGGATTTTCGAAATTGCCCCGGTTTGTTTTACACCCGTGATAATATTGACTCAGGTATTCTCATGGAAGCATTGTCCACTTGGAATACTCGTATTTTCCCCGCGCTCGAATTACAAACCTGCGTCCAATATTATGCATCCCTGTTTACCAAAATGCATTTTAAACACCGAATTTAGTTCCACAGGTGTCGTAATAATAAAGAGGAAGTGCCGTTCGGGAAGTTTAGAAACAACGCTTCCAAAATACTCCGTGGAAATTATGCAAGCTTATGCGGATTTTGATGTCTCTTAGTAACTTTCGATATAGATGGAGAAAAACATCATAATATTAGAAGCCACGGTACTATGGGGAGCGAAAGTTTCGGGAACGAAACCGAGTCGCTTTATTGGGATTCGGGTGAACTATTTCTAAGAATGCAACCGCGTCGAGAGTTTATTCTTAAGGCGTGGAAATCGATACCAAGTATCACTAATCCTTGAATACCGCTGACTCTATATCGTGCGCGTATATGGAAAGCGTATAACAAAGCATTATATACATCAATATATTATATAAAATCAAAACGTACATTTCAATCGAAGCAGCGAATAATTTCCATCAAAGTTTCCTTTTCAACCTTTCAATTGATAAATAAATCCAACGATACCGGTGCACTAATGCGCGTTTCCAAAGTGTTTTCGTGGGCATGCAGGGCCCCAAGCCGGCATTGCACGGCCCCGTCGAACGCTCTCTCCAGGGATTCGGCCTCATTTCAAATTCAAGGGGACGTAAGCCGGCCCTGAACATGGGTGACAATCGTCTTAGGACATGCTTTCCACAGGAGACCGGATCGTAGGATCCATCCTGAGGAGTATTCATGCGCATCAGTAGGATCTCACGATGAAGATTACCGCGCAGACAGATTCGATTCCTATTATAAATAATTAACAGCTGCCTAGCAATATAGGGACTATAAACTGGGAACCGGATATTGGCTCGGACTTCCGTGGTAAACACCTGGGTGCGCCCTCCTCCCGTCATCTCGTTCTTCGATGCAATATTCATACTGCGAACAGGATAATTATCTTGCCAATGCATCCTTAACACTGCGCACGTTTAATCAGGATTCTTTAATTTGGTATCGGTAGGACTGACTCAGATTAGTTTGTTTGTAGTCGGCGGTTTTTCGAGATTCTTGGGAGATCGTCAAGTTTTACTAATCCCATCCTTGGTTCTCATGTATAAATATATTCACGGTTTCTTTATATCGTATATGTACTTGTTTTGGCATTTTCCGACTTTTTTGCGCGAGACACCATCGTGGTGTCATCTTCCATCTTCACGTTTAAACGTTAATCCATCCCTAATATCTTTTCTAACAAAGCGAAGGATCCCTGGCGAAGATTATTCGCAGACCTCCTTATTCCTATCGTGTGTTTTTCGTCAAATAAACTATCGCAGTTGATATCGAGTATCGGATGGGAAAAAATCAGGGCGTATATCGCTCGCTTCTGAAAAAGCTGGGACAGCGGGGGATCCTCCGATATAAACCGGCGCTTCGAGGAGGAATGTATACGCTTCGATGTGGAGGGGAAAAAAAGAACCGTGCGAGCGTAGGAACGCAACGAAACAATCGTCGACCGCTTCGAGGAACCCCGATGGAGTGCGCGAAATTTCCGATACAAGGGTACCGCCGTGAGAGCCTCAAGATGGATTACGTATCTCTCCGCTTCTCTGTTTCCGCGAGCGGCCACTTGTCCACTCGACTGTCCAAAGCCCCACGATATGACGGACGAGCTCTTTCCAGAGCGCCCCCCGGAATTTATCTCGCATCATTTCCTCCCGGCGTGGAGCAAAAAAAAAAACAAAAAACCTTCGGGAATAATTCGCGTCCTGCGTCAGGGCGAATGTGATTTTCGTCGAGCAGCACTTTCTCAGGAAACGCGTCTGGAGCGCAAGATCAGCAAGTCGCAGTGTAACGGAGAAATGGGGGTTGTAGATTGTAAGCGAGAGAGAAATTGGGGTTATGAGAGCGGCTTTCCACTCGTTGTTAAGGAGCTGTTATGGAAAAGACTATCGAGAACGAGAGTCGCTTAGAGCTACTGTGCTGTAGTGGATAGAGGTTCACACTTCCACGCGAAAACCCGCGTTCGAATCTGGTTTTCTCCTGTGGTGGTTCGGAGCTCATCTTAAACAGTTACCACCTATGCCAAGCGACCTTAGCACTCGGTGCCAAAAATTAATTTAAAAAAAAGCTCTGGTACACGGCGACTCTTACACGTTCCAAAACGCATCTGTGAAATCCCTCTTCCTCCACTTCGAGCCCACAATCGTCTTTCGCTCTTACTTCCACACTATCAGCAGGGATTCTTGAACGCTCCGATCAAAGCTTCTTCCTTCAAACTCGCTCCTTCTCTCGGACCAAAGGCCGCAACATTATTGCGTTAGTTATAACCAGAGGATACACCTCGTGGGGGAAAAAATCAGGCTTCTGGCGAGAGTTGCTTCATAGTTTATCAAGAGAGAGAAGGCGAGTGAGAGAGAGAGAGAGAGAGAGAGAGAGAGAGAGAGGGGGGGGGCAGAGGCTAGAGAATATTTGCGAGCGTGACGCGTCTGCGGGCGCAAAAATACGATACGCATTGACCCCTCGCCTCGAGGTCCGCCGCGAGCTATTGGATTAAATTCTCGCGGATCTGCCGGTGAATTATGCTTCCCGGAGCTTTTCCATCGAGACTTATTAATCGTCGTTACGGAGCCCGGAAGAACTTAGCTTCGAAGCGTTCCCTCAAGTTGACGGCCGGCGGCGTAAATACGTGGAGGTAAGAAATCCGGGACAGATGGCCCGGCATAATTCTACGGGGACGAGGGCACCCGGCGAAATGGGAATAAATCAGAAGTAAACCGAGGGTAAACATCCGCGAATTTAGCGGCCCTATCTTAACGTGCAAACGAGGGGCCAGGTTTACGCAAACGCCGTTGGAATTATGGCAACTCCGCGGTTGGCTCGTAAAAATTTTCCAAGGGTGCTTAGATTCATTGTTCGCGGCCGGCAAAATTCCGCGCTCGCTCGCGAAAGGGCGCCTCTTAACGCCGCTGTCACGCACGCGTGACTTCTTCTCGCGGATCCTTATCGACCGCTGTCACGTACGCGTGACTTATTTTCGCCAGCCGTGAAGCCGTTTCGTTATTTCGATGCTCGCATAGGAACGTGCACCGCTGTTACATTCAAAGAAACAATCGCTCATACTGTTCTTCCTTCCTAATCTATCAATTAATCCAAATTTATCATACACTTGATTATCATACCTATTATTAATTTATAAAGAAAGTCATTCCAATGCCTTTGCTATCATCGCCAGTGGAATCTTCGCGACGCTCGCGTGCACCAACCTCACGACGATGCGACGGCTAAGTGCAAGCGGCTGAGCGTTAAACATTAGCCCCGCGCAGCGACGCACTCGCGCTCTTTGTCCACGCCGCCTAAACGTGCCAATACGGCGCATCGATCTTCGAAGTCATGGTAACCGCACGCTCGGCCTTCCTTCTTCTTTTACAAGCTCGAACCTCGCCGATCGGATCTCCGCGAAGGCTCACGGCACTCGAGCGGCTGAATCGTTATTTTACCCCAGGATTTCACTTTCGTGGCATAACCGTCGGCATCGCGGCGCACTTTGAAAGCGGCGGTGTCGTCGTCGCGACGTTTAATTATGTCGCTCGCTGCGAAAGCCCGAGGCGCCACCGTGGATATCTTACCGGGCCCTTTCACGAAACGTCTTACCGACGTTGAATAGCGAGCGAGGAAGCGAGTGTCACGGATAAGGCCTTCCGAACAAGCCCGTGGAGATTTTCGTCGACTCAAAGCCAACGCTTGCATCGGGCCATATTCCTCTGGAATCGTCGCGTTTAAACGGCCAATTTGAAAACGTCGAACCCGATATGCGGGTTAAGCGCTGCGTTTACGATCGTTCGTAACGTTGATAAAGCTGAAACACGATAAAAATCATCTCCCCGGTATTGGATAACGAGATTAAAGAGGAAATCCGACGAGTAGAATCGGTGAACGATATTGATTTTCTACCGAGCGCAAATCGACGATTAATTCCTCGCGTGTAAAGTAGGATTTTATACAAGAACATCGAGCGTACGTGCATCTGAAATCCGGAGTATCGATCCACACGTAGAGTGGGGCGCTTCGTTGGCAGAGCGAAACGGGCAAATTTGCTTTGATTAAGAACGCAAATAATTGTGCGCCGGCATTTATACGGCCTCCAGGGGAATTTTCTTTTTATCGTCCCACTGTTTTCCACGTTTCGCGGAAGTTATAACGCATTAGAATCGCGTGCCATTCTTACGAGTTTTCCGCCCCGTGGGCAAACTGCCGCGCGGGGATCTATCATTTTTCCATATCAGGAACGGTTACGACATTCGGATGATGTACAGCCCCGCGGTTTCTTCCTGGGCCAAATAAAAACGACGTCCCAGCACCGGGCTAAATAATGTCATTACCTTATCGCGGGTTCGACGCGTCGCAGGAATGCCAGGAACGAATCGGCCGCGAAGATCCGAGATAAGAGCCGGTATCGATTAACGATCGACGATTCGCGAGGCTCGATACCCCGGTAAAATTATTTATCGCCAACCCGAGTTTCTCCCTTCTGATACAAGTGGAAAAATCCACGGACCACGTAGAAAAATCCAGAAGATTAATTTCGGTAGTTGCGAGTCGCGATAGCGCACCAGAACGTGTTCTGAACTTTTGCCGCGTCGTCGACAAAACCCAGAGGTACGTATGTACGTGGATAACACCATTTCGCACCGTGATTATTGCAACGTTATTCCACGACCATCGTGGAATCCGATATGCGCTTGAAAAATATCCTAAAGACGCTTATATAGACTATATATTCGATCGAGCAAGGCGATGACTCGCGAAAGAGTGCCTTAAATCTAAAGGATTTTGGAATTTTTTAATTCATTTTTGGCACGGACTGCTAAGATCATTTGGCCTAGGACCTACTGTTTAAGGTGGAATCTGAACCACCAGAGCTATTATATATCTAGTATATATCATATATTACATGGAAGAACCAGAGGTGATGGACAGGATTCTATCCACTTTACCACCATAGCTCTACGGGTTGACTTTTTCCACGCAATGCGTTTTAACAATGTATGCCACGGTTGAATGGCGCATCGCCGCCACCTGACTCCTGTAATACAAACAACGCGTTCCCGTCGATTTTCTCTCGCTCGTCGTAAGATCGGTCGACGCCTCTGTCGTAAAAATAATGGCATTACCATTCGTCTTCATCAGCTTACAACTCCTCTCCCCGCCTTGCGAACGACGCTTTCCCTTAATCGATAGCAGAGACATCCGTCCATCCGTCCATCGGTTCGGCGGGCCATCCATCCATCCAAGCGTGAAACTAACGCAGCTCGCAACCGGGATGCAAGAAGTGGCCATTATCGCCCTCCGTCTCCCATTTTTTTCCCTCTTCGATATATATATTCCCTCCGCTTCCCCCTCGATAGTTTTAATCCGTTGGAACGCTGGACCGCCGCCTGACCGTTGTCAAGCGTTTCGTTTCGTTAATGAAACCGAAGGAATGAATCTTCCGCCATCGACCGCTATGAAGATACACGATGGACCTTGAACCGCCTGACCTTATAGCGTACATGTCTCAGGGAGAAATACAGAGTTAATTTTTTCCACGGCTGAGTTTCTAGTATAATATTCCGACTACTTTCATCCCAACATCGATGGTTTTCCTATGCGACATGTATTATATATCGTAGCTCTGGTAGCTCGAAACCCAGCTTAAACAGTAGGTCCCAGGCCAAATGATCTTAGCGGTCGCTGCCAAAAATGACTTGAGAAAAGAAAATAACTTCTTTCACAACGTATCCAGTGCATCAAGGGTTGATAAATCAATACAACGATCCGCGATGAAATCTGCAATAGAACCACGTACAATAATATACAATAAAATTCTACGATAGAATCGTGCAAAACCCAGGAACGCACTGTTCCAAACCCTCGCATTTCCCTAACAAACAACCGAGCCTTGGCAAAACCACCCTTTCGAATCACCCAAAGTCTTTGCGCGAGATCCCAATCCTCGCCTCTTCCAAGACAGTCCAAATCTTCATCCCCCCCTATCCTCTTCATCCCAAGTCCCCGGTCCTCACCACCCCCGCTACTTAGCCCCTCTTACGGGAAACCCCGCGCAAAGTCGCGTCCGGACGATCGCCGATGAAATGGCACGGAATCGAGCGGCTCGGAACAAGGAGAGAGAGAGAGAGAGAGGCGAAGAAACAGGAAGAAAAGAGAAAGAGAAAGAGGGAGCAGGACCGACAGGCTCGTATCACTAGGTGCTAACGCTGCCAGCGGCTGGCCGTAGGATCCGGCAGGTCGAAAATCACGCGAGACGTACGACGTCGGACGCGAGATACGGGTAGATTTAAAGGTCTGTTTTCATTGCTATTCCGAATCGTGCGGGCTTCCGCACGGCTTCTGCCCTCCTGTACGGCGGCATCGGCCTGATTGGTAAATCTACGGCTGCTCAATGATGCGTTTATTTGGCGGTGAATTAGGACGAGGAGAGCGTGGGTCGTCGAGGGGGCGAGTGGGAGGGGGGCGGAGGGAGGAAGGAGGCGGAAAGAGTGGGCTTGGCCGGATACTCTCGGAGGACCGTGGCGCGCCGGTGCTCCGCCGCAATCAGTAAACCTGTAAAACATTGGATTAGGTGGCCTAACCCGACCTTACTCCGCCGGACTTCCAATTTCCAGGGACGACCGTGAGGGCACCGTTACCAACCGTCGCGATACGTTATCCAATCGTGCCGGAATTATTCTCATTTTACACAGCGGCCCGTATCGTCCCGTCACGACGAGGGGACGATCCTTCCCCGACCCTGTCCGCCCTTTTTCTTCCCCCCGCGACAACAACCGCGCCTGGTTTTTTGTCCGCGTTTATTACCAGCGAATCTGAGGACGCGGTGGAGGGACAGGGGCAGGAGGGGATTCGCGAAGGACCTCGTGTCGTTAGAAGTTAATCATAGGCGGGACAAGACTAATCTGCCGCTGATCTCGATTAAAGGGCCGTTTTTGCGAGTGTATCTCGAGGGGGGTGGGATTTATAGGCGCGCCTGTGATTATGAGTGTTTTGAGTTATAGAGTTTTTCCGGGTTTTTGCTATTTGAGTGGAAGTAATACCGAATGCGATGGATCGATTAGTTTTGGGTTGCTTGTATTTAATTTTAGGGGTTTTGTTTGTACGTACCGCTGTGGTTATGTATGGGGATGATAAAGAGAAGCGTCGATAATCCGTTATCGCTCGTTCGTCGGTGGTTTAGGAGGAATCGATTTGATCCTTCGGTCTTCCACGCTGGGTCCAAAAGATTCTTCAGCTCGAAACCTCGTCGTTCGAGGCGTCTCACTAAACGCGAGGTCCATGATAAAGAAGAAACGCATCCAAGGGGCGATACAAATACGCCATACGCAAAAATCCAGGATTTTATTCGTCTCCCCGTTGTGGGTCACGTGGAGGAATTGACGTATTAAACGGCGATGGAGAAGGAGAAAGGGTGCCGAAAGGCGGGGGGGGGTCGGTCATTTCGAGAATACCGATGGGTTTTGATCGTTGGGCGTGAGAATTTAACGACCTTAAAAGTTAGAAACCTTCTCCACGCGACGAGTTATCGGCCGATCTCTCTTTGTGCACGCACACAGAGTCGCGCGGGTTTGAAAATGAAGTGCGTCGTTCAAAGCCCAAAGGACTGTCCCAGATACGCCCCAGAATTCTTTGGGATCAAAGCGTCGATTTGTACGGGAAAATTTCGTCTGTTCGCGACGTCAAAGGGCCCGCCGGAAAACAAAACCGTGGCACTATCGCGCGTGGCGGCTACGAGCGAAGTACGATAATAAACTGCCAGGTTTTTCGCGAAGACAGGAGGAGGAGGAGGAGGCGAGGACGTTGGAGAGGCGAGGGGACGAATTTTCGGTATCGCGCCAGAGCCGCGCCGATATGGAATAAAATATTCCTTTTCCATCGAAAGTAATTTAACGCCCACAGCCCCGCGCCTCGTGCCCGCTCTGTCTGAGTTACACGCGATGAAACCCCCCCACGAATTGAAACCGCGGCGCGTATTTGGAAACTTTCATTTCCAATCTTGATCTACAAACAACGGCGAGCGCGTACCCGCAATCTATCCGGCCTTTTCGCGCGAGCATTTCCGCGGATGGCCAGCGAACGCGCGACGCCTGCGGAATAAAGGTAAAGGCTTTTGGGGCGCGCGAATAAAAGTCCAGCGTCAAAGGTCCGGATACGTTCTGGGCTCGTCGTAAAACGCGCTTCCGCGCGTCTCGATCGTAACGTTTAAATCGTTTCGCGAAATAGCGGCGGTCGCGCGGAGGTTCGATCGTTCGAGAGGGATGGAGACGATGCGGGCTCGCGGGGGTAGAGGGAGGGAGAGGGACGCGAGCAAAATGGTGAAAGTGGAGCGTCCAAGACTCGCGTAAATAACGTAGGCTTGAGTTAAATAGAAGAAACTTTTCTCGAAGAGTAGTTAAAAGTGTAAAAGCTGAGTAATTCCCAACGGCCTCGTTTACCTAGGAAAACGTGGCCGGCTACTTTCAAACTTTTAATTCAACATCCGCCCTACAAACTATTAATCAAATCACCCCGGATTAGAATCGAATACCAAAGCTTTGCCCTACCCCGGTAAATGTAGTTTAAACGATCCCGATTCCGTTCCGTCCGGAGCGCGGCTGATTCCTCTTTTAAGTATAAAATAGAACGCGATAACACGCCGCAAGGGAATTTATTCGGTAGCTTTGGAAATCGTGGCTGAGACTTGCCGCGATCTTAAATCCATTCGAATGCCGCTATTATATATGCAACAATTGGGCACAGAGGTAAACAATTCCATTTTTTAACTCAGAGTCAATGCCGTGGTTTTAGAAAATTTGTGCTCCAATTTCCAATGACGTCGAATAAATATATTCACTCCTGTCGATCTTTTCGCTCGGAGTTGACTCGAAACGATTGGTCCTTGCGAGCGGTAATTGATTTATTACCGATTGAAATCAATTTATTACAAAGTTTCGTGCGACATTAAATGAATTCGTGCCAAGCGCGAAGAGCGAAATAGGCGTCTTTCCACTTGCAGCGCAACAAGATCGAAATTCTAGCGTCATTCTCCTCGCGGTCGTATTTTGTCGGTATTAAGGGATAAGAAACGATCGAATATTCGGCTCGGCTCGACCGGCGCTCGCGATGCAGACGGAGTATCTTCATCCCCATTTTGAAACGCTCGTTTCCACCCGCTGGCTATGGATTTGTATCCGATTTCCTCGAAACGGATCCCGCGCCGTGGTTCTCGAGTAACCACTCGAGGATGTTTCCGTCCGAGCTCGCCGTGTAGCGACTTGTAATTCGAGTGAAAGAAAACACGAGGAGGGAAAAAAGATACGAAACTCAAAGGCCGCGGAAGCGGCGTCCTTCTTCGCGATCGCGACGACCCTCGGACTTTCCACTTCAAACCAGCGATGAACCGATGAAGGAGAATCGAAGACATCCAACCACGGCGTATTATTTTTATCCACGAAAGCTCGATTTTTAAAGGGCCATATACGAGCATCAATAAGTTGTAAATGTGATTTATGAAATTCGATGAATAAGGCGATGCTCGTACATAATCGTTTGGAAATTGAACTCTCCTACACGAACTTCGACGATATACCGATAGTATAATATATATGTTACTTTTATCATCGAATTTCGAACGAGCAAAATTTCATCGTTCCACTGACGTATAAACGCGCGGATAAACCTGTATGGTTGAACCTGGGGGAAGAATTATATCGAGCCTCGGTCCAAATCTAAACCTTACCAACTTTTATCTACGATCGAACGTGGTTATTTCCTCCTAGATTCGTATGCCGTAAATAGACACGAAATCCAGATCCCACGAACTTTCTATAGATCCATAGCGCGACGCGTATACCCGCACGTTGTACCTCCAACACCCCACAAACTCGCGAACAAAAAATAGATCCCACACCGACCTCGAGCGACGACCAATAAATATCCCACATCCAAATCCCCTTAATCCCTCAAAACTCAAAACCCCAAGACTCCCGAAAATCGCGTCGAACCCTCAACCAAACCCGCCCCCTTCCATCAAACGAGCAAACACCTCCTCCCGCAAAACGGTCAAACGCTTCACCCCGGTATGATAAAAAAATCACGAGGACACCGGGCGAAAGCCCAGTACTCGCATCGACGGCTCCCACCCCCCGGAAAATCAAACTGCCGGCCCAAAATCCCGGCAGCAAACACGCCAAGGGGGCGGCCAGGGGGGGGGGACGAATCTTTTCAGCCCACGGCCGACTTCCCCCGGAACAGTTCGCGCGATCCTCCAGGTCCGTGCCGGCCACTCGACAATGTTTTCGTCCGGAATCGTCATGCAGCGTGCCGTAATCCGCGGGGTGGGTCGAAGGAGGGAGGACGAGGGTTGGAGGGCGGAAGGTTGGAAGAAGGTGGAAGAGGCCAGGGTGGGGTGGAAAATCGGCAAGCGTCCGCGGGGAGGGGGAGGGGAGTACCTGGTGCGCTCGCGCACCCCATCCGCCGGAGAGCCGAAACTGGAAGGGCAGGCGTCGGTATGAGTGTCGTCTCGTACACATCTTCGGCGCTCGTAGGTGCGCCAGTGGCGTCGGCGGCGTCGGCGGTGCTGGTGGAGGCAGTGGTGGTGGTGGTGGTGGTGGTGGCTGGCAGAAGTGGGGGAAGGATGTCGGAGGGTTGCTGAAGTTTCCCTAACGCTCGATGGCGTACCAGTGCGGATCGTGATTCTGTGGGACGCGCAGCGTCGCGGCGACTCTGCTCTGGCTCTCCGGCAACGATCGACGCGCACGTCGGTCCGTGGCACGTCGCCTCGAGGACTGCTCAGAGAGGGTGCTCGTCGACGGAGGGGGAGATGCGCGCCGACCGCGACGGGTGATCCGACTTCAGGCGTCGCCGTGTCGCGCGAAATCGCCCTCCGGACCTCCGCTGGATCGAGGAGCCACGCGTGCACCCTTCGGTATCGAGCCTGGATCCCTCGTTTCTAGGATCCCCGGGAGGAGTTCCTGGACCCCAGTTCCTTCCCATTCCCCAGGAAGCGACGAAGTGCTGGAGACGCGGCGCGATCTCTAAAATCCCTCGATGCATCGAGGAGCGGATCGCGGTAAACGGGATTTGGGAAAAGGCATCCAAGGGGACGTCCTCGATCTCCTCTTGGACCTCGCGTAGGAGTTCCTCGTACTCGAGACGGAGTTTAACGAGGGAGTATCCTAGAGGAGCGCCACTTCCCTCGCGTTCTCCAGCTCGTCGAGGTGGAGCGGCTGCTCGGGCCTCCCGGTGACGTGAGAGATCGCGGACCCTTCGTACTTCTTCTCCCGCACAGCTCCTCGCTCGGATCCCTCGAATCGCAACTCCTTCGATCCTCCTTAACTCTCCTACGCGAAAGAGCCTCGGTTCGATCGTCGATTAATCGACCACCTTCCGGGCTCGCTGCCTCGGTCGATTAATTAATTTCACCAGGGGGAGATGCGTCGGCGTATCCTGGAAAAATCTGGCGCGCTCGTAATCGGCTTTTTCCCCGGAGGGCCCTGTAAATTATTAAACGCTCCGCCGGCCATGTTTATTAATCGGCAATACTTGCCGCGGGAGCATCAATAATATTGCTTATGCGGCGGCCGTTAATCGCGATGGCCTAGGCGATGCGATATTCCCCGACGAGTGCGGTCGGAGGGAAACGAGATAGAAGAGTGCAGAATTTATGCGCTCGATGGGCGGCCTTTTAAATTTGAAAAACTGCCCGACCGACGGCCCGGAATCCGTTTCGGGATATTTTTCATAGTTTGTCCGGGCGGATGTTGCGAAAAAAATACGCGCTATTTATAGAACGGCGTAAGGCCACTCCTGATCGTTCATTCGCGCGATATCTTTGGATCCGCTGGCGCGAGGTTTGTCATGCGTCAGCGATGGCTCGAACGTTCGTTCCGGTTTGATCGTTCAACCCTGATGGGTACTGATCGTGCCCGGAGTTTCGATCTTCCTCCACGTTGTTTGGATATTGTTTATTCGATATTGTTAGAATGATTTTATTATCCGATGTAGGAGAAGCTTTGTCAAATTCGTTATATAAGAACCGGCGTAGATTTAGTATCGTTCTCCCCGCATCCTTCTTTCGATTTTAATATCCTACAAGAAGTCTTCGTGACCTCGACTTATACCACTGCACGCCTTGACTCGGTCCTTCGGCCCTTATTCCACTTTAGGCCGCGTCCCGCGCTCAACTTCCTACGAGTCGCACTCTCAGTCTCGTCTTCGACCCCTTCTCAGCGTCCTTGAGCCCAGACTCTCGCTGCCAAAGGCGTACATACACGCCCTCGATGATCCAGCGATATGTACCAAAGACGTACGCACCGTCGCGCGTAATCGTTGATCCATCATCGCCTCCTCCAATATCGATGGTCCCAGCTTAAAATCCATAGCCATTAAAGAGTTTATTCTCGATTGGAGCATCTTTCGAAGGTATCGAGGGAATCGAGAAGCCGGTCGCGCTCACCTGCGACGATCGGCGCGATCGCAAAGCCGGTGGACTCATTGTCAGTGGTATTTCCAATTGGCCGGTTGCGATCTCCCCGCGTAAACCGGTTCGACGACCGGCCTCCGCCGCTCCTACCAACCGCCTTCCTCCCCCTCCGGCCCCCTCTCGTCGAGAGCAGCTTCTCGTCGCGCGTCCTTATCCTCTCGCCAACGACCGGATCGAGCCTCTCCCTCGTCGGCTACTAGTCTCTACCTTCCATTGCAGTGTTTACGCGGGGCACGTATCGTAACCACGGCCGAATGAGCACCGCGCAAGACATCGCGGAACCGCTCCGCGCGAGAGCCTCTCCTCCAGAGCGTGGACGTGCGCGACGAGTGAGGAATCTCCCTCGAGGAGCCGTCCCGGACGATCCAAGTGCCTAGGAGCTCCTGCATCCTGGAGCGCGAGGAGGTCTTTGTAAAGGATTTTTCGAGGAACCCCGGTGAGGAGGATCCTGACCGTTAATATCGTGGGCTATCATAAATCCTCGTGCGCGCGGCGAACGATTCGGGGAATTTAGCCCGCGCGGGATCAGAAGGTTTTCCAGGACACTGGCTGGCGATACAGGCGGGTGAACAGGTTGGACCGCTCGTGGAAATAGTTGGCGGCTCGGCTCGAGCGCGATAACTGGTACGATGGGTTTTTGAACCGCGCGTCGTGCCAACGTTGGAGCAAGGTGAAGGAGACGACCTGGAGGGATCTCGCGGTGCTCGAGGATCAGGAGGACGAGGAGCTTCGAAGCGGGACACCGGTTTTGTGCATTGGCCAGGATAGCTCGTGACTGCTGAAGAGACCGGGAATCGGTATTGCCCTCGACTTGGGAGGAAGCGACGGCCGGCCGCGCCTCTTTGCTCTTTGCGGCAGCGAGTTTTTTTCCCGGCTCGAGGATCCTCGGAGGACAGCGAGCTCGCAGAAAGGCCTCGTGGCTTCCCCCCAGAGCGTGAAAACTCGCGCTATGGCCTGGCTTTGAAGCGGAACGAGTGGCAGGCGGGCGGAGTGCGCTCTCGACGTTCTCGAACCTCTCCTGGCGGGCCGCAGACGCTCGTCGACCTCGAGGAGGCCCGAGGTTTTTCCAAATCCAGCCACGAGGCACCGAGGGTTCGTCCCGCTGAGGACCGATGCGTGCACGCTGCTCTCGATCCTCCGTCACATCGGATCATTCTCCCGACTGTTGCGCCTGCCCCGTAGACCCTGACTCCTGAAGGATGCGAGAGGAGCAGGGATTTCGCGAAGACCGTACGTTCCACGGTGCGCGCTCCCCTTGAGGACCCCCTCGATCTCCACACCGACCATCCCGGATACCGCGGACGTCCGTGTTTGTCCAAACACAGGGAACAACGAACCGCTCTCTCATCGTCCGTATACGCGACTTCGAGAGTCGGATCGGCGAGGTACGTAAAGAAACATCGTGCGTGGATTCCACGGAGCTTCGATCGGTCTCGAGCGTCGAGCCTCGCGAGTGACCCGCAGTAATAGTGGTGCTACGGGTGTGTAAACACGGATCGTCCGGTGCGCGTCTTCGTCGCGAGGATTCTCCGGCGACGGTGTATCCAGTGAGGATTCGATTTGAAGTGCGTACTCCTCGCGAGGGTCCCCGGCGGATATCTCTCTGGTGGACGATACGTCGTCGGGCTCGCGTTTCTCATTGCCGGCCGCCTAAGTGGATTGCGTGTCGGGGCCTCGTGCTCGATGCTTGTCGTTACACGTCCGACCGTAAGTGTAACAAAACTTCCTGTATACGTCATATCGCGCCGAAATCGCGTCGCGTTAAGCTAACGACCGCGTTTCGGACCCCAGGGCTGTGAACCCCCTCGTTTTCTGGGCGTCCCCAGCCCCTCCCTCGGCGTTCCTCCTGGAATTTCCGGGCTTTCTGGGTGCAGTGATACGTGCGTGACTGCGATAACCTTTGGTACTGCCACCGAGGAGCCCGAGAATCGCCCTGGGCTGAGAGAGAGTGGAGTGAAAGAGAGAGAGGGGGAGAGAGCGAGGACGGTAGAGGAGGAGAAAGGGAGGACAGAGAAGAGGGAAGCAGACGGGCCAGGCAGAGGGAAGGGAACCATGAATGTGAATGCTCGCGTATCTCGAATCAACGTTAATCAAATTAGATTAGGGTCAGCGCCGAGGAGCCCGCAAGAGGGCTAATAAAAGTCATGAACATCATGGACGCGTGGAAGAAAGGACGGCTAATCTACGCTTATCTGATATGGGTCGTCTTTAAAGCAGCGGCCGCCGGTGGATTTTTTGGTGAGTGCACTTTACATCGATTACCTTCCTCCTCCATTTGGCGCGACGATCGAGATGTTAGCGCCACGCTCTTATTGTCCCTCGCGTAATTATGTCATTGCCATCATCCGAGTATCGCGTATTTAACGCTGAACCTGAATCAGCCACTTTTTGGATATATCATATTTATGTACACCGCGTATATGTTTAAATAAACAGGGTATTAAGAACAGATATCGATACATCGATGGAACGATTCATACTCTGCAGTGGAATCTTGTAAAATCCCAAAAAATACCCCTTTACAAAGTACAGCGATTCTTAAAAAAAAAGAACAGCAGTTTACTCTTAGAATTGGCATCGACATCGACTTATACAAAATCCACGTTACATCCATTTAATATCCCCATTCGCGATGGAATTAACCGCGATGTCGTTCAACGACGAGTACCGCGAGTCGCTATAAAGCATAAAAGTCCATATAGAAGCCACGCAGAATAACCCTTCCCGATTCGCGAGATCGTGAAGTATCGGGAATCATTGAATTCCCTCGAATGCGAGGGGTTAAACGTCGGGATCGCGGCGCTCGTCGAAAGACGGGAACCTTGGTAGCTGGTAAACGTTCCAAAGTCGTCGCAGGAGCCATGAGATTCTCCCTCGATGACCGAGTAGTCGCGGCACGCCGGTAGTTGGGTACGTTTCTCGATAACGGCTGCGCTCTCCACGTTGTACGGAGATTGTTTCGTGCGCTGGAACGGCTCGAACGACGCGCCATCCAAAGTATTCGAGTTCCAAAGCTCGGAGACTCAATTACGAGCAGCAGCCGGCAGTAAAGCGAGGCCAACGTCGAAATTACTTCGCCCTTTCCATTGCTGCCGTCGAATATACCCGTGCAATGGCTGTCGATGATTTCTTCGACGTACGCGAGAAAATTAAACGTCCGCCGTCGATCGGTATTCCTCGCAAAGAAAGACGGATTACTCTTCTACGTAAAACCGTACCTAGCGACTGGTCCTCGTGGTCGAAGCTTCAAACGGCTCTTAATAGTTAAAGTCTACTAAACAAGAGCTTATTTCGTCTCCAACTATCGACGATTTAGTAGACCCCGTGAATTAAACGATTATTTATACTGTATTATGAAAGTATAGATCCCACGTTAATTCAAATATATTCCTCGTGGTATTGGGTGCACGAACTTTATTTTAATCATCCTACACGCAATAACACGGATCGCGCGTTCCTTCTCCAAGAATACACCTCCGCAATATCCACTCTCTAATTATCATTAATAATATCGCTGCGTATATTTCCCCAGCACTCGAAACACTTTTCTGAGAACATTTGGCGCCCTCCAAATTAGCGTGGCTATGGAGGGTTTTTATAAGTGAAACCAGTCTCCCCTCCGTGAACCTCCAGCGGGAACTTTTTGTTGATTCAAAAGGAGGGGCCGGGGGCGGCGGGCGAAAAATATTCGTGGCGAGGCCGGGCTATAAAGGGGCGGGGGGAAATGGAATATAAAGATAGCGGGCAGTTAGTGGGTGCGTGAATCACGAAGGGAGGATATGGGGCCGGTAGTTTCGTCACGACGTCGCGATTCAATAATGCACGTGACCGCGGCGCAGGATTTTCAGGCCGCGGTAATGCCCCTTGAATTAGCTACGGATAATGAAGTTTGCACCCTTGCCGGGGGTGAAACTATCGCAACTGTTACCGAAGCGGACGCTCCGAGTCTCAGGGCCGTTAACCCCTTTGTAAGCAATGCAAGGCTCAGGTAGGGAACCATCGTCCGTGGCACACGTCCCTATCGCGACTCCATCTTGGGCGCGTGCAGGCCGTTAAACGCGCAAAAATATTCGCATCCAACTCCGCGGTTATGACGTGCGGCGTAAATAATATTTTATAAGCGCATCGGGCGTAAAACGTGCGGAACTTCGTGCGCGTCGTGGCGCAAGCAGGAGCGAGGAATGCGACGTATGAGATATGTAGTGTCCCAAAATTCCAGGAGGGATTTGAAAATTTCAAGAAAAGAGAGCGTGCGCGCCAGCAAAGCCGCGGAGGCTGTTTACTCGATTCGCTATTCCACGTATAACTCTATACCGTGTACTTTATGAATCGATAAAATATGTACACAATTGTTAATTGCAAACCTGTATTTTCTATCTAAATTATTTCCTGGGAGGAATTTCGGGACACTTTCGAAGCGTGCACCGTATTATACGAGCCGCATATCCAATTGGCATTGCGCACAATGATCTATTAAGTTGTCGAAAATATCGCGACGCACGTGGCAGCGACAAACGGCTTTGGAAGGGACGCGGAAGAAGCGCGAGCGTCGGTTGCGAGAAATAGTTGAAAATAAGCGCTGCGAGGAATATTCCTCGAGACGCATCGCGCTTGAATTACGCGGCTCACGGGCTGAACGCCCGAGACAGGCGGAAAACGTACCGCGAGCACGTGCGTACTTTGCGAAGCCACCGCTGCAAGGAGCAGGGGTCGATGCATTGCCTCATGATTCATTTACGAGTCTTACCGTCTATTTGTGTACACGCTTATGGATCCCCCCTCGCGGCACTTTGTTACGCCGATAAGGCGTCCAGCCGGCGGACGATCGATCGCGGCCTCGAACGAGATAAATTCCCGATTCGCGATACGCTCCCTGGTAATTGACAGTCGACTCGTATTATTGGCGCGGCCCACTTTTCTTAACGGCAGAGCATTATCCACCACCTGCCTAAGAATTTCCGCCTTCGCAGTTTATCTCAATTCCTCTTTTCCGACGCTCGTCACCTTTGTTATTCAAAGCACCCAATTAGGACTCGCCATGATCCGCCTTTCCGTGGGCTCCCGAGGGGTGGTTTAAAAAAAGGAGCGAGAGAGGAGAGGGGGGATAGAAAAGAGAGCGAGCGGAGAGAGAGAGAGAGAGAGAGAGAGAGAGAGAGAGAGGAGATACAAATAGCCAGGGACTTGTTACAAACCCGCGTGCTTCCGTCACGGCGGATATGCGGCGAACGTAAAAAGTGTCGCGCTGGAAAGCGCGGAGGTAAAAGCGAAGGGCTCCCTTCCGTGACAGGGCTCGCGTGTGCGTAAATAAGGGCCTCGGCCCTGGCATCGCCGCTGTGGGCGGAAAGCGCGCGATTTATTTTGAGGAAACGTTTCGCGGGGACTGACTTCCGCGATCGGCCGTAATCCGACGATAAATGCCCCACCGAGGATGGCGTACGAAATCTATTTGTTGACGCAGAGGGTTTCGAAAATAAATAGGACAATTTATTGGGTCGCGCGGAATACATTGTTCCGAGTGAAAGAGCCTTAATAAGCGTAGGTCGAAAAGTCAACCTTTTCTGGGATACGAATATTTCTCGATGCTAACATCGTAATTAACTTTGACAACCGCTATTATTATTTCGTTATGCTCACCTCGGTGTTCCTAAACCGCACGCTGAACGTTTATACTTAATTTCTGGCCGTATTTAAGGTATACTCGGTACCTCACGGTCCAAAGGTATCGCGCTGAAAATGTCAATTACTCTAATGAATGCCATCGCGCTTGTAACGTGATTTGACGCAGATGTAGAATTTTCGAGTATCGGTAATTTCGCAGGAGAAAGATGCTAAGCGTGTATGGAAATGGAAGGAGGACACGTGAAACGTGTCCTATAAATATTGAAAAGTCAGTAGTACGTCAATCATGAAGCTGACGTACAAAAATGTTAGAAAATATTCGAAACGATCGATTGTTCGACCCATATATGCCGACGCTTTTTTGCCCGGCACAGTATATTCCACGTGGCGCATAAATATCGAATGGTTATTTTGAACGTCCTGTACATTATCCGGGCCGCAAAATTATCGGCGTATCTCGCGCCAAGCCGAGAGAAGTGCCGGCGAGGCAATGCCCCGAAATAAAAAGCGAGCGGGACAGAAACGTGTCCGGGAATCCATTCGCCGAGGAGGAAGGGCGAAAAATAGTTTTATCCCGAATCTTCCATGGACTCCTTGATAAGCCTTGGAAACTTTAGCCCAGTCCTGCGTACGATTCCACCTCTCGGAAAGTTGCGCGTGTACATAAGTTATCGCGACAAGTTCCGCGCCTTTTCGGTCGGGCCGATTAAGCACAAGTCCTCTTTGTCGCCACGAAACTCGGTTATCGAGGTCGAAGTAGGAGAGGATCGTTTATTCAACCGGCGGTGCGCAAAAGTTCCGAGCAATCTCGATGGGGGGAATAAAATAGCCCTTAGAGCTACGGCGGTGTAGTGGATCTTCAGCTCGGACTTCCACTCGGCAGACCTGGCTTCGGATCCCGCCCATCGCCTCTGGTTTTTCCATGCGATATGTGTACCTTAGCTCTGGTACTTCGGAACCCACGTTAAACAGTAGGTTCTGAAGGAAGTGACCTAAACAGTTGATACTGAAAATTAATTCGTTTAAAAAAGGCTATACAATTTTTCTATATAATATGTATACTGTATCTCTGGCAGTTGGGAACTTATCTTAAGCAATAAGTCCTAGGGCAAATGGTGCTGAAAATGTATGAAAAAAAAGAAATTGCCCTTGACAACACAGATATTGTCCACGACGCGTGGAGGGAAGTCGTATTCCTCGTTCGAGTCGCTCCTGGGTCAAAAGTGCGCCGTGTCGCGGGTGTCCCTCATAAAACTTTCCCGAAACGAAGGTAACGTCGCGGCACGTAATTACAAAAAAATTTCATTCGCGCCCCCCCTTTCTTTTTCATGAATAAGGAATTTTCAATTCGCACGAGAGAGGAAGCATCGCGCCGAACGCAGATGCCCTGACATTTTTAACATCATAATAAAAGCATGAATAGCGAAACGTTGGGGCTGTTCGGAGCGAAGTTCGAGGAGGGCGGCCCGGGCCGCGCGGAATCGATAACCGTGCGTTCTTGCCGATGCATTAATCTTCGCCGGTAGCAGACTCGATTTTGGCGGGTAAATCGGGTTATTAAAATGCAGTAACTTTTTGCCACCGAGGCCCCTGTTCGCGCAGATAAGCCGTGACCAATCGGCGATCGAGCTGTCGCCGCTAATATTCGCAAATCTACGAAATGATTATCGCGTTACTGCACGTGGCGAGCTTACCGCCGCCACGGCGCGGCGCATCCGGTTTGATTAAATCGATACCGCGAGTGCGTCGCGTAAAATCGAACGCACTTCCATTCTCGTCATCGTCTGAAAGTGTCCCGCGATGGCCGGAGCTTCGAGCGCGCTGCTTATTAACCCATTGGCGCGTCGCCGCGCGTCGCTCAGCCGCAGCCGGTGATCCATTAAAAACAGCTGTAAGAATCTCCTGGAAAATTGTAAGGATATGGAATACGATGGTGCGGTGAATGGGGCCTCGAACTTTTCACGGAAAAAGTCTTGTTTCCCGTGAAAAGTTCGAGCCTCCATTCACCGCGGCGGGGCAAAAAGGTGGATTTACCCGGCACCTCTGGTATTTTCTATGCCCCGTGTATACCGTGCATCCAGCGGAAGTTAAACTCGTCTTGAACAGTGCGCTCGGCTTCCAGCACCGCCGTGCGCCAGTATCGATTTGGGTAATCGATATCGCGCGCTGGATGTACGAACTAATCGCACTACGCTCGGAGAATGTTGCGCAGCGAGAAGATCGAGGAGGCGAGATAAAAATGCGGAAGTTGAACTTGAACGCGCGCGCGCGCGCGCGCGATTTCGAAACGGAGTATGTTGAGCGGATGTCGGTGTATTTAGCGACGCGCGAAGTGCGTGCGCGCTGGCTACGAAAATTTGAGTTATTTCGGAGCCGCGGCAGAACGTTGAGGGGGCATCGCCCCGAATCCATCGGATGAGTAATGAATTGCGGATGTCGAAATTGACGGGTATATCCGGTAGTACATCGAGCGGATCGACGTTGCTGTTTTGAAAAATCCCCCGGAATTTCCTGGGGCCGCGGGCTTCCTTAAGGACCGAAGGAGCTCGATATTGGGAGCTCGGAGAGACTCGTAACCGAGTCGAATCACGCGGATTCCAAGGTACCTTTCTATTCTTCGCCGCAAAGTGTATATGTTTTATCGTGTAACACGTGGTAATCGACAACCTACTTGGCTACGAATATTAAATTTAACCGACGCAGTCTTCGGTCTTTTCTCGCTTCAATTTTCAATCATTACATGGTACAACGCACGAAAGTGCTTAAAGCTCGAATTTTAATCCACCACTTTTTTCAAATTACTTATATATACATATGTAAAAAATCATTTATAAATATATTAAAGCCACACGTTCGGAGTACGATGACGTTACATGGATGCTCCAAGAAGACACTAGGAATTACATCAGTGACATCGACGGACAAGGGAGCAGTGTTAAAATATAAAAATAAATGCTTCGGCAAGTTGTCCGCGAAGAAAAGCTACGGTAGCGATCCCGAAGAAAAATGTGACTATACAGGCTTACAAGAAAAAAAAAAGTCGTAACATGGATCAGGGAGAGAAGTGCGCACGGGCAGATACGCATTTAAATCCTGCAATCGATACGAGTGTCGTTCGAGGAATTTCCCGATGTCCCATTTTCTTCCCTGGGCTCACCGCGATAGCGGCCGTCGCATAAAGGTGGTCGCCTCGGCTAAAAGTGGATGTTACCTTCGAGAACTCCCCCGGTATCTCGGCGCCCCGCACGCTCTCCCTGCCTGGCCTCACATTTTTCAATTTGTATCTTCGCCCCCTCCCCCCCTCCCCCCCACGGGAACCTATTCTTCCGCGAGAGTTACCGCCTGACCGAAGAATTTCGTGGCGCGTTATTAACGGCGGCCGTGATTTACCGTGGATTAACGAGTAATTCATAGATTCGGATAACGCTCGTTAGTCAGATTACTGTCATTACCGCGGCTGCTAATGGCCATCGATTTCCCACCCCGCCCTCGCCCGCCGCCTTCCCGCCAGTCCGGCGCAATAACCATATTTTTCCACTTTAATTATTTTCACGGCCAACTTGATCGATTCACCCGGAATCACCGAAACAGTTTTCAACGCCCGGCTGTCGTTGCGATCGCGAAAGGGCGAAGGGTGGGAAGATCATCGGATTGGCTCCGAGTTTTAATATGTGATACGTATACCGTGGCTCTGGTGATTGGGAATTTGTCTTGAGCAGTGATCGATGTTGATAGTTAATTTAGGAGAGAATTGTTAATAGGTTTTTTTATGCGATACGTCTACTAGCTCTGGTGGCTCGAAACCTAGTTTAAACGATAGGCATGTAACCTTGGCAGTGGGTGGAAAAATTTATTTAAAAAAGACCTCAATGGTTTTGCGTTGTTAGGAGAGCCAAAGTCGTGTTCCGTGGATCCAAGAAGACTCTCGTAATTTTGCCACGTTCTCATTTATCCACACGCGTAGATTGGCGACGACGAACGTGGAAGGCCTTTCGAGGAATGAAGCTGGGAACGAAGCTTGTATCTATTCATGAATCTTGAAGCGATAGATTTATATGTATATTTGTACATACGCGAGGAGTGTCTTAGGATTGAAAAACCTCGCGTATGGGAAGTCGTCGATGGTTTCTCGCGATTCGAAGCTTAATGTCAGCTCGGTGAAAGGTGCGCGTTTGACTATCGCACGATGGAACGAACGTCTCACGACCTCCGTAACGACCGAGGACCTCCTTGCCCTCATAATTAACCCTGCGTAGGCGCCTGCATTCGATTACGGCGCAACGCAACACCTCGCGTTTTTTCCTCGGCTTTGTTTCGCCCGCGCAACGTTTTGGCAGTAATAGGAGAAAAGTACGTGATTTAGTAACGAAACGACATGTAATGAAAATGCTCGGCCCTCGTAGCAGGGCTCAGATTATATGCGCGAACAATGAATTTAAAATACAACATTTTGAGCTAATACATACATTATTTCGTCGGGCTCGTTTTCGATGATGCGTACGTTATCGGGGCATTATTAAAAGCCGATCGAGAGTTCTTTATGAATAATTCCCAATCAATTTGCAGAATATTTTATCGCGCCAGGATAATCATCCGCGTATAATTTCGGGCGATTGTCGCCCAACGGCGTTCGCGTTTCGGGAAATTTAGGGTCGCCCTCGGCGTGTACATTCCACGATAGTCGTCGATATCTCGCTGCTGATCCGTCAAAATTGCCAGCAGAACAGCCTGGGAATAAACGAGGTTACGTACGGTGCCGCACTGGATACCAGATCGCACCTCCGCGATCGAGATTCGAATTATTTTCACGCGACGCTTCGATCGTAAACCCTCCGCCTCGATAATCCCCCTTTTAACAACGCAGCTTAACTTGGGCAAGGGAAACATATTAATCGATCATTGGCAAAGGTTATACATTTTTCAATACGTTTCATGCGCCTTCTCGTATGTGGATGTAATTAATAAGGCGAAAATGTAGGTAAAAAATCGGATCATCCTGAAGGCAAACCGAGAATCATAAATTAACTCATTAATTTACGGCTATTTGAGTCGATTTTAACATTTCGATCGGCTAAAGGTTATGAAATGCATCGATATTTTGGAGTATCGCAACGTTTCGCGAAACTATTCATTCCGCGCTCTGAAGGTTTTACACGCCACTTGTTAGCCCAGGATAATGGGATTTTATAAAAATCTCCCACCCCCTTCTCCCTGCTCTCGATCGTTAACAATCGGTTAGGTAGGAGAAAATGAGATTTCAATTTTCAAACAGGGGTCCATTGTTTTCGATTTTTCTACGCGAGGGGAAGTCAATGCTGACCGAACGAGGAATACATCGACCGTGCCGAAAATCAAGCAGACCGACAAAACAGCGCGAGCTCGTCGAAAATGTCGAAGTTACTTTCGAAAAATCCCCGCCCAGGTCGTTTCGAGCTTCCAGCGCTGCTCTCGACTCACGCCTCGACGCTTGCGTATATAATGCCGGCACTATTAACACCGGCGGCCCGTAACGTTGGGTTTAATGAACACTTAGGAGTGAATATCGCGCCGAATGTAACGCCCTCGCGATTTGGTAGGTACCAAGGGGGTTAATAAACCGTGCAGGAAGAAAGGTCGCATTCCGGAGATAGCGGTACGCGCCCCCGTGAATTAGAGCTAAGGAATGCGCAGGTATATACGCGTATAAATGCACACGTGCAGCTCGCGCGTGTCCCCGCGTCTACGTGTGCCTCCGTCATCGTGCGCGAGCCCCTGCACGCGCGTGTGCGAGCTCATTCCGCACGTGCGTGCTCCTACCCTCGGCTGCACGCTCGCAACTGCGATACGCTCAAGACGCCGCTGCCCCACTCCCTGTCCGTGTGTTCGATTTTCCTGCAAATTGCAACTTCAATTAGCGAAGCCATTCGGCTCGAGTTTGAGCTTTACACCTTTAAGCTCGAATTCTCCTTATAGAGTTTATTATATTAGGTGCACAACTTTGTTCTTGCGGTTTTTTGAAGTTAAAAGGAATTTGATCGATTCGTGAATCGTTTGAGAAGATAAGCAGTTTTTTTTGACACGGGATTCGTGCTCTGTCATCGAAAGATGAGAGAAAGTGGTGGCCAAGGATGGAGGATGCTTTGAATCGTAAATGTAACAACCAGTGTAGGACGATTGTTGCGGTTTAAATCCGCGAAGCAAGCGTACGCAGTTTCTGAAACGTACTTTCGCGGATCCCATTCGAAAGCTCGTTTCCCATCGTGCCGAGCAATTAGGAATTCTTAATCCATCCGAGCATTAGCGTCAAGAAGAATTATCCATAAAGGAACGAAAGGGTCACGGTCCGGAAAGTTAAGCTAGTGGAAAATGAATACCCGTGTGCTGTGCACCGAGAACGTGGGTTTCTACTTCCAGAGGGACGGCTCCAAACTTCCCGGCATACACGAGCGGCATTAACTACTGATTGGATTCGTGAATAAACGAGCTGGCATAAATGGAGGAGCCGAAAGAGCTGTATTCGGCTCTAAATTTGTACAGGTTTTTTTTTGGTCCGCTCACAACTCGCGGGACAAAGTGCGGGTCACCTTCTGAACTTTGGCACAGCGAGCTATCGATTCTCCAACTCGAAGATATAAGTTGTTGATACGTGAGATTATGTCCAAGCATTTAACCCATTGAACGTGTTTGCGGAATATCAATTCCGTGAGCTACAAATGTGATTGCATGGAGCGGATTTGATCGATCCTTTAACGAGATCAAGGTAGATCGTTGCCTCGAAGATACCGTGCCTCTTGAGGCGCCAAGGAGTGCGTATCGCTAAGCCACTTCTCCGCGATATCGACGAGTATCTTTAAGTAGTAACTAGACTCCGAATCAGACGTGGGCCCCTAGGACGTTGGAAACCTCGAGATTCTCCTTAACGTATCACTTAAGCCGTATTCAATGCGAGAGCCAGAGCGACCCGCTTTCTACCAACGATGCTGTCGAACGCAATTATCGGCAACTCGTACATGATACACCTCGAGTGCAATCTTGTCTAGGGAGGATAGATTTGACTCTAAATGGTAACACAGGCCTCTTGGCGAGGATGCATAGCCCGATTATCCCGCCATTATTCCAATTACCTACGCGCGGTCCTCTGATATACCGCCAAATCGCTCCTGTGTATAAATCAGTACCTTGGTTTTGACTTGACGCCCCCGATCACGATGGAAAACCTCGGATAAGGGATACAGCGATGTACTGAATGGAAAGCCAAGCGTCCAGGAATCGAATACGGACTACTATTTTGGGGATCGCCTCCGAATTTTTCCGATTGATACGTTAACCAGGAATCGAGCACTTTGAAACGAGTTGTAAAAGCGTAGATATTTCGAGAATATCTTTATTAATCTAGTTCTTGCCAAATGGTATAAATGTAGCTCTTGATTTCTAATAAACGTCGATACCGCATGTCTGATGGACTAACGCATATTTCACGTGGTAAAGCTCGGAGGTATTGATTTACTCGTGGTCTAAAAAAATCGGGTTTATGCTACTTTAAAAAGAAAAAGGCGGTGCATGTACGTGTCCATACTTAGCCCTTGGTGTTCGACGTCAAAAAATTGAATTAGCAGGAAAACGCAAACTCGGCTATCTCGACAAGCCCTTACTACATCACACTCCTTAACGAGCCTCAAAGCACGTCGAGTAGGTGGCAATCGATACTCATAATCATGACTCGGTTGAAAGACGGCCGTGAGGGGAAACATCGAGGGAGCAACGTGAACAACCTCGCGCCGATTATCGTCATTATTTCAATTATCGATACACGCACACAGGTCCCGCGGCAAACCCAGAGTAATCTCGCACTGCGTAAATAATAACCTTGATTTCAATTCGCTCCTAATTAGAACAGGAAACGTCGAACGTCTCCGCAAATTGGCTGAATGTTCCTCAATTTGCTCGGATAATTCGCGATAATCTGAAGATTCGTCTTTGTCTTGATCGCCGTTACAGTGGCTTTCACGTAAAGCATTTTATTGTCCAATTCATGTTACAAAGCTGTATTATTAATTATCGAAGCATACAGGATTAATTATTAAGCGTAGATCGTATCTAGGTATAACTCCGTATTGAAAATCAGGTAAATTCCAGAAGCAAAATCTATAGCAGAAAGAAGGCGATTTTAATCGACTTAATCGCAAATCGATTAAATCGAAGTAATTAATCGGGAGCAAATTAAAACCGCTTTTTCCCCTAAATACTCTGCCTTTGAAATTTACCCAATTCCCGCTACGGAATCATGCACAGACCCAATATCATATCCATGTCGTCCTAACACATTTCGACTTTTATCTCAGCTCGTAAAAATGCATAAAGGCATTGTACTTGATTCACCTCTTATTCTATTCCAACGTAATTTCCTAGGGCAGCGCTCCACCAGACGCGGATTGCATTATTGCATCGTTTACTCGGAATCCCGCGTTGAACACTGCCGCGCGGAGATACAGCCCCGCCAAAAGTCCAGTCGCAGCTAAGAGGTTAACTTTATTTTCCATCCGTCGCCCAGTCGCGGTCGGGGGCGACGAAAATACGACCTGCGATATTGCTTTAAAATAACCTGACTCCGAAGGTAAACACAGCATCCGGCGATCGCTGGAAAGCTGTATTATCTGTGAAAATAGCCGGTTATTGGATCGCCCCCGATTTTTCCCCGGCAGGCGCACCTGTAATTTACGTAATTTACGTTCGACCGAGGAAAGAATCCGGATCAAGAGGGGGTGGGGGTGGGGGGAGGCGGCGAAGCCGAAAGGACGGCCGTGGAACGCGAATATATCGATCCTCGGGGGTGGAGGCTCGAGTATGGAAAGGAGGTGGGGCCACGTTTCTGGGCCAGATGCCGGTGCGTCTGCAGAGAGTTAGGCTGGTCATCAGTATCGCCGAAATTGAATTTCTCGAGGGCGATTAGACGGGACCGCGTACCTAAGGGTAGCGCGAGAGAGGGTAGATCCTTATGTCCCGAATCGCCTCTCGAGTAGGCAACCTGCTCGAGGAGTGATTCGCTTCCTCTGTACCGCGCCTATAATCGGCCGCGATAACAATAACGCGAGGTTCGATCGGAAGATGTACCCTTACCTTCATAGCACTCTAATTGAACGTGACAAACACCACGGGAAGACGCACGTAAATAACAATGAAATAGGGAAAGAAAGAAGAAAAATAAGATTATACAATTCTTCCATGTGCAATATTTTCATTACACTTAAGTTAGAAGTTCCATACATATATATATGATTTTTTGTAGCACGATAAGGATTTTACAAGTAAATCGAAACGTTGCTTTTATTAATAAAGATATTAATTTACTCTTGGATCCAATAAAACTTCTTCCATTGACGTATGATTTTTATCACCTTTGAACCATCGGTTTTTCGTATAGTAGACCACGCGATGGTATTCGTGTCGCGTCATTCTGGTCGGTACTTTTGTAGAACACAGAGAAATCGGGGTTTGCGGGATATAAAAGGCAAAGATGGGCGCGGATACGGCGAGGAAAAGTCTTTGGCGGTCCTGCGGATAAGTGCGAGCCCGAAAAATGAGTCGACGAGCGATCGTAACGTACAGGGCGACACGAGGAGGAACTATCGATGCGTGGTCAGCGCATCTACGCACGTTGGTTCGCACCTCGATGCTCCTAGATGCGTTTTTATCTCCCGTGCGTGTGCTCGGCACTCCGGCTGTATGTTCGGCCCCGTTAGTGTCGGTCCGCGCGGTGCAAACGTACCTTTAGAAACTGCACGTCCCCATTTACGCGCTCAGCCATTGACACGGCCCAGCGCCTAGTGTTGGCGCACCGCGTGTCCCCATTGTGATCCCATTGTGATTATTTGATCAATAGATGCCAGCTCCGTTGCTTCGTAATTTTACACGGCGTCGGTGCCATTTAATAGACGGGCCCTCACTTTTTTCCTCGCCCGACCGCGCTTTCCTCGCGTCCTCCGACGCACGAGGAGCTTTCGAACTTCCTGGCCGATCTCCGCGGCTTCGAGAGCATCGATCGCTTAATGGACCGCCGATGGCTCATGGAAAATCCCCCGGTTTTGTAAACCGAGCATTCGTCATGCACCGCGAGCGCGTTACTCCGTATCGACTTGCTCCACTGATAGTCGCTTGATAACTAAACAGAACCCGGCTCACGGTTCGCGATGATACACCGGGGCAAAGGGAATACAAATCCAGCGGCATTTATCGCTCGACTCGGTTCGGTTACGAGAATGAAATACTCTGAACTCTCGAATACCACGATCGAATAATAAAACACGTTGCTATTTGCGTGTATAAATTGAATCGACTTACGTGTTACGTATATATATAGGGTGGGCCATCCACTGGTTTGTTTCTCTTAAATCTGTGATTTAATCTAAAATCTTTCTCTCACTCAAATCCTTCTCTAAATCGTTCTGGTTTTTTCTTCTTAAATCGGAGACTCCAACCTTCACGATAAAAAGGAATTTTGTTTTAAATACTGAAGCAGACTCATTTTATAGCGTTTTTAAAAACAAACCTTTAAATAGCCCACCCCTTATATACTCGCGTATATAAACTTAATCCAGATTTGTACAGGACCAATAATCGCCTCGTTACGCCCAATATCCACTGATCAAGCGTGTAGTGTCCATCGCGAGCCATCAGAGGTACAAACGTACACTCCTCTTCCAGTCGAGATTCTCGCTATCGTTTCCCTCTGGCAGGGGGGGGGGGGGAGGGTGCAAGGTAAAAAAGCTCCCTTGGCCCATTTCGAGCCGTCCTTTCCACGGCTCGCAAGCGTCTAGGAGCGCCCGGGCCAATTTACATTCAGCACGGGTACCCGGTTGTCGAATTCGTATTGACACCGAGGAGAGCATGGGCGCGGGCGTATCTACAGAAACTCCGTCCAAACACGCGCACGAACGTGTCCATTATGCCGAAATGCCGGCCGCTCGGCATCGCGATGGGTTGCCTCGCGCGGATCAGTCCGCTGGCGGAACATCGCGGCCGCCTCGATCGCTTAATTGCCAGTTTTCCCAGGACTATTAGCGTTTAATAAACACGGCGCGCGACTTATGCGCGTAAAATCGGCAACCGGAAGCCGGGATGTTCGATAACGAGGGCCCGATGTGCCGGTACATCCGCTGTTATCCTCCCCCCGCCTTTTTTCCTCCCCTTTTTTTTCGCCCTCGTTCTCCTTTCTCCCGCGCACTTCGAACGTGGCTTTTATCCCGTTGTTTCATTATTTCTCGCCGCTCCTATTCGTCCGGCTCGGATCTGGCGATCGATCGGGCCGCTGCGCGAGCCTCGTGTCGCGAGATGGACAGAGACGCCTTCGTGCCATCGTGAACAGAGTGAGAGAGAGTGAGAGAGAGAGAGAGAGAGAGAGAGAGAGAGAGAGATGCGGCTGTTATTATTGGCTATCTCGAATTCGCGGATATAATCCAGGGTGTTTTTCGCACCCGGGAGCGACTGTGTTTTCGGCTGGACTTTCGACCAAATCCTCCCTCCATCGTTGTTGCGATCGTTATTATTATTGCAAGACGAGGATCGATGTTTCGTATTTTCGAAATCCTCTATTCGCTCATTCGTCGCTGCACGCGCTTGGATCCTTCATGAGCTTCTGGCCTGGGAGATTACTTTAGCTCCTGGAATATAGATGAATGTACCGATCTCCATGGTGAAAGAACGGACGGGTAATCTGGGGATATGGCTGGTACCAAAGTTCCACGATTTTTCAAGCAAACGACTGACCGGTAATTCGAGCGTGGAGGCGGCCCTCGCGCGTTTATCTGCAAAGGCCAAAGTCTAAGGCGGCCTTAGCCCGGCCTAGTTCCACGTATTATCATAATCACTCGTCCCTTCTCCTGGCAGCAACTTTGATATAATAGCTTGTAACTCCGTAATTACCGCGGGGGCCATTGTCGGCGGCGGTGTAACGTAAAAGCCTGGCTCACTTACGATGCGGAACGGCGATAGTGGGCGTAATATTTACGATGCCAATGCCCGGTATGAGCCGCACTGCCCTTTAAAAACTATAATCAAACTGTAATTCGGGCCCTCGCGAAAAGGAACGGCTCGTTTTAAAACGAGACCGACATTGGCGGCCGGTAACACATCGGTCTCGAGGCTACGCTCCTCGAGGATCTATACCATCGATCGCGATTCCACTGCGGTTGCAACGAAGCGCTGCACTTGAAAAATTTCAACCGCGACGCACAGTGGCGGATGCGCGAATAAAATGTATTGTAGAACCGGTGAGTATCATTAATTATTACCAGTTAAAAGGGAATATAATCTTTATTTACTCCAGGCTCGCTCGGGATAAAAACACATCCTCATTGTCGTATTAAACTGCGCGTGTTTTTATGCCAGTTCATTATAAACCGATATTAAATAACAGAGGAGCGAATATACGCGGCCGATTCTGATATCTTTGCGATAAACACAATACGTTTAGTAGAGTATTCTCCCGTAATTCAATGCTGTAATTCGATTTTGCCTTTGATTCCTCGCTCGGTCATAAAAATAATACGCTTGACGCGAGTTGGGTGAAATACGTTTGGCGGAAAGCGACGCTAACGATCCGGTCGACGAACTCGGCTTAAACGGGCCCCCCATCGACGTCACACCGCAGTATCATCGTCCCGCAACGAGGTCCGGTAAACCTCTTAAGAAACTTTCCCGTTTCTGAGAAAGAAAATTTATGCGACGCTTAACACTTTGCCGACGGCGTGGATCCTCGGGAAATTAGAATTTATAGGCTTGATTTGGGAAACGATTTCCTCGCGGAAGGTAAGGTCGCTTCTATCGCAGTGACGCTCAGTCTCGAGGAGGAACTCCGTTGGAACCATCCTACAATGATCGATACAGATGTAAAAGTAAATTACATAAAGAAAGAGAATACCATCCAGCAATAATCTTTCGCAGGTGTGCGGGATATACGAAGTCACAGCGACTCACAGTTCGCACGTGCGATTAAACTTGAACTTTGTTGGAATAAAGATGTACAAAAGACTCCTTAAAACTAGGGGAATAAGAGAGCGAGAAGAGACGAACCGAGAAAACTCCAGAAGTAACTCCTATCGCCAAGAGGCGCCTGAAAGCGTCCGCCTATTTCTGCACATTTTCGACTTTTCCCAGTCAGATATCTCGGGACATCCTGATGGATAAACCGCGCGGCGCCATTAGAGATCGGTGGCAGAGCGAGATACACTTTCGTAATAGAATATCCCGGCGCGGGCTGGCGGGTTCGAGAAGGGGTGGTTGGCTTAAGCGGCGCATCTCGCTGATTCACGATCGCTCTAACCGAGGCGGCCATAATTCTTTGCCCACTTTGCCACATCCGATCAGCCGGCTCGCCAGTAATACGCATTATTTCCCTCTCCCCCCGCGCGCGCGCCTTCTCGATCTCTTTATCCGCGACGGCCAATATCCTCTATTGCCCCTTACAACTTGTGGGACTTCGACTTGTGGGACTTCCGCAAATCGTATTCTTAACACTTTACCGTTGTTCTCTTAGCGGATTTATCGTCGACTACGGGTATCTCTTGCCGGTCGCGAGGTGGGAGCTGGTCGAACCCTTGTTGGCGCAGCCCTTCCGTATCGTGGTCTTTTCTCGTTCCAAGCTTCGGCCACGTGCACGTGCTTGGAGGGTCTGTAAATGTATATAACATACGATCTGATCTTTTAATCCAATGTAATAGAATCTTTATATAATGAGATGTTAAGAAATATTATCGATCCAGTTTAGCTACCTGACGAACCTGGATTTTTTCCCGTGATTTTGTTTATATAATTTAATAATATCTTGAATAAAGATACTTGATATATTTATCGATGCATATATATATATATGAAGTATTTGTTTCTGAGGTTAATTTGGAAAACGAAGTTGCTAAGAATGGACAGTGGGAATTGGGATAGGATGCAGGGTAAAAGAGAGGTTACCATGAATGTAGAATAAATAGATACTGCATAGAGTAAAGCGGTTGCGAAAATGAGAAAGTATTTTTATAGTCTATAAATACACGTGGTATTAATCGATAAGAGAAGGAAAGGGAGGAGATTATAAAAACGACGTTTCTGTCTCAGGGGTATTGCAATAAGCTAATAAATCCAGGATTCGCCGCCTTTGCCCAAATCTGTATACATCTTGTGCTTATTCAATATTCCGCCAGGTTGAGATTTTTCACGCGGGGCTTGCTCGATCGGCCGTGAGCGAATGTCGATGGCCAAAGCGACGAGGGAGGGGCATGAATATTGATAGAGCGGATGGACGGGCCGAGCGATTACAAATTCAAACGATCGAAGACTCTGGTCTAGGGGATGAGGGTGCAAGCTCGGAGAATAGGGCGCGAGGAAAATCATAAGCATCAATTGTGAATATCCAGGGTGGATTTCTCGAGCAACCACGTCGGTTCGATTTTCGATCCACGAATTCCTGGCTTTGGAACTCCATTCGGATCCGTCAGCGTCGACCGCCAGACTTTCTGTCATTATCCATTACCGACCAATCTTGTATCACTTTTCTATCTACGTCTGTACCTTTGTCCGTCGAGTCAAAGTCTGCTTATCGAGTGATATACGGAGAGGAAAGGGTATTCTCTTCGAAAAGAAGTATATAAAGGGTGTCCCGAAATTCACGCGGAAGTCATTCTATTTAGACTTCTAATCGAACATTTTCTAAACCGTACATATTTTTGAGCGCAAATTACGGGGTTTCTCATTATTCTCTCCAGAAGTAATATCGATATAAAACGGAGGTTTACAATGAAGAATTCTAAATCGTAAAAATTCTAAAGTATACGGTATAAGGTTATATATGGAATAACATATCAGGTAAATGGCCTCTACGCTGACACGTGCTCCCTTTCTTTTTTAAATTCTCAAAACATGCATTCATTTTTGGACACCATGTACATAAACGCTAAGAACGACATCGACCGCTAAGACCATTAGCCATTAAAAGAGGTATCCGCAGGCGCAAAGTACTCTTCTTCCTTTAAGACCACGGGATCACTCGAGTCTCGCGAGGTACGAGTCTCGGATGGAAAGTTCCTCGGCTCTCCGGTTAAAACGGTAGGCAAGTACGCAGCGTGGAGAGTCTATTATTAATTGCGAGTATCGGCTCTACTTCTGGAAGCGCGGTATATACCCATCAACCAAAATCGATCCTCGCCGCGGGCATCAAAGCGCCGGAGCCTTTTGCAGGCTGCACTTACCGGGGATTCGTGAACACCAATACCAAGCCGAGGTGTTTCGCCTCCCTCTGCGGTCTAATCTTTCATGCAAAGTGCGGCACCGGTATGAACACAACGGTGGCAGCTCTCCGCAATCATAATGCCTTGAAATGGTCCTGTAACGCACACGAGAATCCCCCCTCCAGCCCCTTTCTCAGCGACTGGAACGAACCGACGAGGGGCACAATGGGCAACTCTGGCGATCGTAGACGCCGTATCGAGAGGCAAAAGGGAAAGAGCCGGGTCCTCGGTCGAAAAAAAGCTCTCTGGGAAATTACCAAAGCCTGAAATATCGCGGTGGCCCGCCACGCTGCTCGTTGCAAATGATTATAAATCGATATTTCCCGTGGTCAGGCTCGCGAGCCGGGAAAATATCGAAAGGGAAAAACAGGATCGACCGTCCGACGCGAGTGGTGCGCCGATTAAAGCCTGAAACGCGCTCCCGTTCTCTCCTTTTTTGCCCCGCGTATTCTGCCGTTTACGAGGTGAGCGCAAGTGCGCGATGAAACGAGTGGGAATATAAGGAATCTCGAGGAAGATGCGCGCGGGTTATTCGATGGTTCGTGAAAATCCTCGTTACGGCGATAGGGAGATATTCTTAACCCTCTACGGGCCCGTGTAAGTTTCAGATCGTATGCTGATATATCGAGGTTTTATCAAATAATGTTACTCTTTCGCGAGATGACGTGTATGTCTTTATTGTATAATGCCTCTGAGATAAGCAATAAGAATATTGGTGAAATATCAATTGTAAACGTCTAGCACGTTGTCTAATTAGCCGATATAATTCGACTCGTAGAGGGTTAATTTTCTCCTGTCACAGAAATTGGTGAGGAAGATCAGAAATCATTGTCACGTGTCTAGCGATAAATTCTACGAAGAAAAGAAGTGGTTTCCGACCGCTCCTAAAATAATCCCCGTTTTTTTTCGAGATCGGGGGCAAATTTGTTGGGGAAAAATCAGCGCGGGTAACTTTTGTCACGATGTTTTCAGGAATGTCACCGCATAGCTCATCGTTTCGGGTGCGACGTGCCGCTGCGCTTCTCCACTCGCGTTCGTTCCAACGTGGCGCGACCGAGTAACGACGTTTTTATCGCGATTGTTTTTTTTCCCCCAGGCAGAGGGGAAAGAGAAAGTTGGAAACGAGAGTGGAGAGGGCAGAGAGCGTCCTGCGATTTATTATCCGGGAAAGATCAGCGAAGGGAGTGCCGGCCGCTAATGAACGTTAAGCTTTTCTCGCGTCGGTGACCATCATTATCGATAACCTGTCGCCAAGGCGCTATTAGTTACGCCTTATCGAGTAATTTCCAGTTAAGGCAAATCTCCTTGATAGATCAGATGCTTTTGCGCGACTTCCTTGAGCGATGTTACGACTTAAGCGATTGATGAATCTATCCTCGGCCCTTCCACGACGATCTGGAATTCGAGAATACGGAGAGGCGGACATCCTCGAACAAAACACCCACGGATCTTATCGCCGATTCCTTCTATCTTTAACTCTCGTATCCTCGGTTACCTTTAACCCATAATAAATCAACAATTTTTTTATAAAAGTATTCGTAATTTTACCACACCGCCAAGATCTTATCGCAAAGAATTTCCTCGTTGAAAATCATTCCTAGAATTCGTTATCCAACGAGGCGACGCTGGGTACCAAATCAGCTTTGAGTTTCGAACGGAATTAGCGCTCGAAGCGTCCGCATGGAGAAACAAAGAAGCGGGCCGATCAAATCGCGGCGACGCTTAACATTAAAATCGCTCGTTTGACCAAAGCCGCGCCGCGCGTTAATTATCGCTATTCCCCCGAACAAGGATTATCGAGGTCTCGATTGATCGCACCGAACAAAACGTGCCTCGGCTCAAATGCTAATGAGGCCTCCTGAAGTGATCTGATTATCTTGACTAGCGCTGGGAGCGGCATTGATCATCGGCAAAATATAAGTTTAATCGTTGATCGTTGCCATGGCACCGCGAGCGTCCCTACGATCGAGGCACCCAATCGGCCACCTTTGCGCGATGCACATTCTTATAAATGATGCAACGTCCAAACAGTCGCCGCTTCCGCGTTACGCTCAACGCCTTCCGGTCATTGCGGTTTGCGTATGCAACGGCTCACGAGGAGGCGCCTATGCGTACGGATATTTTTAATCCATCGATCAGCCATTAGGTGCGCGCGGAGCCTACTTATTCGCTGAATTAAATATTTTCCAATAATCCACGCCGCGGTCGTTACATTGTTATTTCGCTCCCTTTATCCCTCCACCTTTCTCTCGATGCCGAAGCGTATCGGATACAAACACCCGTCATCGAAGGTAATCGGATCATTACAAGCGCCTTCCATGGGAATTTTTACATTAATTCACCTGGCAGTAATCCCCGCGTATTCTTTCGACCGATCGACGCCCAATCCGGAGTATTCGAATTTTCCAAACGCGCTCCCACGGTTATTGTTTTTTTCCCCGCCGCGAGAAATTGGCAGACGCGCATTGATATCCCTGCGGGATGTTGAAAAATGTAGGAAAGGTAATAAAGCGGATCGTGGAAGCCCGCTCTGAGCGGGTAGAACGTAACGATTAGCTGGCTTACCGTACGGCGAACCGAAATTCGTCGGTAGTTCGCTCGCGCCGTAACCTGTACTACTTCGAGATCCCATTCGAGGCCGGCCGCAATTTGCTTCCCCCAATTTCGCGCTTATTACAACGTATAAAGTTAATGGCGAATGCCATTCCGGCTGTTTACTATTGCGTGATACGGGAGACCGATGCAATATCACTTGGCCACTGGGGCAATAATAAAATTTCGTAAGATACTCTGGAAGGCCGCGATGGATCTATTATGCCCGTGGCACGCGATATTCCGTGACCGGCCGGTGGACAAGAAATTTTTTCCCCCCCGATATCGGTTTACCGCCTTATCTCCTGCACCTATCGCATTTCTTTACATTGTTACGAGAGCCGCGAACATCGTGCTGAAAATCAAAGGCTTGAGTTATGCCCGCCGCCCGCCTGGGAAAGTCGGCCGGAAATGGGCAGCGAGGCGCACCGTAAATAACGAATATTACAACAGGCCCGTTTCTCGTCGCGTATCGCGAATGTATATTCTCAAAGCTAATGCCCGTAACTGTCGCGTTCGGTTACGATTACTGCGCCCGGCCGCGGCTGCACTTTTAGTAAACAAATTACACCGCGTCACGACTCCTCGACTTCGTGCGCGATAAGAATACGCAAGATCCGTGCGGTACCTCGGCACATTTGTCCTCGGTGCGTGAATTGCGACTGCGGGAATAAATCCGGAGGAAGAATGGCGTGGAGTTGAGTGCGGTGTTGTTCGCGTGTTTAAAATTAAAATATATTCAACGACCGTGGTCCTCGCGGGGAGTTCTTGAGAATTTTTAAGGATTTCTCGCGAGGACCGGTTGTTAAATAATAAACCGAACCCGTTAGGGGTTTATATACTAACAAGGACGTTATAATTGAGTTCATCGACGAATAAATATCCCTGATGAAACACGAATGTTGAACCTTGCCGACGAAGGAACGTTTAAAACCTCGATGCGAGGCACGAAACTGATAATGGAGGATAATCCTTTAGCGGTGCTCGAGGGAAACAAATTCAAAGATCAGCCGACTACGCAACCTATCGGAGTTTGCTCAGTCAAGTGGGCGCATCGATCTCCAAAGTCGTTTCCGCCGAGAGCAACAAAAAAAAAAAAAAAAAATAAGAGAAGCCGGAAGACGATGTTTCGCGCGGAGAGGAATTGATTTTCCCTCGCGGATTTATTTTTTCACGGGGCGTTCACCCTCTTCCCGATTACGGCATGGTTTTCAACGCGCGCTCGCCGCCTTGAGGGAGAGGGCGGCCTTAAACGCGCACGGTTATCCGCTCCTAAATAGATCACGTCCTTCGGAACCCCGAGCGGGTGCCCTTCGATCATTCAAGGTATCGATGCGTGCGCCAATAAAATATATTTAAGCGCTTAATATAAAGCTGCGGGGGGCCCTGGATTCCAATTTGGCGGAACCCGAAAGAGCTTTACGAGCGGCTTAACATATTGAATCGATTTTTTTCTCCGCAACCGCCGCGGATATTTCCACGACTGTCGTTTAATCCAGCGTATATGGATAAAAGATAAAAGCGAGCTCGCGATACACGTCGATTCGATGTCATATTTTTGCTCTTCACCGTCGACGTTCCGTTTAATCCACGCAAATATCCCCAGCATCGCTGAACCTATTTCGCCGTAAAACTCGAGAAATAAAAGCCTCGCGGTGTCCTCGCGAAAGCCAGAAGGAGTTAGAAGACGTCGCGGCAACCTACCCGGGATCGATGTCGATTTCATAAAGTCCGGGGAACGAGTATCCGCCTTCGGGAGTTAGCGAGGTAAATTCAAAATCGCTCTCGATCCTGTCGAAAAACCATCGAAAGCTGTATCGAGGGCGACGAATGCTCGACGAATCGACGGGTAAATCCTTCCGCGCGCCTCGCTTTTTTTTTTCGCGCCGATCCGTTGTTCCGCGGAGCTTTCGCACTCTTCTCAACGACTCTTTTCCAGGATCCAATCCTCAAGATCGCCGATTTCCGATCGATCCGGCTGCGCTCCCCGATTGCGGCTCGCTCCCGTCCCAATAAGGCCGGGAAAAAAAGCGTTTTGACAGGCATGTTTGCCGAGTTCTCGCAGCGCATATGACTGTAATCCTGACGAATACGCGCCGTGCACAAAAGCCGGCCGCTCGAGCCTCGTCGATTCACCGTGGCGAATCTCTTTTTAATCAAACGCCCCGGGTACGGTCGCCCCGAGCGCGACAAAACCCGCTGGTGGTTTTTTTTACACCGATCGCCCAGAGAAAAGCCGGACAGAGGCGACCTGGGGAAATCGCTGACATTCCTTCCGCACCGACTAACGCATTCTTTCTACGGCTATTCATATCGGCTTCTTGCCTCTTCGCCAACTGTCGTCAATGTCCTTCCTTCCGGTTGGACCGTTAATGGATATGAAATGTGAAGTATCGAATTGGGAATGGGCTGGTTTAGGTGTATTGAGGGCTGAGGAATTGGGTGTAATTGACACTAGAACTACCGGCCACTGTCTGAACGTATCTAGAACACCACGTACATCCTTAGAAAAAGGGGAGAGTAGAAGAAAATTTCAGTAAATTAATATGATGATGTAAATGCTGTTAACAGAAGATATAGTCGTTCTTATGATGCGAAGCACAGAACTGATTATGTTATTATGATACGTATCGTGCTTTATTTTTGTTTTTCATTTATGGTAGTTGTTAAAGTTGCTCGAATCGTAGGCTTAAGGCGGATATCATATGATCAAGGCTGGAATTTATATATAAGACAGAAAATTATTCAAATATCGAAGAACGATCATCGTGTGGAAATTCGATCCTTTTACACTTCCGTAGCTCCACGTGCATATTGTTTTTTTTCTTCTTTTTCTTCCAGCAGATCAGGAGCTTTAATTCGAGCGAGTTTAAAAGTAGAAAGAGAAACTTTTCCAGATGCCTTTTGGTTTGGGGAGCACAAGCTACCGGTATTTGTAGACGTAGGTTCGTGGTCGACATAACGGAACGACAAAACGGAGGTGTACTCGCGACGGTGGAAAATCTCGTGGCCAAATCGCAACTCGGAATTCCACTCGGCCGTGTGATTCGAGTCGGAAAGAATTTCAAGCGGAAAGGCCGATGTTTCGCGACACGCGAATCCTTTTGAGTGCGAGTAACCGCGTTGTCTCGTAACTCCAGCGATCGATAAAGGATTTTTCGAGGTCCTGGGATCAGTTTATACGACCCGATGATCAATGTTTAAGGAAACAATGAAACGAAAGTACACAACATATATCTGTACTTCATATATCCTCATAGTATATATATATAAAATTTTCTAAGATTCATTGATTCGAGACTGAAAGAAATCTGGATCTTACAATACTAATCTGTCACACCAAATTTTGCTGATGCGTGAAAAACCTGGTGGATCATTAAAAAAAGTTATTAAATAGTTTTAATCGAACGCAGCAATTTTCCAAAAGCACTATCAATTTCTATCGCCATTCTACTCCTCATCCGCACCTACTCCCTGTATTGCTAGAGCTCCATGATTTACGAAAAAGGTCAGCTAAACCTTCTCAAGTCCCGTACCTTCCGTTAGGTTCGAAAATCAACCGAGAACATCTAAAGAGGGCCGCGATAAAATCTGTACTCCTTTAAAGTAGCGGGCCGAAGAAGATAGGCGTGAATGTAACGATCATCGCTGTCGTCGAGAATGGAGTTTGATTCGATTTGCCGGGTAGCTGGCTACGGGCTTTCGAATAAATATGCACACGGCCGCGTGTGCGTGTACCTGTATTCGTTATCATTCTGCCAGATGTAGCGAGCCCATTGATTTCTCGATCCGTGGATAATCCAATTACCCGAATGATTTACTCCGTTGTGTAGGCCGTACTATATCCCAATGAAGAAGCTCCCGTTCGATGGAATAACAACGCCGTGTAATAAAACGAGCGTTTACGATCCGCGATTTTTATTTAATGCACGCAACGATAACTTTTTCGGTCAATCCAGCGAGGAACGCTTTTTTTTTTACTAGAACAAAGGACACGATTGATAATACGCGCGGCGATTAATCGAGATTCGTGCCGATGGACCACCTAAATCGGGCTTTGTTCGTTTATTTCGTTAACTCGCGGTTTCGACTGCCGAAACCGAGCCTGCGATCGCCTAGTTAATTCTGGGTTTCGAATCGTTTCGAACGTGCGCGGTATAACTGGCTGGATGAATACGTAAAGGATGGATCAAGATCGATGAGGATTTTCTCAAAAGTATCGCGAGGAAGGAGATTTCTACCTTCTCTCAGTCGCGGCGGAGTGTCAAGCAATCACAGGTCTCTCCGAGTGCTTTCCTCTTAATGCGTTGGGAATAGAACGGAGTGATCGAACAAAATTGGTAAGGTACTGAACGATTAAGCGTTTGGAAAAGTAATATACTCGAGAAGGACTTCTACCGGAGTCCGGGGTTCGTACATCGCCAATTTGGTTCAATTATCTCTTCCTATTTCCATCGCGTCGAAGAAAAACTGCTTAGACGCGCCACTAATCCTGGACCTTGAAAGTAGAACGGCCAATATCTATTTTCCATTGCATCGCTCCGTACCATTCTTCATAACTGTCGAATAAGCGTAATTACGTAGAATTGATTTCAAAGCTACTTCAAAATTTATTCGTTCTACCTACATCCGCCCTTCTATCTCCAAGGTACAGAATTATACTGGGTGTCTCAAAATTCACACAAGTAATTCTGATAGAAAACACAGGTCCACGATTAAAAATCCTAAACTCTTCATCGATTCGTAAGGTATACAGCATAGCCCACAGTCTTTGGCTAGCACGTACGCAACTTTCGTTGAATTTCTCAAATCTCGCCTGGATTTTAGGACACCCCATATACATACTAGGAATTTCGAGGCTCGTCGATCGCGGCGCCGTTGATTTTCAGCTCCACACCCGGATCTCGGCGTAGCCGCGCCTTTTACGCCCGCGAGAACCGTAACCGCGCGATGATAGCCGAAGAAAGTTTATGGGCAATCAGAACGCGGTATTTGAATTTCCCCAGATTTACGAACCACGGTGCAAACTTCCGCAGGAGGAGAGGAGAGGGGGAGGAGACGGAGGCTGGGGCTCAAACATCTGCAGACGTATCGAATGTTTGCCACGCTCGTGCGCCGAAATCTTTCTCCGGCAAGGGCCGCCCGGCCCGACGAGTTAAATTGAGACGCGCGGAGCACTCTGGCCGCTCCGGATCGACGGGTCGAGACTGACGCGGATGAGAATCGATAAATTATTTATCGTCCGCGATAAATTTTAAAGCTCCCACCGCGAGCCAGCCCGGGAGCACCTAACCCGCGACACCTTCTGTTGCCCTGAATAATTCACGGAGCCTGGAATTATTTTCCGCCACTTGGACACCGGCCGAAGTTTTGCGTAATTTCCTGAAAGCCGCCACGTTGTTCCTCCCCTTCATCTTTGGACATTGATCGTCGCGGTAATATGGATTCGATTGCTCGGTGCATTAAAATTTGGCATAGGTCGCGCGAGGAAGAATCTGGAGGTCGTGATTTCAAGGGGAGTTTCAATGCTCGAAGCGTAAAATTACGTTGTTAAAGACGCGTAATCAAAGGTGGGGCTGAGCTCTAATCCCTTCCTGCGCGCGACACTGTGTTCACCGCTCAGCCCGTTGTTTATCGTTGGGCAAAACGATCAAAGTTCCCGAACGTTTCACGTATTAACGCAACTTCGATTCGTATCGGAACGATCGTGAAGCATCGTTAAGAGCGACCGCCGGTAATAAATTCGGTAATCGTTGGTTTATCCCTGGAATTAATGATCTAATTTCGGATAAGCCTGCAGCGCCAGACTCGCGGTGACGGCTTTTAATTATGGCATTGCGTGCGTTGGTCGTTTTATCATCGGCGCCCATTGGATTTCCACGTCCAAACGCGCGGCCTTCCCGTAACACCGATTCAAAGCCGGACGCCCGAAAATCGATCAAAAGGCCCACCGATAACCCACCACCTTTGTACGCAATTTTTGTCATTTACATCGTCGACCTGTTGGCGCCAGTTTCAAAGCGGACACCGTATTAAAGTAAAAACCAACAATGGAACGGCGAATAAACCTTGCGTAGCGTGGAAGTTTTATTCGGCGCACCTGCGCCTATCCACATCCAGGGAAACGAACTTCCGTGCTTCGACTCTCCGGACTTTTTTCTCCTCCGCGTCTCGCGAATATAATCAATGCCGCGTCCGCCCCGATAGAGCGTTAATATCGATTGGCTGATGGAATAAAGAGCGTTGGATATACGGCGAGGGGAGGGCCGATCGATTTGCACAGAGAATTCCTGCGGTTGGAAAATAAAAATCGCGAGCTGAAACCTCAATGCGTCCCAGGATCCATTACGGGGCCCGCGAAGATTAATTTTTTAATGTCCATTAAGCAAATCGAATTGTCCTATCCGTCCCGCGTTTCCGACGATCGCGAAAGCTCTTTCGCCCTCCCGGCTGGCAATTTTTCTGCTCAGTCTTCGCGATTCGAAGGGCGAAAGAATCGTGGAAGGGTCGAGCATTTTGTTGGATCAGTCAGAATCTTGCCGAGATCGTTTAACACCTCGTCCATGAATGCTGCGGTGTAAGTCGCTTGATTAAATCCTCGTGAAGCTCGTTGTTTCTCGAGAAGTTGAAGGCTCTTTCGAGGATAGCTTAAATAAATATCGTACTTGAATAATCAATCTCGTCCAAGAGTTTGTAATAAGTTCATTCTTAGCGTATCGTTACAATGAGTTCCTTATCAAAAGTTCAATGATCCTTGTATAAGAGTGGGTATCATTGAAATACACAATTAAACGTAAAATCATTATAGAATACAGTATTTTTGAAGTATCCTTCCGTCAATTTCGACTCGTAAAACACCAATCCTACATCAGCGCGGGCAACTTATCGGCTCCCAAAAATGGCGTCGCATAAATTACTCGCCGGAGGATAATTCTCGATACACCGAACATTCTAAAAGCGTCACGTGGCAGCGTGCATCCCCGCACGTCAGTGTTATACGCTTTAATTCGTTGGGTACGCTTCTGCGTTATCCGCAGCAGGGGCCGGCTGAAGGGGGAGGAGGGAGGGTTCGATGCAATTCCGTCGATGCGGCATTAATATTCATACGATTCGAGACGCGCATTCGGCATTACCACGGCCAAACGGGCCGGCCAATAATTTAATATCCGGCGCAATAATGCCCGGCCGTCGGGCATTAAGAGATTACTTCTGTCCACTCGATGCCACCAGGCGGACACTTGTTAGTAACGCCTCCAAGTTTCGAAGGGATTTACCAGGCGACCCTCCCTTTCGCACTTTCCCGCAAGTATTTGCACTTGCGGCCGTTGACTCGCGCCAGCCGCGGATTAATTCTTGATTACCAGGCCGAAACGCATGCTCGGCCCTGCTGGGAAGTAAACCTCCGGGATTATCGACGTCCGGCTCGAACGTGATAAATTGAAACGCCAGGATCGCGAGGAAGGAACGACCGCGAAATTCGGGCGAAGGAACTCCTTTTTCATTACTTTCATCAAGAATTCATTTCGATCTTCAAATAGAATCACGAGTTGTCTCTCTCTCTCGATCCCTCGATTCTCTCTCCTTCTCCTTTCTCTTTCTCTTCATCCAAGCTCGATACGAGAGACCATTTAAGGAAGCTAGCACTCGCTAGCTCATACACGAACCACGATAATTCTAATAAAAAAAGAAGGAACAACGGCATCGCGTCGCGTCGAAGCTTCGAGTATCCTTCGTCCCGAAATCCTCCACTCGAGAATTCAGTCGGTGTCTTTAGGTTGGAACGCTCTTAAATCCAGCGGTGGCGAGCCAAACGAGCCGAGACGGTCGAGAGGAAGAAAGAGCGACGTGCAAGCGAGGATATCGAAGGTGGGCCAGACGTGTTCGCGTTTAGGCGCTCCCGTCGTCGGCTCTGGTTTTGCACGGTTACGCGCAGGAGCCTTCGCGTCCGCAGGGCGCCGAAGCGTGAAGCGCCAGGGTGCATAATTTATTTCGTTTATACATCGCCCATGTACCGACGCCACGGGTCTGAATGTCAAGAGTGGTCGGATGTTATATTTATTCAGGAGGTTCGAAACGCCGCTCGGGGATGGCCCGGGGGGTGGAATAAGGCAGGGACGCTTGGGAAGTCGGCAATTGATTTTCCGTGCCATATACGCCCCTGGCTATCCTCCTCGGCATTTCCGAAACGGCCGGGTCTGTCGATACGAGCGATTTGTTGCAGGTTCCCGGGGATGGTTACCAAATTGACTTATGGCACCTCGGACGCGGCCACCTTTTCCATTTCGCCGATCCGTACGCAACTTCGAGGAGTGTCCACGGACGATATCCTCCCTTTCGAGGGTTATCCGCGATCGAGGCGCCGGGGCGAAAAAAAAATTGTGCCTCGGGGCCTTTGGATGAATTAGGTTCGAATGAAAAACTGGCTTTTCTTTGGATGCTCATTTTACGTTGACTCGAATGTGCCTTTAAAGCTGACGCGTAATTGATCTTTCGATAGAGCGTACTTTCTTATATACTATTGCCAATATTTATATTTTATAAGTGTAAGATTTTTATATACAAAATTATATATGTTGTTTCATAATTAAGATTTATTAAGGAAAGCATAAAGTACAAAGTTGCGCGCATAGGAAGGAACGAGTCCAAACGTCCAGGTTCTTTTACTTCCGAACTCGACGATCGAGGATTACTATGCAGGAAGAACCGCAATAAACGCGCTCGTCCATCCGCCATATAACCTTGCTCTTTATTTCCCTCGATTGGCAGGGTCATTCGATCCGCGCCCTTAAATCCAAGCGCGAATCTCGCGCATCGCGACCAGAAGCGCAATGTCTTTCCACGCATAAAAGGGCGCGTATTTGCGTTTATGCCCCGAAACATCCGGCCTGCCAATCGCGGCCCGCCAACGAGTCGCGTAAAGCCGCGCTTCGAGGCACGGAATTGATTTTGTCGAATCAATCGGTACCTCGGGATTGGGATTTACTAGGGGGCGGGGGGGACGTAGGTGCGCACTTTTCCTGAAGGGTGGCGGTCGGTCGTAAAGCCCAAACGAAACTGCTGCCGCACAGTGGCGGATTCTTCGAAAATCGTGGACGAAAGCGACGAGTTAAACGCCGAGCCTATTTCGTGTACCTTTCGGTTTACATCGAGTGATGTCGTCGGTCAAAAAATCTTCTCTGTAGTAATTGCATCTTAATCTTGATATACGCATGGCGGTGGATATAAAAAATGTATCGACTCAGCGATGAAAAAGTTACGCAAGATTACGATAAAATCTTTGTTATATTCTCGCACGTATACTTGCTTTAGTCTAGTTTTCTTGAAAGAAATATAGGCGATCCTCTAGAGATGAGTCATCGTCGTGTACAATCGCGATTACGAAAAGCATGAAATTGTTTCGCTTTTGAGCATGAGCATCGGCACTGTGAAGCGCGCACGTGGTTTTTGCGAGCCCAGTTTACGGTCAAGAGCAGAGGTAGAGCGGATTTCCATCGAGATAAAACGGTCCCGCTGTTTAGATTTATATTACAGGGCATTCCGTTAATCGCCAGGTGCTCTCGCAACCGGTAGTTGGATATAAACAAGAGAGAAAGAGAAACAGAAAGGAAGAGAGAGCGAAAGAGAGAGGGAGAGAGGTATAGAGACAGAGAGAGGACAGGAGGCAGGACAATAATACCGGCTTTAATGGAGTCGCGATTCAGGGGATTCGCGGATGATGCAGAGATGAAAGGTACGTCGATCGCGCGTGAAAGACCAAGAAAGGTTGTGCCGCCTGCTTGATCCGTTAACTGGGCCACTTCTAAAAGCGACGGGAAGCACTCGAGTGAAATAATCAGCAACGAGATGAAAGGCACGGTGGAAAAAGCCGTTACGGCGGAGGGAAAAAGCCAAGTTTATATCCGCTCTTCCTTCGCGAGCGTAATTATTAAATCCCCGATGCCAATTGACACACCTTGGCCGGCTATCGAGGCACTTCCAGTCGAAAAGTTTGCGTAGTATTTCACGTACGAATCGAGCGACACAAACATCGATGATAATACCCTCCATTGAGATCGCGAATGAAAGACGTTACGATGTTTTTAAGTCTAGTTTCATTTCGCATACGAGGCATCGTTTGCTCGTAACGCGATACATTCCAAGTGAAATAATTCTCTCGGTTATAGTAAAATATTCTTCTCGGTTATGATAACTCTCATAACATAATATATTCCAAACTAAAATATCAAGAGCGGCTGGTTATTCGAATACAATCTTCCGCCAGTATCGTATTTTTTTTCCTCGTTGTTCCTTTTGTCAGTAATGACAATGCGTCTCGAGTACGTTTTTTTTTTTTTTAATAGCGGAACCGTGATTGATATCGGGCACTGTTTTGACCCGAAGATATTTCAAAAAGCAACGTCGAGATAGTTTCTGGTTGCGAATGGAATCCGCTTGGTGGTTTCCCCTGTCGTTTCCAGGATGATATCGTCATGCCACTGGCGGCTGCGATCTCCGGTTACGCGAAATTCGAGCGGCGTGCCGGCACTTTTCATCTTTTATTTCGAAATCGGCCCGCCAGAACGACCCTCCGTGCTATCGTTTACCGGCGTCCCGTCGAATAAGGGATTTAATTAACGTCGACGAGACGGGCCCCACGAGGAACTCCTGGACGTCGAGGGCGAGAAAGATAACCGAACGGTGCACAAACGTGCAGTTTCCTCCTAATAACGCCCAACTTTCTTTCCACGATAAATCCCATTGGAAGGCGAGGAGCCAGCTGACTCTTCGAGCTCGGCGCGTAGCTGCACCAAAACGATAGGCCTCTCCACACGCTTCTTCTTTATCCTCCTTCGCGTATAGGCAGCACTGAGAAAATCCTCGTTCAAAGCTTGAGAAAAATGTACGACGCGGGACAAAGGAGTGAAAAACGTTTCTCGCTCTTGAATCGAATATACTTCGACCACTGAGCCTTAAAAATGTAGAATCAATGTATTCTCCTCTAAAATGGCTACGATAATCAACGTTAGAAGTATTTCAAGAATCAAATTGAAATAAAAAAACGTATATACAAGGCGACGAACAAGTCATGTCAATAAAAAGAGGCGTGGAAAAAATTAGATACCGAGGTAGCTCATCCGGGACTCGAGAGTCTTCTCTAATATCATATATTCCTCTATAATACTCTCCTCAAATATACAATATTTGCGCTCGTATAAGCGCTGATTCTTTTAACGTTTGAGAAAGGTTAACCTACACGCAAGGGCGAAGTCTATTAATTTGTACGAGTCGGGAGAGGTTGGTGGATAAGTAGAAGGCGCGAGTAGATCTGATAATGCACCGAGGGCGCAGAACGTAGCTGCTCAATGGGAATGTGGTTGACGTTTAAATCAACTGGCGGACAATGGGCTTCTCCCCGCGGACGTGCCCGTAGTTTTTATTTCTCACGGCTCGCTCCAATTTCACACGGATTTCCGGAGGCAAAAATTCGGTATTCCGTTGCGGCTCGTAGAAATTCGATCGATACTCTTTTGAGCGGCGCGCAACGCGGGTGGGAGCCTAAGTTCGGCGCCTCTTTGGCCGCTAATGAAAATAGTTGGCCGATGTGAGCGGCAGGCGCGAAGTTATCGCCCATCGAACGTTCCCATTTCCCTGACCCGTTCGAATCCATCTCTGGGATAAAGCAGGTAGATAAATTGATCATTAGGGCCGGGCGGCTGCAAGATTGCCGCGTATCCGCACGGTTATCGATGCACGCCGCGGGATGAGATGGCAATTTCGGGGTAAACCGTTCCTCAAACGCCCCATTTGTAGGCGATCGAGCTACGAATGCAGCCTGGAATCGAGGGAAATCGATGATCGGTTGTTTGCCGTTGCTCGTGTGATTTTCAACGCCAACCATTAACACTATTTGGCTCAGACTCCGTGCTTTTACGATCGATCGCGGACCATCGAACGTGGGATAAAAGTATCGCGTGAAAAATCACGAATCAGCGATCGATACGACTCGAACCCTGGTCTTTGGCATTGAATTTTTCCAATAGCTATATCGCCTCTTGATTCGGCACTTATTTGAGCCTCGCTAGCAATATTCTCACACTTCGACGTATTTAATCTTTAGTTCCATCGATGACAAGGAAGCGACGGTGTCCCTCGTATTTTTCCCTCGCAATTTTTCCAACGCTTCTCCGCGCTAAGTGCGCTCTCAAGGACACAGTCTGTTATTGCAAGCCGGAGAATGTTCCGGCCGGCCAAGCCTTCGACGTATCTAGGACTCGTATAAACAATCCCAGGAGAAATCAATCGATAGGAGTAACAACAGGGGCGTAGATTGCAAACCGTCGTGCACAAATGTCAACATAAGTCGGGCCGTAAAGAGGAAGAGGCGTGCGTGGGAGGAGACTCGAAGGGGAAACCTGGCTGGAGGCCGCGGATCGACCGTCTCGCCTTTGCTTATTTTGGAGGATCCGCCTCGTAATGACATTCCTGCATTAATGCCGAGCGCATGGGTTTATGTAAGCAGTAATCTGTTTCGGTTAACGAGAACCTGTAATCATTGCGCCGCGGACCGAGCGAAATCTGAGCGTTCGCTCGTCTTCTCGTTTCTCGCTCCACGAGTCGTACGATACTTCCGGTTATTGGAATCCTTCCATCGACAAAGGTTTCGTTGCACTTTCCTCGCACGTTGCAAGGACGTCGTTGGAGGATCGAGGGGACGATCGAAATGATTTAATCTTCATTCTCGGCTGCCGCTGTCCTACCACGTGCCATCGCGCGCAATATCGAAGGGCGAGGGTTGATCACCCTCGAGGGCTGAGGAGAAAACCGAACGAATGCGAGCTGCTTCGAGATTAAGATCCTTGGTACAGTCGAAGAGCGGCCGATAGCGCTGGTCGAAGGTCTCGGAATTCCTCTTAATAATTCGCGACGGCAATGTGCAACCTGCCTCAAACTCCAGTTAACAAATTGGCGGTGAAGTTAAACGCTTTGTGCGACTCGTAACTTTGGAAAGTCGGCGAAGGACCTAACGAGCGAAGGTCCTTTAAAATCTCTCTGTAACTCCATCCAGCGCGGGACCTTCGTTTCCGTACGAACGCTCGAAAAGCGTAGCGGTTACGTTTCGCGAAAAAAAAAAAAATCAAGTGGCCGGCTCCGTTTAAATTTAACTCGTTATCGTCGTTACTTTAAACCGCGCGTATGCTCCGACATAAACGATCGTTAGTAGGTCAGGACAAATGTAACCACTACTTCGACCGTACTCACTTTATACGGAAACTTCTCGAGCGGTGTAGTATTTTGGAAAGAAAACCGAGCGTGACATCGATAACAAGAAAGAACCATCGTACGAGCATTGGATCGCTCGAATATCGACGATTACGGAACTTCCTCGCTAAAAAACACGCGATCTCCTTCTTAGCCTCTGCTCATTATTTCTGGATTTCGCCCTGAGACGTACATTCTCCAAGCACGTCGATTCAGCGCCCGGCTGGAGCATCAAATCCTCGGATCATAACCGTCGGCGCTGGAGGATTCAATATAAAATAAAATCACGAAGCTCCGCAAGCCTCGAGGTTCCATCGAGCGTCGTGAACGCGGCGAGAAATAAACCTTGCCGCCCTCGATCCTCCGCCGATAATCGCGGTGAACCCCCATGGTCGCTGCCGCAATCTCCTCGAATTACGAAGAATCGCCCCTCGTCTTCCGACGATCCGTACAACCACAAAAGTGAGGAAGAGAGAGAGAGAGAGAGAGAGAGAGAGAGAGAGAGAGAGAGAGAGAGAAGGAGGAAGGGATACATGGACAGATAGGTAGACAGATAAAGAGGGACAGAGACGGAAAAGGGGGAGAGGATAGATACGTAGATAAATACATAGATGGATACAAAGATAGACAGATAGATGGATAAAGAGAAAGAGAGGGGATAGGAGAGAGCTACTGTGGTGTAATGGATAGAGGCTCTTCCACGCGGGAGAACCAGGTTCGAATCCCATCACCGATGGTTACTCCATATGATATACACTGTACCTCCGATAATTCCATCTTAAATAGTTCTAGACAAAGTGACCTTAGCAGTCACAACCAAAACCTAATTGAATAAAAGACACTAATGGTTTTTTCAAGCGACATGTACACCCTAACTCCAGTGGTTCAGAATCCACCTTAAGCTGTAGATCCCACGCCAAACGACCTAAGTAGTCCGTACTGTAAATTAGTTTATAAAAAAAGGGGACAAAGGGAGACAGACAGAGAAAGGACAGAGCGAGAGAGAGAGTATCATGGACACGGTAGGAGTGTCCGATATCCAGCGTACCAATCGCATACCCCGAGGTATATCACAGGGTCCCCTCTCGAAAGTTCTTTCCGCTATCTCGCCACAGTTCCAGGTCCGTAGGTAGCGGTGCGTTTACCTCTCGTGAAAGTATGCCAGCCAGAGCGGGGGCTATGATATTAGTTTCGGGCCGGAAGGGAGCGTGCGCGAAAACGAGGGCCGGAGAAGGGAGGGAGGGGGTGGGGGGGTGGCGAGTAGGAAGAAAGGTGAGCCGTCGTGCAAACGCGAAAGGGTGGAAAGAGGAGGACCACCGGGTGGTAGAAGGAAGTAAAAGAGGAGGTCCCGTACGTGACGGCGTTCCTCGCAGTAAGGTGTCCCAGAAGTCGCAGATGTCTCTTGATTTATTGGCGCGACAGCTTCCGGAGACGAGCGGCATTCCCAAAATGGCGACGGCGCGGGACCCTTCGGCGCCTCGAGCCCGACTTCCTCCTTGTTACCTCCACGATTTTCCTCCCCGATCCCCACCCCCCTGGATTAGCCACTTAACTCCACGCACTCGAACTTGGGAGCCTCCGTCGTGCGTGAAAGGACAGTCGCATGTCGGACCCTGAAGAAATATAATTTCGTTGAACGTTCGTGTCTTTTATTAGGAGTAGTAGTTTTATAGAAGTCGCTTCAGTATTAGTAGTTTAATACTGGTCACTTGAATCGTGTATATCGGTCAGCGCGATCGTTTATTATTTTTGCTTGACTATATGGAAAATGAAATCGATCCTTCGGTTTGAATATGTTCTCTTTAGATTTGATCTTACACGTTCTTGGTGGATAAGGATAGAGGCCCCGCCCGACTCCTCGGTGACGGGCCATCGCGGTGCGGCTTTATCTTCGGAATTACACCTACCGAATGCGTTAATTAGGATGATTCACGGCACTAGGCGCGAGCAACCCTCCTGCTGGCGACCCAGGATAAATAGCGGACGATTAGGCAATACAGCCTGCTTGTCCTCGACGCGGCGCGTTTCTCGACGCTGGCCGATTTTTCTCGTTTCGATGTACTAAACCCCGCAGCGGGCTTTTCGAAGTTCGTTTAAAACTCGATTCAGGTCGGGAGGAGTATGAACGTTACTTTGCTCGAAAAGAACTTAATCCTCCCGCGATACTAACCGTAAAAGAGACTTATCCAAACTTTCCTAAAGATCGATTCGGATCGAAAGAATTTTTGGGCTTTGCTACGTTCGAAATAACCTCGGTATCTTCGTCATACTAGCCGCGAGAGGAAGTCTTCGATCCTCGTTCAAAGCAGCGATCTTCGAATTTCAGTCCAAGCTTTACATCGAACTCGTCAAAAACTGCGAAAGTTGCGTCATCGATATGAAACTCAATTCTAACTCGATACTAGCCATGAGAAACCATGCTTTAAAGTTTCTCAGAAATTCATTTTAATATCGGAGGAATATAAGTATCGCGCGAATATTGATCAGCGATCACCTTGCCAATGGAACCTCCTTCCACTCCACCTGGAGCCGATGGAAGTGCCTCTCTGAGAATTTCCACGCGACGGATTCCCAGGCCGCGGGCATCGCGGGAGAAGAGAAACACGCGCCCCCGGTTAAAATTAGATACGCAGACGGGTTATTAATTCTCCCGCGGCCAAAAGAATTGGACGTTACGCGGCCGTCGTTCCTGAGGAGGGAGGGGAAAAAAGGAAGGAAAAAGCAGCGCGTTGAAGCGAGTCCCTTAACCGCTCTCTCAATAATGTCCGCGCGAGCGTGAAACGAGTTCCCCTCTCTTTCTCTCCTCCGACTTCCTCTCTCTTTTTCCCCGCCAGTTTCCTCCCTCTTTCGCTCCTCCAGCTTCCTCCTCGCCTCCTCTCGAGCCTTCACGGTCGTGGCGGGGGGAGGAAGGAGGACAGTGGAGGATGGCAGAGGGCAAAATTGACTCGCTCGTGAAATCGAAATTGGAGGGAAATGAACAACTAGCCGGCAGTAGTCGAGATTAGACATTCGAGGTCGTGGATTGCAGCGGTGGTCGATAGCTCGCTCGAATTCGATGGCGAGCCGCTGAAACGATGCTCGTCGAGACGTTGGATCCTTTCAGCCTCGAATTCAGCCGCGTCGCTCTGAAACAGGAATCGAATGCTGGTTTTTCGATACGCGACGATTTTGTACTTAAGTTGAGTTCGGATGATCTGAAAACAATGCTGAGCGGCGCTGGAATAATATACAAATATCGGGATGATGATCCGTTAATAGGAGAATGTTGGTTATTCTTTCCTATCTGGCAAGTAAATTCGATTCCATTATGCGTAATGGAATTTGAGTAACGTTATGCAAGCTGCAGTGCTTCGTAATTGCGGGAAAGGCTTTAAAACGGGGAATGCAAATATGAGTTTACGCGTATTTCGAAAATGTTTCAATGCCCGTAGGTCTGTTAAATGGGGGGGTGGATGTAATGCGGAGGAAATAATTATTCGAGGTCTAGTTCGAGCTCTCGAATTTTTTTTCCCGCGTTTACATCGGCAGACTTGCACGTCTGACTAGGAGCTTCGATGGGCGACCGCTTGGAAAATCGGCGACACCGTTTGATGCTTTGACGGCCTCGAAATTTGCGAGGCGTTATTGGCCACGGGCTTGTTGGTCACATTGTGACCCTGAAGTCTTTGTCGCCCTGTTTATCCTCCTGACCATTGAAACGCCTCTCGAAAGCGGCATCTTCGGTGCCTTATTACCTATCGCCTCTCCGAATACGCGCCCCTTTGATCTTCGGCGAGTAAGAGGGAACGTTCGATTTATTTCGCACATGCCTCACCACCCAAAGGTTATTCGGCACCAATAATATGCGCGAGTCGCAGAATTTATATTTATCCCCCAAAAAAACCCAAGGATGCTTAAATGAGATTTACATGCAGGTGGAAGTCTGTATTTTTTATCCGCTATATCAGTGATAACCCACAAGGATATTAAATCGATTCTCCTTCCATTTCTCGACACGGGCTATTAACATCATTTAACTCAGTTATATTCGCGATACACTGTTGAGTTTAATATATCCATAATAATCCAGAGGTGAGGAGCAGTACTATATCTTGCTTGTATGCGTCATCGCGCTACCCTCGCATGAAACCACCAGCGGTTCCTCGCAAGGGGAGCTCGGTTTGGGGCAAAATGACGATTCGTGGTTCGTTTAGAAAAAGGCGGAACGACGGGGGCATCCAAACGGGAGATTTGGGTGGAAGGGGCGGGCTCTGGAGAAAAACTGGACGGCGAGGGGCCGCCGCAGGAAGCCGAGGAAGCTTATCAAACGGGTTTTCAAATTACAGAAGTGATCCTCTCCGTAATAGACTCTCCTATTGCGACTTATAGGATCTCGCTTGGCTCCAGCCGGGAAGAGAATTATAAAAGAGGAAGGGGAGGCGGGGGAGGGACGGAGGGGGGATGAGGTACGAAGTACGAGGAGAGCCAAGAAAGTGGCTGCGGAAGGAGGACGGAAGGTGAATTAAACGAGGGAAACACCAGTGGGGGAGGTGACAAAACAGCGCGATTAAACGTCCGTGCCTCTCTTCCGTATCGGACGATCGTTATAGGATTAATTAGCTCCGAATGGGTCGTTAGTGGGCGCATAATCCGGATCATAAAATGCAAATATGCCTGCTCTTCCACGAAATCAGGATTTAGTCCAACAATTTCAATGGCGCTCCGAACGTCCTTCCGCGATCCGCGCTCTATCTTGCGCCTCCATTCACGGCCGAGCGCGGCGATTTTACACAAAATTTCCAAAACGCCGCGTTATTTTGATTCGCTCGCGAAGAACGACAATTGGCGCTATCGCCTCGTGTTTTCGATCGTCCGGATAATATTTAATTCTACGAATTTGCGCCACCGCCGGTTATGAATATCAGAGCCCGAATCCGGGCTATTGTCACTGTATATTTAAACGCATTGCGTACAGCGCACGACCAGTGGATCGAAGCTTAGTTTGAACAGTGCGTTCAAAATGAAATCGCTTTAACATATCAACGTATAAAATAACGAAGTATTTTCGATTAGCTACGAACGATCTGCTTAACCACCCTGGCGGTAATCCCGAGTGTGGCTCGGTGTTAACTTTCACTGCCAGGAGCGGTAACCCCGAACCACACTCGGGCCGCAAAACCCCGACGCGAACCCGACGCTTACATACAGAAGTCCTCCATTATTACTCATTGTTACAGTTAATTATTACAGAGACTAGCAGCGATGCAGCCTTGTTCGACGAATTGCAGCGTACTTAATTTGATTACGTTATCGAATAAAATTATGTCGCTTTTAAAAATGATATGTATTATAATTTATAATTTAATGTTTCAAGCTTAATCGTACCCGGAACGTCGACTAGACTTTTATTTAAACAGATTTAAGCGATTCATTCATAAGAATTACAGGCTTACGATATAAAGCAACGAATTTCCATTTAAAAGAATGTACCACTTGGGGTACAAAATTACCGATATAATCAGGAAGGTTAAACACCTTCTTCCCCAAAACCCTTCGCATTTTTTTCCAGAATGGGAAGTTACTTCGCGAAAAACCTGCCTACGCCCTATACTAATTCACCGTCACGTACCTTCGCGTCGATTAACATTTGATTCCACGATGTCAGCCTCGGACCACCGGTAATTCCCAATTTCCATGGACCAGCTGTAAAGTCGCATAACCACCGGCGCGCCTCCCCTTCCGAGACTCTATTACCAACGAGTCGGCGAAGGTGGAAGAGCGGGCTGCGCGGAAGGCGTGCGCAGTCGTCGGGCAGCAAATTAATGGAACCTTGGGAAGCGTTTGGTAGGATCATTGGCCCATTTATGAGTGGCCGTAAATTGTCGCGGGCCGGGAAAATCACGGACGGGCCGAGCAGCGCGGCGTCGAGCCACACTCGACGTACTATTTCAAAGGGTTAAGGGCTACGGGCAATTAGCGACGCGGCCGGCCAGGGAGCCTCTTATTCCGCGGCCACGCGCCGGCCTTCGCCTCTGCGACCGACCGGTAAATTAATTACGGAATGTTTTACTCCCGGCGCCTTTGCGCCGTAATTGCGACAGGCGCGGTCTTAGCGGAAACACCGGGAAAAATTTTCGACGCCCTCCTCGCTGGCCAAGCGCCCCCCATCCCCCTCCTACCCCCCGGGCAACCGCTTTCTGGCGCATTGCGAACGTGCGCCTGCAAGACGCTGAGGGATCAAGGAAAGAAGTACGGACGAAATTTGCGGAGTTTAACGCCCGAACTACTGGAGTACGTCGAAACGGCTGGCCGTTTCTTAGAATAATCGCACACATTTATGAAGGCGCGCTCTCCGAGGCTTTCTACGATTTGCTCTCGAGGCACGAGACCGAACTCCGATCGGGAATACTTCCTCGGGAACAGCCGACATCGGCGAGACAGCGTCGTATGCACAGGTATCGGACTCTCCCAAGAGTTCCTTCACTCTCATAAAAGGATATGATAGGCGAACAACAGTTTTCCTCATACATTACTCTATTCAATCATATACACGACTAAACGTCGAAGATGAACAGTACATTCGATGGATCGGGTTCCGCGTTTCTCGAAAGATCGTTCGATAAAGCACCTGCGCGTAGAGGGCGAAAGGCACTCTTGGGATGACCCAATAACCCGCCTTTCGTTATCCAGAAGCGCTGTTTGCCTTCGAAAACGAGCATCCCCCCGAATCATCCTTCCCGACCCGAAAATTCCGCGACAAGATACCATTTTCAAAGCAAATCACCGCAGTACAATATACAATAGGTTAAAAATCCCTGAAAAGCGGCATTTCCCATGGCTTTCGGCCGGGGCTTTCACATTCCGAACAACCGTGAGGAGTAAATCGAATGACACGAGCGATTGCACTCGTTGCGGCCCGGTGGAATGATTTGACTTTCTCGAGGGTGCTCCTCGAGGTTGCGAGGGCCCGCTCTAACGTGCCGCAATTAAGCACGCGCCAGTGAACATGTGTGGGGACGGCCCAGGGCCGCCGGTGGTTCACGGCGAGGAAACAAGCGGGCGTCGTCATCGCGAAAACGGCGAGGCGCGCGACGAGGGGGCGCGAGAGGGTTGGCTGCTGGTCGGCCAGGGGGGGTGGAAGTGTGTCGAGTGGCCAATGAGCGAAATGAAATTGCGGCGGAGCGTGCAGGCCGCCCGATAAAGGACGACCGCACCGTCCTGGGTGGCGTCGCCCTACCGAATGCCCCCTCGTTTTACCACCTTCCAGCCGCCCTCCGCTCCCCCCACCCCTCCCGCCCTTAGCTGCGCCCTGCATAATTAATCGCGCGGCTGGGACAGGGGCGAAACTTAATGCGCACCGCGTCTCCGCGATTCATAAATAATTCAGACGAAGGTCGAGGAGCGAAACTCGCGAGGCGCGCTGCAAGCGAGTCTACTTTCGGTTGTCTGCCAGTGGACGCGGCTCGTGGATGTCGTTGGAACCTGACGCCGACAGCGCGGGCCTCCGGAGGGGATGGGGATTAATTTGGGGGCGATTTAAGCAGGGACAGGTTCAACCTATTAACCCTCTATGGGTCGAATTATATTTGTAAATTGTAGGACTCGCGAGGGATTTGGTTTGTCATTCAGGTCGATGCTGCTGCTGCTGCTGCTGCTGATCGTTGTTGATATTGGTATCGACTATCTCAGAGATGTTGTGTAATTAAGACGTATACGTCATCTTGTGGGGAAGTTAATGATCGTTTGGTAAAGTGTCGATGTATTAGCGTGTCAGGTAAATGTTACATGGGCTCATCGAATTCTCTGTGACGATGAAATCGCAATTTTTTTGTTGCGGTATGATGCGTCGGTTTAACGTACCTTGTCAAAGAGGCGTTGTTTCTTGGTAACGAGTGTGTTTTTCGCCTACATCGAATGGGTTGAGCGATGAACTAATGGTGATGCACCGGGTGGATTTTTTTTTCGGGGGATTTCACTAGAATTTCGCCGGCGAAACTCGCGTTTGTGTATCGACAATCTGGACGTATCTACGAGATACGAGTACGAGGATACGAGTTCCGTAGCGGGCAGTTCAACTTACACAATAAACCCTAGGATAAACAAACTATGCAGTCGACGTAGGAGGGTAAATACGGGGAAAAAAGGGAGGAATTACGTTCGCGCGTATTTATATATTTTCGTTGTAGGTCTGTAGTTTCGCATACGAATTTTTTCGCGCGATACACAGACGCCCGTCCGGAATCTACTTTAATGTGATTTAACATAGACAGGGATATTGAGCCGCTAGATTTATTGCGAACGAAGTGAATGATCCATATATCGTGCAACTGTTTGCTTAAGCCGGCCGCCCCAAATTTGGAGCGCGAGTTTATGGGCGCATTTAACCCATTGCCGAGTAGTGGTTCTCGTGGAAACGCCGGTGTTTCGTCGATATTTGCACGATGGATTTCCTCGAGGGATGCTGCCTCTTCACGCTCTTCGCGTTTCACAAAAAGAGAACATTTTTACTAAATATTTCCATGAAAAACCATATCGATACAAGCGATTAAAGCGCTGTAAATTAACGATAACACGGCAAATCGATGAGGCTCGATCTTCCACTCGATATCGTTTATAAATATACCCGATTATCGTGGTGTTCCTCGAGAATGAAATTCAGATTTCGGCATCGACAAACAACCGGGCCTCGCAGGGCGCGGAGGTGCAGCGCGTTACAATGCTCGCCCAAAATTATTCCAAGTAGGATCAGTGGCGCGCCGTTGAAATACAAATATCCCCGGGCGTATTTCCACCCTTGAGCAAATCTACGACCTACTTACCTACTCGATTAAATCGCGAACCGGCCACTTTTTAACCCACTGTTCCATCGCGTTGCCCTCGAGCAACGAACCGAGTACGTGGCATTAAATCGCGTTTTACGTCAAAATCGGGGACGATTCCCAACGAACCGGGCTTTATATATTAAAATCGCGTAATATCGCGAAATAAAACAGACCCTCCCCCTCCGCGCTCTAATAATGTATTTATATTCCCTGCGGTTTTCGCACGCGCGTAAAAAAAAATCCGACAAATGCGGGATTAAAAGCTCGCCCCCCCCCCACCCCTCTCGATCGTCGCAATGAAATAGCGGATTTTCGCGGAGTCTCTTGGAGGCCGCGGCTTTTAAAGCCCCTCCCTCGCTTGTTATCCGGTACAACGATAAACTGTCGTTACCCTGGATAATTAAACCTAATCTCCGCTAGACTTCCGCCAGACCGTTAACCCGTTAGACTTCTTGCGCGGCTCGGAAACGCAGGTGGAAATCTCCATTGGGCGGAAGCGGGGGATTTTCTCGGCCTGTGGGGCGTTGAAGCACGAAACGTTTTACGCCGATGAGTCACGCGGCCACGGTCGTAAGTTATAAAGATCAATCTCACGCCGCCAGGAGTTACTCGTTCGCCCTTCTCCCTCTGCCCTCCTCTTCCTCCTCCTCCTCCTCCTCCTCCTCCTCCTCCTCTCGACGTCCCGTTCGCGGTTTCTCCGGATAAAATATCATCGTCCCGGCAACAATATCGAAAGTAAATCAGGGGGACCGCAGAGATTCAGTGGTGAAAAAAGGAGGGGGTTGGGCAGGGTGGAAAAGCCCGGCGCTTTAATCGGGTTAAGTGAAACTGCGCCGCGCTCGTGGCAGGGCGAGAAGACACTCCGGGCCGACGTCCAATTGCCGGGCTTTTATTTCGCGCCTTTGACCTTTATGCGCGGCTCGACTGGGAATCGACGACGGACCTATGGCGGAGCATTGGCCGCGCGTACTCGCTTATTTCCTCGCTCGCGTCGAGCTATTTTCCGGCTCTGATAATCATTAAACACCGCGAGCTTCTATTTTGTAAGAAACGTCGGGATGAGTGGCGTTGCTTCGCTTGAAATATGTCGACGATGCTTTTTAGGAGGTGAAGAGCGAGAAGAGATTAGAGATATATACTACTGCTCTACTTCGGTATGTTGGATACGGTTAAGTGGATAAATATATAAAATAATAATAGGAAGATGTATATAAATAAAGAAAGATAAAGAAATAAAAGCGAATATATATATGCGTCTATGAAAACGTTTTCATCGCTGGACAACGCGATAATAGCTTTCCGCCTTATTCGTATCGTGTTACGACACAGATGATTACTTGGAAGCGCATATCCAGCTTCCAATTCCCTCTTAATCGTATTATGAAAGCGGAATACCCGTGTATAAGTTAATTGTATTAAAACGCCAAAATAGCGCGCACGGTCGCTTTTAAACTCCCCGTTCGGAGCTTCTCGCGGTTCGCGCATCCGGAGGTGGATTTTTTCACGATCGCCAGATCGAGGGGAGATGAAACGTGCGGAATGACGGATCCAGGATCGTGTAAGCTCCTTGATTTACGTCGCTTTATGGACGTCTCGCGGGGCCGCCGATCGATAACACTTTCCGCCAGGAGATGGCGGCCCGCAGAATAGATTTCGCAGATCGAAAAATCTCGGGTATAAATCGGCCCTGGCTGGGAATTCACTCTGCGTAGAATCGATCCTGGCGATATCCAGTGGCCGTGCGGGAATTTCGCGACGATAAGTTCGAAAAAGGGGTGGATCCGCGAGAGGCAGCGAATTTCGGCCGGACGTATCGCGCGCGGATGGCGGTAATACGATAAACGGCCAAATATGGAAACACGGGAATGAGGCGCATCGACGAAACAAATTTTGGCCGAGCGCGATCCTCGTGTTTTTATCAATACGAGAGCCCGAATCGCATTTTGAGGAAACCAGCTTTTCCGTACGTTTCGTCGTCAGGGGCTCCGACGCGAAACGCGCGATACGATTATAACGGCGGTCGATGCCACTGATGATTTAATATCTCACGCGCCTGGACACTCTCCCCCTCTCTCTCTCTCTCTCTCTCGTGCTTTGTAGAGTTCCTTCGTGGTCATCTAGAAAAGCATTGGCGCGAGAGCAAAGCGAATATACAAGCCCCCTGGCTCTTTGAACCCGGAGATTATCCGCCATCGATATCATAGTGGCGCCTGCAATTTTTATCCGCGCGAACCGCGCCGCTCCTGAAATCTTAAAACCTTTTACCATCAGCGGTAATGAAAGCGCGATTAATAATACGCAATATTGTAATAGCCCGCAGTTTACGATTACTAATACAGGCGCGATGGGCCGCGCGGTGAAGGATTAATAGCCGAGAATATTTTGTGTACCGAAAATGGCCATCGAGCGTGGCCAGGACAAGGTAATTCGCGATCGTCATGCGGTACAACGGGGGACAGGTAGTTAAGGTCATCGGGGGAGGTCCGCAGGGGGCGAAAGGGTTGGCGCTGGCCTACGAACACGCGATCGGAGATATTTCGATCCGGCGGAAATAATAACCGGGCTGGCTTTTGGCCAAACAGGAGACAGGGATGGAGAGTGCGGTCCGCGCGTCTGTCTGATGGATTTGTTTGTCCCGTCGATTCAGCGCCGCGAGCTTACCAGCCATGACCCGCGGTCGAAAGCGCAGCCGATGGCCCCAAACGCTGTGTCGACCGCGCCGCGTACCGCGATTATCCAAAGCAGAAGCCATCGGCTTTTAATCGCGCCACAAGCGGATCGGAGGAAAATAAGAGGAGCCTTGCGGGGATTCGAGGAGTTGCGATATCAGGAATCATCTTGAATTCCTCGAGGAACGAGCAATGATGTCTAGGGAAACGTCGAGTGCTTCGGTTAAGTCTAAGTTTCTTGGAGAGTCGTAGGGGTTCTTTGGAACTTGAATCGTCAAGGCTGAAGTAAAACTAGTTGGAAAAATGCAGCGCCACGTGGGTGCGTGAGCCGCGATTACCGCGAGTTTATCGTTCTCTTAAAGAGGAAGGTCGCGAGGGAAAGTACGACAGCTTCGATTTCGTTCTAAGTCCAAGCGATAAAAATAGCTCGATCCGACAGAGCGGATAAGTACGCCCGCAGCTCGTGCGTTTGACGTGCGCGACGCCGCGCCTTCCTTCGCCCTCGCGATTTGTACCCGTCGGCGGTTTCTATCCGCATTGGAAACCGCAATCTACGTTAATCTCATCCCCGATGGCCGGCGGATAACAGCCGCGTTTTTCAATTTTATCACCGCGGAGAAAAGTCCACGTGGACAGCCTCTCGAAATCTCGGAGATAAGGGAAACGCATTTTACGAGGGTACTTTTCCACGACCCTTTGCTTTTCTTCGACGACAAATCAATTCTCTGAACAACCCTTTTAACTATCGTACATTCTTTATTACGGTACATGAAGGAATCCTAACGGAAAATTGTAAATTAATACGTTCATAGAAATATTTCACGACGTATTCTATCACTCGATCGTATACTTCGTTAACACTATTCCTACCAGCCTACCTACCAGCAATTTTTCAAAGAAATCACTCGTCGTGGTAGTAATAGTGTTGATAAATTTCATTGCCACAACCACAAGTACTAAGACCAAGTAAAAATTAAAAAAAACTCGAGATATCCTACGATCCTACAGTATTACGATCAAATATAGGCAGAGTAGCGCCTTTCAACCCTTCTTTCGAGTACCGGAGTACAACGTGTCGAGCACGAGACATCGGACGGGCTGACGCGGCGCCAGGAGGTTCGATTATTTCATCAAACCAGCTTTCTTCCCCGCGAAAGTTAGGCTAATTCCTAGGGTACGCCGTGTTTTACTTCCGGGAAGCGTTAATGAACATCGTGCCCGGCAAATGTACGAGGCCCTCCTGTGGGTACGTTTCGAGGTTCCTTCGGGCTATAAACTGTGCTCAAAGACATACACTCGATCCTCGCCGCGCTGATCCGTGGCGTAGGAAATACAATCCGTAGCCTGGCGGTGTGTAAAATACGTGCACGGCGTAATCGTGGATTTCTACGTGCCTCGCCAGCATTCCGCGCATCCCCGCGCTTCCGACTCGTCGTTAAATATCGACGAATCTTCTCCTAATTGTATACGGTTGGTTATACGAGTGATTAGCTGCTTTGTTCGCTCGACGGGATAAGCCTGCCGTTACCTGTTTGCCCTGGAATCCAGCGCCTAGAATAATTTCGAAAGGAATGTTCCGACGCAGCGGTTGCCAGGAAAAGCTTGGGAGGCGAATGTAAACTGGTTGCCGTATATTTTGCATTATGCAATATTTACGATGGGTTACGAACATACGAGAGTGCACGTATACGCTGTGCATATATGTTATTAGTATACGATAGTTGGTAATTCGATTGGAAGTCTAGGAGCTTAGAAATCAATGCAGCGACTAATCACTGCTCGCAAGGACCAGTTTTTTTTTAAGACATTTACGAGTCATTAATCTTCGAATCGTTAAACCGAGGGATCGAGAATGAAGGCAGCGTTTTGCCGAAACTTTAGGAATGCGTTATTCACGAAGCCCGATTCTGCGAGCGGAATTGGGACACTTGTTTCTGGAAGTGGTCCGACTGGAAGGCTCTGGCCGCGTTTATTTTCTTGCGACGAAAACTCGTGGTCGCGCCAACCGCGGCCTATATTCCTCGCATTCGAGGTTCAGAGGCGTGGAGCCACCGACGCGCGGTTCGAAGTTACGGCATTCCTTGGGCAAGGTCAGGCACGCTCGATACGTAGCAAGATCAACGCCTCTTCTCGTTCGCGCTTCGCGCGGCCTCCCTGTCCCCTGTAAGTCAGGGTGAATTTGTATCCACCGTAGCCTCCCCACGCGGCTCTCGTCGAGTGGCGAGCGAAGGAAGACTCGCGCGAGGTCGCGCTCCTTTTGTATCAAACTGCCCCTCACCCTTGAAACGCACCAGCGCCAGTATTTAATTACGCGGGGGCAAAGTGTTCATTTTTAAGGGCCTTTCTTTTGGAATTTTACGTCGCAGAAAGCGGGACAAAAAGGGTGATATTTCAACCGGCTAATATATAGGGACCAGAGAGTATTCCTTGATTAACGTCCTCCGAAGGAAACGTCGCCAGGGTATTGTAGCTTTTAATATCCTGGTGTATCGGTAACGCCCGGGAAAAGTCTCTCGCTCGACCGAGATACGGCCAACAAAGCGGCGGTATTATTTTATTACTCGGGGCCCATTGTTCGCGGTACGCGGGAGTAATTCGAGGATCGTCAACAAGGGTGAGACTTGTCGGACACGTGCCGTGAATTATCAATATCCACCGATGAAATTTACGAGTGACTTCGGGGGGGGATGACGATGAAGCTGTCGATGAAATCCCACCTGATTTCATATCCGGATCCTAATTCCTTAATTCTTTGTTCTGGTCCTTGTTTCTGTATCGAGCGCGATTCGATATTGTATTATTTGTTTAATAAAATATACATGAAAAACTGGTCTTTGTGGACAATTATTATTATATAATTCCGAGCGAGGAGTCTTAAAAATCCTTTCGAACGCCAAGGGGTTAGTCCTTTATTTTTACGAAGGTACGTCGCGTTCTGCTTTATTCCGGTAGGCTCCGCAGTTATGGAATAATTATTATTCGTCCGGTATACGAGCCGCCACGCAGGTAAAACCGGAAGCGGCATAGCACGCTGAAGAATACGTGACTGCGCATTACTTGCAACTGCGGAAAAGCATTGTGAATCCGAGCCCCGCGCGGTGGGTCAAAAAATAAAGCGCGGGAGACGCTGTATCCCCCCCCCCCCCTCTCTCTCTCTCTCTTTTGTCAGTAAATATTATCGCAATCCGGCCGTTCGGCTATCTCCTAGAAAAAAATACAAGTTTATTATTTTTCCCATATTCGGCCGGTTGTTGTTTTAATCTGCAAACGTTATTTCCTCGATCCCCAGGTCCGTCTTCCGCCTTCGATATTTCCAAGCACCGATCCTACTGAATTTCCAAACCAAGGGAAAAATATTTACTCCGACACTCGCGAAATCCCGATGATCACTCGCCGGGTTGCGTTACCAACGGCGCAATGTATGCACTTTACATTGTATTAAGCGGCCATTCTGGCCCCCGAGAACGACCATTGCCGGTCCTTACGTGCGTCCTAAACTCCCGCTACTTGTAACTTTAATATTCCCGCCCCCTCCCGCGCAAAGCCCGGGTTATTTCCTTCTCCAACTCTGACCTGGAATTCTCGGCCGTATAGCTGTCCGTGTGCTTAAGACCCCTTCAACGTTTACAATCGTGCGCCTCCCCCATCGTTGCTCCTTTCGAAGTATCGGGACATCGAGCGTATTTTCGAAATTCAGCTCGCGAGCTCTGTGGGAATTTGAGTAAGACAACGAGAGCGCGTGCACCATCGACCGGCTCGATTCGCCGGTTTATTTGATTTTCGATATTGACTGCCAGGGCGGTTTGGTTTAAGACCTACCCTTCGAGGCGCGGTCTGAAGTTTACGTATTACCTGGAAGGATCGAGAGCAGTAAGGGCAGGCATTCGAACTCGAATTTCCCACGAGAAAGTGTGTTGCTTTGATTTTTTCACGAGCTTTGGGCTGAATTAAAGCCAGGATCCAAGGCTTTCCTTTAATTGAATCAACGTGATCGGATGGCGTATTTTCTTTTTAGGATCGAGGTTTGGGTTCTTTCGCGTGAGAGCTCGATTTCGTATAGCGCTCCTCGCGACGAGTTAATAATGTCGTTCGGTATCGGTTGTAATGCTAAGATGAATCGTGAGAGTACACGCAAATTACGCGATGGGACAAATGCTTGAAGCATCCGAAACCACGAGAGGCTCGGTTACTCGATGCTTACACGAGTACAGGATCACTCACGCTGCTCGCGAATAATTGACGAGCATCTGCGATCACGTTTGTCGATGGATTCAGCAAGTCGTTGTCGTAAAAGAGGGAGAGAGAGAGAGAGAGGGAGAGAGCGGAAATGCTGCTCTCAGCGTGAAAGCACGCATTGTCGGATAACACGTGGCGCCTCTTTGTGATACAAGAGAGCTCCTTAGTCCAGGCCACTTCCCCCTTCCTCCCGTTTTTGTCCGCCAACCCTCTCCCATACATTTCATCCGGCCGAGTGGACGTCGGCGCGAATAAGTTGGTCACGTACGTCGTATTTGCTCTCGCGGAAACCTTAATCCCCGCCGTAATAAATATCTATCTATTTGTAATTCCTCCTGGCGGACAAAAGTTTCCCGTCGCTCCCCCTTTCCCTCGAGATTCGTCACGCGCCCTCGGAAGCGCCGCTTGCATTCACGGCCCAGGGGTGGCCCACGACCGCCAGCCCTGGAACAATTTTGGCACGAATATCATCCTTCCGTGTCCGACCAGAGACGCATCAGTCTTCCGGCCTGTCCCTTCCGCGCAATTTTTCCTCGAATTGGAAGAACTTCTTGTAACCACAAAACCTGGCTAAAGCGTATTTTATACATTTATACATAGTGTAAGCTAAAGTATGGAGTTCGTCTAAGTATTGTAGCTGGATACAATGATCACCTTTTTTTTTTTAAATCATTTTCTGCACCGACTGCCAAGGTCACTTGGCGTAGGATCTATTGTTTAATGTATTATAGGTCCCAATCCACCAGAGCTACAGTATACGTATTACGTGACTGTGTATTGGCCAGCTTTGGATTTGGTTCTTTCTCGATACGCGTATTGTTAATAACGCAAGTGGAGTATACGTTTGCGTGAAATTCACACGGATTAAATGGGACGTGGTTTAATGTATTTCACGATCGGTTCCGTTTACGCCGCCACGTGGCGTTTCGAGGAGATCCGTCGCGATCGAGAGGCAGGCCATCCCTAAACGATTCGACTCGCAGGGAGGATTCCTCCTGGTCGTTTGTCCGCGGTGCGTAAGTATCTTCGATGATTCTTCCGGTTCACCGTGCTCGTCCCATTTAGGTATTAAGCGGTTAGTTCTCGTTGGATCATCCCCTATATGCCTCCGTACGACGGCCCTTCTCTTTCGCATCACGAGACCTATTCGTCACGGTATTCAAACGTCGAGTTTTTCTTACTCTCTCCCTCCTTTTTTTCCTCTTCTTTTTATCCCAACACCGGAAAGGAAGATTCATGCGCCGCTTTGCCGGCTGCTCAGACTTCGCGATTTACCTCCGTTATTTATATACCCGGGAGACAAGTTCTTTGTAAAAATAAATCGATCCCTTTATGTGCTTACCAGCGACTTTCGGACGAGGAGAAAGGCATTCCGCGGGATATTACTCCGAGTTGGAGATACATCTACCGGAAATTTAGATGGAGCGCAAAGGGTCGGCCGGTGTAAGATATCGGCAAAATAATATCGTCCACGCGGAGCCTCGTCGAAAGTGGAAGGACCGATTATTGTTTGCCCGAGACCCGAAGGCTTCTTCCGTTCCTTCCGGTCATTTATCCCCCCGCCAATGAGGCCGGCCTTTCAAGGTTAATATCCGGCATTTGCCGGAATATACGAGGCCCAATTTACTTGCTTTGTACCTCCTACGGTTATCTCGCGCGATTTAAGCGACGTGGATCAACCGCCGTGCGGTTCCATAAATTACTCGATCGCGTGCGCACGGCCGAAATTCCCTCGTTTCTTCTTTTCGTGGCGATCGGGGAATCGGGCATTAAGAATTCTTCGATCGACGGAGCCACTAAACTTTGCGTTAAGCGAGGCAACGCGCGGAGGGACGCGAGGCCTCGATCGCTGGTAATTATTGTATCGCGTGGTCGATCCCTCCGACTTATCGAGCACGATCGCCGCCCGGAGGAAACAACGCGAGTAAACGAGTAACTGAACGACGGAGGTGTCGATTACTAACGACCAGATGCCCCGCCGCGATAACCCCTCGCATCAATTATCAGCATTATGGGGGAATAGTTTATCGGGCGAGGTTTCCAAAGGAGTCGAGCGACACGCTCAAGAACATCGATCGCGCGAGTCTGATAAGCCGTATCGTAATGCTCGTAATCCTGACGGCTGCTCGTGGAAATATTAGTACTTCGCGCTGTTATTATTCCATGGCTACTGGAATCCATCGGAATATTCGAGAATTCCGCGATGCGATCGCGAAGTATAATAATTGGAGGATGAAAGCGCCGGGTCCGAAATTCGTCCACAACCCCGAATCGGATGATTTTCGATCGTGAAATAATCGCGCCCGAACTCGTTCTATTTATCCATCAGCCGTCAGAGGGCTATGGAAGCACGTCATTGCAATGTTTTAACTCTCTACAGGCCGAATTGCAAATTATACAACTTGCAGGCCGTGTACTTTGATATTTCCGGTTGACAGCGCTGCCAACCGTCGTGAATATCGTTATCGGTTAACTCATAAGAGTGCTAATACAATAATCCTATAGAATCATTTTGAGAGAGATCTCCAAATTTATTCGAATCAAAATTCCAGAGAGCAAATGCACTAACACCCATACTTCCACTTTCAAGGTAATAAATAAATCCATAAATATTCAATATACAACTTAACTTCCGCAGATTTTTTCTCAAACTCGAGGTTTTATCTTCAATAACTGGTTGTATAATACATTTAGAATTCAAAGTACTGTCCATCGTTGTCCACGTGGAAAGAAAAGTTGTAGACCTAATAAACAAACGAAGAGGCGAAGCAGCGTTTAGCCAAGATCGGCGCGCGACACTCCTGGCCTCGATTCCATTAATCCCCGACGGTCGTTCTCGAGGCATCAGCCACCGAATCAGTCCCTCGGCGGGCGGCACCCCTCCGCCGCACGCCCCCAAGGAAATACAAATCCTCTGATTGGTAAAGTCCACGCACCGTTTCCCGGATAATCGACTTAAATTGGACGCCACTTAGCCGAAAAGTCAAGCGCGCACTTGGCGGGAAAGGCAGTTAGCGAACTAGTGGAATTAGACAAATCAAGTTAGACCATTAACTTCGGCGGCTCCGTGGCGTAACAGGTTAGGGGGCTAGTCTGAACCTAGGTATGCGTGCCTTTCCACGTGCGTAAGTATGCGCTTATGCAGGTGCACACACCTGTGCGAAGCCTTCCTCGCGACTTAAGTTCGGCTAGTTTCCCTCACGAACACCGCTTAACGACTGTGTACACTTGGCTCGCGGAATGAGATCGGGGGAATAACTGGGGGAGATCGATCGCGATCGTTGCTGGACTATGCGCGAAGCAGGGGACTTGAGTTTGGGATCAGGTTTGAGGGGCGCGACAAAAATCGAATGTGAGCTTCTGTGAGGGAGGAAAGTTGATGGATGGAATGTAAGAGAGGTTATGGGTTAAAGACGAGGAGAAAGGATTTTTCTGGTGATCGCGGTTTATTTGGTTAGTTGTTCGAATGTTGGTAGGAGTGGATATGGAAAGGTTGGAAGAGAAATGGTTGTTTGTTAGGATGGTTAAAGGGTAGAAGAAGGAACGGAGGAATGTAGTGATTATTGGAGAGAAAAGACGGTTGATTAGGCGATGGAATAGCAAGCGTGTATATTATTGACTCGTGAAGAGAAGAAGAAAGTGTCTGAGAGACGAAGTTCCATATAAAGCGTATATTGTGTTATGTCGATGCAGCGCAAGTAGGGAAATAAATCTGATTCTGGTAACAGTGATCGAATTGTTTCAACGCCGCGTACGACTAGGAGGAAAAGTACACCGTCGTTTATACGGCGACATTTGTCCGCAACGCGTCGACAATCGAGTTTGGATCTCGATGGCCCTTTGCCAGTGGTCGAATCAACCGCCCGAACTGGCGTTTGTTTTATAACAGCCGCCTGACCAGATCGAAGGTATTTCGTCACGCGTGATCGGAAGCGTTTCACGGTTCGCGATTGTTTTTCGTCCGGCTCGTGGGGCGTATATATTTTTCAAGTTCGTCATTCGCCTTTTGTCCAGGAGAAATCTCCTTCGCGCCGCGAGGAATTGTCCTCGTTCGTGAGAGATATTTTATCTCGACGCATCGATCGTCTTTCTCGAAGCGGCGGTCCATCGAGTGCCAAGGTATATCAAGCCGCGATATTTTGCCCAACGTTTCCAAAGCAAATTAGAGTTCGAATTTGGTCCTTCGCGAAGTCGGTGCGAAGTTGTCTTGCCCCAGCGCTCAGTGTGCTCCCTGATCTGCGCGAAGGAAGCTGGTCGTGCAACTACGTCCCACGAGTGGTTCCAACGTTTCCTTTGGCTCGACAAAGTCAAACACGTCTCACCATCGATCTCGATCGCTCTTCACGGTCCTTCGCGAACTTTCGCGCCCCACCCCGCGAATATTCCCTGGCTTCGCCGTATTGGATTTCGCGCGTTGCCGCAAACAGAGGGAAGAAACAAATAATGCGGCGGTTAGCACGCTTACAGCTGTTCGGTAAATAAGCTGGAGAATAATTCAGGGAAAATTGCGGGTTCGTGCAAAATAAGCACGCGAAGATATTAGACCTTTGCACTCGAGCAATGCCTTATGGGTGTCACGTAAGGCCATTAGGCGGAACAATTTCCAAGTTACCTATATTCGATAAATTGCGCAAAATTTAGGCCAACTTTAAGAAAGCGCATGCTCGAATTAAAACCAACCTACACGTCAATGACTCCATTAACTCTCGCGGTTAGAGTACTTTTATTTTGTCTCGCGCAAACTAACTTTATCCCGCACTTTATATTCGAGTCGTACACGAAAGCACGCGCTTGCCAATCCACGTAATTTGTCAAACGAGCTTGCCTAATAATCGCGAAAGTAGACGCAAGGCTATCGACGGATGGCGATACGATATCGAGCCACGCTCTACATACAATTAGTGTTAATCTCACCGACCTATCCCTCTGTACTATGCGTTACATTATCACGATTATAATCTCGTATCGACGTGCGGATATTTAAAAAAAAAATACGTTCCTGTATCGTGACGCAGAAATTCGCGTAGCTGCGACACGGTAGAAAATCGAGCCGGTGTCCCGATCCGCAATTAAACATAATTCGTCGCGAAAATTTACCCGGTTCAATTTCATTACAGCCCCGGGGCGCGTCAAAGGTTCTTTAATCGAGTCAGATCGCACGGCCGCATTCTACCACGCATGCCTGCCGGCTGGAGAATATTTTCATTTACTGTAAAACCGGATACTCCCGTCAATATCCCGACCGAGCCCTATCGCAGTCGAGCGCGGAGTGTAAAATTCCGGGAAAGAATTCGAATTAAAGCGGCAAATAGGATCCTCAGGGCGACATGCGTCGAGTGTCGCCCTCACGATTTTTCCGTTAAGAGACGCATGGGCTGGCATTCGGCCTTTGCCCTTTTACGATCTGGACTCTGTTCCTAAGTAAAATCCCATGGCCTTTTTAACGAGAACGTATTGCTTTTCGAGTACCATCCATTCGAATGACCGGAGGTATTGTTTAATTCAATAATCGCACCTCGAAATAGGAACGGTCGAATTCTACCTCGTTCGCGTTATTCGGTCAGATTAGAATTTCATTTAGAATTTCAGACCTATTCTATTGGTCTGATATTTATGTTTTTTTCTTCTCGATAATGCACGCATTATCCCGTCTCATCCCCAAATAAAAACCAGAGGGTATTATTTGGGAGGCAAGATCCAAATATAAGCCAAGAGAGGCTTTATTTGGCTGAGCCTCTTAGCGCGAAAAACGCGCTACTCCCGATTCTATGAGGTCGCGTCGGAGGAAATAGAAAATCGGTCGGCCCTCCTTCCCCTCGATAATCTTCCTAGTGGCCCTTTTCGACCATCACCCTTTGTTCGACCTTGCGAACGAGGAAAGAGCTCCCTTCCGCACGAGGACTCGCCCGCGTAGAGAAGTCCAACCCGCCTCAGACCTTTGTATCGGAAACTTTCTTTCGGCTCCTCCTTTCTCCGCGGCCTCTTCGCGCCGTACGCCCGCTCTGAAGGAACCCCAAGGAGTGCATTAGCCGGATTTTCCGCAGTTATACGAGTAGATCCTCGCAACTGTCGAGGAAATAGCGACGACACCGAGGAGATCGATCGTAAATGCACTCTGACTCCTCTTCCATCCATTCGCGCGGAACAATCCACGGGGTACCTCGCCTGTTAGGGGATTTAGCGGCGAAAGTGTAGGATTTTGTTATACGAGCTGCTCGATCGATCGTCGCTTAAGTATGCGGCGGTCAAAGACTCGGTTGCCGGTTGTCCAGCGCGAACCGATGCGCTGCACCGAGGCGAAGTGTATTTTTAGATCGCGCATATACGCGACAAATTATCCGAGCGACAGCCTGTAACAGCGAGTCTCGTTCCGGTCTTTCCTCCACGGAGTGAAAAATTGTTTCCACGAAATACTTTATATGCTCCTCTTTGAAAAATGCCGGGCCGTACGCGAAACAATGCGATTGCCCCTCGTCGCTGGATATCCGTGGTATTTCTTTGGATATAAAGCAAACCTCCTCCCTTTACGGAGGCGGGCGCGTTTCGCGTATATAGATATTTTTGTTTTCATTCAAAATCGCGCAGCCACGTTTCTTATTTGACATTCGCGTCGCTTTATTTGCTCCGCATCGCGCGGAATACCTTTCCGCGTAGCCACAAATGAACACGAGGGCAAATACGAGCGGGCGCTCGTTGGTTCGGACATTTCTGAAATACTATAACACCGTTAAACATCGAAACCGCCCAGGGTGAAAATCAATATCGCGCCGATAAGCGGACAATTCCGATGTCTGCATAATATTTCCAATCGTTTAATGCACAGCATTCTTCCACCGAGTTGAATTTTTATTCAAAAACCCTCCCGCAACGGCGTACCTCCGCGCAAAATATTGCGAGGTATTTTCGATTATTTGCAAATTAACAACAGCTCCGATGGACAGCCTGCGATCGAAATTCCCCGAAATTCCATTATCGCGCACTTCGCGCGTATATATTTAATCGCCAGCTACGGTAACGAATGGCATTCCAGCTTGGACGGTGCAAAAGCGAAGACAGGCACAGATTCGACGGAAGAAAACGGCATCGAATAATTTCCTCGTAGTTTTTAAGTCCCTCGAACTTTTCGATCTTCCCCAAAATAAGCCAATCCGCTCTCAACGGAGCTAATTTAATTCTCAGACGGTGCGTCGTATTTCTCACCTAATATACAGAACATTTCGCCCGCTCTGTCCCGGTTTTTCCATCCGCCACTTTGGCTGACAAACGTAAACCGTGCGTGACGCGGCCCTCCGGTGGAAGCCCGCATAATTAAACGCGCGTATTCCCGGCGCTTCAATGGCGAGCAGTCGGGAAACGAGTAATCGTCCCGTGATGCGAAATATAATTTCTCTACTTTCGGCTTCGTACCACGGATGTTGAATGCATCCTACGCTATCTCTCCTCCTTCCTCTCACTCTCGCTCTCTCTCTCTCTCTCTTTCTATCTCTCTATCCTCGTGCATACATTAAAAATGATTTTACAGTAAATAGACTTTTAAGCGAATATCGCGTCGTCGGGGATTATCCGCCCTCCCGTTCTGGAGGTCCATTGAAATTTTTCTGCTCGTAATACCAAAGCCAAGCGTAGTATTTTTGTCTCCATCGTGTAGTTAATGGGAATATTTGAGCGAGAATAAGAGAGAGAGTAGGTTCTGAAGAGCTTGTTTGAAGAAAAAGACTATTAAGAACAGAAGCCGATAGATCGATAGAACGCTTTCACACTCTGCAATAGAATCATCGAAAACCCCCAAAAAGTACCTATCACGAGGTACAGCAACTTCTCTACAAACAACTTATCCCTTATTTTGTCAAACAGCTGCAATACAATAGACACTAGAATCGAGTATTCCTTCCAAGGAGACACGTGGGATAGTCGAGGCTTTCGAGGGGAAACACGAGTGTCCCCTCGCAGTGGCACGATTCAAAGTACAATTTTGATTTCCAGGGGGTTGAGTATCGCGTACGCCTGCCCCTTCGTCGGCATGCAAGCCACGAGAGAGAGTGGCGGACCGAGCAGGTACGCCGCGGCGCACGGAATGAATATAGATGAAAATGAGCTTGCTCGGGGCACTTCGTACTGTTTGTATTATAATAACGTTCGATCAAGCCCATCATTTCGATATGCAGATTCGCTTGGTCGCAAGAATAGCGCGATGCTCGCGGCCTCGGCTTTTCCAACTCGATCGGCCTTATTGCGCGCTGCCGATTTTTCTTGCCGCCCTGGCGGTCACTTATTTGTCCCACGGACCCGAGTGTTTGCTCGTTACCAACATCTCCCCGCGCGAGAATTAATGAAGCCGGCTGACGTTAAATTGCAATTATTTTTCATTTACCTTGTCGCTCTCGGACACCGGCGCTCGCTCTTCCTTATCGTTTGATCTCGGCTTCCGGGCGTGCACGGTGCCGCGCCGAGTGGGAATGAAAGTATTTCTTTTTCTCCCTCCTCCCCTCTCCCTCTCTCACTCTCTTTCTCTCTCTCCAGCAACCTTCCCCTCCTTCCTGCTTGGAGAAATGCAGCATTATGGCGCATAATCTACGGCCGGACTCAGCTATGCGGAACTAAGAATTTAACGTCGTTGCTCGCTGACGGAGAAACTCGAGCTGAACGTAATATCCGTATAAATGGTTCATACATAAGGAATCCCGAATGGAATGTCAGTTTTGCATTTTACTTCGAGCAAATAGCGAAGGGGGGGGGGAGGGGGGAGGAGGAAAGTTCTGTGCCCTAGCATCCTGTGCATTCAACTGTGTCGTATTGTTTGGCGCTCGCAATTATTCCCCCTCCGCCCCTCCCCCTGGGCTCTGTTCGGAGGACCCTTTCGAAGTTAATATAAGAGTAACACGGACAAAGTACTCGCCACTTTACTGCTGGTACATGATGCTCCTTCGTTTTCCTTACTCTCTCTCTTTTTTCTTATTTCTCTCTCTCTCTCTCTCTCTCTCATACTTTTTTGCTCGCCAATTCGATTCCATATCTCGTGGAATATTAAATTCCTTCCTTCGAGCCCGAAACCCTCGATTCCGGTTTTCTCGCTCGGTTCCGGCGCGGATACAGAAAGGATTTGCCGTGCGAAGGGATTTTTAGGGTAGGAAATGGAAACGGCCGCCCAATGGGCGTATTTCCTAGTAATTTCGCGCGGCGTATCGGTGCATCGAAGACGCGAAGTTAAATTTGAATTGTGTGTCAAAGACAAACAGGCGGAGTGCCCTGGTGTGTCAACAGTTTGCCATTGAAATTGAATGGTGCGCTGACGGCGACAGCTGGATTTCGAAGTGCGATACCTCGTTACTTGCCGAGTATCGGGGCCTCGAGTGGGCGCGTCCTGGACCGCGGAGATCGCCCAATTCTTTAACCCTTTTCCCGCCAGGGCACCTGGGAAAAATAGGAAAAATCCTGGGAGAGGAAGGCACCGGTGTGACCCATCGCCAGGAACAAATCTGTCATCGCACGCCAACTTTACCTTCTTCCGTCTCCCGGTAAACAGATAAACATCATGACCGTATCATATCCCACTGTAATTATTGACACATCGCATGACGCTGCAACTGCCAACACGCCGTAGAACCTCACGCAAAGCGTCTAACAATTACGTATCGACTGTAAACCGTGGCATCCGCTTGCACCGCTCCGCCGCTTTGGCGGATATTCGTTCCACTGACCCTACGTACAGACAATCCCACGCTTATTTGGCTCAGCGTAGAGATTAGCTACGAGGAAAGTGCGAAATGCAAGCAACACTATCGTCTTATCGATTCGGTGTTCGATTCTTGGATCGTTAATCGATCGTACCTCGGTACGATAGTAATGATATCGTCGACGTATATCGAGGATTCGGCTGGCTCTCTATACAGAAAACTCCGCGTTTATCTCGATCAGTGTACTATCGCAATACTCATCGCGACGGAAGTATAAAATTCAGCAGGCATCGATTCGCTACTCATTTCTCGGATCATCGATCAGTACTTCGTCAGTGCAGCACAGTGGCACAAGCAAGTATCGAGGAGTACATCGCGGTCATTTCCTCGTTTCCGTGTACAAAGCAAGGGGTCAAGGACGATATCAGGGGTGCTTCAGCGCTCTGTCCCGAGGGATCGCTCGACCAAAAGCCGGCAAACCGACGAATGGTGGGAGAAAGTGTTGAATTCGCGGTTGAATCGACGATGCAAGGACGCTCGCCTCCGCTCTCGAGCTTCGCGCCATCGTTTATACGCCGCTATATCGATTGGCCCGCGACAAAATGTCGGATTAAACGAGTTTCGTGTCGGTTACCTCCCGGAGTTTTATCCAGGGGAGGGCAGGGGGGCCGAGTTTCCGACTGCCGCCGGTCGGACGGGATTTAATAACGGCTCGAGCTTCGGTAAGTGGCCCGACTAAGCGGGGGCCGATGACACGGGTAGATCAGGACGAAATTGATATGCGCTATCGCCGTGGAAATGAACGAGCCAGAGCCCAGAGGGGCTTTTCTCGCGGTCCTCGAAACGAAACGCCGCGGTTTTAAGAGAATCCCCATGGTTTCTCGCTGCTCGAATAGCGAGGATCTTCGTTGGTAGACGAGAGCTTGCATGTATCGGATTGTCCCAAGAGTTTATTTCGTTTTATGAAAAAACAATAGGAGCACAACGCCTTTGTTTCGTATTATTTGATCCAATTATACGTACGACGAGGAAGATGGATAAAGGCTAGGATATTTGACGGATTAGGTTTCAGGTTTTAGAAACATTGGAGGATAAAGCAGTGGCGTGCAGATAGTGGAAGACAGTTTTAGAACGATTTAATACGATCACAGGGACTGGTTTAATGCAGCACACTGGACGAGTTTGAGGCGAGGCTTCTGGTCGAAAAGACGTTTCCGTAATACGTGTCAATGTAAGGAACTGCTTTCGAGCAACAGGCAAGAAGCGGATATGCTTGACAAGTAATCTTCTTGATCGAACGACTTTGGCGAATATGCGAACGATATTCTGCCGGTTCGAAAGAGCCTGGCATGGCTTCCTTGGTAATTTAAATTCTCCAAGGAATTACTAAACTTCGCATAATCCTTTATAGGTACTCTCCATTGGAGGGTAATTTTTCACCGAATAACCAATATTCCTTTCCTTCTTTCATCGCTCTTTTGTTCGCTATCGCAAACGAATTATTGACCATCCACTCTTTTTATTCAATCGCGGTATTTCCGGGGTGAAACGCGTTCGATCCGACCGCGCGATAACTTCTCCGTTACAGCCACGATAACGCGCCGCGCGGCTCGTGCTTACGAGTTCAAAGATCCGCGTACAAATCCCACGTCCGCCTCTGGATCTCCGCGCAAACCCGGTTCTGGCGGTTTATAACCGCTGGAAATAACCCGGCCGCCAAGGCGAATAATCTTCTCGATGAATGTCCGGAAACGAGGAGAGGAAAACCGACTTCCCGACATTTTCCGAATCTCTCCGCTGAGGAAGATTATAGAAATCAATTCACGATAGCAGCTGAGTTCTATCTCCTTCCTCGTAAGTGACGCGCCGATACACCGTAACGATGTTCGAGGACGTTTTGATCATCGAAACTCTCTGCTTCTCCATATATCAATATTCCAACGATACTCAGATACATCAGGAATGTTTAATCGAACGATTAAATATAGCTGGGGAGATCCAACTTTCTCGACGAGGTTACATCGCGGAGCCTGACGCTGCAGCGGATAGGCGTGTAAACTGAATTATTCGTGGATAGTGGGATTAACCGTGTTTTCTTAGACGATGGAATTGGCAGGTTCGGCCAGCGGAATTGCTTCGTACGCCGCGGCTAACCGCGAATACCGCAGGCGCCGCAAATACATCAAACAATCGCGTGGCCATACCGATAGGCCGTGCGTGTGCCTATATAATCCTAATATCCCTCGCGTAATTACCCATCCGCCAGTGTAGCGCGATTCACGGAGATGCGTTCGAAGGTGCCGGGATTTTTTTCCTCCCTTCTTGGGCCGCTCGACGCGGCTGCCTTTGAACCTCTTACTTATGCAAAGCCCTCCTCCGTCGTTGCCACTTCGACCGTCCTCGTCGAACCGAAATCCAGAGCCTTCGAGTTTTTTCCTCCATTCAGCCTCCTCCGCCAGTGGAATTCATCTCGTTCCGAGCTCCGAAATTTATGCGCGTTATGCATGCACTGTGGCGGTCAAAGCGCGCGGGGGATAATATTTTTGTTGGCACGCAAATATACACTTTGCAGGGATAAACAGGGAAGCCGACATCGCGCCGATCTCCCGCTGCTTATGAATAACCTCTGATCAAATTTACCCTCTCAATTCCGAGGTAGGACTTATTAATTGGATCCTCCGCGTTTTCTCCTCGAGCTCCTCCCTCGACTCGCTTTCGCCTCTACCTTTTCCTCGCGCAAAAGGCATTGCCAAATCCTTCCGAGCGAGAGAGATTTCATTAATATCAAAAGTGTCTCCTCCCCCCTCTGTGCTTCGCATTATGACCAATTTCCAAAGTAATCGATAAGGCCGTAATCGAGTTCGCTGGATGCACATATATTACTGTCAATCGCGAATTCGAAGGAGCATGCCGAAGTAGAGCCAATCCAATTTAGCAGGCCACGGGGCGATCCTTCTTCCGCTACTTTAGACCCTGATCGATCTTATCCGCCGAGGACATCTTCGGGGACGAACTTTCCGACGTAGCATTGTGGATCGAACCGTCGTGCCGCGTTAACGAACCGCGGGGCCCCCTTACTTTCGTGCCATAAGTTGGCCAATTAGAACGCGACACGATTACGGGCTAATGAGTAAACGTCTCACTTCCGTTTACGTACCCAGGCCAGTGTCTCGAGGCTCTCTATCGCGCGTGGGAGGCCTGTACGAATGTACAGGGTGAATCGAGAATACTGAGAGAAACTTCGAGGCATTCGCGCCAGAACGAAAAAAGAAGTATTGTAAATATATTGAAGTAGGAAATATTGTTCCCTTTATTTATACCTTATTCTTTATTCACTATTCCTTGCAATCTTCTTGCAATTAAATATTTTTTATTCGATAAGTATACTCGGTTGTACTTGCACGTACAACGTGCAAGTGGAGATCCCAAGAAGGAAGTGCGTGAAACGCAGCGCGGGAGTTCCTCCTCGTCTCGGCCAGGAAATCTTTGCGAGACCATCCCTGGATGGGCTGAGCTCGGCTTTACGTCCTCCTCCGAGGCTCGTAACGAATCGATAAAATCGCATTATCGTATTGGCGGACGTTCCGTGCCAGCTAGACGGATACGTCTGTGCCGACTAATGTCCCCGCAAAGAGAGGCAGAGGAGGCATGCCGAAATAAAGATAGATAGATGGAGATACTTGGAGATGGATAGAGCTCCGGCAAATAATTCGCGCCAACTCTCCGCGAGAGGCGCGTGTCTGTTTCGCGATAACGCCACGAGGAAGAAAAAAGGAGCGTGGTGCGATCGTGCGAGGTTCGTAAAGAAGGATAAAGGCCCGAATTGGGACCAAACTTCACGGATGACCGCCCCCTCGGCTCGCGAAGTTTCTGGAAGACCCATTAATACCTCCCGGCAAATACACTTCGTGATTCACCGGGAGCAACCTCGAGACATTTTCTACTTCGATAAGTGGCGACAGAAGTTCTTTTCTCACCGTGAAGTCCCATCGATCCAAGCGTGGCCTTGAAATACGCTGCTCGCGAAAATTAAAGGATATTCCATAACGCACCGTACAAAAGTCTCGAGTTACTTAACTATCCGCACGTTTCCTACTCTTCCTCACTTTTTAAAGGAGCATACCAATCACACAGAAGAGACTACTATAAGTAAAAAAATACCGAGTCGAAATCTACAAGGATCCTTTTATCAAGCGCAGCTTTAAGACTTGGAAAAACGTATATACCAAAACCACGTGCACGGTGCACATTCCTGGCGCGTGTTTCCGTTCAGTGACGGCGGACTGGGCCGCCTAAGCAGGAGGGTTAAACCGCGTAGAGCCAGCTCGTGTTCGAGGAGGAGCGAAAATATTCGCTACGCAGGATTCCTCTCTCGCTTCGTAGGAAACGCGAGGAATCGTGGGGGGGGGGGGGCGTGGCAGAGGGGTAAGGGGAAGAAGGGCGAAGGAGATATCCCGGGGAGGGAAGAGTCTAATAATTTCTGCAGCTCAATCGTAACAGAAAGAGAGCGTTCCCCGGGGTGGTCTGAAAGAACTGTGTATTGGTATATCTTGAGTGCCTCGGCCCCGCCGTGCGCTGGAAATATAGCGATACCATTCTGAGGAAATGCCTGTCCCATGTAAGAAGGGAGGCATATGGGCCTGGATATATACGGGCGTGACGTATATTTGCCAGAAGCGCGTAAAGCAAGCGACAAAGGACGGCTTGATAATTTCGCCTGCTCATTCCGGGTTTGTGTAAACTGCAATTATTTAACGAACGACGAAGGTTGTTTTCTCCGGGGAAGTTTTTTTCCCCACCTCCCTCCTCGTTCTCCCGATCTTTTTTTTTGCGCAAAGGACGCGGAAGGGGAGGGCGAGAAAAAGGAGCAATTCGCCCCGCCCGGAAACGTTAATTAAAATTGCTCCTACATCGGCCCTCTCGTGTTTCCCGCTAAATTCTCGACCGGCGACTCTCGCGTCTTCGAAAGAATCCGCGAGGACCGCCAGAGAGAACTCTTCGATGGAATTCAGAATCGGAGCTTAATTGCACGGTGTATAATTTACAAACGCGCCGCGAGGAAAACGAGCCTGTCGAGGAAAAGTATCGGGATCGTGGTAGGAATTTTTTATACGCGAAGTGGAAATCCACTTCGAACATCGGCCCAGAATTTGCCAGCTTAAATTCAAGCTCGATACCGCTTTCCTTAACACTAGAACTACCAAACCGGTCGAAATGACTAGTCAGTAGTTTCTTTAAAAAATCGTAGTGCTTTATAAGGATGTGCTTTTTGAGATTTTCCACGATTCTCATGCAGTATTTAGATCACCATTATGATTTACCAAAATTTCGTTTTACTCTCCCCTTTTTTTTTAAAGATGTACGTATTGTTCTAAATATACCCAGAAAGTGGCTGGTAGTTCTAGCGTTAATGAGTTGCATAATCAATTCTTCGCGGAGGTTTTCCACGATATTCGAGTCGCGAGCGAGTCCTTGAAGCGGGTATCCCACGTCCCGGATTATAATCGATATTTTTCCTTCGACATTTCTCGATCCACTTCTCTCGAAAACATCCTCTTCGTCCAATCCCTTAAAGGCACCGCGCACGCGAGTACACGCGGGACGTCCCGCTCGAAAGGAGGACTCCGTCCACACCGTAAATTTCAGCGACGCCTCCGCGGGACGCCGACCGCCGCTGTTGGGGCGTAAGTAATTAATATCGACGGGCCGGCAGGATTTTTTCTCTCGCCGCGCGGCGAATCGTTTTTAAGGTGAAATCGTACCATAACACGGCCGGCCTCTTTTCCCCGGGATAATCTACGGCAGTCTAACGAGTCCAATTACAAGCTTGTTTTTATTTCACAAGCCGTGCATTAATTAACACAAAGTTTCCTTTCACCCTTTTCCCCCATTCGTTTTTCCTACCAGCCTCCTCCTCCCCCTCCCCCCTCCACACCTAACAAACCCACCTCCATTCGGGCCACCAATTGTTCCCCGGGACTTTTCCACTTCTGGAAAAGCGTATGTGGTTTCCCACCGCAGACCCGGCATTATTGTTATTACATATCTACTCCGTGTTTTGCTGGCCGCGAAATACTCGCGGCGGGCAAACATAGCGCCCTGGATTTTTATTCCCCTTTCGTGTGCCGGCACAGAGCGAGATGCCCGGCCCGGCAGGGCCGATCGTTGAAACTGCTGGAAGTAGTTACGACACCGAGTCACGGAAGAATTATTTGCCCCCTTTTACATGCACCGTAAATATAATGGAGGGCTGTGCTTTATGTACCGCGGACGGTGATTTCTCCACCGTGAACCTCCCTCGTCCGCGATTCTTCCCTCCTTTTTTCTTTTTCTCTCCTCCTTCCTACCCTCTCCGACGAAATTCCGAGCGAGGCCATCGAGTGTTCGAAAGGGTTTTTTGCCTCCCCCCGCGCCCTCCTCGGCCCGTGAATGGATCATCGTGTATTTATCTTGGAGGGTTACTTTCGAGAAGTAGGAGTGGGTGTAAATGTACGCGTGGTGCGAGAGTGAAGCTGGAGGTGATAGATCGATTTTAAGCGCGTCTCGCAGCGATGCTTATATTTTAGGTAGTGGTCGATTTTGTTATTTGTTTTTTTTATTATATATTGCTTATACTTGTAAATCGTTTTTTCTGATTATATTTTTAATTGTATTTGTAATTATATATTCTTTAATTGTACGTTAGCTTACAACCCTGCAGACGCTCTAATTGGTTACGTTCTCCGGGGAGGTAGAGGATTAACGCTCAAGGCGGAATCTTGCACGAGAATTATTCATGGAGAAAACGTTCTAATTCCACCGTGTCATTTTTCCTTTACCGCCTTCTGTTGATCCCCGCGATGTTGAAAAAAGGTTCACGCGTCGATCTCCTTGCGATTAAGACACGTGGGGTAACGTCTGAATCCGTGGCCCAAGGCGATTTCCAATCGAGTCGGGATTCGGAATTGTAGCTAAACCGCCCGAAGTGTAAATAGAGTTTCATCGTTTGAATATATTGAACGTCGCCCACTTTTCCGCCAGCATTCTCGGCATCCAGGATGTTGAGGGGCCGCTTTGCAAGCTTCCGTGCCTCCTAGCCGTTTCGTTAATTTGCATGAATATGATTATCGCCTGGCTAGTTTTATGCAGATGCGTTTCATCCGTTAAGCGATGAAATTACGGCCAAAGTCCGACTCAAAGGTTCCTTCCGCGATATACTCCGTGGCGCCGTGGTCCTTCTTCGCGGCTCAATGGCAAAAAAAACCGGCCGCTTTACTCTGATTCACTATCAAACGTCTGCTCGTAACCGCGTTAAAATGTTCCTCTCGTAACCATTGTTACGCCAAGCACTGACCCGTGTATAACAACAAAGGCTACACGAAGCGTACGCTTCGTGTCGTTTAAAGAGCCGCTCTGATAAACCGTGTTGCAGTGGAAAGGCACTTGGCGTGCAGCTTTGATTAGCGGACGCTTAATAAATCTAAGTTGGCGCGTCGATTTACCCTCCCGCTCTAGCAATTATCCGCGATCTTTGGATCGAATAACTGGTTTAATCGAGGATCGAAGAAAGTCTCGTTGGGCCGCGCGAGGTTTGCCAAGCTGTAAACAGTCCTGGCAAAGCAGGTAAATGTCAAATATAATTGCCAACAAATATAGCGCGTATCTCCGCGGCGGCCGATCGATTTCCAATCTTCGATTTAGGATTCGTCCGAGTATCTGCCAGGGAGATTGCGTTACAGCAAATACTCGACGCTCGATCACCCGGCGCATACGTATATTGGCCCTGGGATATTGCCATCGGCTGATCGATCGCGGATTATGCGAGCGATTCATCAAGAAATACCGATCCTCGTGCGAGCCACTCGAGATTATCGCGTTAAGGATACACTCCTCGGCGCCCTGGCTTTTCCATTGCCTCGCTTTTAACCGCATTAATCTTTCCACCGAATTATAATTTCATCCACGTTCCTCTCGGCTAGGAGTGGATCCTCATCGAGTTACGCGAGTTAGAGCCGAGCCGCGGCAAAGGGCTTCCTGAAATTCTAAAATATATTTTTCCTACCGCTCTCCACGGTCAAATAAATTCAAACCAGCTCTTTCCCGCACTTATTCCTCATCCTCGACTTACGTTTCCAAAGCGTCCTCGTATTTTGTCGACCCTTCCCTCCTGGCGACCTAACCGCCCGCTCCTTGGTCTTCTTCGATCTTTGAGAAACCTCTTTATCCTCTCGCGAAAAATCCAGAGATCACAAATTGGAATTTCTATTAAAGACGAACCTGAATTTTTAGTGGTCTTATGAAGCATTCTAATTTTCATGCTTTTATTAAGTCCAGATTCTCCATCCGGTTTGTTGGAATTAAAATCTCTCCCTCGACAGAACGACGTGGCGTGTGAGAAAGTTAATCGTTTCGGCGACTGACGCTCGCAAGAAATAATTAAGGTTTATTCGATTTAAGAAAACATTTGGACATGAATGGAAAAAAGGCGTGGAATTTCGATCAGCGTGGACTCGCGTCGAACATCGTTCGTTATCAGCGCTCGTAGGAGAATGCAGTTCGAATAGCGGATGGAAAGACGATATCGTATTGCGGAAGGAGAATGGAAATAGCTGTCGTACGAAATATCGATTAGCATGGTTAACGTGTTCCACGTTGCACGGAGATCAAACTTCGACGTATAAATTCCCTTTGAGGTCAGGTGTATTTATGCGCGTGTACCTTTCGAGGCCCCGAAGAATCGGACTTATATTTGGACACGGACCTTACACGCTCTTCTCGCTCTGAATACATACATACCATTATCAGACAAGCCACGGCCGAGGGGAAGAGGTTTGGAGGAAAACTGGAATGATTTAAAAGGGTCGGAATAGAGGGCGACGTTGTATTTCTTGATACCCCAGAGCGATTTCAAAATTACCCTCCCATCCTTTTATTCGTTATCGCACGGTCCTTCGGGAGCAAAAATTCAAGGATGAATTCAGCGAAAGCAGGCACCGCTCCTCGTTATTGAATTAACCTGTTATTCCGGTTAATTGAAATTAATCGAGCACGGCGAAGGTCTCCGCGATTCGACGTTTTCGATAGGTCAGGGTGAAAAAAACGGTGAGGATATTCCGCGACTCGGCGCGGGAGGAAGTTTGTTTTCTGGGTTAATAGATAATGGAATAATCCTCAAAGGTACATAATCGTCGGTATTCCGATGGACGAAATTGCACGCCTGCAAAGTTTTCATGCGCGTCGTAATTTAAATTGCCCACCCACGCTTTTCGGTGGGTTTTATCGCGCGACATTAATTTCCTAGCGTATTTTAACTGAAAATATTACCGCAAAACCCGGCCCGAAATTATGTCGCTGGATAAAATTTGCGATATAAACGAGATTTTAGCATCGACCAATTCCAGGGCGCACACATTCAGCGGCGGTTTATCCACGGGGCGCCCTTTCGCCGTTTCGCCGGGCTCTCGCGTCGAAAAGCGCCTTAATGATGTCGATTCCATTGACTTCTTTCCAGGTTTATTCGCTCGCCATGACCTTCTCGCGAAATTGAATCTTCGCCTGTTACGAACTCCGAGCGAAGGGCGGCCGTGCGCCACCGGAGAGTGGCGCGAGCTCGAATAGCTCTATCAGCAATTTTTACATTCCGCCTTCTTTTTCAATCTCGAACAACAATGCTTAAGCTCGCTCGATTAAA